>JBAIAA010000534.1:0-600000 GCA_037893245.1 Crossaster papposus | reverse complement strand
TTTTTAATCCATTGTTCTTGTTCACGGGACGTCATTTTTGCGGTCTTATGCCCAGTCAAATTCAGTAATAACATCATGTGGATTTACATGGGCTGGGCTTCCTAAAATGGCTTTTTGTATACGTTAGGTATAGAATAAAAAATTATTCACATACAAAAAAATGATTTTGTAATTCCGAGGGTTTTGTTTTATTACCGAGAGCATTCTTATTTTTTCTTTCATTGGTTGAACTTTTTAAAGGTTGAACTTTGTTTAAAAACTACCTCTAATAAAAGGGTCCCCTATGGGGGTTTGGTAGGATAGGGGGTTTGGTAGGGTAGGGTGTAGGTTGGGACAGGGGAGGGAAAGGTCCTGGAATGGGTGGAGATTGGAGTAACAGCTTCATACATGTACTAGGACACATTTCAGGACAGATTGTAAGATGACTGACACAGCAGCTAGCAACGGCAAAGATACATTATTGCACCTTCTCCCTGAAGTCTTTCACAATTCTATTCCCTCTGACAATACAGTTAAAAGTAGATCTTCCCAGGGACCTGGTGATAATGATGAGTCTATTACTAATCAGCCAGACAAACCCAACCCCTACCCTCCCCCCCTTCTTAAAAAAAAGAAAAAGCAAAATCATCCACAATGTGTCATGTAGGGTGATCTCCAACTGATGTCTGGATGACACTAACCCTGACACAGTTAGCTACCCCTCCCCCATCCCCCCTCTTCTCTGCTCCAAACCATCACTCAGTCCAACAATCAATGTACAACTGTCTATTGACAATGACTGTAAGGGGAAGAGGGGGGGAGGGGAGGGGGATAACATCCATAGAAGACAAGCTGCTGAGCCAGCATGACTAACTCCAACAGGTGTGAGATCGCTAGCTGTCTGTGGTCTGACTAGACCCCCAGACTTTGTTTTGACCATCCAAGCCCAATTATTAGCCTTTAAGAAATAACCTTAATCATCCAACAGCACTTCTATTAAAGTCCATTAAGTTATTGAAGGGAAGCAATTGGGCAAAGCAAAGGTTTGGCACTTAAAAATCCAAACGCACAAGATTAGTGTCTCTGTGGTTTACTAATACAGAAACCCATCCAATGATCGAAACCATTTCAGGATGTCGTAATTATTCAACTAAAAAGAAACCTGTACACAAATAGCCTTATCCAAGATCAACGATGAACTCGCCAACATCGCTAACCCTTACTGAACTCGACCCATCAAACTCAAACTGCATGCATTGTTGGAATCTGTTAGGATGGGTGCTGCACTCTTAAACTCACCGTCTTTTATGTACATTGGGGCAGAATCAGAGTCCAACAGTTTGATGTTGAATTTGAAAGCAAATTTCAGTTCCTAGCAAATCAAACTGGGGGTTAAGGTCAATTTCTTGCTTGAAAATGACAATGGAAAAGAAAGAAATGGAATAACTTCAAACAGTTACTTTTTGCAAACATGTAGTTCTAGGAGATGCGCATTTTAATAATGGAAAGGTTAGGGTTAGTCCGAAGTAGTAGACAGGAGGTTGTGACTGTAAGTTCAAGTCCAAGGTACCAGAAAAGCTTGTGATTTCAGGCAGTACACTGCTTATGAAATTGCAGAATGCTAAAACTCATTTTATTCTAATACGAGATTTAACATCTAAGATTTAACAGCCAGGAAAAAAACTCAGGTACAAAGATTAATTGGCCAAATCGGGTCAGGAAACACATGATGGGTGTGCCATAATTTTCCTAAATCAAAACCTCATGCTCGCATTGCGTTGTCATGGTAATGAAGTCTTTGTAAAGAGGCAGTGTCAGGTGAGTAATCATTTTTAGAAATTCATTTTCCCACTCCAATTCGCGGTACGACATTTACTTGCGAAAGTATGTTTTTTTTCCCCACCAATGGAGGTTCTGTTGTTTTTCAAACATGACGGATTTAAACTTTCGATTCAGGCAGTCCAATAGTGTGGGATTTGTAGATTGCGATGAAAACTACAGTATTCTTTTTGTGTGCAGTTTGACACATGGGATTTGGCGAGTTAGACCCACGAAAGGCGCACACCAACCCAGATCACAGATCACAGACACTCGATTCAACGTTTCCTCCAACATAATTGGTTGTCGTGGTTTTTTCCTTTCTTAATTTAATTGGAAAAATTCTTTTGCAGAACCAAGACGAAGTTTCAAATTAAACCACCTTGATATAATTCTCCCTACTGACATGAAATTCCTTGTTTGTGGTATGGCCTTGGGAAAAACACGGTGAGCAAGATCATTTTAGTAAAGAAATCAGACATTCATGTCAACATCCTCCGATACAACACAACTTCCAATCACAAATATAATCAGTTGCCATCATTTCCAGTCTTAATTCGATAAATGCGGTTTAGCCGGCCTCATCTTTTACATTTAGCTCCTAATCTTCAATCTTCGATCCTCTCCACTTCTATAGTTTTCTCCCTTTTACTTCCACACTCACCAACAACTTCAACTTTTCATCGCGGTAATTAATAGAGCAATGTGATAGGAGCCACGCTAGCCTGACCCCTAACCCCAAGCTCCGAGGAAATTGGGTTAGATTGAGCGGAGCCGGAAAAGGAAAACAAAAAAATTGATGTGGGATGAAGACAAACAGCCCAGCATTCCCATGGCCTAGATTTAACTCATTAATCAACAAAAGCCAACAGCCTATAGTCATTAGGTCTGCTTCAAAGTGTAACGTTTTCGGGAAATGCAGGGGCCGGTTAATAACAGCCAGTTATGCTGTTCTTGTTTTCTTTAATTTAATGGCCGTTCCTCCTGTCAATTTATTAAGAGGAATACATTGGTTTCTTATTCCTTTCTATTTCTTTGCAGAGATCTTCAGATGACTCTAAGTGATGAGACATGAGAACCTTTCCACAGTCCGTGTAACTGGTAATCTGACGTGTGCGATACAGGTAATTGAAGCGAATGACGTCCACGGCCGGCACAGTCAAACTTCTGATCAATTATCTGCTCCGATTGCCCACAAAAACAAAACAAAAAAAACTACCTACTTCTACAAACATTTTATCTCCACATGTATCATACAATAGAAAATGTTAAAAGAACATTAACAAACTCTTTCAATACTCTCAGAAACATTGTCCTCCCCCGTATGGCAAGTTAAATCTCTTGTCAGTTATAACTTACACTTTTACCTACTGCAAAACACTTTAAATGGATAATCGTTTTTTATTTTCTACTAAAGACATTTGTACATGTACACTTTTTCACAACTGAGCGAGTCATCTTCTTCACAAGTCGCCAAATATAGGCCTACTATGATCTAAGCAATTTTTTTTTTTTTACAAAGTTTTGTTAAATTAATACAAATAATTGGACTGGATGACTAGTGACTTTGTTCAGGCATGTTCGCAGGCACGTACACATGTATCTGATCAATTTCCTCCAAGTTACACTTGATGTCAGTCAGGAAGCTAGGAAGTTCGGCTTCGTTTACGGCCGCATTAAACAGTCATTCATTACCGAATGTCCGCCGTTTTAGGGCACAGGAAAGCCGACTGCCATAATAAAGAGCGCCTTCCTTTACTCGGCACACACCAACAACTGTATACACGGACATACATGCAAACACATCCGGCAACAATTCGGGTCAATTATCACTTAACCACATGCAGCAGACCATCACAACACCCCCCAAAAAATGTACAATTTTCATCGATTGAATCGCTACAAATGCAACAAATCTGCCGTCCTTTTAAAACAATTCAATTCTTCTATTCAATACGACGCCGTGGGATAGACCATCACTGTTTGACTGCTGCCAATCAACTGCAGAGGGCGCCATTCCTTTTTTTTTTTTACCAATACTGTCGGAATGCATCGGCCATACATCACAGCAGGTGTAATATTGCCTGTTTGATCTCTGGATGATAATGCATATACCAAGCCACATATACCCCCCCCCCCCCCCCCCCCCCCCCCCCCCCCCCGCAATAATGTACACAGCTAATGTTGGGGCTAGCTTTAGTTGGATCATTTCATAGTCTGAGCACCTAAGGCACATCCACAGTAGACAAACACTAGCACTGTGCCAATCATTTCCCTCCCTCCTCCCCCCCCCCCCCCCTCCAATTTCTTCAGCAAACAGATCATGGAGGAGTAGTGCAAACTATGTATATTAAATGCTCACATTGTACCGGCAACAATACACAATTACACAAAATTAATTGAATGGAAAAACACTGGGCAGCCGGCAATCACCGTCAAGGAGAAATAGACTACATGCTCGTGGTTGATGGCGGTATTTAATGCAATAAACCCAACGATGATCTATTGTGAACACAAGACGCATTTTGCCCAGGAAGAGCTCACTGAGAGAGAGTTAGACAGGCTACCAGTCTGGGGACAGTTGTGTAAGCTGGGATTGTCAGAATATCAGGTTTTGAGGCACAGAAGGACCCAGGGACAGTGGGTGTGTGGTAGAGGGGGAGGGGGAGGGGGAGGGGGGAGGGGGAGGGGTGGGATGGGTGGGATGGGTGGTGTAAGTGGTGTGGGGGTAGGGGTTCGTGGTGTGAGAGGTTGCTTGGAGGGGATGCTTGGGGGGGGGGGGGGGTGGTGTGATGGGTTTGCTTGGGGGAAAAGGGTTGCTTGGGTAAGGGGGGGGGGGGGGGTATTTACCCGACCAAAATGTTATAACAAGGACTTTTTTTATAACAAGTGCCTTTTTTTATTGCTTAGAAAAGTGCCCCCTGTTGTCCAATAGTTTCCATAATCGTTTGCATTAAGAACCACTTCCTTGAGTAAGACTGTACCAAGTTCCCCCCCCCCCCCCTTTCTATTTTGATTTTGCAGAGGCCAAGTATCCAGTAAACAAAAAGAAGTCTTTAACCTGTCAGCACAGACGAGGAAATTGCCCTCTTTCACGTCCCGTCCCCCCCCCCCCCCCCCCCCCCCCCCTCCCCCGTCCACTTCAATAATACATCTGTTGCCCTACTAACGCCAGTCGGTTTTCATAATTCATTGTTTAAAATTAGCACACCTATCTATACGGCCCTAGAAATGCGGCCTAAATACTGGGACTCTTCCGTACTCTGAGGCAAACATCAATGCGTGCTAGATTTCCTGAATTTGTAATCTAAACGATTTGTCACTCGATATTCACCATGGAAGCTGCTTACCTGGCTAAATCAAAAGGTCAAAGGTGAATACAGAAGTCTTTTTTTAATTTTTACAAATCCTCTACCAGCAGTAATTTAGTGACACTACATGTAGCTTCCTCAACGAATCCATAAAACCATCCTAGAACTGTCCATCAATAAAATGTGACCGGTTCTACAAAAAAAGTGTATTAAGTCGTCCCACTCAACATTGAGAGTGTAAACATTTCATCAAAATGTGAATTCATTTTTTGCGTGTGTCATGAATGACATCTTTTACCTACAGTTTCATTGAAAGAAATGTCGATTTTGATGATCAAAGTGAGAAAAAAAATGACAATTTTGTTGTACTACAACAGAGCCGGCTATTTCAAAGCCTGTTTTCTCAGTTGTGTAAATTTGAACTCCAAGGAAGTAATCAATATGTAAATACATCAAATCTCCAGAACACATGTAGGAGGGGCTATGGATCTATAATATACACTAAACAAAAGCTTACGTTGTGGGCTTTCCAACCATGTGTATAATTATTGTGGAGTTGGTCTCAAATAGTTAAACTTCTGAATAATTGTACTTACATGCACCTTCAATCTTAAGTTCCCAGCACCCAACACAAGGCCAATTACAGGGAGGCAGCAGGCTCAACTGTAATTAAAAGAAATTAAAAAGGACATCACTGGTAATTAGATGTTGATTCAATTACTCAAGTATAAAAGAACCCCTGCAGGGTTAAAGGTCATTGAGTAAATTCTACATGAAGGCTAAACAAAAACTGACAAGATGAATCATAATGAATCAAGAAGTGTGCATTAAAGTGACCGTGGTGCGAAATACGGTACCCTCTGGAGACATGAACACAATGTGTACAATGGAGACAAAACGTCTCCGGAGGGTAAATTTCTATAGATGAATAGGTCTCCATTGGGAATTTCACGAATTAGATTTTTGGATTTTACTTAAATTACTCAAAAACTAGAATTAGGATGTGGGTTAGGATTAGTGTTTGGGTTAGGGTATAATATAGGGTATATTGGGTCAAAATTTCAACCCAGGAAAAAAATTATGGTTAAAATGGGAGCATTTTGAAAAACGTGCTCGACTTTCTAACCATTTTGTACACGAGAATAAAGCCATGTCTCCACAGTGATACAAAAATGCGAATGTGTGGACTGTTCATGTACAAAATGTACAGAAATGCAATAAAATACAACACCATTATAAAATACAATACCATCGTTCCTGCTCAAAACTCGTGAACAGAAACGGAACTCAAAGTTAGTCTTAAAATAGTTGAGATTTGTTTTTACCCTCGAAAGTAAAACTTGATTTATTAGGGGCGTGTCCTTCCCCTGTTGAGAGACAAACCCCAGATCAATCAATTAAAGTGGATCAATTAGCTACCATTGACTGACAGGTTGTGACCCCCTTGCTACCCTGGCTCAACCTTTGCACAATGGAGGCAAAATAGCCATTAGGTAAACTAAGGCCAGACAAGAAGTGGTCCCGCCCACCCTTTTCAAAACTACTGGACACACCCACGGTACAGGTGGAGCATAAATCTTGGCCAATTCCAAGTTGGCTCGTAGCTTGCAGAACTTGACACTTTCTTTTTTAAGTGAGAATCAGGGATCAAACTTGAATTCCGTTCTAGGTGACCGTTATGCACTTCAAGGAAATCTCGATTCATCCTTCCGAGAAAATGTGGTCACAAAACCAGATACTTACTGACTGAATACCAACATTGAATTTGATAAACAGAACTTAAGTAAAAGAAGACAATTGTACCAACATGACCGCTGGATATATAGTTTAACTAGGCTGCTTGGAAATCAAAAGCCACGAAATAATAATTGTATGACCCGTACATACGTGTACATGTATTGGCAAGATGCCAAGACTAAAGTGACACCAAAAAATCTGGTGCAGCAAATAATGCCTGTTGCCTAGATGATGATGAGCACAGCATACCAATCCTACATTTGACTTCACGTGATCACCATACCGGTACATGGAACGACAACATGGAAGACCAGAGAAATATCGCCACGTAGTTAACAAAACGCAAACCAGCTTTTCATTTATTAATCTGTTCACCTCGCAAACTTACTTGGAGACAATCTTAGTGTATTCAAGACAATCTTAGTGTATTCCTAGAACAAGAAAGGATAACTCTACATCTATTTTCACACTAGACTGAATCCGTGTCAAAACACAGAGTTGAAAAACATGCAGCGTTTCCCACTTGAACATTTGCAACCTTGCGTCAACCCCGCGATTGATTTCGACCGGATGGATCTCAACCCTGCTCCAGGCCATTCTCATCAACCCAGATTGAAAGTCTCGGCCGGGTTGAAAACAATCACTGATCAAAATAATCTCGCTTATTGGGGTTGAAAATCAAAATCAAAAGCTCCACCTGGGTTCACCCAGGGTTAAGTTCAACCTGGGTTTTGAGAGCCTGTAGTGTGAAAAGACTGTGTCAATAGGCAGGGTTTCTTCTGTAAGAAAATTGCACATATTAGTATATTTTGTCATAATATTGTTCTAATTCGACCAAAGCAAAATACTTTCCACATTTTGTTTGTTTTTTTCCACATGGGTAATGTGACGTCATCTTTAAGTGGCAGGCACCGGTAGATAATTACAAGTCTTATTGGTTGAAATGTACGTAGTCTTTAGGTACACAGTAATGTGTCATCTATTGAGATGATTCGTGCAACATCATCTTAAAGTCATTATTAATTCCTTTCTCCGAAGAACTGCACGACACCCAAAACACCAAATATATCGTCGTGGAACTTTGCACAGTATAATTCAAGATTCCTCATATAAAATCCTGTTGCAGATACCAAAATATCAGAAGGAACTTTGCTTTATCGCGGTCAACTGAAGCTTGACAAATACAACTTTGGAGGCAAAACAGTCCACCTTATTACACCTGTAGCGCGATCGGTAGCACGCCCTGAAAGCATGATCATCATGGGGGGGCCGACCCAAAAAAACGAGGAAAAGTACATCGGTTGTTCATCGGAATTCAATATTAATTAGTAACCAGAGGGAACAGCCAGCCGAGTGACAGCAACAAGTGTTGTGCTACCATCCATGGGAAAGAAGAAAAAAAACCGGGCAAACTATTTCTTACACAGCCCGAGGCCTGCCGCGTTATTGCATGTCTTGTCAATTGGCTGGTGGCTGAGAAGAGAGAGAGGAGGAATAGAGAAGCTGGGGTTGAGCCCCGTATCGCTGCCCGATGACGACAACATGAGCTGGGGGGTTTCTTTAGGGGCTTGGGCCCCTCCGCGCTACAGGTGCTAATGAACCACATACCACGGTGAAGTGGAAGGGTATAATAGTGTGAAAAATGGCCAACGCGGGGGATGTGTCACGTTCTTCCGAGCTCTAACAAGACCTGCCAAGCTCAAGACAAGTCTCCTTGGCTCACTGGCAAACTGGGGATGCTCATTTAAAGGAATCTGTGAAACGCTGAGCAGATAATTCCCACTGGCTTCATTTCTATGGTGTTTTTCTATAGATGTTCAACCAATCTACATTACATGACTTGTTACCCCCTTTCCAAGTCATTCATATTTAGCACTTTAATACTGACTGAGCGTGTAATATGGATTTTGTATAATACGGGTTTCGTATAATCCAGTGAGTACATGTACAGTGTAATAATACAGATTTTGTTTTTGTTGGCTAGGGTGGGAGGTTATTTTCATGCTTGATAACCACTTCCTGTGCAAAATATCTCCCAACTGACCCAATGCATCACCCCTTTGGAAAGTAATCATATTTCAACGTTTGGGTTTTCATCCCGATTATCCCCCTATATTTTCTCTAATTGCAATGATATTTAATGCCGCAATAAAATAGAGAAAGGAATCCAATTTAATATTTACTTGATTCATTGTACATGAGGCAATGTTTTCAAATAAAAACATTTTGTTTTAAACTACTTTGAAAGGAACTGTAAGAGATCTAAACTTCAACCTTGTATACTTCTCTTATTTTCAGATTGCTTCATCAGCCTTATCCAACGTCAGCTTCCAAATCGCCCAAACGAAGACTTATCTAAATAAAAAGATCTGTCTAAGATTCAGAATGAGTGTACTGTGACCAGTTATCCTGGCGAACGTCCTCATTAAACCCACTGCTCTATTCCAACCACATGGCAATTACGGTCATCTATCATTCGCAATATGGAAACGCTCTTCCTTCGGTCTTCAATCAAGAATATTTTAACTGTTGCCACGTTTTCCAAAACTGCAGATCTATCACTCTTTGTCAGCACACTAACATGAATTTATTTGTACTACTGCTAACCGTATATTTGTTTCCCTCTTCCCCCAACATGGGTTTTGCTGTATCAAATCCTGATGGCAGTGCTTAACCAGTTTGCGCCATGATTATCTTAACATCAATGAGCCGAGGGATTATTTTCAATGAAATTTGATCCGAGGCGGGTTCAGGCCGATGGTACCGGGAAGCACACCCACGTATTTTCTGCCTTGCTCGCTGCTGACGGACATTTCCAGCCTTGCTCGTGACGTGTTTATGCGTCATCCGTTTTAAATTTTTGAAAAAAAATTGCGTGTATAATCTGCCCTCCGGCGCAAACTGGTTAAAGGTAGGATACCATTTGCGGATATCAAACAAAAAATACTACCGAATTATTAATGAATATCTTACTTATTTGAAAGTAAATAAATATTGTAGGCATCCAGCAAAATGACTTTCGCCGGATGGCGATTGAGAAAAAAAACAAGAACATAAGAACCACTGCCCGACGCCAGTTGAAAACGAACGTCGTTTTGCTTGCTTTCCTCGGCATCCATGATTGTAAAACTTCAAACAGGCCGGTTAAACGATATTTACTATAAAATATAACCCCCCTAATCTACCCATTCATGATAATTCATGAATTACCAATGGTGTATCCTACCTTTAATACCTACTGTGTAATCGCAATGTACATATGGCTTCTTTACTTGTATGATAACAGAGACAACAGAAAGACCCTTCACTAAGCGATAGGCCAACATGCTCTGAAAAATGTTGCAGACATTATCACTCCCCCCCCCCCCCCCCCCCAACCAATGAAGGTCATGACAGATTTGTAGCAAATCTTTGCTGTGACAACAACAAGTTCATGTCAATTGTCAAGGCTCGAAAGATCAGTATTGGAAAAGAACTCTAACCAATCATCATATTACGGTACATATAGACATCTGTTGTGCATAATCAGTCGAATACACAGCATGTACAGATGGGCGTTTTCAAAAATTGTCCAAACTGTTATTCTTTTTCTCCTCCTTGATTTTTCATTCTAGTTTGACCATAAAGTAATTACACTACCTTTTATTAACATTTGTGATGTTTTTTTCTTCTTCAGGAACCATCTCTGGGTCGTGTACGCACCAGTGGTCATATTTTAATGAAAAACTAATTGCGAAATACGGCCGACAAATGACGGAGCGCAATAAAGACTCATTGATAATGATTACTGCCATATTGACGTGCCGTGCTGCACCAAATGTTGGCAGAGTTTAGCATAATTACGGCATCAAGGTATCTGATATTGGCCAATATGAGTTTCCATATTTTTTTTTTTGTTCTATCCGCCAAGCGTCTCATTCTGTCTCTAATAACCCAATTAATGGAAGCACCTATCTGATACACACTAGGTATCTGTGCTTAGGGGGGTACAAACAAAGCAACTTGTGTGGGTGCTGAGGTGGAAGCTCGACAACAAAATACATTCATAATTGTGTAAGGCTGATCCTTTTTCTTTCTTTTTTCTGCACCAACTACATAACCCTAACCCACTGTATCCGCCAATTTTGTCACGCACACAAATGTTGGTGTTGGTGACTTCTCATATCTCAAATCCATCAAAATTTCGCAGTGCTGCCAGGCATACAATCCATCAATCCATCAAAATCTCCCATTTTGTTTAAAATAAATGTATCCTGATTCCGACAAAATTCTCCCAAACAGGGGTATAGGTTTTGATGGATTCAGGGAGGTTAGGGTTTAACCAGTTCGCGCCGGAATTATTTTAACATCGCCGAGCCGACGGGCGGGATTATTTTTAACGAAACTCGATCCGAAGCGGGTTCAGGCTGATAGGGCCGGGAAGCACATCCACGCATTTCCGGCCTTGCGCGCTGCTGACATACATTTCTGAACTTGAACTTGGCGTGTTTATGCGTCATCCGTTTTGAATTTGGGGAAGTTTTTGCGTTTATATACGTCAACCGGCGCGAACTGGTTAAAAGGGAATATACAACATTTGCAAACATAAAAAAAAATAAAAAATATCTTGAAATATAATTTACTGGACTGTTGGTGAATAACAGTCTAAAGCATCCTGTAAAAATGGTCGGACGATCAGCGTAAAAAAAAAGTCTTTTTTTCAAATTCTACCTCAAAATTACCGCATTTAGTTAGTTTGCATTTTGTTAGCAATCGATATTAACAGGTACAAGCCAGCTAGGCTGGTTCCCTGAATTATAACCCAGGTTGCACGTTTATAACTTGCTACTACGAACAGAAGCCTTCAAACAAGTCAGTGAATAACTTTTGCCATACAACCTCCCAAATCCACCCATTTCCAAAATTACAGCAAAAATACTATTTTTCATCTATTTCCGAATTTCTAAAATCATGATGGCTGCAAACAACTGTCGCGGACAACTTCCTCCACATGCAACAGTCGTGAGGATCTCCCGTCAAAAGGCCCCCGCTAATTCTAACTACCACCATCCAACTCTTCAGCAAATAGTTGGCGCTTACTTCACTTCAACACAACACAACCCCCCCCCCCCCCCCCCCCCCCCCCAACACACTTTCTTAACTAGAAAACCAACAACTCAGTCAAGGTGACAGAACAATAAATCCCCATAAAAGTGGCACAGCAGCTCTCTTCCTTCAAACAGCCAGGAACATCATTAATCTTGCCACTCACTCTAGAATACAAAAGCTAAAATAAGATCCCCTTCCACAGAAAAAGAAAAAATATATATAAGAATAAGAATAATAAAATAAAAGCAACTTCACTTCTGCAAATGCAATTAAAAATTGGCCTAGAAAAATGAATGGCCCTGCACCTGACATTTATATAAGCTGGTTAGTTACCAATCTTGGTATTAAGCGAGGGTAATGGCTCAGGGGGTTTAAAAAACAGAAATAAGACATGAGACGAGAGGTTGCTAGACGGGAGAGTGGAGGGGAAGAAAGAGGGGAAAAAAAAAGGAGTATTAAGGAGCAACGCCAAGACAGAGAAGTTCCCCATTAATTGCTGACATACTATTTTGGGATAATTGCAAGGAATGGCTAAACAGATGCTTGCATCTCATCGGGGATAATTCAATTTGTGCCGCTTGAAATTCCTGCAAATTACAGCGGGACCGTAGGCAGCCCGACAGGAGAAAAAAACTGGGGTTAGCCACCACTTCCAAACATGGTGGCACCCTTTCTTTTCTCCCTTCTTTTCTTTCTACTGATTTTTTTTTTTGAAATCCGGTTGTCGGATATGGAAAAGAGGGGGGGGGGGGGGGGGGGGTAGGAGGGGTAGATTGTGTCTTAAGGTGGATGGAATCCTGTATCTAATTGCGCTTATGACAACATCAAGTTCTTGTAGCAACGCTGCGGGGTTTCCTAACTTCCCCAAGTCTGTACCAGGTTCCCCCCCCTTTTCCCCCGGCCCCTGGCCACCCTATATACCACCACCGCTGGGTACTGCACGCAATAATTGACAGGATGTATCATGCTACCAAACTCTGCCGGCTACAAGCTGTCATGACGCTACTCCGTGTTAGCTTCAGATACCCCAACCCAATTGGGTTTTTTTATTTGGGAGGGAGTACGTGTGCTTCATTCCTAGGTAAAATTCTCACACAAAAAAAGTGGACATTTTTGGAAGTTTTGTTCAATTTGCCTTTAAATATCTGTTGTCCCATTTGAATGATGAGAAAATCAGACATGAGAGCCAACTACTGTACATGCATTAATGTACTGAACAAACTAAATGGTCATGTGTTGAGATTGGGGTAGGTTAACATTTGTTCAAAGAAAAAGATACAAACAGATTGGTCATCTTGAAATTCAATTTAAGGTATAACCCCACTAATTGGGAAAAAATTAGGCTTTTTAAGAGCAGCCATAAAAAAAACCCAGATGTTTGCAGCTCCATAAATCAGAGCTGTTGCAAAAGACCCATCTGGATTTCCCAGTTTTCTAAAAGGAGAAAAAAAGAAAGAAGTTGCAATTTGCAAACATGAAACGGTTGTAGACAATGGGAGTTTGGAACAGCAGGTCTACTCATTAGCATACCTTCTTTGAATACTACAGTCTTAATTTGTTGTGAGAAAGCAGGCAATGAGTGCTCCCATGGTGAAAGTCAAGGCTAAACTGTCCCCAGTAATTGCCACAAAATAAAAAACAGGTACTTCAAATTACATGGCTGAGATTTGGACTACCAATCTTGCTGGGGCTGGGGCACTGCACAGACTGTTGGTTCGTCAGTCATGATGGCGGTACAGTGTTGGTTATGAGACATTAACAGTTGTCGATAGCGCTGCGCAAAAAAAAAAAATTGAAGGATTTCCAGACCTGTAAAAACTCACACTTGCATGTTTGACTTTTTCCTTCAAATAATGTTATAATGCGAGGGGATAAGCGCTTCCCCTTTTTTTCTAGATCTTTACGATGAACAAGTCTGCACCTGTTGTACATGTAAGTTAGTTACGTGTTTCTGCGAAGGAAGTGGTCCAAGATATTTAGGAGAGGGCACAGCACTTTATTTCTAGGACAGTTTCACACCAAACTGATCATCAGTAGTTTTATTTACAAGAACAGGGGGCTAATAAGTGGTATCAAAATTCAACAGTGGCGACTTGGCACAAAACTATTCATAATCAATAAAAAAAAATCAAGGCTTTTAAATTCAGATTTTGAAACCAAGAGTCGACACTCGGGAGGCACTAAAGGCATGCGAACAGTCCCACGCACCTTTAAGTAACACACACAAAAAGTAACGACATGTAATTGTAAATTTTCACGAACTGAAAACAAAATGAATTAACTAAGCCTCAAGATTCTAAAATTAACCAGTTCGCGCCGGGATTATTTTAACAACGCCGAGCCGACGGGCGGGATTATTTTTAACGAAACTCGATCCGAAGCGTGTTCAGGCTGATAGTGCCGGGAAGCACACCCACGCATTTCCGGCCTTGCGCGCTGCTGACATACATTTCCGAACTTGAACTTGGCGTGTTTATGCGTCATCCGTTTTGAATATTGGGAAATGTTTGCGTTTATATACGTCATCCGGCGCGAACTGGTTAAGATTGTATTTCACTAGTTTGTACTTTACTTGATTCTATAACCCTACAAGAACATGGATGGAGTTAATTGGGTCAAACCTTTAAAAGCATTTTTGCATACATGCTCACAAGTCAGTTTGTAAAAACTTAACAAATTATGTGCATTACTTCATGAGAACTTCATAAGAGGCTGTAGTAAGAAAAGGGCTTATGGACCTTGGGTCTCAGGTTTGTGAAAACAATTACTTTTTTGCTAGCCAAGAAGATGACAAAAATGCTCCGCGTCCTGACTCTACAACAATTTCCCCATACGCTGTGTGATTTTTCGTGAGCCGATTTCCTTCTTTAATTTGTTACAACATGCCTTAAACCATAGAGAAAGGAAACCAAGGACTTGAATCATAAAGCACAAGTTGCAGTCAGTGTGGGAAAGCAAACCGCTGTCTCTCCCCAAAAATAGGCACTCTTCAGAATCCATTACTTTAGGAATATCATTCTGCATCAAAATACGCATAAGGGGGGAGGTGGGGGTGTGGGGGGGGGGGGGGGGGGGGAGGTGGGGGGGGGGGGGGGGGGAACGAAAAGTGAAAATGAAAGTGGACAGAGAACCACCTGTTCTGATAAGTGGAGATGATTCTTGCAGCTCACAGATAATCCTGCCTGGAAGTAACAGGTGAATTCTTGGATGACTTAATCGCAAGGACTTGGGCAGAAGTTACTTCTTTTTTTTTTAGCTTAAATCAAGAATGTTGGACAATTAGAATTGCAGAAATGAAGAAAAATGTTGCAATTACAAATCATTCTAAATTGTTTAAAGGTAGAATACACCATTGGTAATTGCTTGAATGGGTGGATTTGGGTGGTTGTATTTTATAGTAAATATCGTATAACTGACCTGTTTGAAGTTTTACAATCATGGATGCCGAGAAAAGCACGAAAAACAGCGTTTGTTTTCAACCGGCGCCAAACAATTTTTCTTAAAAAAATTATATTTGTTGGAATAATTACAGGATATCTAGCGCAATAATTTTGCTGGATGCCTAGAATCATTATTTACTTTCAAATAAGTAAGATATTTCCTTATAATTTGATAGTAAATATTTTCGATACTGCAAATGGTGTATCCTACCTTTAAGTGGAGTGAAATTTAAATAGCCCTACAGAAACTTGGTAAAAACTTGAATACCCAAGACAAACATTAGCAAACAAATTAAGCAATTCACAAAGACAGACAGAAACTTCTCATAAAGACTAGGTCACACCGGACAAGGACCCAACAAGGACCACCCAGGACCACCCCGGACAACCCCGGACCACAGTTTTATCAGTCCGGAGCGAAAAAGCGACCGACGACCGTCAAAACTCCTTCACGCCGGACCCAACAAGGAAGCACTACGGACGAACAAGGAGTCAACAAGGATGAGCACGGATCAACAAGGAGGTGACACGGACCAAGCACGGACCGCACACGGTGTCTACACGGATGACCCCGGACCGGCACGGACCAGCACGGAAGAGACACGGACTATGCCGGATCACCCCGGACCGCCCAGGTCTCAACAAGGACTGCCACGGATGCTACACGGATGCTACACGGACCGCCCCGGACCACCCCGGACCACAGCATTTTCCCTATAAAAACATGAACCTTGTATGGTCCTTGTTCGTCCGGGGTCATCCGTAGCCTTGCCGTGTCCGAATAAACCATCCCGGATGCCCAAGGATGAACAAGGATGAACAAGGAGGCACTAAGGATAAACACGGAGCCAACAAGGACCCAACAAGGACCGCCCCGGACTACCCCGGATTAAGCCATCGCCCCGGATCACCCCGGATGTTTTAAACATTTTAAAACGTCCGGGGCCGACTCCCGGACCGCCAAGGATCATCCCGGACCATCCCGGACCGCCCCGGACGAACAAGGACCCAACAAGGATCGGACCCCGGACTGCCCCGGACCACGTCCGGGGTGGTCCGGGATGGTCCGGGAGTCCGGTGTGACTGGGGCTTTAAGCAGCTTTTATTTTCCTATCTATCCAGACACCACCAAAGACATTTTTTTTTAGAAGTTCACTTCTCATGAAAAGTTAGAACATAGCCAGCAATAAAAAAAAGGAAGCAGCTGACCACCCATGGTTTAATGATTTATAGGGACAGAGGATTCCTAACAACCAGCTCCACTCTAAACCTTAAAAGTCCCCAGCAAAGCCTAGGAAATGTCACACCATGTTGTTTCTGTTCCAATAAAATAAGAAAAGAAAAGACCTGTAAACAGAAGGAGTTGCCTTGAGAAACAAAACCCCCACCAGGACACTTCTCTTTTTGTGAGAGTCTGTCTGATTAAGAATGGAAACAATGCCTTCGCCCAGAGCACAAGGTGATTAGAGAGTTTCAGAAAATGAAAAAGTTGAAGGGAAGATAAAGGTTTGTTCATTAAATCTCCTTGGAAGACGTAATCACAAGGTAACAATGATCAGATTACCTGGTGGGCAGTTTTACAGAAACAAGCAGAAGGATTGAAAAGCTAGTAGGTAGTGTTGAGAAGTAATGACCTGCTACGCTGCATCAGTGATCATCCTCTCGCCAATAACTTTTCAATTATGAGATTTACTTCAGAAACCCATGGAGGAAAACCATAACAGTTATACAAAAACCTTGCTTTACTGCTTGTGCTAACCGAGTCTCAGATTACACATTGTACTCGTACATCTTTGATTCGGTGAGAAAATTACAAATTCACGAACATTTGCACATGGGTCACTATTGCATTCCTTTACATTAATGCTGGTACTTTCACAGATTTTTTTTCTTCTTTTTCAAATGCCATTAAACTGACAAAAACTGTGTTGTTTTTTTGGATGAACAATTTCCCAACTTTAACCCTAACTCCCTCACCATTGTTATTGAACAATACAATTCCTTCAAAATCCTCCAACTTCCTTTGTTGTGTAGGGAGTTAGGGTTAAGCAAGCTCAAATTACCGAGCTTTACAAAGCACAAAATGTACGCACAAAATCTACAAGCAAACAAGTTTAAAACAATTGATGCACTAATAGTAACTGAACGATCATTGGTGATTCTTTATGAACCTCGTCACGAAACTTGTCTAACGAACAGCACCTTTCATTCAGAACTAAGTTCAGTTCCAAAAATTGGAATTGGCTCACATTTGAAATCGAAAAGTCAACTTCTCCTATTTAGAACAATCCAATAAAAGAAAATGTGCAATGAGAAACCAACATGTTATACAAAGAGCCAATTGCTGACTGATTACTCATTTGACTGATTACCCAACTTGGCCACAAACAGCAAGTGAATTTAGTGACCTAATTTTTTTTTTTAAGGCAACATGTGATCAAATCGCTCATTACTAATTCTTTGTACAATTTTTTGTTATAACATATAAGTAACACAAAAACACCCAGTGCACTTATGTATTTACCCCTCGCTGAGCTCAGGTAACTAGTACAAAGCAACCATTGTGTAAGGTGCTGGGTCAGTCTTTTCAGTCATTGCAGCACATCTGAATAAAGTTTGCAAAACATTCCAAAGGCTGAAGGATTATCAGGGCCTCGAAAAAGGGTTTAGGTTGAGATATATTTACCATTTTTAAAAGTGGGGGGGAAAAAGAAAAGAAAAAAACAAACACCCATTCATCATGGCTTTTGGAATATGATGAGCGAGACATTTAACCCATTGATATAAATGCAATTATTTCTATCGCACAAAGAAGTATCGCTTGCATTTGTGCATACATGTACGATACATGTACCTGTACTTGTATTATTATCACACGTACATTCAGAGTCAGTGAATCTACTTTTAAGAGTGGCGCTTTGTACACAAAGGTTTATGTACATGTACTTTAGGCCTAATTTAACAAGACTTTCAATGTCCACACATTTTTTGAGTACATGACGTTAAGGGGACATTCCATAGGGTTCGTGTGCTTAGCCAGTTCGCGCCGGTATACACGCAAAGTTGTCGCCAGATTCAAAACGAATGACGTAAAAACACGTCACTAGCAAGGCCGGAAATGTGTGTCAGCAGCGAGAAACGCCGGAAATACATGGGCGTTTGTCCCGGTACCATCGGCCTGAACCCGCATCGGATCGAGTTTACATAAAAATAATCCCGCGCCTCGGCTCGGTGATGTTAAAATAATCCCAGCGCAAACTGGTTAAGGGAAATCTCTCTAAACTCAAACTCTGAAAAAATTTTCGACCAAACATTTTCAAAATCACCCTAATTTGTCTTCTCCATTTTCTTCCATTAGACCCTAACCCAATTCTGATATCTAGAACCTTTTACTGGAGACCCAAAGAGTTACGGGGACACGAAAAGTTTCCCACAAGTCGGTCAGATTGTTTCAAACAAAAGAACGTGTCCCCGTAACTCGGTGGTGTATGCCTACCCACATGCATAAACTGTAAACAAATTAATGAGAACAAAGCCTTCTGCTTAGTAATAGCTGATTCAACACACATAATTGGTACAATACAAAAGAAAATAAAGTAAAATACATAAAATAAGAAACACACACAAGAAAAAACTATTACCATTTTCTCAAATCACTTCCGACAGCTTTGCTAACATTAATTGACCGAGACAAAGCCAAGATGAACTCATCTCCAGCGCTCACGCATGGATTATAACTGTCCAACTTCGTCAACCAATTTGCGATTGAGTAATTAATCCCCCCAACCCCCTGTCTTAAGATACCAACTTCCCATTCTGAGATGCAACTGAGAGGATCTGTAAGTCATCGGGACTCATCGTAAGAGGTTTGGGGTGTTTATCTGCAGAACCCCGACTGGTTCAATATCACAGTGATGACGGGGGCAGGTGGGGTCAAATTAAAACAAACCTCGGTCTTTCTTCTGCAACAGATGGTGCCCCCGTGCCCCCCCCCCCCCCCTCCCCCCCCTCTCCCCAAAGCCAAGTCCATGATGCCCCCCCCCCCCTCCCCCCCCCTATTCCCTTCTGTCAAGCAGATTTCCACCTCAGACGTTGTAGCAATTAACTTGGACTGAGGCTTTGGCTCGCCATCAGGATTTCTTACTCGAATTAGTCGGCATGATGTTGCTTTTTTCGGTTTAACTCGACCCATTTTTCTCTTTCCCCTCCCCCCCCCCTTTTTTCTGCAGCCAATAGTGGTTTTGGTGCAGGCTTTTGAAACTATATAAAAGAAAGAAAAAAACCTGAATCACTTCATGAAATGTCATGAAATTTGGTATAGGGCCTAATTTAAACAACAAATGGCGAGGAAATCTATAATGCAAGTTTTATACATTTAAAGAATACATCGGTACACATGTACATGTACATTTTCAAATTAATATGTAAAAAAAAAAAAAAAAAAAAAAAAACCCCAAAAATCCACTTGAACATACCGTAATTACGGTAGTTTAAATTGAGAAACTTGTTTCCCCTCACAACTGCAATTTTAGCGATACCACATACCAATCCTTATCCAGACAATAAAATACATTGGGTGTTGCAACAGTACTGCACTCCCGACAATTAAACATCCTCCCTCGGATGTTAAACAAGGACATTTCAAGATAATTACAATTTGTCATTAGGATGCTAATTCGAGTATTACCACCACATTGCAAAGCTTGCCCACAGTGAAAGACTTTTACACTTACAGTAATGATAATTGTTATGGTGATTGGCAACAAAAATGCCAGTAAAACAAAGTAGATAACCCCACCTAATGTGTTTAGAAGATGATGACAATTAACTAGCATTTGATGTATTGGTTGGGGGGGGGGGGGGGGGTTTGGGGGGGAAGGAGTTTACAAGTTGTCTGTAGTGATAAGGCAAATTTGCATATGAATACATAATTGCAAGATAATTGTTACCCAACCTAACAGTAAGACTGTGGAAGCCTGTGGAAGCAGCATATCTTCTGCACATACATGTATGTAAGGGAGGCCTGTACATGATTTGTAAAATGGACTTTACATCAAATTCACATCCCCCACCTCCCCCCCCCCCCCCTTTTTTTTAAATTTAAATTCCACCTCCTCCCCCTTTAAAAAAAATGTAAATTCCACCTCCTCCCCCTTAAACGTAAATGTTTGTTTCTTCCAAAATCAGCTTAAAGGTAGGTTACACCATTGGTAATTGCTTGAATTATCAGGAATGGGTGGATTTGGGGGGTTGTATTTTATAGTAAATATCGTTTAACTGGCCTGTCCAAAGTTTTACAATCATGGATGTCAAGAAAAGCACGAAAAATAGCGTTTGTTTTCAACCGGCGTCGAGCAGTTATTCTTATGTTATTTGTTGTTTTTTGCGGCGATCGCAAATTTTTCTTTATAAAAATCAATTTTTCAGAATAATTACAGGATATCTAGCGCAATCATTTTGCTGGATGCCTAGAATCAGTATTTACTTTCATATGAGTAAGATATTTCTTAATAATTCGGTAGTAAAATTTGTTGATATCTGCAAATGGTGTATCCTACCGGTACCTTTAACTCATATGGGACATAATGTACACAATAAACCCAACTGCCATTTTTACTGAGAAAGTAACAGTGTCCTGTGAATTCCAGACTTATGAAATCTGGACTCCCTGGTGGTACAGTAGAATTACCAACAAAATAAATTAATGTGAACTCAATGTTTTCTTGCCAATCACCTTGTGACTGTTTTTTTTCAGAAAGGTTTACCATTCAGAACACTGACAGATGACCTCGCTATGATGACACATTGCCTGGCTGTATGAATGCTGATAGTAAAGATAGCACTGGTGCCAACTAAATTATACTTGTAATAATCATAAAAAGGAGAGATGGGATAACTGTCTCAACAGGTGCGCAACACAGCAAAAGGATCGGTCTTGGGAGGACATTTCACTTCCACAGGTCTTTTCGAAAATCTTCAGGTCGACCCGTGTTGACTCAGTTGAGATGTTCGACCCGTGTTGAGAAGTAAACAAAAACGCACCAAAATGTTGGTGTTGGTGACTACCGCGTTTGGTATCCCAAATCCATCAAAATGCTGCAGTACCGCTTGGTTACAATTCTCAATTCATCAAAATCCCTGAGTTTTCAATTCTCCAAAACAGAGGTATGGATTTTGATGGATTCAGAGAGGTTGTATATAGGGTTAATCCGTTGGTTTGCTTGGATCATGTTCAGGATCATGAATCTCATGGAACCTTCCTTGGGAGGTGAATCAGCACCAGATTCAAAATTATTGACTCTCGGCCGGTCGCATGTTTTAAGATTCATATCAGACCAAGCCTGGTCTGCAAGGTTCTAAGGATCTCGATTTGAATCCTTATTGGCGTAACGATAGCGCTCTACGCGATTTGCGACCCCCTCTCACGCTGAACGTTGGTTTGCCATTTTCTGAGCGTTACCCATCTACAAGGAGGAGCACTTTCTACAGTTAGCGAAAGAATTTGACACTGCATTGATTGAAACATGTACAGTAGTTCATGTCTGAGCAGTTTTTCTTCGCATCCAACCTCACCCGAAGGGGCAGTACGGTCAAGTATTCCTCCTTTTTCTTCCGACCCCCTATAACATGCTCACTGAAAGTGTAAGTTTTTAGCCAGGGGGTGTCTTACATAGTTGCGTCTACTGGATACCGTGCAAGCTATTTTAGACACACCACGTTGTCCATACAACAGAGGATCAAAGCATGAACAACTTCTGGAGGTCGAGATCTATTTTCTTCCCTTGCTGACTCAAGTCCTGCCTCAAGGAGAACCTTACTGTTACATGATTCCTTGCTTTCTTTCTTTCCTTTTTTTGTATAGCACCACTTCGTGATTTTACAAACAAGCTAAAATCTACAGCTGATAAAATGTCAAACATACGACTGAAACATATGAAAATAAAGTAGGAAATGTGTAACTAATTCCAAGACTACAGTGTTCATGTAAGTCTTGATTAAAAAAATATAAGCAAAATAACTCATAAAAACTCTGCTTCGATCATCCGCCCACTTCAAGAAAAATGTTACATTTTCCTCTCGTATCATTTCCGGAGAGCTAGGGAAATGACTGGCAGCGCACCGCCCAAAACAACCACAACAACAGTCATCCATTTTCCTATCGACGTAAATTAGTCCGTACATTTAAATACCACAACCCATAAAATATTCATTTAAATGGAGCTAGGGAAGATAAATCATTTATCTCTTTCTAAATGTCCTCCCATTAAAATGGTAAAAAAAAACAAAGAGACAAATACAAAATATCTCCGTCACTTTAATTATCCACGGTTCGGCACACACAGGGAGCGAAGGTTCCTAAGATACTTAATTTACCATCGCTGATCCTGATGAGGCTATTCCGAGTAAAGTGCTGGAATAAAATTCCTCATTAAAATCAGATTAAAAAAAAAATGATCGGCAAAAAGCAAAAAAATGATCGGCAAAACGCAAAAAATGATCCAAGCCAATTTCAGCTCCAGACTTATTGTGAAACAAAATTCATCTTGGTTTCCACTCTGTGATATTTTTATTTTGTCGTCAAAAATCCAGATTTGGAAAATTGTTTGTGCTTCCGATATTTGAGAGATCGCCCCTAACTAACAATGTCTGCCACTTTCACCAACGAAACAAATAACCAGATTTTAAATAAGGGGAAAAAACAAACCACTTTTGCTATACTATTCACTGGTTAATCAATGATTTGTGTTGCATACTGTACTTACAAGAAGGCATCGCAAGAATATGGACGACAAAGAAGCCCTGTTCCCTTCAAAAGTGGTTGGGATTGGTATGACATTGCCCATACAAAAACCACCTCTCATCAGGAATTGAACCGACAACTGTAATTATTGGCTTACCAATCAATGGAATAGGCTTTATTCTTAAACAAAGAGGGCATTTTAACTGGCATCCTTGGGGGGGGGGGGGGGATAAAATCCATCCTGAATTATAAATTTTTTTAAAACCCAAATCCCTTAGGGGATGAAAGGAACAATTGAAACTTTGCACTGTCACATACCTCTTGATTTGAAAAACCAAATTTGACTTACCTACAAAAATATGGTCAATCCTGAAGGTGGGAAATTGCTCATAAACAATTCTGGGAAATCTTGTCTGGTGGTAAAACACTCGGGTTGCATACACGTGGCGAGACAACTTGGCACGATACGTGAGAATCAATTAACAGATCTGAAAAATCAATTGGACAAATAAATTGTCAATAAACAGTTTTTTGTTGTATGTTGTAACTGGAGTGTGGTATCCATGACAACATGTTGTACAATAAAGGTCATCACATCCTGTAAGTCACACTGCCATTCTCAAGGAAATAGTTTTGGTCTTTTGTAATTTAAAAGGTAGGATACACCATTGGTAATTGCTTGAATTATCAGGAATGGGTGGATTTGGGAGGTTGTATTTTATAGTACATGTAAGTATCGTTTAAAGGTACCGGTAGTATACACCATTTGCAGATATCGAAAATATTTACTACCGAATTATTAAGAAATATCTTACTCATTTGAAAGTAAATAATGATTCTAGGCATCTAG
This sequence comes from Crossaster papposus, assembly GCA_037893245.1. NCBI lineage: Eukaryota > Metazoa > Echinodermata > Asteroidea > Velatida > Solasteridae > Crossaster > Crossaster papposus. The sequence continues at coordinate 576,036 of JBAIAA010000534.1, read as the reverse complement.
CAAAATGATTGCGCTAGATGTGCTGTAATTGTTCCGAAAAATTGAATTTTATAAAGAAAAATTCGCGATCGCCAGACGGCGATTGCGAAAAAACAAAGATAACATAAGAATAACTGCCCGACGCCGGTTGAAAACAAACGCTGTTTTTCGTGCTTTTCTCCGCATCCATGATTGTAAAACTTCGGACAGGTCAGTTAAACGATATTTACTATGAAATACAACCCCCCGAATCTACCCATTAATGATAATTCAAGCAATTACCAATGGTGTATCCTACCTTTAACTGACCGCTCATAAGTTTTATAATCATGGATGTCAAGAAAATCTAGAAAAATGGGGTTTGTTTTCAACCGGCGTCGGGCAGTTAATTCTTATGTTGTTATTGTTTTTTCACGATCGCCGTCAATTTTTAAAAAAAAATTCTCTTTTTTTAGAAACAACTACAGGATAATTTTTTTGTTGATATCTGCAAATGGTGTATCCTACCTTTAACTAATTGTCCACCGATCCTATACTGTACATGTACATGTGCACAATGTTAGAAGTACTGGTACAATAATAGTACTTAACCACTCCAAATTGTACATTTTGGCATACTCGAGTCAGATTTATGTGGAACAAGATTTACATTGAACATAAGAAATGCAGAATTTTATGTCCCCGTGTTCTCTGATGCATTTTGTTCATATTTCGTTTCGTTTCCGTATTTTACATTTGGTCTGAGGACCGGTACATAGCTAGCTGTGCATTCACATGTGACGGATGAAAACTGGTAAAACTTGATCAGAACTGATCAATGTTGAGCACTGTCTTGATGCACCCCCCCCCCCTCCCCCCCCCCCCCCCCCCCCCCCCCCCTCCTCTATTTAGTGGACACTGCACGTCCCCGCATGTCGACACCTTTGCCATATTGACTCCCATCATTTATTCATATAACCAAGGTGAGCTATTGATCCCAACATGTTGAAACAAAAAAAAATAAAGGAAAAAAAAAAAAAAAAAGCTTAGAACGTGTCAATGACGATCATTGCACCACAACTGTCAAGTGCAGTGATGGCGACGATTGGACTACACAAAGAGAATGCCTGCAAATTAATTCCCCTTGAACAAACATGAATAAGTCAATACCGACCACCACCCAAAAAAAGAAGAAAAAAAAAAAAAAAACACTACGAAAAACGGGGAAATTCATTAACAGTCCCAGCTTCATCGATCGCCACTTTAATCAGAGCCTCCGATGAACAAAGGACCACCCTTGGGCCGGCCAGAAGTGTCCAGCAAATGCACCAGGAGTGAACTAACAGTGCAGCCTCTTATCTTTAAAGCTCAGCCAAAAAAATAAGGCTGATTTGCACAGGTAAAAATTGGCTTAGGCCGACTGAAAATGCCGATTGTTGAAATTACATTCGTCCCCGACATCCTTCTGTCAAATGTCACAATACAGACGTACATCATACACACACACTGGCCACAATTACCATTTCAAATCGAGAGTCCTTGCCAAAACAATTCCGAAGTAATTTCCCTTCAACTTCTATGCCAAAATACTATAATAAAAAAAAGAGGAGGTGGGATTGAAAAATAACACAGGGTCCTTTAGCACACAATATCAACATACGAAAGGGTTTGGGGGAATCTCGTTTTTATTACCTACTTCTAATTAGCGGGAAAATCGATATCTTTCAGCAAATCTCAGGGAGAGAAAAGGAGTTGAAGGGGGGGGGGGGGGGGGGGGGGGGAGGAGGGGGTGAAGACGACCGAGTGTGGGAAATCGGAGGAAGGGAATCTCAGGCCATGAACAATTTACAGTCTAATTCACTTGCTCCCCGCCCAATCACATCGCACATGACTTAGCTTGCCTGTCTCATTTCAGCTGATCACTATTTTTTTTTCCCATCTCTTTTGCTGCATTTTATTTCTTATTCTGTTGGTTCACCCTGCCATGCACTGGTCTTAATAGGGCAGGTGTTTGTTGGACTAATCAGGAAAGACCTACTTGCATAATGATGCCATTCCTGAATTAGTTTTTTTATTTTTAGCTCTGCTATGCCAAGATGCTCGCTATTTGTATAAATTGTTTTCCCATTGTGCTGTATATAAATGGGAACTAGATAAATTGTATTTTGTGTAATACTGCGCCGGAAAGGTAATGTTGCCTTTTTGAACAATAACAAAAACTATTTTTAAAAGAATCAATTTCTCTATGTGAAAATAACCAACTTTCTTTTCTCAATTGAAAATTCAATTTTGAAAATTCACAATTGATTGTAATAAAAAAGAGTTTGTGTCTATTCCTAACAAGGCGTTGGAAACCATTGTAAATGCTTTGAAGTTAATTTTGTAATGTCACCAACAATCCCAGACTTATTTTCACGTTCCTAGAATGCCGTTGAAGCTTCTCTAACAAAATGCTCGAAATTCCTTCCCAAGTTACGGTACCAACTTTAACATTCCTGAACATTTTATCCAATAATGTAATGAGTCGTCCTAAGTCCACGAAGTACTAGGGATTTAGGTTGGTTACATTAATCACGAGGGAGGGACACCATCTAGAGCAAAGTACCGATGTGGTTATATCGTCAAAACACATAAATAACGTTTAATTTCTGCATTTGTCAAACCGTGGGCGCTGACATTGAAGTACATCTTGCATTAATCAGACAGAAAGATTTGTTTTCTCCCAGCCACTGCCCGCATCAACGAGAAAAGTCAAAACAGCTTCGAGCCCTTGAAATTTGACTGAGAAAGGCATTACTTCTACCCTTGCTGTCACGTACTGGGTTATGCCAATACAGTTGGGACACTTCACCGACTCATTTTTGCGGCAATCTTGAAATACGCGTCCTCCAGTTGTCATATTGTTAGGAAGTTACTCCCTAAACTGCAATATTCGTGAGAACTCAATTAAAGGCATTCATTCGGCTAGCTTCTGCCGAATCACATCCTTGCCTTCACTGTCGATAAGTCATGCACACTTAAGATGTTGATGGAATCCGACAATTTTCTTCGCTTTTTTCATTTTTTCTTGAAACTTCAGCCGTAAGACAAATAACTTTCACCTATATTTTCTTGGCCCAATATCACCCACTCAGGCCCTTGCTGGACTGTTTACACAACCCATCTCCGTTCTTTTTTTTTCAAAAACAGAAAAGTCACTAAAGAACAGCTCTGAATTTCATCAAAACTAGCAACAGACCGATTCAAAGAAATTCAACAAAAAATAAATATAATTTAACAATTCAGAGAGAGTAGCGACTGTCAACATGACAAATACACATCTCGCTGTATAATTGCACGTCCCGATATGATACACGAGTCAGTTATGAGTTAATGGAACAAAACCTTGCAATATGAATAATTTGGGTCATATTGGTTTGAAATTTCTCTCGTCATTTTTTAACCGTTCTTGCCGTGTGACATATGGCATCAACATCATCACTGCGAGTCATTACGAAGGTCTCACACATGCAGTGGCTGTAATGGTACCCTAACGCCTGTATGCAAATCTTGGCCTTTTGTTGTCCCCTATCAGAGCAGGGTTTTCTCCATTAGACTCATGACAATGACCAACGCCTGCCGTTTTCTTTTCCAGTCATAATATTCCACAACACTTGACTCTGTCTAATAAGTGCCCCCCACCACAATAATAAAAAAATGGAGGCAGTCTTAGGTCCCCCCCCCCCCCCCCCCCCCCTGGTGCCACCTCATACACCACACATGCGACACTCTCCTACACAAAAGTTGCATATTAATCAACACATTTTAAAGGAAGGATACACCATTTGCAGATATTATTTGTTTTTACTACCGAATTATTTAGAAATATATTACTTATTTTAAAGTAAATAATGATTTGAAGCATCTAGCAAAATTTTTGTGCTAGATATCTTGTAATTGTTTCTAAACAAAATTAAAAAAATTATAGAAAAAATTATCGAGAAAATAACCCAAAAGAACTCTAAGACATCGGTTGAAAAAACGAGCGCCAATAATCTTGCTTTTATTCTCGGCATCCATGATTGTAAAACTTCGGACAGATCAGTTAAAAAGATATTTACTATAAAATACAACCCCCGAATCCACCCATTTGACAATTCAAGCAATCACCAATGGTGTCTCCTACATTTTCTGTACCTTTAAAGATCGTTTTGCATAAAAAAAATCCTTTTAGTAGAAGAGTGTAGTAGATTAATCTTGATTCACACCGTGCACACCCACTGCCACACTTAGTGGGTTCTGGCTGCCTAACGCACACACTCGCAGACTATTAGGGGTCCTACAACCCACAACAACGATCATATCACCCAAGACACCTAACCCACTACTGCACTTGTACATTGTTCCTCGGCCCGGCTGTCCAAGTTACTCAGGGTAGCCTATGCAAACAGATGCTGAGGAAACGCTTTGTCTACAAATTTCCGCCCCCCGAAAAACAATTAAGCGCGGGCAGGAAAGGCCGTGCAAATACATGTACATGTATTAGTGGAGGAAATCATTTGGCCTGAGCAAATCTAATTGGAATAAGTTAGAGCAGTTTGCATATCACACATCAGGCCATGGTATTACATATTTAATGCTGATTAAATTTAGCCCCCCCCCCCCCCCAAAAAAAAAATATATATCAAAAAAAATCTCTTTATTTCCCCCCCTAGTTCTGTACACATAATATGTAGCTTATAAAGTTACTTGTATTAAGTAAAAACAGGAAGCATTTCTTTTGTAACAATAAAACCACGTATGTTGCATGTTATTTGCATATTGTTTTATACCCGTAAAGAATCATCAATTCTGTTAAAAAAATTCAGACACACAATGATGTCAAGCACTGCGGATTTAAAGTAAAAAAAAAAATATGTGTTTAAAAATCTAATTTCATACATAGAGTGCCTTTGCATACTGTGTATGAAATAAACAAGGTAATTATATAAACAAAAAATACACTAACAAGCAATTTATGAATTGTTTTAAATTGTCCTAACTGTGAAACGGTTAAGTTTCACAGTTCATGTTTGATTTAGTTATTTATGCTGGTACGTGCGTACAATACATTCATGTGCACATGGATGTTAAGTACATGTAAATTATGCATCCTAAGTAGGCAGCATTTTCTTTTTTACATGAAAAACCCGAACAAAGATTTTTTAATCAAGTGCATGCGTTTTCCTAAAGATGAATATTTGATTACTTCTACAACCTCAAAGTAAATTTCAATCCCTCGAAAACGTAAAACACAGTGGTATTAAGAATTTTTGGCTTAAAGATTTCTGGATCCCGATGATTAAAGAAAGTGACTGCTCAGGGAAAACGTGATTAACTTTGTTGATTAAAAAAAAAAGTATGAATGAACAGATTTCCTTGGACTTTTTTATTTGGGGGGAAATCAGTCTCCGATTAAACATGATTATAGGGGCCAAACCAAAGTTTGTATTTCGTCAAATTGAATTTGCTAAAGTCAAGAAAAGTGCTCAATCGTAAAGGCTCGATTGTCAGATGCATATTATAACCTCAGAAACTGTTTTAGTTAGACAAAGACAAGATTGCAATCCCATCTCCACTGGTGAATTTCTGTAATAATTGTTTACCTTTAAGGTCACTTTTTCAACAGAAACATAAGCTCACAAGCTCACTGTCAATAGAACTACTTTCCAAAAGTTCAGTTATAAGCATTAAATTATATAAATAATATTTTAACCAAATATAAATATTTAACCCAAAAACCTAAATTTTTAGTTCAACCATGTACATGTACGATACTTGTACAAAAGATTTATAGTCATCTAAAAGATGATTTGATTTTACTTGAAAAGGCCAAGATTCAATTTTGCCAGCACAAACTCGGATCTATTAATTGAAGAATATTCCCACAAGTTCTATAGAGAGGCGTGTATTCTATGAAGTATCCTATATGAATACATGTTGTGGACTGCATTGCCCAAGTTAGCCCAATCACGGCTCTCTTTTTTTTATGCGCGTTTTGTGAATTCTCGGCTATCGGGAGAAAATTGTGCCAAACAGGACCCAGGAAAAAATAACTGACCTTAGCAACAAGCCCAGCAGGCCTAACTGGTTCATTTGGCCACCGGCATTCCGGGGAGAAAATGTGATAATGCCTGGGCCGCTATCGGCAAAACTCATCATGGTCCTACACAAATTAACCATCTTTGCAAAAACAAATGAATTTGGGTTTGTGGACTAGGCTGGGGAAGAGCAGGCAGGCAAGCTTTTTCTCTTTCCTTTGCCTTCTCTTTCCAACCACCCCCACCCCCCCCCCCCCCCCCCTTTCCTAACATCCCCGCGGATGCTGATGCTCTAATTTCATTTGGGGCGAGAATTCATTAGTTTTAGGCACTTAATCTAACCAGCCGAGTCTTATGCATGTTCTGAGATAAGGGGAGAGTCTGCTTTGCACAGTAAATTAGTCTTTCCAGAGTATGGCCAGCATAAACCCTATAATTTTTCTTGCCCAAGCCAAATTGATTTAGGTCGTGTTCATCAGGGACTTGCATGCCTGTTCTTTTATTTTTTTCATTTTTTTTCATGGGAGAGTGAGCAGAAAGGCAAAAGAAATAGGTTTATTGACTGTCCGGGATGAGAACAGTAGCTAACTAGTATTAAATCTTCAATGTCCCATCTTGTAACAATTGTTTACAAGGTTCCTATAAAAGTAACAATCTTTGCTAATGTGGATGGCTATTTTGGGTTTGCCTGTACAAACTCACATGAAATTACATAAAACAACAAAACAACAAAACAACAAAACAACAAAACAACAAAACAACAAAACAACAAAACAAAACAACAAAACAAAACAAAACAAAAACAGGAGAACAAATCCCCAAAACAAAGATCCTTATATCATGAAATTCCAAAAAGCCAAATAAACAAAAACAAAAAAAGCAATAAAAAACAACCCCCTCCCCCCAAATGATACCAACATAAAAACAATTCCCTTTCTCAAAATCCTGATAAAAGAACAACAACATTTCAACAATCTTGTTACACTTGGCAAAAAGAAAATAAACTTCTTCCATTTTACCAGGATACATTTTAAAAAGGGAAAAAGAAATTCCGAGTTCCGCTCCTAATCTCAGGTATTCCGAGTTACTGAACATACGGTATAACTGTCTTCCTCAGCGCCAACTCGTTTAAAGAGAATACCCAACATAAGCAACACTTTCTTTAATGGATGATGGTTAAAACATCCAAATAATACTATCAAATGTAACATGTTGGGTTCTGTACCTTCAGCTAAATACCAACCAACAATGTAGATCAACAAGACAATCACAGGTATCTGACCAAGCAACTGACAGCATCCGGAAAAACAAACCTTATTTCCATTTACAAAGGACAGAACACAGGGCAGTAATAAATTAATCCATTTCAGTGCCAAGTTCAACCAAAGTCAGCATGTCCTTTTTCCTTGGTTTCGTTTAATTCTAATTTTTTTCCCATGGTCCCAGTCAGTTTTTGTACCTATAGGCAGTGTACGATGACAGGTTTTCATGTTTACTTAATATTGGGAGGAAGTCCAGAGTGCATGAATTCAGGATATTCCATTTTGTAGGGGTCAGGTGAGGTGAGGAGACAACATTGTACATGTACCTACATATGCCAATGTCTACACTGAATGTAATCAAGTCAAGTCCAACCACAAACTGCTCCCCCCCCCCAATAAAACCTTGGGCTGGTCCTAAATTGAGCACATTCTTGCACAGTTCTGAGACAAAATCTTGGTCCCTGACAAGCCTGTGTCACATACATATTGATTTAAATTTGATGTTTATGCCTTAACAGGATCACAGTCACCGGATCCGGGTGACAATTAAATGAAGGGGAACAGTTTTATTCTGATCTAGGCAAATTCCGGAGAATTATGAATCTCAAATGAGGAAAAAAATCTTTAAAATCCCAATACCACAAATGGAGAGTAATAACATTTTGAAATCTTGTCTGTATTTTACTGAAATCTAGTTTATCTCTAACAATGTCAAACAGTTTAGCTGTTACTTTTAACAGTGCAAAAATTAATGAGTAACAAAAAACAAAAAAACTGTTTCTACATCCGACAATGTTTTTTTGAGGGGAATGTAATTACAGCAAAAAGTTGAACGAAATCAACCAACACTTTTTTTGCCTAATTTTTTTTTTAAATGGCCCAATAAGATTTTGGAAGATTGACTAAGGTTAGGGTTAAATACCTCAGCAGGGACTTTCCAATAAATATTTTCCACAAAATTCAAGGGAAATTGTCTAAGCCTTATTATAATCTCACCGAGGAGGAGGTGACAATGCCAATATGGTGAACTACCGTATCTCATGCTAAAGAATAAGTGGGTTAATGAGCTACATCTATCTGTAATCTATTCCACATTAAATGGCACCTTATACGATACCGGTACGTGCAATATTTGTAAAATATGCAACACATGTTGGTTTAGTTTTTCTTCAGTACAACACTACACTGGATAATTAAGAACATACGACAGGGAATAGGTCACTAACAGCGATGGACCTATATTCGGGAATAGAATGTAGATCAAGGGTTATTTATGACTGATTATCCTCGACCCATGCATAATTCCTTAAATTATTAAAAGGTAGGATACACCATTTGCACATATACCGAAAAATGTAACTACCGAATCATTAAAAAATATTTTACTTATTTGAAAGTAATTAATGATTCTAGGCATCCAGCAAAATAATTGCGCTAGATATCCTGTAATTGTTACGAACAATTTAATTTTATTTACAAAAATCTTGATATATAACATACTTTGATCGCCAGATGGCGATCGCGAAAAAAAAAAGAAAAAAAAAAAAGAACAACTGCCCAAAACGCCAGTTGAAAACATATATGCAGTTTGTCTCGCTTTTTTCTTGGCATTCATAATTGTAAAACAGACAGGTCAGTTAAACAATATTTACTATAAAATACAACCCCCTAAATCCACCCATTTCTAATAATTTAAGCAATTACCAATAATGTATCCTACCTTTAATCTATAAATGTTATTTATTGTTGATCTAATTAAATTAATTAATTCCAAACAGTATATAATGCCAAAAATTCAGAAAAAAAGAAGATTTATACAATTACTTAACAAGTGATAACTCGCTATAGATTATCTGAAATACACCTTGCTTAAATCGAACACTTTTGGAGCCATTTATGCTGTGTACAACATGTACATATACAGAGTGATTTTCAGCGATCTGAAGAATGTTAACATTACAATGAGCCGCTGGGTGCCAAATGTGGTGGGAACAGTTGTTGTTCTGTTAAACATATGCCACCCTTGCCACCTCATAATATTTTGAATATTGCATTAATTCAACATGACAAGGGTCTAACATCCCATCTACAAACCAACACAAAGCCATACGATTCATGTGTTATCATTCTGGAATGTGTAACATGAGGCCCAGTCTCCATGCAATGGGTTCCCATCATCCCCGGGGAGTGAAAATAACCATGGTGGATGACACGCATGTTGATTTGATGTGACAACCATACTTACTGAGAGAGCTATTTACAGGACTTCAAAAGGCGCGATGCGGGGATCTTTATTTAACTTCCAACATTTTTGCTGAGAATTATTTATAGTATTTAAAATATAAAAAAAAATGGGTGTGGAAGGAAGTCACTCTGTGCAAAATGTGGAATATGAATTTATGAAAAATGGATATGCAAACACTTGTCAATTGCGGATTGATGGCCAACCATATGAATACGTTGAAAAGACAGAACAAGCTTAAGCATGATGAATGATTGGCCCAGAAGTGTGTGGAATATTTCCTGCGTTTGCCATACATTACAAGCCAAGCGTTTCGCAACACGGGGGATCAGGGACTGTGGTAAAAAATTCCCCTGGCAATTAGCTGACAATCCCGGGAAACAATAACAAAACGGAGGCACCTGGAGAGATTCGAGAAACGGTGGGGGTCTAGGGGCCCGACAAAAAAAAAATCAGAGGGGGCGACAGAGGAGGTATCTTCTTCCTCTCTCTCTCGGAGCGGAGCAGGGTCCGCGAGAGAGAGTCTTAGCATCAATGTCTCAAGGCACCACGGGCCATCTGGATGGGATGCCTTCCCTCGGATGAGCCAATGAACCCGTGTCAACACACTGTTCCATCAACACTGGACGCACAGGGGAATTGGGGACAAATGAAAGAAACACTATGTAATTTCATGCAACATTGGCTAGATTACACTCCGGTTCCCCTCGATCCTGCAATTCTTTGGGGAATGTGGCAGCAGTCGGGGCCACAGGATCTCAATAGCAGTTGCTACCGTTTCCTGCCGACTTCTCTACATGCTCTTAATCCTCCAATCCTCCAATCCCCCCCCCCCCCCCCCCCCCCCCCAACTACTACTACCACCCACACTAAACAATAAAAGGTGGCACCGCAGTACAGGAATAACAGAAACATAGGGCGTCAGCTGTTGATAAGAAAATGATCATGCGGGCAAAGAAAGAATAAAAAATAAATCTGTACAATTTTACCAGGGAGGTGCAAAGTAATAAATAGCACTCAAATGTCCAGATATCTGCAACAGAGGTTGGCAACACATCAGTCTTTTTTGCTGGGCTGCGTTCCAGACTCATTTACTATTTCGGACGCGTTCGCCGTCCATCAACCCCAACTCCCCGCGCTACCCGGAACGCAGTGGCACAGAAAATTAAATTCCAGCGATGAAGCAATGGAAAAACATGGGTTTTTGGTTGCAGTTAATGATCTGCGCAATTCAAAAAGTGTTGCACGTGAAAGTTTAATGGCCTCCCTGCCTAACTATTAATGCCATCTTTCAATGCTCAAAACAAAATGTGCAACCCACTACTGATGAAAATCTATCCACTTTTTTTTTTTTTTTTTATATTTTTTACAAAGTGCGATGTGTAATTTGTCAAAAAGCAGTCATCCAATAAGGATATCAGCAGAGATTGTTAAGATGGGAGGTAGGCCGGTCAAACGTGTACTTACAACTCATTTTTGCTCAGCAACTTTGACCTAGCTGAAACTGTAGTTCTGCAAAAAAAACATTAAAGGGGTACTATGTCCTGAAATTCCCCAAAAATTTCATGTTTTAGATTGTTTCCTTATCCTATTTCAAACATATGTTTGAAAGGAAACCAACCTAGTGTCTTACCGTTATCGAGAAAAGACTGGAAAAAAAACAGTCAATAACGCAATACATAGAAATGTTTTAATTTATGTGAAGTCAGGGTAGGCCTATCTGGTCCGACAGTAAAGTCACTGAGAACAAATTAAAATGCACTGATTGGTGTGAGCTATTTATTATTGCTATAGATTTTTTTTTTTAAATCACCGAAATCCAACTTTGGCCTTGGTTGAAACAATGTTGCCTATCTGTTTTTATAAATGAGTCGATTTTTATGTAGGCGCTTCTCACTATAAATGTTTTTAAAATTTGCCTGACATTTCCTAATTCACCAATTTTGTGGGTTTTTTGTTTAGTTTTTTGCATCTTTGCTAAAACCTCACAAAAGAACACATAATCGTCCTTGCTGTTCTAAGCAATTTTGACTTGCAATCATATCATTTGTGTCAACATGTCGCACTAGAAGCATATCAAACCTAACTTCAACAGCTCAAACAGGTTCAGTAATTATTGGTACACTGTACTGAATCTAACAGAAAACCTGCCAAACTCCATTGACTGACTTGGTACAGATGGGTCAATACATTTCTAGTGATGACTGGCCAGTGGTATAATAATGTGCTTGAGTGGGGACACACAGGGTGTACAAATGTATGTATACGGTACATATGTACACTTACACTACCAGTTGACCAGGAACCGCAATCTCCGAAACTCCAACAGTTTTACAAATCTCATGCCTTTCTGCCCTGAACCTCGCATAATTTCAACAGGGTCTCCCTAGGGCTTTGGTACTCAACCAAAGTCCAACACCAAGTTGCTATTGTTTGGTACCAAACCTGCCCAAACCTGCAGTTGGAGTTTGATAGGTTTGGGGTAGTTAGGGATAATTATTGTTGTTAAATGATCTTCTTGCAAGCAAGGGCAATCTTGATCTGCTGCAATTTTTCCCAAAATAACCCCCCCAAAAAACAAAAAACAAAAAATTGTTTTAAACCTTTCACTTAAACTTTACCTTTCACAATATAATGTACATTTCCTAAGTCTCAATCGCTGCCAGTTAAAAAGTAAAAAATCTTGAAAAAACTAACGTACATTTACTGCATAAACATCACAAATAATACCTATGGAGCCGGAAATCACAAAGGAAAATTTGCTTTCAATGATAAGCCCTAACGACAGAAACTTGCCCCAACTGCAAGGATGCATGCCAACTATAGGAGGAAAAAAAAAGACTTTTTGTTCATTTGAACAATGAAACCTCTGATGGGTCAATGGGTCAAATTACAAGCCATTCAGGCTTTGTAATCAACAAAACTACACATTGGTTTCAATAGTATGGTAGTGCAAATTTCTTTTTTTTTTTTTTTTTTGGGGGGGGGGAGTTACATACAAAATAGAGGACCTTTTGCTTGGAAACACAAACTAAATTGTGGAGGTTTAATTATTTTTTCAACTAACTATTTAAAAAAAATTATGATTCATATTTCATGCACCTGTGGAATTTAAAGGTAGTATACACCATTTGCAGATATCAAAAATATTTACTACCGAATTATTAAGAAATACCTTACTCAATTGAAAGTAAATAATGATTCTAGGCATTCAGCAAAAGGATTGCGCTAGATATCCTGTAATTATTCCAAAAAAATGAATTTTATGAAGAAAAATTCGCTCTCGCCAGACGGCGAGAGCGAAAAAACAAAGATAACATAAGAATAACTGCTCGACCCCGGTTGAAAACAAACGCTGTTTTTCTTGCTTTTCTCGGCATCCATGATTGTAAAACTTCGGAAAAGTCAGATAAACGATATTTACTATGAAATACAACCCCCCAAATCTACCCATTCATGGTAATTACCAATGGTGTATACTACCTTTAACCTATCAATGTTTAATTGATAGGAATTTGAATTTAGGTCTTGAACTGGTAAACTCATTTTAAACTTGAAAGCCAAAACAAAAAATATCAAATCAGAAAAAAGATTCAAGTCAAAGTTTGGGATCATTAACTTGTTGAGAATATTTGTATATATATATTTAGCAAATATGCTGTAAATGCAATGAGCACATACTACTACTAGGCAAAATTTGACAATTCCTGCGACAAATACTCTCTCTATTATTAATTGTCAGCACCACCAACCTTAACCAGCCACAAAGACCGATTACAATAGGAAATACATGGTGTCAGGAACTTGAAGCAGCAAGTGCAGTACAAATACATCAAACGACAAATGTCACAACCCACAGACACACAGCCAACCACCCAGCCAACAACTCAACTTTTAGTTCCAAACTGCAGTCACATTCAAATTATACCGAGCGATAAACCGACTTACCGTGCTGTGTCAACTGCCAGTGTCGCTCTACAATCACAGAATGACCTGAATGGTGAGCTGAGGACAATAAAAACCGCACCACTAATTACAAATGCTAAGGACGGGCCAAGTAATTAGAGGCCCCTTTTCTTCTCACGAGTACCGATTCAAAGCCGTGCACAGCTCGTACATACTTGCCGGTCGTTACGGTGCAGTACACGGGTAGAGCGTGCACGCACGCACGGGGGACTTAACTGTACCGCAGTACCACACTAATCAGTAACACAAGACATGTCATGACACCAACAACCACCACATTACCGCATTTACAAATCGCAAACCACCACCTCGGTATTACACAGGGGGGAAAACTCACATTTTTGATTCGCCAGGGTTCGGAAAATGTCTTCAAAAACGGTGGGCTGGACGGGTGCAAACCTCCTCTCAACGCAGTTTCCTCCCTCGTCGGAATTGCGCAGATCAGCAGAACGGACTGAGATTTGTGCTTGCATCGGCCTCTAAATTACGACTCGTTGCCAACAAGCACAGCGTGTGTCCCGCGTGCGATCATCTAGCGCGGCTCCAGGAACCACACATTGTTTTGCTAATTATTTCCAAAATGGCTGTGTGCCGTTAAGTTTCAGGTGATTTGATGAGCATGCGTATTAACACTGGTGCAGGTGTTGGCTGATTTGCATATCTAATGATCTTAATGCTGGCAGTGGCACCGTATATCAGGGATTGGAGCGCTGGATTATCACGTGAAACTGGAGAGTGGTTGTAGTACTGTAACCAATATTGACGTAATACCGTGACAATTTTGTAAATAGAATCGTAAGAAACCGTTAAAGGTTGATTTTGATATGATCATTTAATATGTTGGCCCGTACTATGGAAGTAGAAATCCCCTTTAATACCAACTGGAAAACGTAAAGTCTGCAATTGTAAGCAAAGTACGGTTGCTGAGCCTTTTTCTACCATAAACAGATTTATCGCAACCGAGCACGTGGCTGCTTGATACTTCCATCCCATAATCCCATCCCTGATAATAAAAAACAACCCACTGTCAATGCCATTGCCACCGAAAGCCACCAATGACCTTGCCACGGCCAAACTGTCAAGCTCTATTTTGACCCTGTTTTTATCTCGATCAAACGACCATAAATACCTTCGCGCTCAGTCTATGGTCTATCGGGGCGATTTGAAAGGCCACAAACCACACTGCTTTTCAGTCTGATGGTCTGATACATGTCATATACACGTGGTAGGGATGTATGCATTCAGTGTATAAGTTCGCTGCATGCAAATTCTAGTCTATTGTGGATGTCTAGCGCGCCGCCGCCGCCTGCATGCCCAGCCTAGCCATGCCGTCGATGGGATCGACGCGTCAGGCAGGTCGAGTCGAGGACAGCGGAAGTGACGTCATGGATTCCGCGGGAATCCTGCGCGCGCTCAGCTATCAGACGCATGTGCTCAGCTGATTGCGCTTTGCGATGTAAACACAACCAGTCAGGTGCCTTGCCGTGTACATGGCAATGGCATTGGCCCTGGCAAGCATTTGTAGAGCTACACAGTCAGAAAGTACGGAACATGGGCGGTTTGAAACAAAACATATCAAACTAGAAACGTTGGAAATTGGACAAATCTGTGATGGCATGGAAAGGAGAAAAAGTTGAACCAAATGCAAGGCATTGTGGTCGTCCTAAAAACGTAGAGATCGAGAGAAAATTCCGTATAACCGATGACACCGAAAGCAAAATTATTCAGTTCGGCGGCACGTGTATTTCGGATGAGACTTTTAAAGATTCCTACTTTGACACGGGGGTCTTCAGTTTAACCTTAGCCGATCACTGGCTTCGACTACGAAACGGTAAGTGGGAAATGAAAGTACCACTCTCTGAAGAAACAAACGACCACAATGATTCTAAAATATGCACAATGTATTTGGAAATCACCGATGCGCATGAAATAATGACTCATTTGTTTGCTGTCAAACTAAAGTCTGATCGGACAGATGTAAGCGAACAGATCCCTGATCCAGAAGAAGTAGAAACAGATCCGACTAAATCTGACTTGAGTCTCAAAAAATGGCTCGGCGAGAGAAAGTTTACACCGTTTGCAGAATATACGACTCGGCGAAAGACGTATAAGATGGGTGGAACCATCGACATCGTAGTTGTTTTGGACGAGACTGATTTTCACTTCAGCATTGGTGAAATTGAAATAATGACTGGAGCGTCCGAGGAGGAAATCACAGAAGCAAAAGCAAGACTTGACCAGATGGTAGAAAAACTAGGTCAGAATCTTTTAGTATTATCACATGATTCCAACTAATTGTCTTTGCCCATCTAGAAAAAGAGACAGTCTAAATGTACTACTGGAAAGTTGATTTTCAATTGCAGTCAACAATTCCTGTGTTAGTTTGATGTATTTTTTCACAAACTTTTTTACTGGGTTATTATTGATGTTTTTAGTTACACAAAGAAATTGTAGATTGTTTAAATCTTCTGTTTGCATCTCAGTGATTTGGAATTTGGCGGCGAAGCCAAAGACGAAGCAAAATTTTCAAAAAGGCCCTAAATTTGATAAATTGTTTACTTATTTATTTATTTTCATTCAACACCCAACATCACTAAGGCCAATTACAGAATGGATATTAAATGAGAGAAGATAATGTGAAGAAGTTACAGTTTTAGAGGTGGGAAGAAAAACCCAGAAGAATATTCTGGGAAAACCCTTGGAATTAATCAAGCAGTGACTAAAAACCCAATCCACATATTGGCCCATGCGGGATTCGAACCCGGGTCATAGCGGCTCTTCCCAACCTGACTCCCCAATTAGGGGTCGGCCGACGTCAGTGGAAATGGGTACAAAAATTAAACTTCAGTTTTATTAAAAATTAGAGCAAATCAGGGCCCAATTT
This sequence comes from Crossaster papposus, assembly GCA_037893245.1. Taxonomy (NCBI): domain Eukaryota; kingdom Metazoa; phylum Echinodermata; class Asteroidea; order Velatida; family Solasteridae; genus Crossaster; species Crossaster papposus. Next base: position 559,665 of record JBAIAA010000534.1, on the reverse strand, counting down.
CATAGAGCTGCTAAGCAAAAAAAAATGCTTAGCACAAAACGTCTTGATCATTAAAAACAGGTTACTAGCCAAAATTATACATGTTTTTCATGCTAAGCAAGAAAACAGTTGATTATCAATCCAGAACAATAAAGATCAGGTAAAAATTTGGTCTGTAAGCTTGTTTTTGCCAAGGACAAATTGTCATGCTAAGCAAATTGTTGTGCTTAGCAGCTCTATGAAATTGGCCCCTGGTGTCATGATTTCACAAGATGCTTTAGAATATCCACCACTTACAGTCAAGTAAGGTATTTCATAATATTTTAGTAATGTTGTCTTTTTACCTTTTGTTGTATTTTACCTTTAAAGTATACATTACCTTTTTTCCATCAGAGATGCGCATGAATCATGAAATTTTGAGGGTTTAGGAGAAAGTAATCTCTAAGGCCTTCTCATGTTAATCCAAAATCTCTAGCCAATGTCAACATTCTCATCTGCCACACATGCATCATTTTGAACCATTTTAAGTCCAATCGGAGGCTTTCTTGACAAATGATACCCAGGAACAACCAAGGGAAAAGTAGTTGTTAGCTTTGGAATTGTTTTCGTCTGTATTATATTCAAATATAATGCCAAAAAGGGCTATCATTATAATTTTGTCATCTCACAAAATTGGACAGCATTACTTGTCAAAATATTAAACAAAATTATTGATGATAATGAACTATCTTAAAGTGCAAATGTCGCTTAATGTTTGTTTATGATAATGCCAACATTTGGAATTCCAGACACAAAATTAATGGACATTTTCTTAATATGCAGTAAAAATTGTCAAACTTCAGGGTACCCCTCACAGGGATGTGGTTTCTGAAATCTGAGGTATAAAGTATGTGCCAATATTATGTTATTCATTTGAAAATATTTAGAGGTATATAAACACATGTAAACATCCAAATCACTCTACTGGACTATAATGCGCCTATCAATTGTTCACTACCCCCCCCCCCCCCCCCCCCCCCCCTTCAAGATATGGGGATTGTCACTTTTGTAGAATTAATAATGGTGGTGGTAAACGAACCACACCTACAAAATATGGATTTAGCTAGGAGTACACCTGCAGAATCTATATGCCCAAATAACTTCAAAACAAAACCCAGGCACAAAGTTCAAGTTTCTGTAAATGCTAAACGTGCAAACAATACAATGAGCACTTTACTTGGGGCAGGTGAGGTTGGAACAATTAAACATGTCGTGCGAACACAAGTTGCATTCATTTGCATCAGAAAAGTACACAAGCTTTAGGTTCAATATGCGTTAAACAAATAACACCAGCAATATTCAGCCTGGTTTCGAGTTGGAAAATCATACAAATGTAAACACCTTTAGAGTTTTGTTCTAGTATTTTTTTAAGTTCCTCTGGGCTATGGCAAATATGTCGGTTAAAGGGATCGTATACGTTTGGTAATTACTCCCAAAATTAATGGCAATAAAAACTTACTTGGTAAGAAGTACAGCAGCTTTGGATAGTATAATGCCTTTTTAGAAACTTTTCACTTCGAAGTACTGCGGTTATAGAAAAAGATATCACTTTTTATCCCCAGAAATTTGAATCTGAGAAGCGTTACTGCAGTGACGTTTCTCAGACTGTGTATTATTTCCAATGCAGATTATTCTTCCTGCGTGGAAATAATCGCTCCAGATTTTCGGCAATATCTCAAAATCGCTACCACCTTTTGAAATGAAATTTGTACAGGTTAGTTTTATGGTATATATCTATAACTATATATGATTGAAACAAACAGTGGGTTCCAATTACCAAACGTATACGATCACTTTAAAAACATAGTCTTCAACTACAGCTTTTTCATGTGTATAGAATATTCCTGTTTCGTTCTTGTTTTATTTTATACATATTTGCTTCTGTTGTAATTATAGAAAATTGATGGATTAGGAGGATTTTTTTTTAAAAGAGCAAATATTGTTACACTCACCTGTTACAAGGTTTGTGTTTATAGATGGTGGCAAAAAACATATGAAAAGAATAGCTGTTCTTGTAGTCTGGTTCCCTGACCTTACTTTAGACGGAACATAGCATATAGGGGTTAGGAAATTATCAGTTTATTGAACGAACTAGATTAGTTGGTTTGCACCCATTCATGGACGTGTAACACATTGTGGACTATAAATGCGACAAAGTGGGCGCAGTATTTGAAAATAGTTTGGTTTTTCCAAGATGGTCAGCCGACCATTGTTGGAAATTGATACAAAAATTCCTCTTGGAGGAATTGACAACACACAGGTCCCATGATTTTACAGGATGCTTGAGACTATTATTCACTTACAGTCAAGTGAGATATTTCATAATAATTCATTAGTTTAGTTTGTTTATTTTTGCAAATGTTGTCTATTACCATTAATCTGACAATTGTCTTTTGTCGAAAAGTGAGTGTTTCACAAAAGTGTGAATTGTTGGACGCTGTTATTGGCAGTCAATATGTATTGCATTGATTGGGTAGGGGATACTTGTTCGATACCTTTATCCAAATGTCCATATTTTACAGCATTGCCGGACATGCTAAAGGTATATTTCAAATTTCTGTCATCAAGACAAATCAACAAATTCATCAATTTCAAAGCTAAAACTAGGAGTTCAAAGATATTTGATATTGCACTTTGTCCAGTACATCTTGCTTTCATCAATTTGATTGAAATTGTACTTGAAAGTAATCTTCTCTTAATTTTTTTTTTACAAAACACTCATAGATGTCACTTAACTTTCCCTAAACATAAAAACAAGAGAGAATTGGCTGTTCAAGTTGATCAGTAGACAAGTTAGCTGAACTTGAATCATTTAGCACTAGGAGAAAGTCCAAGACACAACAACACGCACAAGCACAAAGCACTTTTTGTGAACCTTGGGCCCCCCAAGGCAAAAAAACGTAGCCGTGCCTGTGTTTAATTGGCATTAACACTGACAGCTCCCAAGAAGCAAACGCTAATTTCCCGTGCCCCATCCCCCTATCTCCTGAACTCACTCAAGCAAAAATGCAAATCTTAACGTGTTCTGGCAATTAGCATCTCAGAGCTAAAAATTTAGGAGAGATTTTTTTTTATATATTTTTTTTCCCTTTTCTTCTCACTTTCGTCTCTTCTTTTTATTCGTCTTTAGCTTCTGGGGGTTTACTGCAGACTTCAGCTGTCCGAGTGATTAGGGTTTTCTTACGCAAATTTGCCGTGCGACAGGTGATGACTGAGGAAAGTCAGTAGATAAGGAATAATTGGACGTATGTTATTAAACTATGACTTTGCCCAAGTTGATTAAGGCGAAGGTGGTGTTGTTTTTGGAGGCAGAGGCTCTCGTCTCTGCAGTCCTCGAACAGTCAAAAGTACAGCGACAAAAGTGCGTCTAGTTCATTGTCAAATCTTCAATCTGCAGAGGCACGGATTCATAACGATTATTTGCACAATGTGTGCAACTCGCGGATTGGTCGCAATCTTTGTTGATAACAATTTATCAAGCAGGGCTTGGTGGTCCAATGTAGCATTTTCTTGCAATTGAGAGATGTCACCAGCATTGGAATAACTACGTAATTTTTTGTTTGGGGGGGGGGGGGGGGGGGGGGGGGTGGATTTGTATGGTTTTTCTTGGTGAACATTTACCTGTACTAAACTTTGAAGCCAACAGAGCAGTTACAAATTGCCGCGCTGATTAATCATTTTAATTCTCCCTAATGCTGCTGGACACACTTCAGGAATCTTGCCAACACACCATCGTGTGAGTCAGAGCTGGGTAATTAATGCCATTGCTTTGTGTGTGTGTGCCTTCTTGAGAGTTCTTGTGTCTCCAAGTAATTTTTCCCCTATCCTAGTCAGGAAATTACTTCAGACATTTGCAGTCTTCGCGTGGTGGGTCTCCGTCAATCTGCTGTTCACGTGAGCAGAAACGACACAACTCCGGGATGGATAATTAAAATTGCCAGTGTGTCAGCACTGGGGCAAAAATCCATTTTGCGCTAACGTTTTTAGCTGGAGGAGGTGCAATATTGTGCGGGCGATTTATTAATAAAATGAGCGGTTTTTTTTATTCTTCTTCTCTTTTAGTGTAAAAACAAGAGAAGACATGCCCAAGTGGTGTTTGGAGCAAATCATGCATACGCTAAAGTACACGGGCGAGGACGTTGGTTTTATGCGTTGGTTGTTTTCCCCCTAATCTGTCTAATCAAAATGTTAACTCAATTACACATGTGTAAAGTTGACTGGTGGGAAATATCAAACTGACATTTAAAACGCAAGGTGCGGCGACAATAAATTTGGAATCGAGATTTAATGGCATTCTAGAGGCGTGCATAACGCAATTAGGATTGCATGTGATTTTGCAAAAAGATATATATATAAAAAAAAACTGACGAGTTTATATAAATTTCAACTTGTGCACTATTTTGACCCTGACATACAGTCTAGCTCTGTGTATAGATTACATTATCTTTGAATAAACGCTGAAATTGAACAGGACAAGAGAGTTTGCCAGCCTGACAAACTTTAACATTATAACAGACAGAGTGAAGTACAATAGAACTTAATCCAATTCTCTTTACTTATTAACCTTATATACATTTGTATATCTGCACAAAGAATGCACTATAATTAGAGACACACTGAGCAACTCCAGGTCAGCCCGCCTAGCAACAGCCAATCAGCTGTCCTGTTTCTTGATCCACCGGCCAATCAGCGGGCCGATAGGAAGTGCAACTTTGGTACAACTGTTGGTGCACATCATCTTGATCCCACTGACTTTAGGGAGTCTATGCTCCGCCTAGCGATTACGTGTCTAGACATCAGATTAGGGGCTTTTTACTCTTAATTAGCAGACGAAACTTGAGCTTTCAAGTGGAAACCAAGGTTGTCTTCGACACATGCCCCCTTGCAAGATTCGAAAAATTCAGAAGTTTTTTGTTAAAGGTTTTTGCAAGGGACTTTAGAAGATTTGTTGTGTTTTGTATTGTACATTCACATAACTTACAAACAAAGGTGGATCTTGTGAGCTTAACTGTTATGAAAAGATTTGAAAATTTAACCAGTTCGCGCCAGAGGACGTATATACACGCAAAGTTTTCCCCAGTTTCAAAACGAATGACGCATAAACACGTCACGAGCAAGGCCGGGAAAAAAAAGTTTCGTAAAAATAATCCCGGCGCGAATCCCGTCAGGATCGTCCCATTTTCTTGTGTTTGACTGAGCACTACTCTTATGAAACTCTTTATTACATAATATACTTTTTTATGAGAATTATGTAGACAAGTAATTGTTTACCCTTCTAAATGCTGTTTCATACTTCAGACGAACAATTGCTGTGAAATTTGCATAAAACGTGTTAATTTTCTGAAAATTCTTAATGCCAATTATTAACTGGGTTTAGTAGGTAAAATTTGCAGTTGCATTTTTCCCTTGTTTCTTATGGTAAATATCACTCTACCAATGATACCATACAAGTACAGACAATATAACAAGTTTAATTGGGCAACATGTGCCTCTCATCAAAGCCATAAAATCATGTATGGAGGACAAAAATGTTTTAGATAGATAAATATTTCTTATTTGTGGAATTGAACACAAAAGTGCCAGTAAACTCTCTAAAGCTTTTTTTTTTTCAAATGTAGAAAAGTTTTGTACTGTTTTGTATTTTCTTCATCGGTAAAAAGATGACATTTTTAATAATGTTTTGAAATGTTATTGTGCGATTGCATCAGCCTTATATGCAAAGCAACCTCCCCCCCCCCCCCCCCCCCCCCCCCCACTCCCCACCTTTCTAATAGAGAAAAACACTCAGAGATAATAAAAAGTCCTCCAATATACGACTTGATTACTTGTGCGACTCCGAAGTGCTTTAATTTAAGGCCCCTCGCACTTGTAAGTGGTTAAAACAAGGGGGGAAAAAAGCCCGATTATAAGTAAGAGGAATACATCTTTTTAGCTACTGGCATATATCCATTAAGTCTACATGTATTCGACAACAGGTATTGAGTAATCGGCACACCAGTACAGACTGCGAAAACCTACATGTAATCTAATTAATGAGAAAAAATTGAGCGTACGTGTGCATTATCATCTTGGTTCCTCCAGCACAACATCATCAAAGATATGATCCCAAATGAGTGGTGTGGTGAGTGCCTAGGAAATAATGATTCATTTAGTTGTCCATGTACTCATTGCTAGCTTAGTGTTTGGTTTCCATTAAAACAAATATTTGGTTGCGATAGCATAATTCGTCAAAGAGTGTTTTTTTTCCGTTTTTTTTATATAATTTTTTTTTACCTTTATTTGTTAACTTAATGTTGCACGAAAGAGAAAATATTTTACGGATGTATTTCCTAATTTAATATTGAGGAGATTGGTGCTTGACCAAAAAGTACTCTTAACTAAGTTTTATTGAAACTTCAACTAAATTCTTTAAAATGCTTAAAAGGATTTGAGGCTGTCTATGATTATAGTGCACGGTCACGTGTATAAAATGTGCTGCACTTTACCACCACAAGTTCTTGTGTCAGGCAATGCAAAATCTTTGGCATGTACTGAAATTAAAGGTGTTTTCTTGCTAATTCTCTAAGCAAGAGATTAGAAGCAGAAAGGTTTCAAATCAAATTTTGTTCATCTTGCAAATGTCATCTCCTTGCACTTTAAGTAGGGCAAGTAGTGTCTAGGGGGCCATTTGTAATTCTGTTCATTTATTTCTTCTCTCCACCTCTCCATCTTTCAGTTAAGGAATAATCTCTTTTTTTTCTTCTTATTTCTTCGTAGACATGACAGTGGCTTAAAGTATTACAAACTGAATAATATGCATTGGAGTAGTTGCTGTATTTCCGAGATCTAATTGAGTGGTTCCCCGGGGAGCAGCCCGGCAGCATGTCCTGGGTCACTAAAATAAAGAGAAAAGAAATTTAGACATTAAGAAAAAATGGTTCTGCACCACGATTATAAATGCATGGGTTGCTTGGTCTTAAGTGCCTTTGGTTCCATAATCTTGCCAATTTAATTGAAGACTAGAGTTGCAGAGCTAATGGGAATTTGTCTTTGTAGGCTGGATGGAAGAGAGAAATCAAAACGGAGTGTTCTGACAATGGAAGCAAGGAGCTTTTGACCTTGCGCCGTTATCAAGCAGAGTTTTTGTTCTTATCTTGCAGTGCATTAATTAATTGAAATCTTAAAATCAACAGTCACAAATTATATCTATTACAAGGATGTACAGCTTTTTCATTTCGTGTTTGCATTATCTTAGACCTATCTGTGATGATGTTAATGTTAGGGATGGTCTATTGCCAGTGACCTAAATTTGATAATTTTGTTTTATATTTCAATGTATATATATGTACATGTATGGATAAATGCTTGTGGATTTATTAATATACTATATCGGTACATTATTGTCAACACTATGCCAGAGTTACAATGACTCGAGGTCACAAATGTTGGCGACTTGACTCGAGTCATTTAGAAGAAATGTTAATCTTGCATACAAGGGCATTGAAGTGCACATGTCTTTCTTTATTTTCTTGAGAAATTAGCATACTGGCCGCCAATTTTATTTTAGTTAAGGGCCGGAAACGTATCGCAAACATGGAAAGTAGTAGTTGCAGTGGTTATGAAGTGGCATGTGTTTTAGTGACTCTAAGGCTAAGCATCTTGTGACTTGCAAAACTGCATAAATGCATCCCCTTGATCAGCAACTTCATCACACGTAACATATTCACGTACTTGTGGGCCCCAGTTCCACATGACGGCCATTGCCCAATATTGCCGTCACGCTCCATTACCAGGGAAAACTTCTTGAAGATTTCTAAGAGGGAGAGAGAGAGACATTGGGAGGGGGGGGGGAGATGATAAGGACAAAAGCACACAGCACAGGAAGTATTCCCGACATGCTTGACGTTTATTCACAGAGGGTGTATATCTACATGTAGGAATTACTTGGTCTTACTAGGTGTTAAAATCACAAATACCGTGCCGGTTGGGGAACGGCCGACAAATGAACATTTGAGCAATTGTATTTATAATCGCAGAGCATGGGGATTGTGGAAGGTCTCTAGAAACAAGTAGTAGGGAATACTATATAAAGCCTGCCCTCTGTAGGTGAACTCTGTGACCTCAACTTTAGACCAATTGCAGGCAAGCTGTGGTGTATAGCCAAAGGCCAGGTCTATCTTCAGCCTGCCCACACATAGTTGTAATGAGCAAACACTTGGACAATAGCCATAGACAAGATTCGGACGCGGGCTTATTCAGGAGGGCAACTGCTACACAATCCTGAAGCCCAATTCAATGTTGAAAATGTGGTGTAAACAACTGCCTTGTGACGGATATCTGGACAATAGCTACAGAACAACGATTCCGCCATTAGAGGGGGCCTTCATGATAGTAATAGCGTTGCCAGATTGGTTTATGTATATAAAAGTTTACATTTTAGGTTTATGGTGAGACATATGTGTATATTGCAAGTTTGTCTTTGCTATAGTGATTGTCTATGCTTTAGGTAGTAAGCTGTTTTTTTGTCTTCTAAATTTTCAATTTTTGTATTATGTGTTATTTATTTTTTGTGTTTATGATTTTGTTTTAGGGCAAACGCGATGTCACAAACGATGGCCACTACACTACTCTGGAATATTGAGAAGTCATTGGCCCGCATGGTTGTTAGCTGCGATCATTGAACCCCCTGACAATTATGACGCCAAAGCGAATCATATCGTTTCGTGTGACTTATGGGAAGTTGATATGACAGTTACAGTGAAAAAGACATTGGTTGGGAGGAAGGTGTTTACGATGACTTAAGGCCTCCGAGTCACGTTGCTGTAAAATGATTTATAAAAAAATATTATTAACAGACAAAATTTTTATCGTGCTATTTTTTTATTTGTATTTATTTTTTTATTTTTTTGTATATCAATCCCAGCTCTATATTGTTCATGTAGGCTTTTTGGTATCGACAATTGTGTATTCCTGCTGAGTTTCAAAGTAAAGTATCCCTCATAAAATATGACGGCTTTTTTAATTGGGCCTTCTCAGCAAATCTAACCGACCTGAAAAAAACTATGCCGTTGTCCTTAGAAGATGCGTACTGAAGTAGCTAAATGATATTCAAAATACTTGTTGCCTGGCTGTTACCAAAGAAAGATTGAGTCGGACTGAATGCGTATCTGTTTCATGCAAGTATTTGTTTACGCGTTAAAAAAGAAGAAAAAAATGGTTGAAAATGTAGGGCCTGCGGTTGTATTTCTAGATTTGCCAAGGGAAGGAGGATGTGTTCTAGAAAAATAAATAAATAAAACAAAACACAAATATGACATGTCAGCCGCAGGCAAAGTCTATGTTTTCCCCCTTGATGTCATCTCTGATGTGCTTGCAAAATGCAAAATTACTCCCGCTGTGATATTAAATTTCTCGATAATTCCTAAATCATTAGAAACAGTTCAGATTTGTCTGCAGTAAAGTGTAGTATTGGTCTGTGACTAGCTTGCCAGGTAAAGGGGGGGGGGTGTAAGGTACATGTATGTAGGTCAGAATATGATCTACACGTGTTCTGTCCATGTGAATTTATTTCCTTCGTAGCTTCGTAGGATCCCCCTTTTGTAGATATCAACAGTTTTTACTACCGAATTATTTAGAAATATCTTACTTATTTGAAAATATATAATGATTGTAGGCATCCAGAAAAAATGATTGCGCTAGATATTCTGTGATTGTGAAAAATTGAATTTTATATTTAAAAAAAATCCTGATAGGCAGACGGCGATCGCGAAAAAAACAAGAACAACATAAGAAACAACTGCCCAACGCCGGTTGAAAACGAAGGCTGTTTTTCTTGCTTTTTTTAGCATCCATGATTGTAAAACTTCGGACAGGTCAGTTAATAAACGATATTTACTATAAAATACAACCCCCAAATCCAATTATCAATGGTGTATTCTACCTTTAACTTTGATTGACTGACGAAATAAAACAAATTAATCATTTGGACAGTCTGTTCAGTATTCATTGTAAACTTTAGGTCGTGTTCAAAATGTATTATTTCAAAAAATTCTATATAAATTTGCAAGTACATTGTATGTAACGTACCTGAAGTTCACCTTGTGCAATTGTTGCATTGAAATTGTGAGATTTTAGACAGCATGAGGCTGTGTATATTCCCAGATTCCACAAATTTCTCTTGATTAACTTATGTTATTCTAACGGGCCTCTGGATGCCATTGGTAATTATGCTCTGCCTCAAAAAAATAAAAAATTATTCACAAGGCTTTGGTTTCCTTAACGACAGACGTTACTACCATTAATTCATTACCGGAATTAAATTCATTCCTATAATTAGAAAGAGCGCACATCTTTTCTTGTCCATCTCGTGATTAAAAAATACACCGTAATTAACGTGCACGCCCGCGTATGAAAGGCCTGAAGAAAACAAAAATGAGAAGCTCCGACATTAAGGAAAAAATGAACAAAGAAAAAGGAAACTATTGTTAGCGTAATCAAATTAGGCTTTAATTTGATTTTGTTTTTTGCCCAGCCGCAGTGAAAGATTGCAATGGTTAAAGCATGGTCGAAGCTATCAGACATTGATTAGATGGGTTTTGTTTTCAACAACAAACCAGGGTAGAAAAACCTTGATTATGTACAGACAGCCCGACTGACAGACAGACATACTGTAAAAATGATTACTTGTGATAGTGATTTTGTTTTCTCCCAGGTAAATAAACACGTGAAATGTGCAGTTCATTTGATTTGACCAATATGGCACAGTGTTGTAGTCAGTTAGCTTTAAAGGTAGTATACACCATTTGCAGATATCAAAGATATTTACTACCGAATTATGAAGAAATATCTTACTCACTTGAAAGTATATAATGATTCTAGGCATCCAGCAAAATGATTGTGCTAGATATCCTGTAATTATTCCGAAAAATATAATTTTATAAAGAAAAATTTAAAAACAAAGATAACATAAGAATAACTGCCTAACGCCGGTTGAAAACAAATGCTGTTTTTCGTGCTTTTCTCCGCATCCATGATTGTAAAACTTTGGACAGGTCAGTTAAACGATATTTACTATGAAATACAACCCCCCCTGAATCTATTAATGATAATTCAAGCAATTACCAATGGTGTATCCTACCTTTAAGGTCAGATGAAGAAATGTTTTATTATGATTGAGAGAGCACAACACATGGCTCAGTTATTGCATTTGAATGCAAGACCTTTGGAAGAGGTGCACATGTTGTTACAAATACAAATCATGCAGTAATTATATAATGTACATGTACATAGTATAAGTTGAAAGACGATGGGCACAGGACAGAGCATATTATCCAATAGTAAAATCACCAAAGGTACTTATTGTCACATTAATGCAACTGTATACCTAAATAAACTGATTATAGGTTTAGGGTTTTGATTTAGCTTTTAAATACTTTTTAGGCTCAGTTGGAAATCCAAATTCTAAACATGATGACCTGGTAAACTCTTTTTAAATTTTTTTTTTACAGATACAGAATTTCAGATTATTCCCAAAACTGTTTTTGAGCTCTGCTTTAATTAGTTTTATTATAACATACTTGCAGAATGTTCACATTTAAAGTAAAGGTTCTGATAATATAAATGTCCAACATGATGTAGTACAATATGGCTTTAGTGTTTTGTTTTTATATATTTTGGTAAAACCTTGCAAATGTCTTAGTATGTTCATATTATATGCAGCAACCTTTACATGCATGTTTTAAATCTAAATCTTCTAGGTTGACAGAAATACCTTTTCCAACCTAGTTTGTTGTGTAAAACACATCAATATTTTATAAGACTGCCTTCGCATAACTAATAATTAATTTTTCCAAATTACAGTTGTGGGCATTGTTTAACATCGACATTGATTTTAGTATCTGGATGGGCCTGGCCCAAGTGTTTGCCAACCAACTATTAGAAATATTGCCAGAACACCTCTCCCCCCCCCCCTCATTTTTAATTGCAGACATATGGTTTTAATCAATTGTGCACATAGAGAATGATTAAAAATGCACAGTGCTAAGCTCCGTTGGTCTGTTTTGTGTTTTGGCCGTAGCAGCAACAGAGCTAGCTGAAAGTCTGCCAGCGTGTAATTGTGTACAAATTATTCAAATTTGGGTCTCGGCGAAAAGCACCAGAAATGACATGAAATTTGACTCTGCCGTCGATCGCATTTCATTTGCATTTGCAGCTGCCACGAATTAAAAAGTAAATCTATTTTGGGTTGTTATCGCCGTGCTCAATTTGCACCTAGCGCAGGTCCAGTAATTCGGTAACATTACCGCATTACAGCGTCCCCCGTTTCCCCCCCCCCCCCTGTCTTCGAAAGGGGATGAGTGCTTTTGTTTACAGATTTCTCATCGAGTCACCTTCGGGGTGGATTGATATATAATTTCTTGAATACATGAAACTTGCTCGTCTTTTAAGTCATGAATGAGATGGTTCTTAATCTCGTGTAACTCGTCAACTCTTCTTATTCATTTGTTGTGCCGGACATATTTCTTTTAACCTTAGTCGTATATATTTTGTGTGTGACCTCTGTAATAACTTTTCTTTCTTTCATCTTTCCCATTCATTAGTAAGAGTTTTCTTTGCCTTCTTTATCTTCTGTTTTTATGCCGTCTTGTTTTTCACAGTATTATCTTAATCTATTAGATAATCTTCCTTGCTGTCTCAGTGGTGTTGTTGTTTTGGTGTCATGTTACGGTATCTCTCTTAATTATTAATTATTTTTTCTATTTAACGCCTTTTAGGCAGATTCTCGAAAATGTTTACCCGATAGCCTTGTCAACGCGTGTTGTTAGTTTCATCCGTCTTGTTTTCTTGATTCCCACCGCTGTCAAATCCTTGATTTGCTTGTTTTATCAAAGATACTCACTCCTACTCTTTCCTGTTTCTCTACTGGCAACTTCCGTCCTCTTTTATTTTATTTTTTGTGTGTGGAATAAACACTTTCTTTTTATCTTCCTCTGCAGGTTTGCGGGCTCAGACGGTTGTCGCTGGCAAGATGAGTGCGTTTTTAAAGAGGTTTGCTCCTCAGCACTACCAGTCACTTCTTGCAGCGGGGGTAATGAAAGGGTAGCATTGCATTTGTTGACAAGGATTAGCTTTCATTTTTTTTTTTTTTTTTTTTTTAATTTTTTTTATCAGCAATCAAAACTGTTTAACTGTGTGCTGCTGCTTGTTTGAACTGATTCAAAAAGTGGTATTTAAACTTACAGGGTAGCGATTTGTCAATTTTTTATCGTTTGAAGCAGCAAAAGACATCAAAATCTGAAGATTAGTTCTTGACATTGACAACTTACCTGTTGAAGTTTTCCTTTCTGTGAATGCTGCACATTCCGGGACAAAATATTCTAAGATTCTCGATTTTGTGCCTCTTCATAATTTCAGTTGCACCCATTAGCATTAGCATTCGGGGCACGTTCTCATTCAGCCAATTGCAGCTACCGGTGTACGTGTGTCGCGCACTGAACTGACCAATAATAGCACCCATGAATTACAAACCAACTCCAACGAAAAATTCCCCCAAAATGCATCTTTGGAAATGACCTAGTATTATTAGTTTCTTCAAAATGACAGCAGAAGGGACATTTCAACAAGGAGTGTTTTCAATGAAAATTTTTTTAAGAATAATTGGTTGGTTACTTTTTGGATAGATGCAAATATAATTGTTTACCTTTAACAGTTGTACATCATCATTATTATTTCCAAAGTAGTACTGTACAATTAAAATATGACTGATTTCGAATTTGTTTTTAAAAAGTCTGTTCAAATTTTGAACTGATGATAGACCACTAAGATTCTGAAAAGTTAAAAACTTATGTGCATTTACAGAATCAGTTCTAATACTGCTTTTATATTTACATTCAGGTCGATTTACTGATTTACTGAACCAAAAAAGTGAGAATTTCACAGGTCGATGTTAATGCATGGCCTACTAAATAATTCTTTGTCCCCTTTAAAAGCAGTGCAGAAAATCCTTACTTTTTTTTTTCCAACAAAAATTAATTACATCATTAATGGTTGAGTAATCGATTCATTACATTAATGATTAGATTTTTCAGCCAAACTGGTTTTTCTTCGTGTAGTCACTCAAGTTCATATTTGTCAGATGAGGTTAACCACCATTTATCCCAAGAAACAAGAGTGTGCAAAACAAATTAGAATGAGCAAACGGTGCAGCTTCTGCATGTTTGCGTGTGTTGTACTGTGTGCGTGTGCACACAGGACTAATCAAATAAAGCTCGCAGCCACAGGGAGGGCGGGGCAAGCAAATGCGATTTTGCGCATGACAGGACGGAAAGTCAGAACTAGCTCTGGGGGTTCGGGGAACGGACCGGATCTCGTTATGTCCCTAGTAACCAGCCACAGCAGAAGCGCCCCAATCGATTGCCGTGAATCACAAACCCAACACCATGGCAATTTAGTTTGTTCTTTTTTTTTTCTTTTTTTTCTTAAATTTCCGGGGGTGTTGCCAAATGATGTACTTTTTGGGGGAGACAGTGTGATGAGGGCAATCCATTACATGTTGAGGGAGAACAGTTGGGACGGGCTTTTCAATTTCACTCTTGAAGGTAAATGTCATTTTTTTCATGGAGTGCCGATTTGTCAGATTTGATTCAAACTAAATAGAATAATGCATATATAGCACGAAGTATGCACAAACTATGGCGTGTAAGCGTCGTCAAAAATTCATGCGAATGTCTGAAAAGTGGTCATCCCCAACTCTCCCTTTTCTTACTGTTGAGGGGGTACTTGTGCACAGAGCCTATAATATAAGTTTCAACAGTTCTGCTGTGTGTTCCTATGATTTGTGCCTTTTTGTTGTACAATTCTGTAGTACTTTCCCTTTAAATGTTTGAAATTGAAACATTTTAGTGAAAATAGTATTTGATTGACTGGATTTTATATCACTCAGGCAATTGCAGATAACAAATGCATGTGTCCCACAACACAGATTTGTTTTAGAGCACAGTTGACCCTTGCGACTTGATTTATTTTTCAGTTAGTTTGGCGCCCTGGTACTGTCATTTAACATTTTTGCTGGGTTAGTCATAAAACAAAAACTGTGAAATGCTCCGCTGGTTGGAATCACTTTTATGGCTAGATGTCAACCAAAGGGAGAGGTGCATGGACCTCATAAAAGCTTATGTTTTTGAGTGTAATTACCACTGATGACTTATGATAGTGCCTGGCACAAATGACATCCACTAATCTAAATAATCTATAAACAGGACTGGGAGCTGTCTTGCTGTTGGATTAAAGGTTTAAGAACTAATGGGCTACCAAACAGGCGTGGGAACACTTACAATAGCAAGGGTATTAATGGCGCAGGGGTGAAATTGGAAGAAAACTCCATGAAATCATCTGCAGAGGGTTTGAGGTCTGGTTCACTGTCTCGCCAAGGGCCCAAAAGAAACACAGGATCTATGGTATTTGTATTTGCCTAAAGCCATCCCTTTTTGTTACAAATAAACTTTCATAGGTAACACTTTATGTTGAAATTTTAAGAATGTCAATTTCAAAATCAGGAAAACTACTGGCCAAAAATATTACTAATATTTTTGTCCAGTAGTTTTCCTGATTTTTAAATTGAAATTAGTAAAAAAAAAATATATATAATTATAATATCCTGAAATCTGAAAAATCTTACCCTTTATTAACACTAATTATCTTGTTGTGTTCTTTAAACAAGTCTGAGATCACATAATGCATTTGTTGTATAAGAATTGGAAATATTTGAAAAATCTGTTACAGTTCTGTGTAAACTGATTCTCATTGGTCGATGAACTTTATGTAGATAAGGTGTTGGTTTGTATTGTATAACACGGTAATTAACAGGGTAATTACAAAATGTTATTACAATTATTTACTTAATTTATTTGTAGAAGTCTGAGGCATATTTGCAATTGTTGTTTAATAATTGTGTAAATATTTTGTTATCCCAGTCTTGGGTTGATTGGACAAAAAGTGTGTTTCTTAAATCACAAATGTTTCCAGTGTGTTTATTGTTTATAGTTTCAAAGAAATTGTTCTCAAGTTGTTTACTTGCGGTTTTCAGAACATAAGAATGTATTTAGTGTTCAGTTTCTGTAATAAAAGTGTGGGAACTAAAAAAGAAAGAAAAGTAATCACTCTGAAATTGCTTTGGGCCATTTAGTATACCACATCCTTTAAAAGGTAGTATTTGGCAGTAGTTTTTTTTTTCGAAAATGGACAGGTTTTTAGGATTCATGTTTTAGAGTAAACATTCCTATTGTGAGGCTGACTTGTTTTGTATTCATAGATGCTGGAAAAACCAAGAAATAAATGCTCTTGTAGTCTGGTTCCTTGACTTCGTTGAGACAAAACAGAGTAATTTGTAGACATCGGGAAATTATCAGGTTAGGAAACCAGACTAGTTGGCTTGCACATATTCATGGATGTGTAATCATATTGCAAACAAATTATAGATGAACTCAATTTTATATATGGAGAGGGGGAGTGTTTTAAATTAGACAATTCTGCTTTTCTTGGAAACCATGGCACACCAGGTGCTGTGATTTATCAAGATGCTTGAGACTAATTAACTGTACAGTCAAGTAAGGTATTTTATATTATTTCAGTGGTTTGGTTTTTTATGTTTGGCGAATGGTGTACTCTACTATACCTTTAACATGAGCGCGATGATGAGGTTGTACATGAAGCGCTGTTAACATTCCATCCTTGGCCTTGCCCGACCTCTGCCTGTTTATCAAATATCACATAAGTTGTCTCCTAACCAGCACACATTCTCTCCTGTATTCAAATAAACACTTTCAGGACAGATAAGCCATTTGCATTAGTATTCTTGTGTGGTACTGTTTTGTATCTTAAGGGGAGTGGCAGTGGGTTTTTTGTCCCATCCTTGTTCTAGTATTTAAAGGTAGGATACACCATTGGTAATTGCTTGAATTTTCAGGAATGGGTGGGTTTGGGGGGTTGTATTATATAGTAAATATCGTTTATCTGATCTGTTTCAAGTTTTACAATCATTGATAACGACGAAAGCCAGAAAAAAATTTTTTTTTTTTTTAACCGGCATCGGGGAGTGGTTCTTATGGGTTTTTCAGTGATCGCAGTCTGGCTTTATATCTGCAAATGGTGTATCTTACTTTTTATAAATAAGTGTGGGTTTTTTCCTTTGAGTCGTTTGATTGTATGTGTACAAGAGTTTGTTTTTTAATTGAAATAAGGGACGTAGAACAATAGGGTTCCCGGTTTCCGATTCGTGTACAAAACATATGGGAGATCTTTTGAAAAAGTTAGTAGTACAAACTAAAGAGGGACAATAGGGGGTCTTTGATTGGAGGCGTTACACACTTACATGAGTTAGTCTTGCATACGCACTGTGGACCTCCGAACAATATAGGTCCACACGATGCGGGAAGAGGTTACGGTTTGTGGACTTGCCCAGGTCCACAATCTGTTTTTCAGTTTCCGAAAAAGAGCGCTAGAGGAAAAACAGGTTAGGTATAGAAAAGATAGGAGAAACAGCTGAGAGGCCCATAATCAAAATTTGAGGGTAAATTTGTTTTGGGGAAGCGAGAAAAATGAGTATTTAGTCAAAGTTTTTTAACTACACGAAGACAAAGGAATGTCCACAGTACGTATTTAAGGTAAAGCTAGTTGTTCTTGTTTGTGTTTAATTGTGAAAAATAAATTCTAGAACTGCATTTTGTTCTGCAAAAACTTGATAATATTAAAATACTCGCAATACCTTTGTGAATTTCAATCACAATAACTCATCAGAAACATCAGAATATAATTTACTTTAAAGTTTCTTCGTCGTGTGCTTTGAGTGGCAAAATTGGGAATTCTTGAGCAAAAATATAGCAAGTCTTAAGTTCAATACATCTGACCATTTTCATGGCGTAAGCACAAGTGTGCTTTGCATGTAACAATTGTGCTTGTTTTGCCTGTTGAATTTGTCTGAGAATTACAGCGCCAGCAGCCACGGATTTTGATAAAAATTGGATCGCTAAGCCTCTTCCAACATCACATGCCTTTGAGGTGGTTGCAGTTTTGCCTCAAACACGTATTCCGCACGTCCGTGGTTTATCTTTGGCAAATCCTCATTAAATACCTTTGCATCTTTGGAATTGCCTCAAAGAGATGAAAAGATATCCAACACGCACTAATCACACTCACACTCCTCTTTGGCCAGGTTTCCATGGAAACAGAGGATTAAAACCATACTCAGTTTGGCTGGAGGACAAAAGAAACATTACATTTTTTATCCACAACTGATAACAGGTAAAGGGGTATTAATGAGGAGAATGGTATGCATGAAGTTGGTTCCATTCTCTATGGTTGAACTGATGATATGGAAATCATTTCCTGTTGATTTCAAGCGAAATCATTGTTGACTAGTAAGGGGTTGGAGAGTTGCATCGATTCTCTTCAGCTCTTGTAAAATTTGTTTTTAAACTGCAGCATTTTAAATCTTTTCGGGAATACAGATATTGATGAAGGTTTAGAGGGCCTAATATTTGCGATCTTAACAAGATCTTCTTCAGAGACAAAATGGCTGTGTACATGAAACAAACAAGCAAGATGCAAAACATGATTGGCAGAAGAAACACAAAAGAGAAATAACAGAGCCGAGTGGAACAATCAACAAAAGGAGGATCATAGGCTAAGGATAAAAGATGAGGTCAGAGTGGGTAGGATCAAAGACAAACCAAGGGGGTAAAGGGGTGCGAATTTTAAAAGTTTGGCATAAAGTAAGATGGACAAATTGCTTATTTGTTTTTATATAAAATTCTAAAAGTGCTTATTGAGAAAATGTAAAAAAAAGAAATTGTACCATTTTTGTTTCTTTACTTCCAGGTTTGAATGAGAAACTCAAACTTGATTTCAGATTCACTGAATTTTGTTTATTGCAAATATCTCAAGTGTCATTCTCACTGACACATTCTGGAAAATTAATTTAAAAACAAATTAATACATGTACCAGTGATTCCGTAGGCCTTGAAATAGGCTTTGCTTCATTAGAGTTATAATTGTCCAAACGCCCCTCACACTTTCCCATCCGGACTGATTATCTCATAGCTCAGTTTACTAGTTGACGAACGTCCACCAGCAAGAAAGATAAATAAGACATGTTTCACTCACAATTTCTCATGCTTTGAAAGGTCTTTATTTCTTCAAATGAGTTTTTATCTACTGGCTTTGTGGCCGCAATAATGGAGGCGTATTGCGGCGGAAATTTGAATGCACGCATGAATTAGACCGAGCATCACCTGTAACAAATTTATTGATACGTGTGTGTTGGCTGGGGCTGTGTTTTCGCGATTGATTAGAGCACAGTAGCGGAGGTTTTTTGAGCATCCAACACAACACACAAAATATCTAACTTTACATTCAGCAAAGCATCTTGGGAGCAGCTGGAATTATGCGATCAAATTTTGAGGTCGCTTCCAATTTCAGTCCACTCTGTGCCTCTAATCTGCTGTACGGTCCCCCTAAGGTGCTGGCTGCAAATGACCCGTTTCAGGTAGCTGCTAACACCTTAATTCCAATCCGATAATACCCTTTTTACTGAAAGCTGTTTTGTTTTATTCAAAATCTTATTCTAAATTTTACAATTCTTAGTCGAAATTATCTTCCTCTTTTTGGCATGAATTCAAGGAAGTGGAATCTTTCTCCTTACTTTTGCTGAATTGAACCGGCTTAACAATTTTCCTCTGTTGGTCAGTGATGTCATAAATGGCGAAAACAATTTTGTTTTAACCAAACTACGTAAAAACTCATACAAATTTGCGATCAAGTCAGTATTAGCAAGAAATAGTGCACAGAAAAAATAAGCAGATACCAATTTTTGACTTTAGGCTGTCAGTGTTCCCCCCTCAGCAGAAAGAAGAGTTGGGAAGTCAACATTGACGCCGTCTTACCCGACTTAATTTCCGTGTTTGGTTCCCGCTTTGAACAGACAGTGAACAGACAAAGCAATCCTACTGATACGAATATCAAATGATAAAATAGCGCGGTGCGTAATACCAGCGACGTACTGCCCTTGGGAAGTACTGTTGCAATGTGAACAGCGCCCTCATACAACCGCACCCAGAGCCCATAGCGATTGTTTTCTATGCTTAGCTTATTTCTTTGGTAATTAGCAGTTCCTTCGGAAATTGCCTCCAGTGAGTTCTACAAACAGTGGTATAGATTCCAGTAGATGGACTATATTGACAGGCTAGTGCACTCCTGTCCCTTTAAGCCACGGGGACTGTCACTTTCTGGGATGACGAGCCCCCCTCTCTTTCAACCTCTCTCTCTCTCCTCATTTGTGACATGGATTTCTAATTCAGCTGGCAGGAGTCCTCCATCAGCGATGATTACGGGACGATGATATGCCAGGAAGGAGAGAAGACATGAACCACAAACATGAACAAGCTTGGAGGGGGGAGGGGGGGTTGCTTTCGAGCAACCTGATCAGCCTCGCAAAACATGGAAGATTAGCAGGATTATCCCACACTTAACAAAAAAACAAAAAAAAGGAAAAGTGGAGGAAGATTGCTGCCTCTTGGTTTTTCTCTTCTGACCCACATTTCTTATTTGTGGTACTTATTTGCATATTGAAGCCTACCTAACAAATAGATGAAGCTGCAATTTATTGCATACATGCGATTTCTTAATTGCTCTGTATGTTTCACTGACACAGTAGACATGCTTCTGAAATTAGTTTAAAAAGATATTTGACTTTAAGTTTGTAAGTTGTACTGAGATTTTTACCACAGGTGATAACAAAAGTGTTATCACAATTTGACCCAAACCAAAGAAACAAACAAACAAAAAATGGAAAATTGGGATTCACATCGAATCAGCAAACGTGCAGAATTAAATGAAATTATGGATTTCGTTCGTACGCCTGTATTCGCAACATTTCAATTCAACATGCAAAAAATGACAGCTAGCTCATGATATTCAAAAGCTGTTACGAATACTGCCTCCTCGTTTCATGCTCATCAAATTAGCAACTTGCTTGTATAAAAATGCACCTGTCAAAAAGAAACTAGTGTCATTTTACTTATCACACCTCCAACCTCCCACACCGAGTACACTTAAGATTCGATTTCATTATTTGAGAACTCTTATATTTTGGCCCACTTTTCTCTTCTTTTTTCTTCTTCTCCATCTAAGCCTCTTTTTTTTCTTTTCCTTGCCTCTTGTCTGCAAGTACATTAAGAGGATTAGTGTTTTTTCGCACTATGAGGCGATACTTTGTTACTCCGTAGGCTTTTCAGGGAAATCAGAATTGAGATCTGTCCCGGTATCTCATTTTAGAATCTGTTCATTTGGGCTGATTAATTGCACAGCCTACAAGTGCCCCTGCTGCCTTGGCATTGTGGACTCTCCAGAAATCGGCAACGTCTCGGGTTACTGTCATCCAGGGACTGGATCACAATAATCAAAATCTTTACAATCTGAGAAGGGAAAAGTGCAGGATCGATGGCCGCATGTAGGACAGCGAATGTAGGTCGTTTGGTCAGTAACCCCCTTCGTCTGGCGTATTGGTGAAATCATTGCAACTTCTTTTATTTACACTGAACTTGAAAAATGTACGGAAGAATTGTTTCATTGACGTGCCGGAGTGGTGAATATTGTTATAATCCCTCAAAACACATTTGTGCCATAGATTTTATCAGAAAGTCGAAAACAAGTCATTTCCGTTGGATTTTAGAGTTGTGAAAAAAAAGTTGTGGTGAAGGCAATCAAATTTGATCATCCATGTTAGTGATTCCTGACCGTTATTCCTCCTTCATGCAGTTCCACAAAGAAAAGTACAAGACTCCCATCACAAAGTTATCAAGCCGTCTACAGTTGCACACATTCAATAATTTTTATCACTATAATCCCCAATTGTCCCCAAGTCTTCAGTCTGAATGAATAACCAACTCACCAATGATACAAAATCCCATTGGGGAACAGCTGATAGCAAAAATATAATGAAATGTCATTTCTTTAAATAACCCTAATTTGTTTTAAAATATATAACAAAAAACGACCACAAAAAAAAGAGATCTATACGAGACACATTATTAGGAAGTACTCAGAAGGCTTAGACGTATACATTTATATAATTTCAAGGCAAGGTGTTTACACTAAAAACTATTACCTATTCACATAGTATAAGAAAATATTGCAGCAGTTGGCTTCAGTAGTCCATTGATTGTCCTCTGGACTCATAAATGAATCAAGAAACAAACGGGCTTAATTTTTATCATCTATCTTATCAGCACATGTAGTTGCATCGATAGCGTGTATTGAGGAGCCACATTTTATTAATGTCAATATCACGTTTCGAGTCCATCAGCTACGGTCAAAGAGATTTCTGTCAAAGCGGGGCGGTAAGTTGGGAGTAGAGTAGAAGGACGAAAATCAATGTCGACATAAATTCACAAAGTCTTGGATCACCATGGCAGCAATTTGCTGTTCTATCATGGGTGGTGGTTTTATGTATGGTAGAGGAAGTATAATACGCCACATTTGCTGGTTGTAGCGATTGGACTTAATGGGCAGTCAGAGCGTTTGGGGTGGCGCATCGATAAAGACGTCGCGTATTACACGCTCCAGCGAGCCAAGATGGTTTATAGCTGATGGGGCAGTGCATGGCCATATATTGGAGTGCTAATTGTTACCTTGTATTATTATACAGTCACCCTGTTAGGGGTTTAGGGTTAAAATAGCATGATAATAATTGTAGGGAAAATAACTTTGAGTCGACCATTTGCAGTCTTTGGCAAGTTACAAAATGTCACCAACCTGTCCTACAAACGCGCCATTATGAATAAATGAAAGAAGAGGCTTAATAATAATATAATAATGATATACATTTTTTTTTTAATTTTGTATTTTGTAAAACAACACTGCAACATGAATGATCATTAAACAACTGTCTTATCAGCTTGAGGGCTTTATAATGATACAAAAAACCAAACCCTACACAGCTATATTTGTTTACATTTGTTAATGCAAATTGCCCAAAGGCCACTAAAGGTGTGGGCTACAGAGGGAAGTGTGGACGAACTAGCCCCTTGCCCTGAAACAAGACAATCTGATCTCTTCACAGTATGAATTGGATTAGGATGGGTAACTAGATTGGTAACTGGATTAGAATGAGAAAAGCAAGAAAAACGGCATTTGTTTTCAACCAGCTTCGGACAGTTGTTCAATATGTTGTTCTTTTTAGCTATCGCCGTCCGGCGATTGTGACTTGTTTTTTTTTAATACAATTTTCAGAACAATTATATCTAGCGCAATCATTTTGCTGGATGCCTAAAATCATTATTTACTTTCAAATTAGTAAGATATTTTAAAATAATTCGATAGTAAAATTTTCGATATCTGCAAATGGTGTATCCTATCTTTAAAATGAGGTTTTACCAAACGAATCTTAATTGTTTGCAGTATCATTGACGTGACAAGCAAAGGACAAATATGTTTGGACTGACTTAATACTTGTGTAAAGGCATTTGGAAGGAGCTCCTGTCAATATTAATTGATTTCATAGTACATATCAAAAACACTTTTTTCCCTTAGATATTACAAAGTTATTGAAAATTTCCCAGTTTCGTGTCAGCTACAAGCAAGATTAATTTGTAATTGAATATGAAATTTACCAAGTGCAGTGTGATTGTGCTTGTACAATTTTCATGTCTGAAAAGACCGGGGGCTGGGTAAATTGAGACAACTACACGCTCTTTACTCGCTCGGTAAGTCATCTTGCAGAACAAACAATCATTGTAGACATATATATATATGACGGGATTGCATAATTCCATTTCTGTCTCCGGAATTGAATTATACAGGCTTTCATTACCAAGGTTAACCGATGTGCGGGATAGAAGGATTATGGGTCCCGAGGACGGTATCTCGAGCCTCAAGCTCTGCGCGCTCTTCAGCAGACCAGAAACAAATCGGACAATCGCCTAAGACTACGAGGCATGTACTTATATGTAGGCCGGTTGTAAGAATGTGTTAAGTTCTGTGTAAATGGGGACTGGGTATAGGTGGATTACCGTCACTAGGCCGGTGAATCACAGACCGGTGTGCGAGTGAACATAGACTATATGTACACCGCACACCAGGCCAATCTCACCGCCTGCTTCCGATCCGCAAACTTTGTCCCCCCTGCTGTTTGATCCGTAACTGATTGGGGAAGCATATCGCTGAAAGTGATTGCGTGCCAACAGTCAAACTTTGACTTATCGAGGCTGATGGCTTTTTCTTTTGGACAGGTACCGGTACTGAAATTGTGATGCAAAATGAAGATAAAGATTCCACTACGAGCAACCCCCCCCCCAAAAAAACCCACCAAAAACCCAAATGTATTTGTTTTAAAAACGAAGTGGGACAATACTCAAATGTATCACGTTCACCAAAGTCTCTACAAACAATCTACCAGCTACTTGGGTGGCTTTCAAATGTGCTATTTTTCAAAAAGCAGGTTTCCATGACCACCATTGGAATACCAATCCATCAAATTGGGAATGTTTACGTGAGAATATTCATGGAATGCAATTTGTTTGTTGATAACAAAAATCAACAAATTACTGGTATGCCACAATAGAGTTTATTTTAAAATGTACTGAACTGTTGTTCATGAATAATGGGGTATATAAAAAGCACGAATAAAATTTGTGTTAAAGTGAAGCATTCGGATAAATCTAATTGGAACAGATCTAACCTCCTTGGCATCCCATCCCCCCCCCCCCCCCCCCCCCTCCAAGTAAAATTTATATTACTCCACCCCTTAAATAAATTGAATGGCTGCACTGACAATCTACTGCAGGTATTGATTCACATATACAACCACATAGAGAACAAATCTACCCACCTCATTGGTCAAGAGTTATTATGCAAATGATCAAATTTGAATAATTTCCCAGAGTTCCTTGTGCTAATACATTTACATGACCAGTGGTGCAGAACTGTATTGGACAGCATGGCTAGCTAGCTACATGACTGCCAAGCAACTCGAAGCTGCAACCACAATAATTTGAATATATACACCTGTACTATGCTTAAATTCTAGCAAAGGTTGGATAGCAGCCAAAATGCCATTCAATGTACATGAATGTACATGTATGTAAACTGCTTCAGACTATTTTTTTTGTGCTCAAAATTTCATTTGCAACTCTGTATCTCCTTCATTATATATATATTTTTTTTTTTAATTGTCAAGATCTACCCGGTTTTTGTGAATAAATTTGGAGTTTTCTTTGTTAAGAAGTGATACAGATCAACAGAAACATTTGGACATACAGCAGGACTTTTTAGATCACATTTATGTCAATTTTACCAGTATTTCTTGGTCATCATTGGTTATGCTACTACTACATGTAGTACTAACCTGTACAAATATCTCTCCTAAACAAAACGAACGTCTTTGGCAGTGTCAATGCATGAATAGGAAAAGACTGTGGCTATCTATCACTGTGGATATCTATCACTATGGATTTAGATCGACTCAACTGAAATTACGTATTCACACTATCATTTAAAAAATGCATTCAGGTTAAAGAGACATTAAGATACATTCGGGGTCAAGAGTGATAATGGAGGGATCTATGGGCTTCGTTCTGCGGAGCTGTTTGACCACTCAACAATGGAAAGACTGCGGGGAAATTCTTCTGTATGGAACAGGTGAAATAATAGGGTTACGCCCAGAGGCTGTACAGGATGCAAGGTATCACTGTGGATGGGAAGGTATGAGAAGTGTGTATAACACATGCAAATGCCCTTGCTGAGGATAACAAGGGTGCTGATTCATCATGCTGGCGGGCTTGACCAGGGGGATTGGGGGTAAGGATGTGTGGGGCTGGAATGGGATGGGGTAGGATGAAAATAGCCAAGGATCGGTCGTGGCGTGCTGGGATGGGCTGGGCTGGGCTGTGTCACATACAGGCTGGGCCGAGGGCCGGGCTGGGCTGGGCTGGGCTGGGCTGGGCTGGGCTGGGCTGGGCTGGGCTGGGCTGGGCTGGGCTGGGCTGGGCTGGGCTGGGCTGGGCTGGGCTGGGATGGGATGGGATGAGCTGGGATGAGCTGGTTCAGGCTGGGATGGGAATAACTGAGCATTAGCTAGGCTGGGCCAGCTAGGCCAGACAGGGCAGGGTTGGGTATGGGCCAGGCCAGGCTGTGGTGGAGTGGAAATAGCCACAAATCAGCTGGGCCTGGGCCAATATGTCAAAATCTCCCATTTATGCCATAAATCATTCTTTTTTCCCAGCTTTGGATAACTTTGACAATTCTGTAGAAAAAAACATTGGCAGCCACAATTTAATAAACAGGATGAAGTCAGTCACATATTATTTTTCATGTTTTTTAAGATGTAATTTACATCCGAAATTAAATACCCATGTATATTTTTAAGAAACAAAATCAATGGCCCTATTTTTTTGTAAGAGAAAAATTTATTTTCTAAACGAAATTAATCAGAATTCCTAATTAAAAATATTTTTCTTACGCTAAAAGAAAACCTGTCATGCTGCCATACCCAAAACTTTTTTCTAACACTATGTGACACACTTTCCCAAACAAAAGCAGGGGAAACCATTCCTATCCCCAAGAGGGCAGTATTTAAGTATTCTGGGGAGGAATAACTACTATTAAAGGTAGGATACACCATTTGTGACCTGTTCCAACGAAACCCGGACAAAGTCGCACAATGTGTTTTGTCACAATGTACTCCTGAAGTCATTTCTGGATGGATTTTACCATTTTGAGGTTTTAGGTTTTCCTAAGTCACTCACTATTAATCTACAATCTCCTCTAATTTGAACAAAATCCTTTTACCAGAAGTGTTTTTTTGTCAATTTTGTGAAACATTTGTGTATAGAAAAAATACGCTTTTCTGAACTTCAAAGCTGTTTATCTCATAATTAGGTTGTCAGGGTTTTATCACTAAATCCAGACCCCAGGGAAGATAGGGTGGGGGGTACATTATGTAAATGATACATAATTTTAAAGCTGAGAACCTAGAGAATTTGAAAAAAGCAAAATCTGAAAAACTACAAAGTCGACTTTGTCCGGGTTTCGTTGGAACAGGTCACATTTGCAGATTTCAAAAAATGTATTACCGCATTATTAAAAAATATCTTACTTATCTGAAGGTAAATAATGATTGTAGGCATCCAGCAAAATGATTGCGCTTAGATATTTTGTAATTGTTCCGAAAAATATTTACGATCGCCGGACGGTGTGGTTGAGTGTGCTTCACAAAACAGGGTCTGGAGCTAAAACTACTGGCCCAAATCGAGATATCATTTTTCTTCTAGAAAGATTCTCCATTCATTGGTATATAGTTTTGGTCTCAGGGTCTCAAGTATGCTTGTCCATTTTGTATGCGGCACCCTGTATAGTTAAGAAATATCATGCATAAATGTTCGATTCAAACTAGTGGTGGGATGAAAAAAAAATTTAAAAATATAATTTTGTTTTAATATTCGGTTTGAATTCCACTGTTCGTTTTTGATTTTGGAAACCGAATATTAGAAACCAACCTTTCAAAACATGAAAGGCTTCCATTTTTTGTGGCTGGGATTAAGAAAACAACTGCGACAACCTCTAATTGGTTCCATTGTCTCTGAATGTAGCCTGCCCATCTAGAAGAGAACTTCTGGTGAAATCAAATTATCATTATTCAGTTTGAAAAAAAATATATATATATAAAAAAAACGATTTTGACATCTTACATTTTTCCAACCACTGACATGAATGTGATTATTAAATCTTGGTGTGTTTTTTTGTTCACTGGAGTGACAGGCAGATTGACCAAATGAGAGGAATTACAACAGTATTTTAAACCATTGGCCCCTTTTTCCCCCCCCAAATCAATTTTCCAATAAAGCAGGGAGGAATGACTGCATAGTGCACCGACCAGGTAAACTACAGCAGCTGATTTAGGGCACTACTAATGAGATCGTATTCGATTTCATCGATATTTTGTTGCCAGCTCTCTGAAATCCCATATTTAAAGAAAGAAAAAAAGTGGATTTTTTCTCTTTTTTTTTTTCTCTCTTCACTTTTTCCCCCTTATTGCAACGACGTACTGTACTTTGAGGCTCAACTCTCCGCGATTATTATCACCTGTCCAGGCCTGGCTTATTTGCATACAGCTTAAAGAGCTTGCCACATTAATAGACAGATAGAGAAAGAGAGAGAGAGCGAGCGAGCGATCAGAGATTGTACAGGGAGATGCCTTAAGATCTTCAAGATGCTCATTAAACCGGGCATTAGAAGAAGAAGAAAAAAATAGAGAGGTAAACAAGAGAAGAAAATGCCTGGTGTTAGAAACCCTTGGCATAGAGATTAGGCGTAGATTGATGCGAAGGTAAGATGGCTATAGCTCCCATGTACAGGGTTCGGTGGTTCTTTGCTACAATGACTCTGACCTTTTCTGCTTTTTACGCGACTGGTTGCAGGAGGCAAGGCATCTGAACTCATCCCTGGTGATGGTACTTAGCGATAAGAAAGGGGGGAGGGAGAGAGAGAGAAAAGAATGACAAGAAATGACGAGAGGCTGTTAATCATGGGGCGGTGGACTCTGTTAATTTGTTGGCATGTGAGGTGGCTTTATTGCACTTATGGCATCAAATGAAAAAGTAACCCCCAAAATAAAAAATAATAATAAATACAAATAAAAAAAAAATTGCCGAGGCTGGCAAGCCAAGGAGATTTCCTTTTTAAATTGGATTGAAGATGAACGATCACAGAGATAAATTTTCCATGGACTTCAATTCAGCTATTGCGACTGCATTTATGGAGATCATGCACCGGTACATGTACAAGACAGCCATCCACATTTCTATACTTATAAGATGTAACAATTTTTGTACTTTATAACTTGAATCGTCTTTTTATAGTTTGTTATTAAGTTGCTCAATGTAAAAATCATCCCTCCCATTTGGAAAATGGAGTTGCATACCTTTAAATCTACAAGCAGTAAAACATTTGAAAAATTATTTTGAAGTAATACCCACCTTGGGTTTTTATCAGTTTCATCCCAAAATATAGATTCTTTCTATTTTTTAATACAAAGGTGGTTCACTTTCAAATAAGACATCAACGAAAACAAATCAGCCCACATTTATTGGCTGAATTACTTAGCCCGAGAATATGTCCATTATCGCGGGGCAGCCTAGCTTGTTTCGGCCCACAATGAGTATAACTTCTAAAGGGTTAGACTTAGAGACACCATGAATAAATAAAAATAAGCGCTGGAATAAAACAAACAGGTTTGAAAGTTATTGAAAAAAAATTGAATGTGTTGAAAAACACGGGCAAGGAAACTTCTTCTTTTTTAAAGAGGAAAGACACAATTTAAATTCATGGACTGCATTATATAGCTTTTGCAAAATGGACTTAAACTCTATTAGGCAAATCAGGAATCGACTTCGTTCAGTGGGATAACAACTTCTTAGCACTGGAACTGCACTGGATGAAAAGTGGAGAGACTCGCACAAGAGAAACATCTCGCGAGGCGCGGCGGTGTCTTCCGTCCATCTCGGGTGGCACCCTGGATTCGGCCACCTGTCACTGCAAGAGGTCCTTGTCTCTTCTCTCTTCACCAGGTGGGTCGTTGACGCGGGACTGTTTCTCACCCCTGGTGGATCCTCCACGATAGAATTGGGGGGGGGGGGGGGGGGGGGGAGGGTAGGTCATGAACTTGATCTGGTTCAAGTTCTAGCATCTTTTATCCAATCGATGATTTGGAAGATTCGATTGACATTTTGGGTAGTCTTACCTGTTGCCTAACCCTCCATGTTTGTCATTCATCCCCCCCCAAAAAAAAAATGAGATGAGTCTATTCAAACAAGATCATATGTTGGGAATGTGTGACATGTTGTTTGTGTTAAAACAAAAGGGGGGAGGGTGATTCCAACAGCTCTTTAAAAAAAATCTCATTCCAAGTAAATTAAGCATAAGGCTTTTGTTAACTTCCATTATTTTACCTGCCTTTACAATATTCATGGCTTATAAGTTGTATGAAACCCTCTGCAAGTAAAAGCCTTTTATCTGCCCTAATTTACGCTTGTATTGGTTTTGTAATGATCTTACATCAATTAACTTTCCAAATGTCACAAAGTTTCCAAAATCTGAATTTATTTTGTCGTTTCATTTACAAAGGTTTATCCGCATTTCTCCTCAAAGGTCAGTAAAGACTGAACACCATATCCAGCAATCTATCAAATATGCTGGAATCAGCATTAAAACAATGAATCAAGGCTAACTCGGCAGCACGAACCAGATCTGAACAGGAAAGAACACGGTTAAATACCCAACCACGTCCAAATTGGCCGAACAAGACTTACTTAAACCGCTCAATCCCGTTTTGCCGGGATAATCCAATTTGAGGGGACCCGGCCACCTATTTATCGTTCTTTGCCGAGAGGTGTCGCACCACACAGGTCCACGGTCTCCCTCGTTAACTGAACTGTAAAATCCTAATCCAATCTGCCGTCAGATTTCCTGTTATTTTTAGTGATTTTTTTTGTTCATTTTAATGACATTTATAAATAAAACAACATCTTCCAAGTCCTGAAGATTTTTTTTTACAATTTCAGAGTCTTGCTTTGAGTTACTCTAGATGTTTTGCATATAGCGTGATTTGTGGATGGTGCTGAAACATTTATATATCTAGCAAAGTGGGACGTTAGTGTCACATCACTTCAACATGGATGTCATTACAACAACATGTAATTCAAGCATTCTTCCTTTGTGTCCCCTTGTTTAGTGGTTAAAAATAATTTAATATTTAACTTGCAACAGTTTGGAAATAGAGTGGGAAGTTGCACAAAATGGGTTCCCAAAAAGTATTTATCGCACGAATCCTTTCATTGCTTGCTTGAATTGCTTGCTTGTCAGTAAGGCAGATTCAATAGTGCCAAATATGATATCGTAGAATTGTTCACTTGATGATACATGTATAAGCATTTAATATGGCACACAGTCATAGTACAGGTAAATCACAAGAAAGATATTTGGCTATAGGACCATCGCAGATTTGTCTTTTGAAAAAATATAGTTAGAATTTAACATGCAATGGCAGCCATTTTGAAATTTTTGAAAATTGCTTGTTATCCTATCTATATATTTTAATACAACAAATCTGCGATGGCCTTATAGCTAAATATCTTTTTCATGACATACTATGACTGTGTGTCAAATTCCATGTTTTTTTTTATATCATTTGATTGAACAATATTACATATTTTGACAACCTGCCTGATTATGTCTACTTAAAGGTAGGATACACACCATTGGTAATTGCTTGAATTATCAAGAATGGGTGATTTGGGAGGTGGTATTTTATAGTAAATATCGTTTAGATGACCTGTCCAAAGTTTTACAACGATGCCGTGAAAAATGCAAGAAAAACGGCGTTCTTTTTCAAGCGGTGTCGGGCACTTGTTTTTGTTGTTATTGGTTTGTTGCCATCATGATTATGATTTGCTTTTATAAACATTTTCGGAATGATTACAGGATACCTAGTGAAATCATTTTGCTGGATGCCTAGAATCATTATTAACTTTCAAATAAGCAAGATATTTCTTAATAATTCGGTAGTAATTTTTTTCTTTCTCGATATCTGCAAATGGTGTATCCTACTTTTAATTGTACCGGCTTGCAGACTTGCCTTATTTCCCCATTTCAAACTCTTCTTTTCCTATCACCTTCCTGGATCCTTTCATCTTCAATGCCTGCTTCTTCCAGGGGTCTCACAGGTTCAGTTCAGTAACCGGAGCTACTTCGTACAGATTCGTTATCAAACTATAGATGCATAAAACTCCCGAGTTTGGTATCGCCGCTTGCTTCTTTTGGAAATCACTCCAAGATTCCTGACCCGACTTGAAAATATAAACCAACATTTATCGCGGGTTATTATTACAATTTGCAAGGTGTGACAGCCCATCAGGGGGCCTGCGTGCTCATACTTCAGAGTATCCGTTATTGATACTTAACCTACTTTCAAGATTGAGAAGGAAATTGGATAAACTCGGACAACAAAGTGTGACCGGGCCAGTGAGCTACATGTACAAAACCTGAGGTCGTGTACACTATGTAGCCCCACTGCGCACATGTGTGTGCGAGTCCAGTAAATCAATGTCACATCAATCAATACAATATTTGGGTTATTCGGAAAACCATGATCTTTCAATATGTCATAAATTAGGACGTGCTCGTTCCACATAGCCACACATACACACACGCGCACACATGTAATACTAACATGCACTCACAGATGTAATATTCGTCAGGAAATATCTTGACTTCCTTATGAAACTCAATCCCCCACCCTCTCCTGTCTTCTCCCCTGCCTCTCCATTTCTCATCCCAACCTCTCAGGTTTTTCATACACAAACACTAGGCAATGCCTTCATCAGAATGCGATGAGATTCAGTACATCTATTACACCGGTCATTTTTTCTCTTCTCCGTCTTATTCTTATTATTTTTTTTCTACCCTCCATCCCATCTCTCTTTCTCTGTGCCTCAAAGTTTACACGGTGCCGTATGACGGTACAGTATGACGGTACCATCGAACTCCTTAATTGCATTAATACATCAGGCGATTCCCGCGCCCGCATAAAATAACCTACATTCTGGAATTAGGACAGAGCCATTTAGACAATTACCAGCGATATGTGATGCACATATTATATGTAGTGTTATTTGCACAGAGTGTGATTTGATGCCCGAGCATGACCGTGTTCATGCGACAAATGACAACATTAAGATACAGTGAGGGAAGGAAAGGAAGGGTGGGGAGGAGAGATGGGGGGGGGGGGGGTGGAGAGGTAAGGAAGTGAAAAGACAGAAAGTCGGAAAGGAAAAAGCCAACCTGGGTGCGGCAGCCGAAAGGTTAATGGAGCCGGTGCTAATTGAAAATCATCCCCAGGCCTTTGTCTTGGCTCTAACGGCGGGATTATGCCCCTCGTAGTGTGATCTGGGACTTGCTTGCAAGATTGCTTGACAAAGTATGCCTAAGATTGATGACGATATTACAGACAAATTCAACGATATCCCCAAACAAAATTCAGTGTATTTTCATATGCTGTATAGACTGTACGTACAGGCATCCACACAAATTTGGAAGTTGAAAAACAGAAATGGATTGTTCTGAGTTATACTCAGGGACAACTTACATGGCTTTCAATTAATTAAATTTAAAAGCATAATTTCAAATGTCCATTATGTCTGGTAATAATTTAACGTTGCTATTAGCTGGTGAACATTATTTGAATTAGTAGAAATTTAGTAATGTACTCTGTTTAGGATCTGAGAATTTATGACAGCATTCTAAAACAAAATCAGATTGTCACCCAGGCAACCATTATCATATATTCACAAAATGCAAATAATGGATAAAGACTGCAAAGTGGGAATACATGACTGAAGCTGTTTCAATCTGTTGCAATGTAAAAAAAAATTAAAAAAAAAATGTAATGTAGAGGTACAGCTCAAAAGTTCATTGACTCTCAAATTTGTATCCCTGTGGAGACATCTCTTTGTTCTCGTGTACAAACTGCTTAAAAAGTCGGGCACCTTTTTCAAAATACTCCTATTTCAACCACAATTAATTTCCTGGGTTGAAATTTCGACCCAATATACCCTATATCATACCCTAACCCAAACACTAACCCTAACCCACTTCCTAAACCTAGTTTTTGAGTAATTTGAGGTACACTCCAAAAATCTAATTCGTGAAATTCCCTGTGGCGACCTATTCATCTATACAAATTTATCCTCCGGCGTCCTTTTGTCTCCATTATACACATTGTGTTCAGGTCTCCAGAGGGTACCGAATTTCAGATCAACAGACCAGCAAAAATATACACTGCAGTGATGTCTAAATAACTCAAAGAAGTTTATCCAAGAAAGCCTTTTCCTAACTGTATCACAGTTGTTACATTATCTTTACAGTAATTATTTTGCACACCGACATGTGCTACCTGACGTTTGCTATGCTGAGAATGGTTGACTTAGCGCTGTGCCTGTTACTCTTCCTTTCCTTATTGCTGTCGCCTCCTGGTGAGGCTGCCTTCAGGCTTGGCAGAGCCAGCGGCTTGACCCTCTCGGCCAAACGCAGTTCGTCATTCTCCTCCCGGAGGTGGTTCACCTCTCGCTTGAGGTGTACAAACGCTCTGAAGTTCATCCCTTCTGTCTTTTCGGCTCTAACATCTTTCCCGACGAGTTGTCTCTTCCTGAGCTCCCCCTGGAGTCTCTCAATGAAGGCCAGCATCCTGTCCCTCTCGGAGAGCTCATGTTCAAGCTCAACCGTCTGATCTTCCAGCTGGTCTCTGAGGCTTCTCTCCGTCTCGTGCTGCTCAGTAATCAGCTTCTGATACCCAGCAAGATCCTTGGATAACTTGTGGACCTGCTTCCTGAACTTCTCTTCCTCCGAGCTCCTCTCTGCCTTGGATTCCTGGGCGGATGCCAGATCCCTCTCCAGCCGGGTTATCTTAAAGCTGAACTCCTTGATATTCTGCTGAGCCTCACCTAGCTCCAGTGTCAGCTGCTCTCGGCGGGACTCGCAGTCCTGAAGCCTGTTGCCATTGGCCTTCAGGCCAATGTTCTCATTGGCCAGGCGAGTGCTCTCTGCAGTCAGGCGCTCGTTGGCCGCCTTCAGTTCCAAGACCTGAGCGATGGTTTTGTCAAGCTGCTGATTCAAGACCTTCAAATGACAAGTTCGAAGATGTACATGTAGTTGAGAATTTTAAGGGATCCGATTAATGAATGCAAAAAACCCGCTAGCTACTTATTTCTGAGACAATTTTAGAGATAACTATTGCATTTGTTAAATAATGAAAAAAGGGGAAGAGGGCTTGAAAAAATTAATTGCAAAAAACAACACTTGTTAAACCTGGCTGCTGATGACTCATAAAATTTCAATAAGTTTCAAGCAGAAATAGATTCCATTGACAAACACTATAGGCAGCTCTTCGATCATAATGCCGCCGATTCTTGCATATTCAAATCATCCCAATTTTTGAGTCAACAGAAAAACCTAAAAACACATCCCAATTCTGGGGTTGTCACAATCGGCACCGATAAAAAAAAAAAAAAAAAAAAATGTATGGAACCACGTCGGTGACAATCACTGTCAGTCATGCCTGGCCAGCCGTCTGCAACGAGGACCGGGTGACAGCGGCCGTTACTCGCTCAAACACGCTCGGTCGAAGCTCCATACATTTACCCCTTCACGGTCTGTTACCCTAAGTCAACTGACTCGTGGTGAAAAGAAAAAAAATGAAAGGCTGTGGTAGAAATCTCAACATCTCCCTGAGATGGTAAGAGTTTTGTTTTTGTGGAGGTGGTGGTGGTAGGCTTGGGCCGACATCAGAAATTAGCCGGAACCATGATAATTGCTGCTAATGTAGGAGTTTCATAGTTTAG
The DNA here is from genome assembly GCA_037893245.1 of Crossaster papposus. Lineage (NCBI taxonomy): Eukaryota > Metazoa > Echinodermata > Asteroidea > Velatida > Solasteridae > Crossaster > Crossaster papposus. The sequence goes on along the minus strand of JBAIAA010000534.1, from coordinate 524,227 downwards.
GGCGTTGATGGGTTGGCAATTACTTGCGCAAACTTGATTCATATGGCTGGACAGTTGTATTGGTGTTGACAATTGTAATTTGGCTTTTAGCAAATATTATGCATTACAATTAGGTAATTCATCCAAAAACAGCCCTTAATCTTTGGGGAATTGTAACTCTTTTATAGAGAATGTCGCTGCAGATACAAAATTTGACTACAAGCAGTTCGAACAAACATATTATCGTACACACTGTATTACAGAAAAATACAGTAAAATAGTAAGGAACTTTTTCTAAAAGAAAACCAAAATCTGCTAGACACGCAAGTTATACGGTTTTTTTTACTGATTTTTTTTTTTTAAATGCGTTGATTCTGGTCAGGAAATTTAAAACCGAAAAACATTGGTTCCAAACAGAGGTCTTAAAAGTACTGAACTTGCTTCTCTCTAACCATTTTGATGGAGAACCTATCCACTCTTTGACTTTGGTGGCGCTCTTCAATTTTCTGGTCTCAAGGGAGTGAATGGAAATTGTGCTTTGTGTACAACAATAGATATGGCCATACGATCTATCAGTATGGCCGGGCCTCATAAACGGTGGAAACATAATGTGCTAACTATTGTTCCGATAATCCAAGATGGGGCAGCAGGTTCATACAATAGCTTGCACAATGATTTAACAATTAACCGGTTCACGTAGGAGGACGTGATACATACGCACAAACTTTTTCCAGAATTTCTAAACGAATGACGGATAAACACATCACGAGCAAAGCCAGAAATGTCCGTCAACGACCGGCTCACAGCGAGTGATGAGGCTGGAAATATCAGGGTGTGCTACCCACAAATGCTGGCCTAAAAACAATCCAGCACCTAGGCACAAACAATGTCAAAATAATCCCGGCGTGAACAGGTAAAAATTATTCCAATATTTGTCATAATAAGAATTCATAATGTTTCTTGGAGGATGGCTACATAACTAACAGTTCTCAACTAATTGACTTCAATAACAAGGCTGTTAATTAATCAATGAGGGGTTAATTAGGGTTTTAAGGAGTTCATTCAGAATTATACAATCGTATATGTCAGCTTTATGTTACTTTATGTTACTTTCTAATTAAGCTTTGAATATTGCCAGTATCCGGTTTCCCTTATCCTAGGGAATTCTTTCCACGATAAAGACTGCTAAATACTCACGTCTAGTTTGAGGTCGTGCTTCTTTAAAATATCCAACTGGTCCGTCAGTTTAGCATTCTTCTCTTCGTGGGCACGAATCTGAGCTTCCAGCTGCCAAAAAAACCAAAAGAGTGGGATTTATTAACCTCTAATTTACCATGAATTAGAAATATGTGCAGGACACTTTTAAACACAAATTTTTACGTCTAGAACTCGTGTCCAAATGTTGGATTGAAATCTTTTTTTTAAAGTTACATGTACTGTACTACCAAGCTAAAGTTTCATCTTTAACGTTTGACTGTGGTAATTAAATTGTATTTTTTGTCAGGGTGCCAAACCAAAAAGTATTGACGTGAACTTCAAGAAAGAAAATTTGATCAAGGGAGTGACAACGTTTACAATCTCAGTGTCATGGCCGCAACAAATAATACAACTAATGTAGTAATCAGAATCACATTTGCACAGACCACAAAAGAATTATTTCCTAAATTCCAAGATGGTGTGTGTTCAGTCAATTGCATTAGTGCAGAGGTTCATTTCCCAGCAGTACAGGGGCTAGTCTTCTAATAAGTGCGTATTTGCATGACATCAATTGAAACACTCACAATAGCGACCCGCACAGGTAGTTGTCCAAGCAGATTATGCCAATAATAGGGGGAATTTTCCTTGGACATATGCATTTTCTCAAAGAGAGACGGAATGATATGTACGATGCCATTCAGCGGGCGATAGGACCAAAAAAGTCGTTAGGATGTTAAATAATAATTTGATTAAGAGTCAGCTGTCTTTGTGCCTTGTACTTTTGCTCAAAAGGTCACGTCAGATTTTAGGCTCAAATAGAATTAGCACTGACAGATGCAGATGAGGAACAGTGGGGCTCCAGGGCCCCTTGGGCCGATCACAGACGACGACCAGTGAGTGGACCGAAGCATTATCTCCTGTCCAACTGTTACACTATCCCTTGACAAGATCTCTGCATTAATTAAGAATATGACCCGTTCTGGGAGGGTTGTCATAAATCACCTGGGGAGTTTATCACCATTAAGGATTCAGTCCTAACCAATGCCTGCCTGCCCTGATAAGCTATCGCATGATCTAAGCGTTAATTACAGGTAGGATCCCAGTCATGCACTTTTTTCTCATCGTCTTTCTTTTCAGCTCTTCTCTTCTCTTCTCTGATGTGCTCTCTGTCCTTTCCTCCTTGTTTCTTCATCTTAACATGACCGAGGGGCCCGGAAAAACTTGATGTTGAAGTATTAAAAAGCAGGGGAAAGCTTTTAAGAGACAGGCTACCCCAAACAAAAAAATTAAAGAGATTGAGGACGGACAATATTACGGGTACTCTGGTTCAATAAGTGTTAATGGGGACACTCCACGTTCTCTGGAAAGATGGCGAGTGGATAAAAGCAACCCGGCAATTATCGCACCATCACACAGGAGTTACACAGAGTCACTTCAAGAACTACATGAGTTAGTATTTCCTACGCACTGTAGACCTGCGAACAATTGACGTCCACAGGATAAATGAAGAGTCTATGGTTTGTGGACTTGGACAGGTCCACAGTCCGTTTTGCCCTCTCTGAAAAAGAGCTTTAGATGAAAAACGGGTTAGGGTTATAGGAAGGGTAAGAGGAACAGCTGAGAGGCCCAGAATCATAATTTGAGCTTAATATTTGTTTTGGGGGAAGAGAGAAAAATGAGTATTTAGCCAATGTTATCTTAACTACACAAAGACAAAGGAATGTCCAAAGTACGTATGAAAGGTAAAGCTGTGTGTACATGTATCTACCGGTCGAAGGGGTTTGCGCATGTGCTTATTATCAACTGATGTGATTTTGTTGGTGCTGTTGGGCAATTTTAACACACATTAATCATGATTGTGGTCAGTTTATACGTCTGGATCTGCTAAGAGATTGAAATTCATTATTTTAAATCTGTTCAATTCGCTTTGTTTGGGGAAAATGATAATTAGAAAGAAAAAGTTCACCACCTGCTTATTTAATGAGTTAAGCTGACCTCTGCATATGAAGCAAGATATGACACTGAGATATTTGTCATTGTTAAACTCATTACTTGCGTGTGGATGAAAGATATGTATTGTGTACATTACTTGACAAATTACTTGACAAATGATACAATTGCCAAATCTGAAACTAAAAACTGATTGAAAATATGTAAAAAAGAAAGAAAAAAGGAATGAACTTCAAATTGTATGCGATTATATCTGGATGACCTTTCTTCAGGATATATCTATTAGGTTTTTGTCACTTTGTGAAAACACCGTCTAACCAATCAGTGACAATGGCCATCTTAAACAGAATAAAACGCATGGTACCCTGTACTAGCAGAGCATATTTTTGCAGCAAAGCCCAACATAAAAAAAGAAAAACACATCCAGCTTTTTTACAATTATACCCGATTACCTGGATTTAGCATTTTTCATTGGTCAGACTGAGAGCCCAGCCAGGCACGGTCGAGGTCTCCTACCATCATCCCTATATGATGGCAAAGTGCAAAAGCCTGTGCAATTCTTCATCTTCAATCAACAAGCCTCAACAAGCTTCAATTTGAACGAGTACCAAGGTCCCAGGAAGCACTAGTCAATGTTTACTTATCACTTCTGTTGCAAATTTTCTTCTGGGAAGGTGAGAGTTTTTCTGACCATTATTTTTTTTCTTCGTCTCTTTTTTTCTCTCTCTCTTAGTCTTTCCTCCCTTTTTTCTCTTTTTCCCGGATGAGGCTGTGTGCACTTGGAAGAATCGTTAATGAAGCAGTGCTTGAGGGAACGAAGGAAGAAGGGGGCTGGTTATGAGGGGGAATACGGGATGAGTCTTTAAGAGATAGAGACATGTGATGAGGCGATTTTAACCTTTTTTTTGTTTAATTCAGGGAGGGTCAAAGTGTTCCTACTTCACTTTTTTTTTAAGAGATAGAAACTTATGAATACTGTATCACTGTGGCTCCACTGCCTTATAAAGTTATTTTGATACTATTAAACGTGAAAAGTGTTTGAAGTATTTGTTTGTTTTTCCCCCCCAAAAGTCTCAATTTTGTAAACACTTGCAAAATAGAATCAAATTTGGGAGGCTGAAAACATACATCGTATCTATTTGGGATATCATTTATGTTTCATTCTAGTTAGACAAATTATTAGTATTTTTTAAATGGTTAAAGAATTATTATACATTTTTACAAAGAGAGATAATAACTATCAATTAAACCAAAGAAACCTAGAACTGATCATACTGGCACTAAATGAAAAAAAAAAACATCATTAAGAAGATGGTAGGTCCCTTAGTGTTAAATATAGAATAGTTTATGTTCTTCTACTTCAAGTGGTTACAAATACATGTACATTGCTGCATTTCATAAACATGTGCAATTCCCATTTTTGTTTCCTATTCATGTCAATTACCTTGATAACAAAAATCCCTTCAACAAAGTTCTGTAATTCTTTCTGGTGTTTCTCAGATTCAAACAAAGGCTTTTTTGATCAAAGTGGCTCTCAATCTCTGGCTACAAATTCTATAAAAGTTCAGAAAGTCTGGGAATGACATGTAGGCCAGGCAAACAAACCAATAAAAAGCGAACAAATCTGGCAGCTAATTAGAAGGACTGGTGTGATGACCTCAGTAGGGTAAAGATCAAAAGGATAAGAGCCCTTGTGTGGCACTGACTGCCAATTGGCAATCAAAGACTCCAGGTCCCAGACAAGTCATAAACAGTCTTTGTCTGGTTGGCTAGTAGCCATTAGCCACAATGAATTCAACATCTGTTAAGTTTATATAATAATGTAACAAAGTCAGCCAAATATTCAGTGGAAAATGGGGTAACTAAAAAAATAATCATAATAGAGTTTTTTTTCCTTGGGGGAGTTTTTCTTTGTTTCAGCAGCTATTGTACAAGGCCATTTGATGCATTAAAGGAAAATAACGGAAAGCAGGGGATGTGTGTAGGCGAGGAGGGTCTTTATGGTGACCATTATCGACAATGGGGTGATTAAAATGGCCGTAGGGACTGTTAGAGTTTTCTAATTAACACACCAGCCAAGGATAACTGCTAATATGAAAGCAGTTGGGATTACTTCAATTAGAAGAGTGCAAAATGAAACAGGTAGTGTTACAGTCTGTGTACTCAAGATGAAAAAGGAAAGAAAGCACAACAAACGTGTTCCTGGACGAACACAATTTGCTTCGGTTATGTTTAAAGATATGATACAGCATTTGCAGATATCAAAAAAATTTACTACCGAATTATTAAGAAATATCTAACTTAATTGAAAGTAGGAATAAGATTAATACTGCTGCAAACTGCTTACTGGCTGGAATGACCTGAAATATACAAATCAAATAAGTTAAAGGTAGGATACACTATTTGCAGATATCAACAATATTTACTACCGAATTATTAAGAAATATCTTACTCATTTGAAAGTAAATGTTGATTCTAGGCATCCAGCAAAATGATTGCGCTAGATATCCTGTAATTATTCGCCATACGGATTTTTTTATATTTTTTTTTGGGGGGGGGGGGGGTTAAATACATGTAGCTTGCATTGTGATTAATTAAATCCTAGATGATTCCCTAATGACCACCATGGAGGAAGGAATAGACTGTTTGCTACACAAGTTTAAATGTTTATACAACATGTTGCACTCTGCAGGAAAACCTTTCCTTACATAAAATCCCATCCTTGCACACTCCACGAACTAGCCTCAACTTCTAAAAGGAGATTACGAGTACATACATGAACCCTGTAATTTTCCTCACTTTTTTCATCAATATGGCCCAAGTGGTCTTTCCTGGGAACAAAACTAATTGCGCCGGTGATTTCTCAGCTGAAATCTGTTTTAACGGGATCGCGGAGGACAAACAACTGCTTCACAAAAGACTGTGGAGATTGCGGGAGATGGAAAGTAGCTTATTGGTCCCCCTGGAACCACTAGGACCCCCTACTTAAGACTTTCTTGGCTTCAGCTGTTTGGCAGAGGGGGCCCAATGGAATCAAATGTACACATCCCGTCATTTATTGCTATTATTCATGTTTCAGGGGAATTTAGTCCGACTGCCTGTTTTTCTTCTTTTTTTGTCCATCTTAATGAGCCGCGGCCGGGATGAAAACTGAATAAGTAAATGATCGGCGAGATATTCCACAAGGACTAGGGCAGTGACGTTGGATGAGGTTTAGGTAAGAGACGATTGCTTTTGTTTATGAGAGCTAAGGGACTACCATGTCCTTCGGAAGTTTAAGTTAAGGCAAGGAAGTTACATAAATGAGGAAGAAGACAGTGAGAGTTTACATAGTTGGGCAATAATAATGTTGAAAATCTAACATGAAATTGAAAAGTTGTCTTCTTTTTTTTCTGCAACTGTAGGGCACACTGTATCATATTACGGTTTTGTATTAAAAAAGAACCAAGCGTGAAAATCAGCAATGACTGGCTGAAAAATGAACAGGAAGGATCAAGTCTGCAGACGTGTCACTTGCCATTTGCCTCCTCAGCCCATCATCCGAGAACCACAGGTTCTCAGCGAGCATTCTAATCCACGCAAAATTAGGCAATTAAGACACCATCGGTGGATCGATCCTTCCCAATCCCTGAACCCAAGGAAAAGCGCTCCTGAGGAGTGCTCCCCATAATTAAAAATCCAGAGGAAATCTTGCCTGACCAAATCCCAAATCTTCCTTAGCCAGTTCGCGAGTGACAAATTTCCTCGTGCTAAAAGCATCTCAGGGTTCATCACCGCTGGTTTTAAAACGGTGATTAGCTGCATGGTAAAAATAATGCAATTAGGTCGCTCGGTAAATTACATTAAATGCCTCTCTCTTAAAAAAAAATAAAAAAAATAAAAAAAAGCCATATGGTAGAACAATAACAGAAAAGAAAAGTGAAAGTAAATAAGAAAGGAATCGTTTTCTTGATGTGCCTACATTTATAACTCTTATATCTTCGGACTGAGTGATTCACTTACAAGCGGAAACAAAAATTGTCAAAGTAGATTTTATGATTGCTAGCTTTTTTTTTTCAGCTTGAAATCGTAACTCTTGGACAACTCTTTGTTTTTCAATGATCGAGTTTGTGTCATTTATTTCAGAGATAATGCTGCATCTCGACTGAAATTGCAAGTTTTTGTGTAACATGACATTCTTAAAATATCAACAATTTATACGAATAGTTGTCAAAAACGAAAAACAGCAGTACAGCTTGCATACACGTATTAAACAAACATTGTACACATAATATATTCCCTACATGAAAATATATGCAGCAGTGAATGTTTTGACAACAAAATGTAGAACAAATTAAAAATCGATATGGAATAATAAGGTTACCATGACAATAGGGATTGCATAAAAAACCATGCCATGTAAGAATTTGCATCAGTGTGGCATGTTTCCAAGGGTTACGGAAAGCAGACAATTTAGAAGAAATTAAAGAGAATCCTTGAGCATCAATAAGAAGAAGTAGATTAATTGCTCGCTGCCTGCAACACCTGGCATCGTCTTAAATTCTTTGGAAATATTTGGGACTCAGACAATTTAGGTTAGGCCTATTTTCAGATATATTTAGAGGGGGAGGGGGGGGGGGTGTCCAAAACAGTTTGGCCACTCAATTTGGGTATTTACATTGAGTTCCACATTTTACACATTAAGACTCCAGACTAAAAAATAAAAATAAAATATTGAGTATCAAACCTCCAAGTGTTATTGGAAAGCTCTGTTTCTACAGAATTTAGAAATACTTGTATCTCAATTTTTAACCAGTTCGCGCCGGGATTATTTTAACATCGCCGAGCCGACGGGCGGGATTATTTTTAACGAAACTCGATCCGAAGCGGGTTCAGGCTGATAGTGCCGGGAAGCACACCCACGCATTTCCGGCCTTGCGCGCTGCTGACATACATTTCCGAACTTGAACTTGGCGTGTTTATGCGTCATCCGTTTTGAATTTGGGGAAAGTTTTGCGTTTATATACGTCATCCGGCGCGAACTGGTTAAGACTCCAGACTAAAAAATAAAAATAAAAAAAATATTGAGTATCAAACCTCCAAGTGTTATATCATTGGAAAGCTCTGTTTCCACAGAATTTAGAAATACCTGTATCTCAATTTTTAATTTTGCCGACTTTACGCTCATTTTGTGATGACCTAGGTCACATATTGGTAACATGATTATTGAAGGCCTTTCAGGGTTTCTCTAACCAACCTTAGAAAAATGGGCAAATTTAATTTCTGCAGATGAGAGAAAATAAACAGGAAGAGGGGGGGTGGTGAACAAAGTATTACCTACAGAAAACCCTTTTGCAGAAAAGCTCACCTGTTCTCGATCTTGAAGCCATTGCGTTTCTGCTTCCAGTTTAGAGGATACCAACTGTAAAATCTGGAATGAAATATATATCACTTGAGTAAATTATTCTGACCTATAACCTGTGTAATTTCCCATTGAAATTGACTTCAATTTTGTAATAATTTGTTTTACAGGTACTTCGCTATTATGTAATCACTCTTGGAGATATTATGCATCAAAGAATGTGACCTGAATTATGAAGTAATTATTGACCCCTAATTTATGGACTGACCCACCTACAGGTATATGTTTATGAACATCACATTTGCAACCAAATTCTCAGATGTGTGTACTCTTACCTATAGATAGTCGAATATACTTGTATTTACAGTTTGTTCGCATTTAACCCCAGTTAGATCTGTGGTCGAATGGCAAGACATCTGCACTATAAAGCAGGAGTTCGTGGTTCGAGGCCCACCCAAGTCAGTTATTTTTTCACAAGAATTTATTGGGAGAACACTGAGTATACAATAATACAAGTCGGTGAAGGGCCAAAATCAAATATTAAGTGCATTTGAAAAATTCCATAACCACGCTTCTTAAAGACATTTTTTTGAAAATAACAATTGGAAAACGATACTGCAGTAGTCCAACGCGGTTCGCACACTGGCAAAAAAGGAAAAACCCAGATTTTTTGTAGAAAACCTATTTTTGTAATTAATTCGGAAACAATCGCAGTGACTATTTTTTTTTAAATTCCCAAGTTTGCCCATGAGACTGTTTTGAAGTGGGCCACAGGCACAGCAGAGATGTTCGACTATTAAGTTCAGCAAGATTGTTGAGAGGACTGTACAAATAAACACTCTAAAAGTTGAGAACCACAATCAAACCATGGAGGTCGATCAAAATAACCCATCAATTTGAGAAGATTGCTCCCACTCAAAGGTGAATCAAAAACAGTTTTACATTTGCAGTTAGTGCTCTAATTCTACACCCAATTTGACTGGAAGATGTTACAAATCCTCGCAGTCGGACGGATGTATAATACGGATCATGTTATCTCAGTGTACTGAATTCAAAGATTATATATATTGCAATTTGCTATACACATGTATGCTGGAATTACACAGAGAGGTGGTTAGATAGGCATAACTGGAGATAGAGGGCAGCAGATTAAACACATAGAAGCCTTTTCTTTTCTTTTTCTTTTTTCTTTTTTATTTTTTTATTTAAAGGTAGTATACACCATTGGTAATTGCTTGAATTATCATGAATGGGTAGATTTGGGGGGTTGTATTTCATAGTAAATATCGTTTAACTGACTTTTCCGAATTTTTACAATCATGGATGCCGAGAAAAGCACGAAAAACAGCGTTTGTTTTCAACCGGGGTCGAGCAGTTATTCTTATGTTATCTTTGTTTTTTTCGCTCTCGCCGTCCGGCGAGAGCGAATTTTTCTTTATAAAATTCATTTTTTTGGAATAATTACAGGATATCTAGCGCAATCCTTTTGCTGAATGCCTAGAATCATTATTTACTTTCAATTGAGTAAGGTATTTCTTAATAATTCAGTAGTAAATATTTTCGATATCTGCAAATGTTGTATACTACCTTTAAGACCTGCCAGTCACAGCGTTATTGTTGATGTATCAGAATCCCGGGAACGGCAGGCCCAAAATTAAAAGGTCTACTTCGATCAGGAAACCGAGACAGTGTGGACAGTTCACTGACAGTAACAAAGACAATTTGGGCCGATTGAGTGATTAATCATAATTACACAGAAAGGAAGAACACAGACTAGAGGGAGGGGGAGGGTAGGGGAATCGGCAAATGCAAAAATATGCTGCGATCTTGTGTCATGATCTGCATCATACATGTAGCTGTGTCTAATCAGGGTGTTGTGAGAGGGGGGAGGGGGGGGGGGGAGGAGGGGGGGTAAACTTGCAATCTGGAAGTGCAGAAACCAGACAGTGAGGAATTGGAGGGTAATGGTAATTTCATTGAATGCGGAAAAAAACAAATTATTGGGAAAATACATTTCGTTTCCTACATGTACTTATTCAGTTTTATTAATTTTTTTTTGAAAGTTTGTGTGCTGTGTGACGCATACACTTGCATGGCATCTTAAACCTAGACAAGATCACAACACCTGGGAAAGCAACGAATTTCAGACCAGGTTGTATGAAAGTCCGGCTGATGAACCAGTCCAAGACAACCACTCAGCATAAAATTGGGAAAAAAACATTCACAACAGCTTCCCACTTTCCTTATAAGAAAAAAACCCTCCCGGCCGGCGAGTCTCGATTCTTAATTCCGGTCCATTATTTCAGCACCCTTGATTCAATCACGGCAACATCATAAAGACCCATCAGAAATTGCAATCACGCATCGCCAATATGGGAGAAAAAGAAAAAGAAAAGGAAAAAGAAAAGGAAAAAGAAAAGCAGCTACACTCAACGCACACACGGCGAAAAAGTGTACCAAGAAAATCGTGCCGCTTGCTTAATTAAATGCAGGTACATGCTTCAGATATTGTCTTTCCTTTGCTCTTCTTCCTTTTTTTTGTTTCTCTCTCTCTTTCGTTTTTTTTCTTTCTTCATTTAGTCATCGAGAGAAACATCGAGTAGTACTTCCCCAGTTCTCGCTGATTAGTGCCAGCGCAAAGCTTCTGGCTTGATCTAAGCTTGGTTAAGTGTTTGCTCAATAATGACCCAACCTGGGAACGCATCCAGTTATCGATTCCGGGGGTAGTACAACCAAACGTGGGTGGAAAAAGGTGAAGAGCGAACAAGAAGTATAAAGTGTTTCATACACTACAGCAATTAGGACAGGAAGGAGAACGGTGAAAAAAAAAAAAAAGGAATTCCAAGTGCAGTTCATGTACAGTACGTGGATGTGCGTAATCACTGTTTTGTACGTTTCTGATGTGCGAGTTGTTTGTGAGTGAACGTGTATTGGGTCCACTACTCTAGTGATGTTTACCAGAGATTATTAACAAAAATTGAGAGTCATGTATTTAGAATAATTTGTTTGACACCATTTAGGATGCCGTGTTTGGAAACAATGCACAATGCTGGGGCTATAACAGCCACAATAAAGAAGTTAAAAAAAATATTTAAAAAATAAGATCTCCACAGCATTTTGGAGCCCTTTAAAAATGCATGTAACAAAATTGTAGAATTATTTAAGTATGTCAGAAAACATACAGTATTTGTCAGATTCAGAACGCTGTTTCAAAAAAGTTAGGGGAAGGGGTGACCCCAGGGGTGTAAAAAAGGGGGCCATGTACAGAGGGGACTGTCTGCCCAAGTATCACCATGTTTTTTTGCATGTCCGTGTTTGCGCAAGTGCTCACGCGGCGGCTTCGCATGACCTACATTAAGAGGTGCTTGCTCATCTACTTTTATCCTACACAGACATTTAACCCTTTCTAATTAAATTTCCGTCTTTGGTGCTAAATGTATAATCCAAAACCTGAACGTGGATGGAGGTTGAGAGGTGAGGTGAGGTTGGTGAGGTTGGGGGGGGGGGGGGGGGGGGGGTTGCGAAGAGAGGAAGTCTGGGGGAAATTACCCTGGCTGAGTATATCTGGGCATCTATTCCACAACTTAATTGCTTGCAGATGTATTGTAATTCACAGCTCAATGGTACAGTTGGGAGGTTGACCTCATTTGAGGACATACCCCTGTAAAATCGCTGATTGGTTTGTGCAAAAACACAGACTCTTTAGCAACAACGAAAATTAATTAATTTGGGAAATGTACATGTACATCTGCCCAGTGTTGCCAACCAGGATGTGTTTTGGGTGATTTGAGAAAGAAATTTCTCATCTGGCAAAACTAATTGGGTAAACATGTAAAAAAAAAATCAATTACTGCCAGTGGCACGGTATGGTACATTGATGCATGTCGAAGGTCAGTTAACATACAAGAGGACAGTTAATGTGACATATACAAACACTGTAAGTTAACAATCCTGAGACAGATCGTATAGCACTCTTGAATCTAATTTTACGGAAATCCAAAAGTTACAGACCTGATATTTCAACACTAGCCCCTCACAAAGTAGAAGACCAAATCCATCAAAATCTATCACTCACTCTGCTTTTTCTACACTTAGTGTACATGAAATAGAACCACCACTATTGATGAGCCGATTGATTTTGATGGACTTAGTACACATGGCTCATATGAACAAAACCAATCCGATCCCCAGACAGTGCTTCTGGTGCTAGTCTATCATAATCCATTCAAATTGAGTCAAACAAGGCCTGCAGGACACCAATCCCCCCAAATACAACAAAATGGGGGGGGGGGGGGGGGTGAGAAAGGAATTTTGATGGATTTGGAAACGTTAGGGTAAACAAATACAACATCTAGTCAGACTCGAACTTTTGTTATTCATATATTTTCTGTCAATTCAATCAGTAAGCAAGTTTGCAGCAAGTTTTAGGCGGTATCCAAAACAGGCTTCCAGAGTTACGGCTACGGCTACAGCTATTGTCAGCATTTCCCCACACAGTGGGCACAATCGGATGCGGCCTTATTTATATAAAAAAAATGGTTTATGGATGTATGCAAAGTTAAACGGAATGAGTCTTTTCTTACTAAAATAGCAGAAAACCATGTGTCAATATTTTGCAGACAGCTATGTCAGCAGGGGATTTTGGTACACATTTGAGCTGGCACAGAGCCTAGTGAATGCAGAATTTCTTTGCCAATTACACCGTAAGTACAAAGTCTTATCGAGACCAACAGTTTTTTAATTTTTTTATTTATTCCTATTTATATCTTTCCGGTAATGAAACCATAGGTTCCTCAAAAGTGCACTGGGCACAGGCGCGAAGAAACCTGCAGAGAGAATTCGAACCCGGACCACAAAAGTGGAAGGCGAAGACAATGCCAACGCGCATTTTTCAGTATAATTACAGGATATCTAGCGCAATCCTTTTGCTGGATGCCTAGAATCATTATTTACTTTTAGATGAGTAAAATATTTCAGAATAATTCGGGAGTAAATATTTTCGGTATCTGCAAATGGTGTATCCTACCTTTAAGTCTTGCCCCACTACATGTACATCAACTGTGAAGTGTTAGAGGCCACTGCACTCTCTAATCTAAAGGAGGGATAACCGATAAGGGATAACCCCTTTACTTTACCCGCTAACTAAAAAATGTACCATACTCTACGCGAGGTGCTGGCGATGAGTACTGCCGCGCTCAAATTAAAAAACCAAACACATGGGGTTGTAGGCTGGGAAGAGGAGGGAGGAGATTGAAGAATACTAGTAGGTTGAGAAGAGGGGTAGGAGGGGTGGGAAAATGCCGCAGGCAAGATGTTCTCCGACACTGCAATTTCCTTCATTGTTAGCCAGACTGCCTTCATGGTATTGGATGATGGTTGATGGCCAACTTGCGGTGTGGCAGCCGAGTTTCATTAAATGCCAACGAAAAAAGAAAAAGATTAATCTAAATATTGACCGTGATTTTTTTTATTAATTTTTTTTGCTTTGATAATTCTTCTTGAACAGAGAAGCCATGTGCTATATATTATGGAAGTGGTTGTGTTTAAAAACGATGTCACTCGATCTCCAGTGACGCAAACAGTTTAAACTTCCACTTTAATTGGAAAAAAGGAAAAACAAACACGCTTCTTGAAGAGACAAGATTTCCCATCTCTCAAGTCACTAAGATTCTGCATCTCTGTGTAAAACACAGAAATTGAAAGTGACCAAGAACAAAGGAAGATTGCAGCTCCGTGAAATGCCCTTAAATCTCATCTACTTCAAAATTAAAAAAATGAATCAATTTTACTATTGTTAATCACAAAAATACATTCGAAAAGAAATTAATGACAAAATATTGTCACAAATAATGCTCACTTCATATTGTAACCAACCGTGATACAGGTATAAAATAATCCATTTTTCCGTCCGCCCGTCACGCACGTCGCCATCTTTGATCTTGGGAACCTTCCTCACGATAAAGATCAGTTAAAACGTGATCTGGATCGCATATCGACGCTCCGGATCCCCAAGTCTGCGCGAAACAAACAAGCCTACCGTGTCCGAGTAAAGCTTGAACCCAGACAACAACCAAATCCCTCAAGGGCCCCACCCACAAAGGCAAGCCTCATTTACATAATAACTACATCTTCTCTCAAACAAACACTTCTCCGCACTCCCAACCCAACCCTTACATTCCCCTTTCAGCCCGGAAGTAGGTAAAGGGAGGACATTTAAGCCCCTAGACCCACCTTATACCTAGCATGATTTGAGACCGATGGACTCCCCCTAGTACCCCATACCTATACACTCTTTATACTAATATTACCTAACGCACCCCCCCCCCCCCCCCCCCCCCCACCCCCACCTCCTCTAAAAAATGAGAAGAAAAAATCCTGAGAAACCACAACATTCCGCAAGCACAATTACTACCACAAAAAGGAGATTAGAGATTTTCCTGCGTCTCTATTTTGCTTCATTATGTCCCACACCACAACCTAAATCTATTCGTCAAACTTCTGTGCATCCTCCCCCAACACACACCAACCCACACAGTTATGTTTTGACCGGCAATCGTGGACGGGGCATTGTCAGACCGTCTTCCCTCTTTTGTTTATACTCATAGGATTTGTACACGGGAAAAGATCGTGGACGTTGTGTCAATCGTGGACCCATTGTTTGACTCCCAATTCTTTTGTCTGACGACCACGATTGCCGGTCAATACAAACGCAAGCCTGCAACTCCCCACCCACAATTTGCCCTCCCCGTCCTCACGTACCCAGTCTTTCCCTAACCTCCCGGGATGTCAGAGCCTAGCTGCCTTAAAGACCTGTGACTGGCCCCGGTACTTCACACAGGAAACCAACAACTGTATTCACTGGCTCGAACGATCGGCTTCCTTCCTGCAATAATATAGCACATTAAGACAAGTCCTGAATCCGTGCCTTAATAAGTGATGGGATGTGCTGTGCATCTGTCCCGGGACTTCAACTAAAAATTCTCTTATTTTAATTTTTTTTTGGGGGGGAGGGGGGGGGTTATATGAGAGGAATGACTTAGTAAATGAGACCGTATGACCTACAGAAACCTCCATGACTGTTTTTCTTTGGCATTTTTTTTCTTCTTTTAGCTTCGCTTCCAGTAGACATTAATCAAATAGAAAATCCTGCTGAGCATACCGAAAGTTGGAAAGTTGGTTAAATGGCATCCGGACTGGCTCTGCATCTTCCTAGATATGAATATATCACGGGTTAGACTGATTTAAGACGAGTTTTGTTGCGGGGTGGTTAGTATCAACTGATTAAATACAAGAATGTCAGGACCAATTTGAAATCAGTTTGCAGGGCACGGAGTCAAACTAAGGAACGAAAATGATGAGCAGAGTCGCCAATGGTGACTGGAGCGTTCATGACAGTGTTCACTAGGATTGGGATCTAAAATTAATCAAAGAACTTATAATTTGAACTTTCTGCGCACAAGTCTCTCTCATTCTTCCCAGATTGACAACAACCGCAGGTCACAGGTTCAAATCCTGTTTTTTGATAGTTTTATTTGTTCAACTTTATTTTTTTTCATAAAAATATTGTTAACAATTCAAAAACCAATATGAATCAAACAATTGTTGGCGGGATTATTCTGTTTGCTGTATCATTCACTAAACTTCATCTTGCATTTCTTATTATACCACTTCTTAAATATTTAAGATATGATCGATGTGTTGATGAAAGTGCTTGTTAAATATTTCAGGTACGGCAGATTCGGTGATGGAATAAACGACGTAACAATGAACTGAGACTGCACAAGATGAACCCAACCAGGCTAACTGGGACAGGTGAACGATGCTCTCCCCATAAATAAATGAAAAATTAAAAAACAAATATCGGCTCGTTGTAAAAAGGTGATAAGAAATGTTTTAATACAAGAGCGCCGGATTTATAATGATTTATTGTCCCGTCCAAATTGCATGTAATATGATTCGGTCTTTGATTAAGTCAGATTTATCGCACGATCCCTTGCACATGGGTGACGGATTTAGCTCAGTTAAAAAAAAAAAGAGAAAAGAAAGAGTAGAAATAGCTTATTAAAATAATAAAATATTCAGTGGTGCTTGGCCCAAAAAGCTGGGTCAGTGAGTGCGTTGACACATCTGAGAGGGCATCGTAGGACAAGCTACTTGTGCATGTCAGAAAGGCCTGTCAATTAACACACATTCCTAGCGGAGAGTCAATATGGGACTGACTTAATTACTCACTTGCTGGGGATAGCATCAATGCAAATATCGTCCTTTCAGCTATGCACACACGACTGCGCAAACTGTGGACTGGAGAGAGGGGAGGCGAATGAGGTGATGGAGGGGGGGGGGGGGGAGGGAGAATGGAGGGGGAGAAGGGGGAGAAGGGGGCAGAAGGGGGGCGGGGAGGGAAGTGGAGCTGGAAAGAGACATTGGAGTTAAACACAATGAGGGATCTGTATTTTACAAGTGGTGTGACAGAATAATTGGAATCTGTGTTTGATGTATGCGAATCAGTATCCTGTTTTTGTAACTGTAACATGTACAGATTTTGATGATTTTGTTCAACGGTCAATGGTTGGCCACAAAGTACTCATACACCCGGTACTTTTCAAACAGAACAGAGTCGTGTATCAGTAGAGACAAACTGTGCGACCAGTGACCTCAAGCTGCATGGCTATGCAAATCTGAGCTGGTCAATCGCTGCCACTGCCGTCGCAGTCACAGCCGCCGTCGCAGCCGGCACCGGCGCTGCAGCCGCAGCCGGCGCCGCAGCTATAGCTACAGCTGCAGCTGCTGTCGCAGTTGCAACCGCAGTCGCAGTCGCAGCCGCAGTCGCAGCCGCAGTGGCGATCTTTTAGGGAAAATTTTGATACATTTGTATCCACTTAAATTTGGTCCATGACTCCAAACTTGTTTGAAAAACTTAAGCCAAGGCAAACGGTTGTTCCAAGGCGTGACATGGGATTCAACTGATTTGCATGTATTGTAGCCTAGCCCAGACTAGCTGCGCGAGGTTGCAGTTTTTGCGCTTCGTGTTTTGTGTACAGTACGTTCGGACTGAAGAGGACCGATGCGTGTTTGGAAACAATTGTAAACAATAGAAGTGCTTACGAAGAGGTTTCCAGATGTCAAAACTAGCACAACAACAACAACAACAACAACAACAACAACAACAACAACAACAACAACAACAACGCTGCTAAGTGCCAAGTTATAGAGACGCCGTCTGAGACACTCTTGTGTCTCTCTATCTTTTATCTCCTTCCCGACTTGATTCTAAACAAAGCAACATGTCCTGATCAACCCTATAATCTTCAAATCTCAAAATCCCTCTTCCGATGGCCGTATCTCCGTCCATTTTTTTAAAAACACCACTCTAACCATACCAGGTGCGTTATCTACCACGCAGAGCTTGTCCTACTACAAGATTGCCCCCTGCATCAGAAATCAAGCCAGAGCAGAGCAGTCGGCCTTCGCTCAGGAAATGGCAGAGTCAACACTTGTCAATTACTGTCGTGTCAACAAAATGAAGAAGAAAAAAACCTCTGATTGACTGGAATAAATTTGGTTCCTTCATCTTATCCCCTTCCTCGTTTCTCTATTCTCTACCTCTTCCCCCTCATATATGTCTCTCTTTTCTCTCTCCTTCCACGAGATCGTTCCTTGCTTCAGACTCAGGGAATTGGAGGACCCTCCACTCAAGATGCACAATGTCCATTTTCTCCCCTCTTTTGGGGCTTCTCTCCCGGCTGGCAATCAGCGGGGCATCGCTAGGTGGTATTGACTTTTTCAGCTGCACTTGCGAGTGTTTTGGTGAATCACCCAATTCCACCAGTCACTGTACTCTAGATTATCAGCGGGGTGAGGGGAGCTATGGCCGGCAGATTCCCCACGCCTCTAGTGCTGCCTGCGCGGCACGGCGCGGCACAACACATACCCACATACACACCCCACCATATACACACACATGTGATGTTGTAGTGGGAGATAAATTACACGCACGTAATTGTATTAACTCCAGTGGCCTAATTCTCAAATTACATTGAATAATTTGGGCCTCAAATTTATTCAGTGTTGGAGAACATATTTCTGGCAACACATAACTGGTTTTTATTTTAATCAAGATAATGCAAATTGTACAAACAAAACATGACAATGCATCTATGAACTGTTTCAGAACACCACACTTAAATTCCCACGAGAACTGACATGTGCTTCAGAGACAAAAAAGGTTTCACTCATTATTCAAATTGCTTCTTTTTTTAAATCTCGGACAAAACAACTAACTACACTTTATCCCTTTTATCGGTTAAATGAACTATCTCTTAATGTTCAATTTAAAGGTAGGATACACCATTGGTAATTGCTTGAATTATCAGGAATGGGTCGTACATCATAAGAAAGCTGCCCTTTTCAGTGAGCACAAAAAAAATCCCCTTTTTGTTTAAAATTTAACCAAAGCGACTGGTTTGTTAATTTGCATAACTAGTAAAAAAATTGGGACCGGGCCACTGCTTGAATTTGGACTAACAAACACAGGTGTGTTTTATTCAATTAAACTATCAAATGTTTAATTGATGATGCCTCTTAAAATATTTCAATGTTCTTACACAAGAAAGATATTGCCAGCTTAACACGTATTACAGGGGGGCACCATTTTATCCTGTTTATGTTTGCTCAGATAAATATCAAAATGTAATTATTACATGATTTTCCACAAGGTTTTAATTGGGTAACTGTGCCAGTAAGCAACTTGGTGAATTTAAAGCTCATCTATACTGACTACTTGATGATATCTGAAGACAAGGTAAATGCGCACAACTTTATAGGGTCAAAAAGTAGTAATTTTTTTCCGTTACTATGTATGTTCTCATCATTATTCAGTCACTTACCGTATATGTTTTAGAAAGTGTTATTGAAGTAATAAGTAGAATCACCAAAATAAACTTTAAAAAAATTAAAATAATAAAAATATACCTAAATATGGGAACAAATATATTAAATATCCGGTATTAACCATTTATGCAAATTAGGCACCCTTCCCAAAACATGTTCAGGTGTCACCCCTTCTAAATATCGTATCTTCTCTAGGGCTAGTCTCCGGCCAGCTCAAGCCCATTGCTAAACTGCACGAATGAAGCCCGAGACGAAGCTGGGGTTTGGAAAATGGCCCTTGTCAAGTATTGGGCTTCAAATTGAAATCATGTGGCTTCACTCTAAGGTGCAAAACTTGCTATTTGAAGTGAAACAGAGAAAAGGCAAACTATGGGTTTTTTTCAAACAAGAGAGGGCTCACTTTAAATTAATGGTCATTCCTTCTTGTTATTCAATGTTAATGTTATATCTGGTGTTAAAAGTCATCATTGTTAATTAAGTGTTTGAGTTATCAAGAATTATTAGATTGGGGGGGGGGGGGGTATATTTTATAGTAAATATCATTTAACTGACCTCTCCGAAGTTTTACAATCATGGATGCCGTGGAAAAAAGGAAGAAAAACGACGTTCGTTTTCAACTGTCGGGCAACCATTTTTTATATAATTTGGTTTTTTTCGCGATAGCCATGATCTGGCCAGGGGGGGGGCGGAGGGGGGGGCCCTTCGAGGCTGTGATTGCGAAACGCTGTGGTACCGTCCATTCTCAAAATAGGGGGGAACAATTTTCTCACTCAAAAAATAAAGAGTTTTTGGCATCCAATCTTAACATCTTGTCTTTTGTAGTTGTACAAGGTTGTTATTTACCTTAATGTTTATCATCCAATGACAAAAATTGTATTGAAAATGAAAAAGCAGTCGAAAAAATTAAGCGTTGACGTACCGTTGATGCGCGTGGAGATTGTGCACAAATACTCAAACGACGTTAACAAATACCTCCCCTAAAAAGGGCAATAATAATCGATAAATTGTGAAAAATCGTGCTTTGACCCCACTCATTTTTTTCCATGGATACGTTAAAAAAGGATGTAGCAGTGATATACTGAATTTTTAAAAAAATCTGCCTGTGACCCCCTTGCGTTTTATCGTGTTGTTTTCGAACGAAAATGGCAGAAAATGACATCGCCCCAAACAAAATCCGTGTAGATCGTGCCTGCGTACCTGGCTTTGCGGACGTTGTATGAATCACTAAATGCGGAGAGCGATACACGGGCAAATCTGTACGTGTTTCAATGGAGCGCTTCGCGGTAGCGATCATACGTATTTACTGTGTGAGATGTGTGGCTCATGAGCGTGGAAGAACGAATGAGATACATTTCAACGTTGGTGGCGCACTTTCTTGGGCCCCCCTCCGCCCCCCCCTGGATCTGGCTATCGTGTTTTTTTTTTATATAATTCAAATTTTCAAAACAATGAGGGGATATCTAGCGCAATCATTTTGCTGGATGACTAGAATCATTATTTACTTGCAAATAAGTAGGATATTTCTTAATAATTTGGTAGTAAAATTTCTCGATGTCTGCAAATGGTGTATTCGACCTTTAACAGCGCACAACAATTGAACTTCACAGGGATTAGCTTATTAAATTAAGAGTTTATTATCCACTTCAGAAACCTTTCCTATTCTTGTCAGCTTGCAGTTTTTTTCCATAGAATGACCATTTTAATCTCACATGACCTTTTTAATCTCACATGACCTTTTTAATCTCACATGACCTTTGACCATTTGACCTACCTCCTCCCTGTGTTTCTGTGTCAGCATCTTGTTGTTGTGGTCTAGACGTCTGTTGAAGTCGTCTTGAAGTCTCTGAATGCGGCGTTTGGTCTCCTTGCCTAGCGTGTGCAGATCGGCGCATTGACTTAACTCAGCCTGTGAATGGATAACACAAAATTGAAGATCTGCTATTATTAGTGTCAGTTTTTAACTAGATCATAGTAGATAGCAGAATATATATCAGACACCTCACTCAGGGAATTGGAAATAATGTAGTATCCTGTCACCACTTCTTAGTCAAAGAACCAAACTACAAAAAAAACATTAGATTTCTTGTTTTTTCCAGCATCCATAAACTTTTAAAATAGTTCAGTGTCACAATATTTTTCATAATATACAAGCCGCCTTAAAGGTAGGATACACCATTGGTAATTGCTTGAATTATCAGGAATATGTAGATTTAGGGGGTTGTATTTCATAGTAAATACCATTTAACTGACCTGTCCGAAGTTTTACAACCATGGACACCGAGAAAAGCACGAAAAACAGCGTTTGTTTTCAACCGGCGTCGAGCAGTTATTCTTATGTTATTTGTGGTTTTTTCGCAATCACCGTCCGGCAATCGCAATTTTTTCTTCATAACATTCAATTTTTCAGAATAATTACAGGATATCTAGCGCAATAATTTTGCTGGATGCCTAGAATCATTATTTACTTTCAAATGAGTAAGACATTTCTTAATAATTCGGTAGTAATTGTTTTGATATCTGCAAATGGTGTATCCTATACCTTTAATCCATTCATTTTCGAAAATTACAGCAAAAGCAAATGGTGACATCTATACAGTATAGGGCCTATTATTGGTAATTGCTTAAATGATCACGAATAAGTGGATGTATAAGCGGATTTGGGTGGTTGTATTTTATAGTAAATATCGTAAATAAATTGACTTGTCTAAAGTTTTACAATCATGGATGCTGAGAAAAGCAAGAAAAACGGCTTTCGTTTTCAACTAACGTTAGGCAGTGGTTCTTATGTTGTTTTGGGGTTTTTATCGCAATTGCCATCCGAAGATCATGATTTTTATTTATAAATTCAATTTTTTGGAACAATTACAGGATCTAGCGCAATAATTTAGCTGGATGCCTACAATCATTATTTACTTTTAAATAAGTAAGATATTTCTTAATAATTCTGTTATTTTTGGTAGTAAAATTCTCGATATCTGTAAATGGTTTATACACCCTTTAACAACAGCACCACAATTGAACTTCACAGGGATTAGCTTATTAAATTAAGAGTTCATTTTTTACACAAATTAATTTGTTTTCTTATTATTCATGCCTATTTCAATGTAGGCCTGCATGTATACAAATTAAAAGGCATCCCGGAAACTGGACAGCAATCAATTCAAAGTTTTGAACAGTATCACAAAAAATAGTCGTTAGTCGTTAAACGAGTAATAAAATTATTAATTGTATTGTCATAAATGAAAAGCACACTCTTACTTTTGGTAGCATTTGCAACATTTACCTGTTCACAGTGAGAGGCTTTATTTATACTCTCCAACTTGTGTACATTAAGCTAAATAAATAATTAGGGCTAGGCCTAATTATTTCAAAGATTAAATTACATTTAAATTATACCCTGTAGATTAATAAATTAAATTAAATTAAATTTTAAAAAATGTTTTATTAAAACAATTTATTATAATTTAATTTAATCTACTACTAATAAATAGGGTCTAATTTAAATTTTATTTAATCTTTAAAATAATTAGGCCTAGCCCTAATTATTTCTTTAGCTAAGTTAATGTATACAACTTAGTTATAGAGAGTATAATTAAATAGAGCCCCAGACCCAGTAATTGATGCAAATTATCTACTTCGATTAATGACAAGCAATTTATTAAAATGATAAATGTTTACAATAATTGTTATAATTAAACTACTTATATAGGGCACTAGGTTTAAAAAAGAAGAAGCAACAATCCACCTCTAGTTCGTCAACGCGTGCTTTTATTTCCTTATTTTCCCTAGCAACGTCTTGCAGAAAACCGAGGGTTTGAATATGTTTGTTGGTAAGGCGATCATTCTGGGCTGCTTGCTCGTGTTTGGACGGCTTTCCAGTCGAATTGTTGGCGTTTTCAGACATGTCTGTAGCTACAACGTTAATTTCACTCGAGGTGCAGGATGGAAAGAAAGTCTAGACCGATGAAAAAGAAGAGATTTTCCCGATTGTTTAATCCAGCAAATCAAGAACGTGCGTCTGGAGCGGACGATAACATCTCGAACACATGTAGTGCATCAAATGAGGGCGCCCTGTAGGATTTGTGGAGGGTGTGTGTTTTGAAAGTGCTACCCTAAACAGTTTGTCCGGTGGTAGTTGTCCCGTTTCATCAAGCCTAAACAATATTAAGATAATAGGGTGGAAAATGTTTTATTAAGTTTTACTAAGTAACGGTATTGTAGACAATGTCAACATTTTAAACACGAAGAATATAGAAGATATGCGTTATCCTGGTGGATAATGTGGGTACCGATCTGGACATTGGACATCCTTTTTTAATCTCTGGCTCCGTTTTGCTAGAGGCTTAAGTCGATTTTGGCGCATTCTGGTGCCTGTTTGTGCTTCAGAAACATTAAATCGGTTGGTATATGAACTCAAAAGTATTTTTTTTATTTTTTTTTATTGCTTTGTTGGAGTGTAATTGTTTGTAATAATTTGTAAATGTGTGAATATGTTTCACTACTACATGTAATATCATTAAATCAAACTGTTATTGTTATTTCTAGTTTTAATTTTTACAATATTTATCTGGGTTATATAGATGTATTTTATGTTTCCATTCGAATAAGGATTGACAGGCTTTCGAGTCACAGTGTTTTATTATACTTTTGTCAATGTTTTTTTTAAGTTAATTTAATTAATTTTGTGGATTACTTTTAATTTTTGTTTCCTTCTAAATTTAGTTTGAGGTGAAGCCAAAGCCGAAACGAAGCGAAGGTTTCGGAAACCCTGATGATTATAACCATTACTTTTATATAGCGCCCCCAGGAGGATTTGATAGCACCTAAAACGTTACGCACATGCGCTGTTCTAAATTTGTGAATGAAACTTCGCAAGTCATCCACGTAACACAGTGTGCACATGTGCCAAGCGGTGACTTTGATTTCGGATCAAAGTAGCCGAAATTTTCGACTTTAAATTAAGTTTTTTTTCAGAGGAGGGATGTCGGTACCGCAGTTAGAAATAAACAAGGTGGTAGTTCACCCCTTGGTGCTGTTGAGTGTGGTGGATCACTTCAATAGAATACGAAATCAGAAGCGAGTTGTTGGCGTTCTGCTTGGCGCTTGGAGAAAAGGGGTCCTTGATGTGTCCAACAGTTTTGCTGGTGTGTGCATTACTAGGCGACTAGGCCTACATTAATTTCCAGTTTATTTAACACGAACAAAATAGTCTAGGGGCCTGTACTTTAAACTTTGATTGTTGTTATTTTTCATGTGATTGTTTAGTTGTGAGCGTTGTAGTAGGCCCTAGTTACTAGTATTAATTTAGTATACAAATAACGTTAAGCAAATAAGTTATAATATTATTACAATATTCTATTAAGGTTCACATTTTAAATGTAAATTATATCTTTGTCTTGTAACTACTAACGTTAACCATGCTTTTGTAGGTGTTTATATGGAAGGAATGTTGCATTCTGTATTGCAGTTTTGTCCACAAAAACACTAGTCTTTTCCAATAATCGACCATTCGAATATGCACAGCTACTTCACGCTGTCAACTACCCATTCAGCGGTCGCACCGCTTCACAAAGGAATTTTGTGCGTGGGCGTAGTATGTACTGTGTGTATGTAAACAACTGCCTTTCTGCGATCACTGATTAGCTCCCCCAAAAAGCTTACGGAGAAATAAGGAAAAAGATAAACCGCTGGATTGAATTTGCAAAGACCACTAAATAAGCGATCAAGTAAAATACATGCATTTCCATTTCTGGCATCTGATTGCAATTCACCAATATGGCCTATTCAGAATACTCGCTGACTAAGTCTAGTGTAAGTGACAGTAGTTTTATAATTATATTGCTTTAATTACCTGTCTTGCAAAACATTAGACAAATAATGACTAATCTGACATTTTTGTCTTTATTTTGTTTGGACCCAGTACCCTTTGATGAAGATGACAAAGACAATGCAGTGTGGTATCTGGACCATGACTACTTGGTGAATATGTACGGCATGTTCAAAAAAGTTAATGGTGAGACACTAGCCAATTTTAACTGATCAATAGGTCGGGGCGGACATACGTCACAGGTCGGTAGTCGCGTGATGACAACAAGCGCGCCGATGAAAACAATGCAAGACTGCACGCGCGAACTTCATTTGTGCATTTTCATCGGCGCGGTGTGTATGACGCGTGAGAATAAAAGTTCCCGGATGTCCGCCCCCACCTATATGAAAAGAATTCCATATCTGGACACTTAAATTTCGAATTGGAGAACACTGTTTTGGAGTGGGAAACACTTGCTGACAAATACTTTTTTGTCGTGATCCAGAACTTCTAGGTTTTGTACACAGGAACTGGGATGATGGTCAGATATGGAATTGTTTCCCCGAGGAGGTCCCAGCTTTAATACCACAAAAGACGCTTAATTGTCGGATGTTGGAGAACACTGTTTAGGAATAAGAAAACTTAAGTTTTTCCTTGACAATACTTTTTGGGGGGTTGTGGCCCAAAAAGTTCAGCTTTTTCAGATAGGAACTTGGTTTTTGTCAAGATGTGTAACAGGAAATGTATATCACAATAACAGTTAATGTGACCAAAAAAATCGTTAGAAATGCCCAATTTTGTATTATTATGGTTCCCATTCTCTACACCCCCCCCCCCCCCCCCCCCCCCAACAACTGTTCATATTGAAGATTTCCCACTAGTAATAAGTATCATTTTATTTTTAGGTTCATTTATTTTTAAACGTTCAACCATTTTCCTGGTTGTTTAAACTCCTTGTTTGGCGAATATCCTTAAATGTCGCACACAGAGCAATGCCAGTTGTATTTGAAATATAAATGTTTAAACTGACGATTATTTTCCTGTCGCAGCACGAGAAAAGATAGTCGGCTGGTACCACACCGGTCCCAAACTGCACCAGAACGACATTGCAATCAATGAAATCATCAGGCAATACTGCCCAAGTTCGGTGAGTCATATATAATTACTACGCAAATAAACCACAAGGGAAACTGACTCATTAAATTTGCATACATTTCTACGTGAACAAAGAAATCGGCGAGACAAGACTTGAATCTGGGACCTCCGGAATACCGGATCGGCGTTCTACCATCTTGCCCTATGTTGGCGGTCTCCTAAATTGTCAGTATCTTTGTTCGAGGGCAATAGTCAGAAGTCATAAACACCAGAATGCTGTGTGGCCAGGGATCCTCCAGATTTTACGATACAACCTGGGAAGCGACATTGTGGGGATCACTCAATGAGGATATGACTTTTTATCTTATAATACACAAATAAACCACTTAGTCAAAGTTACGAGGGAGTTTTGGAATTAAATTTGCTGTGTCGTTAAAATTTGTTGAGTCAGTAAAATTTGTTGACAATGTTTTATTAGGGCATTTTCTTGTATTTTCTCTTATAGGTTCTAGTAATCATTGATGCCAAACCCAAGGAACTTGGACTCCCGTCAGAAGCATACATTGCAGTTGAAGAGGTCCACGACGTAAGTTATAGCATTTACCATGAATTTGTTTTAAAAAAAAATTGAAAAACACGAGTTAGCCTTTAATTATCTTACTGGTTAGTAGAATGTTTTATTAAGATGGGCTTTTACTTAATTGCTAAATTTTTTTAAAACAAATTTTAAATTTGATTTTTTTTGTTCATGTTTAAAACTTTGAAATTTGAAAAAGTTTTTATTTTTATTTTTTAATACAGGATGGTACACCAACCAGTCGAACCTTTGAGCATGTACCCAGCGAGATGGGGGCGGAGGAAGCAGAAGAAGTAGGCGTTGAACATCTCCTCAGGTCAGGAATCAGTTTCTGATCCTTTTATTCGTTTGGAGCTCCTCAGAAAATTGTGACTGTGAAGCATGCTCAGCCATTATAATTTGTTTGTGAAATGTGTACAACTGGGTAAATGTAATTGCACCTGCTTTTGATTAGATGTGCTGAATGCCAGTCTTTACCAGACACTAACAAACAGGGGCTAATTTCATAGAGCTGCTAAGAACACAAATTTGCTTAGCACAAAAAAGTCTTGCTCATTAAAAACAGGTTACCACCCACAATTCTACGTGTTTTTCATGCTAAGCAAAAAACCAACTGATTATCAATCAAAATCAATAAAGATTACGTCAAAATTTGGTCTGTAACCTTGTTTTAGCCAAGGACAAATTTTCATGCTAAGCATATTTTTGTGCTTAGCAGCTTTATGAAATTGGCCCCTAGGATGAAATTTGTGATTATTAACCTAAAACCAAACTCGACCCATCAAACTACTGTTTATCAGTAAAGGCAATAACTTTGGCTGTGGCTTTGCTTCCTAGTGTAATACACTAGCATGACCAAGGGAACCTCCATTTCCCTGTGGCATTCCATTGTATTGCATTGGAGGGCCATGCAATAAACATTTTTTTCAGGGGAGGGGGGGGATTTTTAAGTGCATTTGAGTGAAAACAATTAATAGCATGGTTGCATTTTTCTGACGGCAGAGATATCAAGGACACCAGCGTAGGCAGCCTGTCCCAGCGCATCACGGGCCAACTGCTGGGTCTCAAGGGCTTCTTCTCCCAAATGCAGCACATCCAGAGTTACTTGGAGCAGATCGCCGCCGGCAAGCTGCCCATCAACCACACCATCATCTATCAGCTCCAGGACATCTTCAACCTCCTGCCGGACGTCAACCTGACGGAGTTTGTCCGGTCGTTTGTGGTGACCACCAACGATCAGATGCTGGTCATCTATCTGGCCTCTTTGATCCGGTCGGTCATCGCCTTGCACAACCTCATCAGCAACAAGGTCCAGAATCGGGACCTGGAGCGACAGGAAGGCAAACCCGACACCGGAAAGGAGAAAAAGGAAAAAGGCCAGGGTGACAAGGACAAGACTGAAAAGGACAAAAGTGACAGCAAGGGAACGACCTCCAAGGAGGATAAAAAATCGGCTTCGACGAAGAAGTGATGACTTGTGAAACATTATGTTGTGTGTGTAAAGATGGTTGGAGCTGTCCTCTTGTTTTAGAAATGTTTTTTGTTGATATCAGGTTGGGTACAGTATGAATTCCACAAAGGAGAGGGGGTTCCCTTTGTCTCATGCTTGCTTCATATGTCTAGCAATGCACGAGTCTAATAAGCCATTTGCTCGTGACCCCGAGTTAAATTTAAATAATATCTGGTACACTGACTTGTTCACACAGCTTGGCACAGTTTACCTTTAAATTCTCCAGACCAAAGACGCTGTTGCTATATCACGTGATTCGGGGCAAGCCTTACGCGTCATACGCTAGCAACCCCCAGCTCTGGAATGGTCTGGTGTCTTTTTGCCATTCTCACCCATTGTAAACAATGTATTGGTGCTGAGCGTCTCTTACGTAACTATGCAAAAGCTTGCCCCGACCGGACCGGCGCTCTACCAACTGAGCTATATTGCCCTTGTTGACAGTCTCATTTTGTGTCCGCTTGTTCAAACATGTTCAACCTTGTAAGAAAATTTAGAAAGATCAAAATTGGGTAGGACTTACGGGCAAATTAGGAATGGGCAAAACGCTGAATATCACATTGAAACTCCATTGTTACTTGGCAGTACATTGTAAATCCATTGAGAATGTGAACAAGCACTCTTCATGTACTTTAAGAGGTTACGTATATGTATTGTTTTTCAAAAAGTAATAAAAAGGCGATGAACAAAAAAGAAAAAAGGGTTTGTGCAGTGGATGTATGCTTATTTAAAGACATTTGTTAAATGGCAAGCCATTTTCCCCCTTAATAATAATAATAATAATAATAATAATAATAAAAATAATAATAATAATAGCTAATTCTTATATAGCGCATTTCATAACTATTAAGAAATACCAATCGTTTTACAGACAAAACATAAAGACAATTACATTAACAATTAAATTAAATGATAAAGCATTATATTTTACACAATTTAAGCATCTACATAAACACAACAATACATGAATAGGCAGGCGCAGATCCAGGGGTGGGCCGCGGGGGCACGTGCCCCCCGGGTAAAATGAGTAAAAAATAATTTTAAATGGGGGGGGGGGTGGGGGATCAGGAAGGGGAGGTGGAGAAAAGGAAGGGGGAGGATCGGATCGGAGGATCTGCTGTCTAATTCTTGGCATATTAATATAATACTGACTAAAAAGAGTTATCAATCCATGGAACCCCAGATGGCGACCCACACCCGTTCAAATTGTCCATGCACATGAAGCCCTCTCAGGGTCTCTACTCGCAGCGGGAGAGCGAGGCCGGACGGACATTGGTGTTATCCGCAGAGGACAACCTGAACCCGCCTGGCGCGCATCTAGCCGCTCGCGAAATTTTCCACTATGGGAAAGGGTAAATGGGCGTTTCTACACCCCTCGCGTCATGATTATTCAGTAGTTTCAACAATAATACTAAAATATATTGTGAATAAAATATACTCAGTCAACTAGTTACACGTAGGCCAGAGGTACATTAAAGCACTTTGAAAAACGGCTTCTGTCGACCTCTCCCAGTAGCCAAGTAGATAATGGGTTAGGTTATAGATTGTAAGATTGGGGTTCGAGTTCTCATGGGTTCGATTGTGCTAATTTTTCATTGACTATTTTTGGATTGTAAGTTTATTGTGGGATGAGTTTAATTTGAGGGGAAGCAAAGTTCCATTCAGTGGGGTCTAGACACGCCCAGTTATGATAATTGGCCTTTACCATGCTGGGAAAAAATTCACGCTAGACGCTCGTTGGTATCACCATGGAGCTATAGCTCCATGGTATCACTGGCTCCATTAACCTCGGATACTCAGACTACCTGGCAGTGGCATCGAGGTTCGATAAATAATCCCGCGCCTGGTGGACATGTGGCCATTGAATTGGCAGCAATGTCCCCTCCCGCCAATTACCATTTTATTGCAGTATATCTGGATGAATGTTTATGTTGTTAACTACCTTGTGTAAGAATGTTAGTTGGTTGGTTGTTAGCGACAGTTTTGCTATAAATATTTATATATATTCTCGCATGTTCCAGTTTTGGGTGTGGCCCACATTCATATATAAACTTTAATATATTTATAATATATTTATAATCTGCATAATTCCCCTTTTTATCTCTATATAATCTTGAAAACTTTTGCTAAAAAAATCAGAGGAAAGAGGCCAGGAATCGCCTCAGATTGCACTACAAAGCATATAGAATCCAAAATTTCCCGGGGCCCTTAAGCGGGCCCCGGACCCCACGCCGTTAAAGTTTTCGCGCAACGCGTGCCCCACACTCATCAATAAATGTACAAATGTATATGATTATATATTGGGGATCGTAAACTTTCTAAAATTGCATTATACTATCCAAAGCTGCTGTACTTCTTACCCATTAACTTTTTATTGCCATTCATTTTTGGAGTAATTAATATTATGGAGAATATATATATATAAATACGGCAGCTTTTCATGACTCTGGTAGTGTGTAGTATCAGACGGAGTTCTTTCGATAAACTTGCGGTACTCTGATGGATAATGTACCAGCTTCCTTGTCCTAATGTTGTTGGTTCGAATCCTCCGTATTTTTTTTAAATTTTTTTTTTTTTTTTTTTAAATTTTATTTTTCTACTTTGTGGTTTTGTTGGATTTTATACGAAGGGAAAATAAAGCCCAATAAACTGACGCGGAAGTTAATGTGGATGAATTTATGGAACAAATGAATATGGAATTTTGTGTATATACGGCAGCTTTTCATGTCTCTGGTAGTGTGTGGATAATTAGACGGAGTTCATTGGCTTAAGTTAACGATATGCCGTACTCTGATGGATAATGTACTACTAGCCTCCATGTCCAATGGTTTTTGGGTTCGAATCCTCAGTATTTTTGTTTTTGTATTTTTTTTTGTATTTTTTGTTATTTTCTTTTTCTACTTTGTGGTTTTAGTGGATTTTGTACAAAGGGAAAAAACAAAGCCTAATAAACTTACGCGGAAGTAAATGTGGATGAATTTATGAACCAAATGTGTATGGAATTTTGTGTATACGGCAGCTTTTCATCACTCTGGTAGTGTGTAGATATCAGACGGAGTTCATTCGATAAACTTAACGATATGCGGTGTACCAGCCTCCGTGTCCAAAGGTTGTGGGTTCGAATCCTTCGGGGTTTTTTTCTTTACTTTTTTTTTTCTACTCTGTGGTTTTGTTGGATTTTGTAAGAAGGAAAAAAATGAAGCCCAATAAACTGACGCGGAAGAAAATGTGGATGAATGTATGGATCTAAATGTGTATGAAATTTTGTGTTTAGTTGTTATTGTTGCATATAGGGTGTGCATAATTGTAAAATGGTTGTACTGTACAATAAATTCGGCAGCTTTTCATGACTCTGGTAGTGTGTAGATATCGGACGGAGTTCATTGGATTAAGTTAACCATATGCGGTACTCTGATAGATAATGTACCAGCTTCCTTGTCCGAAGGTTGTGGGTTCGAATCCTCCGTATTTTTTTTAAATATATTTTTTTAATTTTTTTTAATTTTCTTTTTCTACTTTGTGGTTTGAATGTATTGAGTGGATTTTGTACGAAGGGAAAAAATAAAGCCCAATAAACTGACGCGGAAGTAAATGTGGATGAATTTATGGACCAAATGTGTATGGAATTTTGTGTATACGGCAGCTTTTCATGACTCTGGTAGTGTGTAGATATCAGACGGAGTTCATTCGATAAACTTAGCGATATGCGGTACTCTGATGGATAATGTACCAGCTTCCTTGTCCGAAGGTTGTGGGTTCTAATCCTCCTTTTTTTTTTTTAAATATATGTATATTTTTTTTAAATTTTCTTTTTCTACTTTGTGGTTTTGTTGGATTTTGTACGAAGGGAAAATAAAGCCCAATAAACTGACGCGGAATTTAATGTGGATGAATTTATGGAACAAATGAATATGGAATTTTGTGTATATACGGCAGCTTTTCATGACTCTGGTAGTGTGTGGATAATTAGACGGAGTTCATTGGCTTAAGTTAACGATATGCCGTACTCTGATGGATAATGTACTACTAGCCTCCATGTCCAATGGTTTTGGGTTCGAATCCTCAGTATTTTTGTTTTTGTATTTTTTTTTGTATTTTTTTGTATTTTCTTTTTCTACTTTGTGGTTTTAGTGGATTTTGTACAAAGGGAAAAAACAAAGCCTAATAAACTTACGCGGAAGTAAATGTGGATGAATTTATGAACCAAATGTGTATGGAATTTTGTGTATACGGCAGCTTTTCATCACTCTGGTAGTGTGTAGATATCAGACGGAGTTCATTCGATAAACTTAACGATATGCGGTACTCTGATAGATAATGTACCAGCCTCCGTGTCCAAAGGTTGTGGGTTCGAATCCTTCGGGGTTTTTTTCTTTACTTTTTTTTTTCTACTCTGTGGTTTTGTTGGATTTTGTACGAAGGAAAAAAATGAAGCCCAATAAACTGACGCGGAAGAAAATGTGGATGAATGTATGGATCTAAATGTGTATGAAATTTTGTGTTTAGTTGTTATTGTTGCATATAAGGTGTGCATAATTGTAAAATGGTTGTACTGTACAATAAATTCGGCAGCTTTTCATGACTCTGGTAGTGTGTAGATATCGGACGGAGTTCATTGGATTAAGTTAACCATATGCGGTACTCTGATAGATAATGTACCAGCTTCCTTGTCCGAAGGTTGTGGGTTCGAATCCTCCGTATTTTTTTTAAATATATTTTTTAATTTTTTTTTAATTTTCTTTTTCTACTTTGTGGTTTGAATGTATTGAGTGGATTTTGTACGAAGGGAAAAAATAAAGCCCAATAAACTGACGTGGAAGTAAATGTGGATGAATTTATGGACCAAATGTGTATGGAATTTTGTGTATACGGCAGCTTTTCATGACTCTGGTAGTGTGTAGATATCAGACGGAGTTCATTCGATATTAACTTAACGATATGCGGTACTCTGATGGATAATGTACCAGCTTCCTTGTCCGAAGGTTGTGGGTTCTAATCCTCAGTATTTTTTTTAAATATATATTTATTTTTTAATTTTTTTTCTTTCTACTTTGTGGTTTTGTTGGATTTTGTACGAAGGGAAAATAAAGCCCAATAAACTTACGCGGAAGTAAATGTGGATGAATTTATGGACCAAATGTGTAGCCCAATAAACTGACGCGGAAGTAAATGTGGATGAATTTATGGACCAAATGTGTATGGAATTTTGTGTATACGGCAGCTTTTCATGACTCTGGTAGTGTGTAGATATCAGACGGAGTTCATTCGATAAACTTAACGATATGCGGTACTCTGATGGATAATGTACCAGCTTCCTTGTCCGAAGGTTGTGGGTTCGAATCCTCCGTATTTTTTTAAATCTTTTTTTTATTTATTTTTTTGGTTTCTTTTTTTACCTTGTGGTTTTGTTGGATTTTGTACGAAGGGAAAATAAAGCCCAATAAACTGACGCGGAAGTAAATGTAGATGAATTTATGGACCTAAAATGTGTATGGAGTTTTGTGTACGGTTGTTAAACCTTGTTGCATATACGGTGTGCATTACACAACTGTTGTAAATTGTTGTACAATTTAGAAGCTTTTCATGAATCTGGTAGTGAGTAGATATCAGACGGAGTTCAGTGGCTTAAGTTAACGATATGCGGTACTCTGATAGATAATGTACTAGCCTCCTTGTCCAAAGGTTGTGGGTTCGAATCCTTCTGGGGTTTTTTCTTTCCTTTTTTTCCCTTTTTTTTCTTCTACTTTGTGGTTTCGTTGGATTTTGTACGAAAGGAAAAAATAAAGCCCAATAAACTGACGCGGAAGTAAATGTGGATGAATTTATGGACCAAATGTGTATGAAATTGTGTGTATACGGCAGCTTTTCATGACTCTGGTAGTGTGTAGATATCAGACGGAGTTCATTCGATAAACTTAACGATATGCGGTACTCTGATGGTTAATGTACCAGCTTCCTTGTCCGAAGGTTGTGGGTTCGAATCCTCCGTATTTTTGTTAAATATTTTGTTAATTTTTTTTTAAATTTTATTTTTCTACTTTGTGGTTTTGTTGGATTTTGTACAAAGGGAAAATAAAGCCCAATAAACTGACGCAGAAGTAAATGTGGATGAATTTATGGATCTAAATGTCATGAATAATTATTGAATAATTGCAAACAAGACATAATATACATTATTGCCACTAGTTTTCTCAAATGCAAGATGTGCAATATGTCTGTACATTAAGTTTTAGAAAATTCCTGTTTAAGCCCAATTCCGATTTACGGGATGGGCGAAAACCTGGATGGGAGGGATATATAAACACATTATAAATTATACAACACACGGGACCTACAACTTTACGTCCCATCCGAAGGACGAAGCAATAGTGTTTTATAACTCCGTAGATCAGCGCAATTGGCATAATATATAAACTGATGACATGACGGAGCTTCGATTTATATGTGCTTAAATAAGGAGTCCAATGTTCGCAATTGTTTAGGAATACGTCATGGTCATACTCATGAGCATCAACTGCGCCCAACAAAGCGACATGATGACTCGCGCTCCCTACGACGGACACCTGTCGTCAGCAAACTCGTGATTATGCGTCGTTTCCAAAAGTCTATATTTCTGCCTACAGCTACGGCTACTCTCCGTTAGGCGCCTGTGTAAATCTTGATGCCGTAGCCACATCGTCCCCAATTCACAAAGCCCACATCAAGCTATGCATAAAGCCCAATTGGGCGCTATGAAAGCACGACTGAGCCATTTCTAATGGGACCAATTGATTGAACCAACGCGCGCGGCGCTTCGGTTGTACCGTTTTGGCGCGCCCCGCACCCGCGCATTATTAAGACGGCCATCGGGTTCAAAACGAATGCCGTATCGGACGTATGGTATACTGCACGGAGTGTACATTTTACTTATAATAAATATCACTTATAAATATCACTTGTAAGATTCCTGAGTTATATTCGGGCTACTGAGTAAGCCGTTACAACACGAAACATGGATGATCCTGCCTTTCCAGACAGTCACTACACGACCACCACGACCGCCACGGCCACCACCACAACGGTGCAAGCTCCGCCGTTGAGTGTGGACAGGGCGTATCTTACCTCGATACGCGGCATTTTGCGGATAGTTCAGATCGTAAGTGAAATCTGCGTGTGCATTCTTGTCGTAAAATCCTTAAATCTTGACAATTTAAGTTAACAAAGGTTTTGTTAAATGAGATTTTTGTTGTTCTATCTTGACAATAATTATTTATCCGAGTACTACTAATAATTAGTGAAGTAGGAATTGCTTGGAATATAATGTCAATGTTGTTACATTTTTTGTGTACATGTAATTACAAAACAATAAGCCGATTCACTATTATCGCGGCGCAATTGCATGCTGGGTATTGTCAAAGGTCACGGAAGATAAACAAATTGCGTTGTCAGTGGTAACGTATTAACTCCCTTGCAAAAAAACTAACGATGTGTGGCAATTTCTGGGCATAACATGCGATATTTCTGTTTTGTTTTTGAAGTAGAATGGAAGGTCTTACATTAGAAGAGATAAACCACTGGACAGTATAAGCTCACTAAAGGATTTTTTACGTATAAGGGGCCTAAAAGTAACAGGGAAAAAGGTAGAGTTACAGGCATTGGTGTATGCATGTACCCAACTTAACATTGAAATTAAACCTGATGAGGTCGAGGAAGACCGAGCGAGATCACAGCATTATGCAGAACTTCTACAAGTAAATGGCCAAAGACTACCTGATCCATTAGCCGATTTAAAAGATGGATGGATTCATGAGAAAAAAGGTGTTCTCCAATGGCCGCCTGTACAAAGTCCAGATGGGGATTGGTTCTGTACAACTTGCAGAAAATAAGTACAGATAAAAGGATAAATCACCAAAACTGCATGGAATTGATATAGTGTTACATGTACATGTACTTACTTTATTAATAAATGCAAACAGTGTGTTGTAGTATAACAGTTACAACAGTATTTAAACAACAGTATTTAAACAACAGTATACAAACAACAGTTTTTAAACAACAGTATTTAAAAAACAGTTTTTAAACAACAGTATTTAAGCAACAGTATTTAAACAACAGTATTTAATTGAGAAAATGGGTATTGTAATTAGCAGTTTTGGCCAAGTAAAAAACTGGAGTGTGTGAATTACAATGTTGTAATTTATTTGTCTGATTGAACTATTGACAACAATCATGTTAATTAGGCTACTATTTCACCTTTTGTGTGCTTTCCAAATAATTCAAACTATGTTCTTTCAAAATAATTTTAAATTGTGTGCTATTTTCAACAACAAAAATTAATTGTGTGCTTTCCTTTGACTTTATTTTCAATTAGTGAAATAAAATTTGCCTCAGAAAATTGCCTCAGAAAATGGCCTAAATGCTAATTTTCTAAATTAAGTTGCCGTGAAATTAAACAATTTTACAGTATCCAAACTTTGTTATTGTCAATAACACTTATTCTTCTTGGTCTACAAATTGAAATTCCTTATTTTAATGACAATTTATGCAGCCTTACAGTAAGACAGAGGATAGTCATTATAGTCAATCTGCAAGGTGCCGTTGCCACAGTTTATAGCAGCACAGATCCTCATGATGAACTTGTCTGAAAAGTACAAAAAATGAAAAGATGTGTAAATTTTATGGAAGAACTTTTAGATATAAAGGATAATAAAAAATACTAACAGCACAAAAATAGGTATTAAAGCAGGGCTTCGTGCAGTGATAATTAGGAAGAAAAGGGTAACGAGAGTTCCCTAGGCTAAACCTATCAGAGTAATCAATTAGTTAATTCAAGGTGTATTGCAGGTCTATGTATTTTGGCCTAAATTACTGCATGGAGAGGCGTTTTAAACCAGTGTTCTTGGTTGGTGTTTATCATTTTATGTTGGCTATCTATATAGATTAAAAAACTCTAGTTATTCAGCGTACCCACCAATCCATTAAAAAGAAAAGTCTGATCCGGCTGAGGAACTACATGATGGATGTACATGCCCACACAGTACACAATTAATATCACAACCACACTCATCATCTTTAAATTTAGTCAAGATTATATTAAGTTTAGCATGATGGAAGCAAAACTAATTACTAATCATTACAAATAACATGCGTAAAATTGATCACAGCGAACTTACATAGCTACGTACGAAGAAAAGGTTGCCGAATTCGACACCCGGAAGTCCGTGGTTATCCTCAGAAATCACCATAAACTTGACGATATGTGGATAAAAACGTATGAAATATGTTCTTAAAGTGAATAAGTATACAATAAATATATTATATCACGTTCGTTTCCACAAATGACAACAAATTTTCAAAAAATACGGCGACGGTAACGGTTCGGTCTAAGGTACGCCGCACTAGTAGTAGTACTACGCGGGTGTATTGTTTATCTTCCAAAAGCGGTCGTCAGGTCATGTGACGGGATGCGCAGTTGTAATAGTGAATCGGCTTATTAACAATGACATGAATGGCTTCTCCTGTAACTCAGATTTGTTTTATAGCGACCTTTACTAGGTTGAGAATGTCAGTATTCTTTCTTGAAAACATTCTGGCAAAATGAAACAGAACTGAGCCAGAGTTGTGACTCGAGTTTTTATAATTTTTATCTTTTCATTGTAACCAATTAAGTTCGGTTTAAAGGTAGAACTAGGATACACCATTCGTAATTGCTTGAATCCTTATTCTTCCATGCTTGAATTATCATGAATGGGTGGATTTGGGGGGTTGTATTTTATACATGTAGTAAATATCGTTTAACTGACCCAGGTCAGAAGTTTTACAATCATGGATGCCGAGAAAAGCACGAAAAGCAGCGTTAGTTTTCAACCGGCATCGAGCAGTTATTCTTATGTTATTTTAGTTTTTTACGCGATTGCCCTCTGGCGATCACGAATGTTTTTTTAATAAAGATCAATTTTTGGGATTAATTTCAGGATATCTAGCGCAATCATTTTGCTGGATGCCTGGAATCATCATTTACTTTCAAATAAGTAAGAAGTTTCTGAACAATTCGGTAGTAAATATTTTTGATATCTGCAAATGGTGTACCGTATCCTACCTTTAAACTCACAGGAGGCAATCGTGTTACTGCACATGCTTCAAGTTCAAAACTTGTAATCTACACCCATGGCTAAACTGCACAGCACAGTCTTGTATTATCCAGGGTTGAATTAAACGAGGTCAAATGTCAGGCATTCCTTTAAGGAGGTACCTGGGGAATTCCTTGCCAGTAGAGATGGATGCATTACACCACTGGAGTTCATTAGGTGAAACAAAAACGGAAATGTCATTCATATTCTAATAATACCACACATTTACTAAATTGACTGTGTCACAGGTTTTAGAAGCAATAGCTAATTTCAATTCAGTACATCTTGATTTTGCTTGATGGAGAATGGAAACCCACGCAGTCTCATAAGAATGACATTGCAACTATAGAATGCAGGGCCACTCAACCCCTCTCGACTTTATTTACCCTAGGACATATAATGAACTGACCCTAACCCTAACCCTAACCCTGTATACCCCAATACCCGGCCCCATAGAATACAGGGCCACTCCATTTTATGTGATAGGGTAAATAAAGTCGAGAGGGGTCGAGTGGCCCTGCATTCTATAGTTGTACCCAAGATTCTGCACGAAATTGGTAACTGTAAAAAAAATGGAGAAAACGTGTACAAAACACACATTTCTTAGCTACAGTGGCACAAATATCTAAGAGTAAGATGTTAAACTCTTTAGCCAGGGTTTCAAATATTACTGGTCATCCTCTGCATTTGTGAAAAGGGCTACATTGAATTTTCCTTAGAGCTATATATGACCTTATATTATGATAAGGTCAAGCAGTATCCCTATTCAAGTTTTCCTCACTAAATATACAGGTCTTCGTCAGTGTTTTGTTCAGTAACAATACATACTTCACAGTATCCTTAAAGGTAGGATACACCATTGGTAATTGCTTGCATTATCATGAATGGGTAGATTTGGGGGGTTGTATTTTATAGTAAATATCGTTTAATTGACCTGTCCGAAGTTTTACAATCATGGATGCCGAGAAAAGCACGAAAAACAGCATTTGTTTTCAACCGGCGTCGAGCAGTTATTCTTATGTTATCTTTGTTTTTTCGCGATCGCCGTCCGGGTGTTCGCGAATTTATACAATTCTATTTTTCGGAATTATTACAGGATATCTAGCGCAATCATTTTGCTGGATGCCTCGAATCATTATTTACTTTCAAATGAGTAGGATATTTTTTAATAATTCGGTAGTAAATACTTTCGATATCTGCAAATGGTGTATCCTACCTTTAATATGTGTACTGTGTGTGAATGGTTGCCTTCATAAACAATCACACACCAGGTTGTTGATATAAACTCTGACCTTGTATCAGTAAATGTGCACTATTTAACCATGGAGCAAACATAGCCACTGGACTGTGAGAATATAATACAGACAGCAAGAGTTCATGATTCCACAGCCAAAGGTCATTGTGGGTCAAATTATGGACATAAAGGTTCCAAGATGGCAGCAATATTATGTCAGTAAAAGTACCCGGATGACTGCAATATTATGTCAGTAAAAGTACCGGATGACAGCAATATTATGTTAGTAAAAGTACCAGATGAGGGCAATATTATGTCAGTGAAAGTACCCGGATGACAGCATTATTTGTCAGTAAAAGTATCCGGATGACTGCAAAATTTTGTCAGTAAAAGTACCTGGATGACTGCAATATTTTGTCAGTAAAAGTACCCGGATGACTGCAATATTATGTCAGTAAAGTTACCTGGATGACAGCAATATTATGTCAGTAAAGTTACCTGGACGACAGCAATATTATGTCAGTAAAAATACCCGGATGACAGCAATATTTTGTCAGTGAAATTACCCGGATGACAATAATATTTTGTCAGTAAAAGTACCTGGATAACAGCAATATTATGTCATTGGGGCCTTTTGCTGGCTTCCCACACAGTTGAGAGGGCTCGAGCGTAATAACAACGGTTGTTTAATAACCAGGGAACGGAGCTGCAGTAATATTCAACCACAATTGTCTGCTTCTGAATGAAAACACATTACTCAACAAGATGCGTAGGATATCTCTTTGAATTTGGTGTTATAATTTTGGTTATTTTCAACCCCGCTGACTCCAACATAATTTTAACATACTGAATAAAAGGCATGCTGCATAGGCTAAAGCGAGGAGCATAAAAGGTTGGTAAAATCCTGCATGGGTCAAGGTCCAAAACGACCGTTTGTGATGCTGTTGGAAATCAACTCAAACAGTGGTAAGAGCAGATTCCTTATTGCTCTCACACCGCTTCTGTACATGTATGTAGTGTACATGTCTTCATTCTCATGTGCAGACAATGTGAGCATCGAGTGCCATCCATTCTACTTCATGAAATCATGTCGCACCTTGTTGCATTTTCATACTTGTCGTTATTATAATTATTGATAATGGTACCATCAGGTGCCAATTTCATAGAGCTGTTAAGCACAAAAATGTGCTTAGCATGAAAATTATTCCTTGTCAAAAACAGGGTTACAAACCAAATTTGTAGGTAACATTATTGCTTCCGACTTATATTCAGTTAGTTTTTGCTTAGCATGAAATCCACATGGAGTTTTGGCTAGCAACCCGTTACTTTTGAGCAAGACTTTTTGGTGCTAAGCAAATTTTTGTGCTTGACAGCTCTATGAAATTGGCCCCTGGGCACAATCCCGTTCACTTGTTCATAAAGGTTTTTTGACCCCATAGTCAATTTTTTCTTCTTCTCATGCACACAACAGCTGAAGTGGCGTCAGGATACCACATTCTTTCCAAAATGCTTTCTGCCTTTTTGAAAAGGTTATATTACGAATACAAATTTTCAGTTGCATAAAAAACTGACAAATTTTGCATATAATGTATGCAAATCGATATTGTTCACCAATTTTCAACCACAGTTTGGTTGTCCAGACCTTTTACCCAGATGGCTTTGAAATGTTGATATGTGTACGCTACATGTGCTAATTGTGAATGATTTCCTTGAAGTAATCCTTTTCCTAATGTATTTTTCTGTTGGTAGATCGTAAACCTGCTGTACTGGATCTTGTTGGTGGCCTGTGCTAATGGCGGAGGATTCCCCACAGCAGTAGCGATTATTTCCTGGATTCTCACCATATTCTTCTTCGTCGTGTTCTTGTTGCAACTCAACAAGCGGGTGCCATTTGTTCACTGGGGTCTCACTGTAAGCTCTTATTATTATTCATGGTTTATTTAAAAATCCAATGTCTTGCAGCCTTGCGGCTGAATTTAACGGTTACAAAGATATAACATTGACTATGTCAACACCAATGAATACATTTAAAAGTGGATACAATACGTTATACTATAACTTAAAGGTAGTATACACCATTGGTCATTGCTTGAATTATCACGAATTAGTAGATTTGGGGGGTTGTATTTTATAGTAAATATCGTTTAACTGAGCTGTCCGAAGTTTTACAATCATGGACGGATGCCCAGAAAAGCACGAAAAACAGAAAAACTCACACTCCCCGTATACCGGTAAATATAATTAGGTATTACTAAGACTCTTGTTGGCCATTGATTTGAACGTATGGGTCTTTCTTTTAATTAGGGGGCCAAAGCGTGACATATGGTGTTATATCTCAAAAGATAATGTACTTTCTATATTCTTTGCATACAAGTGGTGGGGATAGCTCATACGTTTATTGTATAACTTCAATTTCTTGAATTAGATGTTTTGTTTTCATATACGATCCAAAACTATCCATCACATTGTAACGGAGACACCGGTGTCTCAGTTACAGTGTGAAGTGTGAAACTTGTGACTTGTTTTGCCATAAATTAGTAGGTTTTCATTGAAAATTTAAATTTCAAAGGGTAATATGTAAACATCATTCTGATTGGCCGAGACTCGATCACGTGCCGGTCATTATATGTAGTAATATCATGGGCTTTCCAAGGGCCGTTTTCTAAACCCCGGCTTCGGCTGCATTCTGGCCACATTACAGACGTTTTCCTAGTTCCGGATCGCAACAAATATTCAGGCTGTTTTCGGCAAGTCTAACTTTCGAAATTTAAATAAAATAGGTTTAGTAGTTTACCTTGAGTGATGGAGAAACTACAGTTTTTGTTTCGATATTTATGCTCTTCTTTATTTTAAAATACGACGTCAAATATACCGACATCCCTTTTTCTAGTTGCGGATCAGTTTAACCAATTCCGGATCGAGTATAAAAAAAAACTGCTTCGTATATACATGAACAATTATCACGCTAGAACCAACCCGAATCAAGCCTATATTTCTGATAAAGTATTCATTATTTTTTATAAATATACAGTTTAAAATAAAT
Source organism: Crossaster papposus (assembly GCA_037893245.1). NCBI lineage: Eukaryota > Metazoa > Echinodermata > Asteroidea > Velatida > Solasteridae > Crossaster > Crossaster papposus. The sequence continues at coordinate 481,499 of JBAIAA010000534.1, read as the reverse complement.
TTCAAATACTTTCACTTCCAATATAAAAGTTTAAAAAGAGGACTTGCAAGGAAATGCTTTGAAATGTTTTGTCCGTGTACGTGTGTGGCGCGCGGCAACGAGCCGATAAACTTTGTCCCACCATGAAGGAATAAACTCCATGGTCCAACAGAACACGTCATATGAAATCGCTTGCGCGCGTGTAGTTGATGCATGTATTTTACGGGCGATCCGGAACTAGGAAAAAAATGAACGTTCAGTCTTTTCTTTGGCAGATTTGTTAATACTGGAGACTTTTAGACTTATTTTTACTTATGTATCAAGAAGCTTGTATCATTCTTTTCAAAATGCACTTCGTCTAAACAAATAGTATTGGAGACCAAGCCATAACAAGATAGGTTTTTATTTGAAGCGGTCCGGAACTAGGACAAATGCGGGACTAGGAAAACAACTGTGCACTGCTAAACTACATGAACAAAGCCAAATACGGAATCGAAGCTGCGTTTGTAAAACGGCCTAGAAGAAGCCGCGAAGTCGCGAAATTCGGAGTATTTTCACCATTTTTCTCGTTAAAAAGGTATTTATTAAAGGTAATAACAGTGCGAGAACCCGGTTATTACTGCGTGGTAATGACCGGGTTGGGGGATGACCGCTGGTAATGGACCTCGCCTTCGGCTCGATCCATTACCAGCGGTCATCCCCCAACCCGGTCATTACCACGCAGTAATAACCGGGTTCTCGCACTGTTATTACCTAAGTAATACATGCTACATAGCATAGTAATACATGCTACATAGCATGTATTACTATGCACTTTGCTAGATTCAGACATTTATGATGCATAATAAGAGAGACAGGACTTTTTGAGTCACGGTGTAACAAAGACACCAGTGTCACGGTTACGCGTAAAACTGTCGACCTTTACTGCTTGGCCAACGTTTGAAGGTTTTCATTGAAAATAGCTGAATTACAGTATACCAATGATGTTTACATATTACCCTTTGAAATTTAAATTTTCAATGAAAACCTACTAATTTATGGCAAAACAAGTCACAAGTTTCACACTTCACACTGTAACTGAGACACCGGTGTCTCTGTTACAATGTGATGGATAGTTTTGGATCGTATATGAAAACAAAACATCTAATTCAAGAAATTAAAGTTATACAATAAACGTATGAGCTATCCCCACCACTTGTATGCAAAGAATATAGAAAGTACATTATCTTTTGAGATATAACACCATATGTCACGCTTTGGCCCCCTAATTAAAAGAAAGACCCACATGCACACTGTCTGCTGCAGTATGCATCACCATCCAAAAAATTCCATAGATGAACAGCACTAGGCAATTTTGTAGGATTTTGGAGGATTAGGTTAACCTTAACAATCCCCATCCAGTTGAACGCCAACACCATGTTTTGTTGGAACCTGTTAGGATGGGTACTGGACCCTTAAACCGATTTGTCTTTTACGCTGGGTTCGGCATACCTATAGTGTTAAACGCTTCCTTTTTTCTTTGATCTTTTTCAGGAGTTGCTTCATAACCTTTCGTGGACTGTGCTGCATTTCATTTGTGCATGTATAGTAGCCAACTGGGCCACTTGGCTAGCCGGATTATATTATTATCCTGCCGGTAATTTCCATGGATGCGTAGCATTTTCAGCCGTAAGTTTTTTTCTTTTTCTATCTTGATTACTGTAGAGAAGACAACTGGGGCCAATTTCACAGACCTGCTAAGCGCAAAAAACACTTGGCATAAAAATTCCTCTTTTGGGAAAAAAAACAGGGTTATAAACCGATTTTCAGGTTATTGTTCGTGACTGGTGTTCAGCTGGTTTTTGCTTAGCATGAAAAGCGCACACAGTTTAGGCTAGTACATGCATGGTAAAAGTTTTTACTGAGCAATTGTGCTCAGCGAATTTGTGTAGAGAACCTCCATCAAAATGTGTGTTTGAATGAGGGAATTTTTTTAACCACGGGGTAAAAATAGACATGAAATCCCAGGTTATTGGTGCATGTTTAGATATTGCTATAATTAAAACTCACACTTTCAGATTGAATAATATACATCATGTAGCTATTTGTATTAACTAGAACCTTTTGAACTCCTTTAACCAGTTCGCGCCGGGATTATTTTAACATCGCCGAGCCCACGGGCGGGATTATTTTTAACGAAACTCAAACCGAAGCGGGTTCAGGCTGATGGTACCGGAAAGCACACCCACGCGTTTCTGGCCTTGCTCGCTGCTGACGGACATTTCTGGCCTTGCTCGTGGCGTGTATATGCGTCATCCGTTTTGAATCTGAGGAAAACTTTGCATGTGACACGATCAAGCCGAATCAGTCGGATGTCGGCGATTCCCAAAAATGCACTGTATTCTTCGTTGGTATTTAAACAAATTTACATAACTCGACAACAATACATTGTATCAACATGGGGTTTTCATTTTTTTAAACGTACAGATGCCCTCTTTGAAACTACATGAACACTCATTTTTTGACCGGGGCCGACATCCGACTGATTTCGCTTGATCGTGTCACATATAAGTCCTCCGGCGCAAACTGGTTAACCCTTACTCTTGTTTATCCTCCAACGCACTTTAACATGCACCCCAACAAAACTGTATAATCCTTCAATGTACACAGCTGGAGTGATCCTGCCATGCAGTGATCTGCCCTCATAGAGGAAGGGTTAAAATCCATTCCCTTAATAAACACCATGTGTACCAATAAAGTCCATCAAAACCAATCAGGACCTGTGATGGATTTCAATGGATTTCGTCCCGAGTTATTTTGTTAACCAGAGAAAGTTATGGAAAATAAACATGATATTCTTGTCTTAATCCCCCACCCCACCCCCCCCCCCCCCCAAAAAAAGGTCCTTTTCACTTTTTTCCCCAAAGTGCTAAACAAAAATGCACGTACGCATCAGTGAATTTAACGGACCAATCATTAATAGCACCTACATGTGCGTTGCATCGTTCCAACGTTTGCCGGCACCATTTGCAGATTACAAAACAACTACCAGTACTGCATGTACTTAACTTTAGAATCATTAATATCTTTACAACAATTAAGCTTTTCAACGGTATTGCGGTCGGTTACTTACAATAACTTTCTTGTTTTGCCTTTTGCCAGGTACTTGGATTTGCCCTCGCTGTCCTCTATGGAGTCAACACCTTTTTTGATTTCCGCCTTTTCCTAGCCAGCGGTGGGTTGAGCCAGCTGACTGGTCGTAGCGGAGGGCCAGGGGCTACGGCTACCACTACCACTACCACCACCACTGAGTACGCCACGGATAAGGGGGAAGAGGGACCCCCTCCTTACACTACCCAATAAGCTGTCCATAGCCTGGTTGTGTTTGCATTGGATTGTTGGTAAAACTAACGGAGGTTGTTGTCAACTTAACTCCGACTTTTGTTAACTTTACCCCAACCCCCTAGGCCTTACTTTGGGCTAAAGAACTGCGTACTACAGAATACTACTTAGTATTTTTTAGCATTGGGTCTCTCCGTGACTGATGATTGGGTGTGTACTGACAGAGTACAGATACTGCCAACTACAAAATACTAATAGTGGCAATACAGGTCAGTAATACTTACCTGGCGAAAAATGCAGTAGTCCAGCCTTGACCCATTGTGTCCCAAGTGACAATTTTTGCTGTAGAGTTTAGAACACCTTACACAGCATACATGGGCCATGCACACTCAGCAAGCAGAGGGATCCAATGCTACAAAGTACTACGAGTGCAACAAGGGGTGAAGTACCAAATACTAAAAATTACTACAGGCATTGCACACAAGTCAGTGAGAGTACTGCATACTACTTTTTACTACTAGTAGTAAAAAAGTAGCATTAGGTAGGGTTAGGGTTAAAGGGAATATGCAACATTTTCAAAACATCAAACAACCAAACTGCCAAATTATTATGAAATACTTTACTGGACTGTTGGTAAATTACCGTCTAAATCATCATGTAAAATTGAGGCACCTGGTGTGCTGTCATTCCCAAGAAAAGTGGTAATTTTAGTTCAATCTCCATGGGGAAAGAAAATGGCTTCTTTGAAATACTCAATTTACCCCAATTTGGTTAGATGATATTTGAAGGTTTGCTTGGCGAAAAGTCAATAGGATAAGTAGTTTGCGGTAACAATCATGTGGTAATTCTCTTCAGGGAGATGTGTGGTTCTGAAAAGAACCACAGGGACCTCAACGTTTTGGACAGTATATTTGGTTAGTTCCCAATTTTTAGCAATTGATATGAACGGGTACAAGCCAGCTAGACTGTTTTCCTGACCGCACAATTCCCGGAAGTTTATAAATTGCTCTGTTTCATCTTTTAAGTGGGATCAGGGAACAAGACTCAAATCCATCCATTTCTGAAAATTACAACAAATGCAAATGATGTATATTCCCTTCAACCAGTTTGCGTCGGATGACGTACACACAAGTTTTTCCAGAATTCAAAACCGATGAACAAATAAACATGTCCCGAGCAACGCCGGAATTATCTGTTAGAGACCGGCTCGCAGCGAGCGAGGCCAGAAATATCAAGGTGTGCTACCCACAGATGCCGACCTTAACCCGTCTCGGATCGAGGTTCGTGAAAAACTATCCTGCGCCTTGCCCAGTCAATGTCAAAATAATCCCAGCGCGAACTGGTTAACTCAGTGACGACCAGTCGGCCAGTGAACTTCCCAAATTATCAAGTGTCAAATGTCAGTTGAGGGTTACAGGGCCAAGTAGGTCTTGGAAGAATTACATTGTTAGTTTCACATGACAAGTGACTTACCAAGGAAATGCAGATGTATGCTAAAGTAATCAGTGGAATTTTAGCAATTACCTTGGGTAACTTGTTACAAATTTAAGTACAGTGCGAACGTAGCTAATGACAGCAGTTTGCTCATTAATCCTAAGGTGCCAATTTTTCTGTATAAATAACCCCCCTTAAAAAAATTTTCCAGCTTTTAAATTCTGATGTTCTTTTTTTTTTTTTTTTTTTTAGACCTGCAGGTTTATTCTTAAATCATTTTTTTTCCGATAAATTTGATTAAATCGTCTTTGGATAAAGACAATATAAGTACTTATTCCGTAGATGTTAAACAGGATAAAGGCTTCTTGGCGATTTTACTGTTGGCAGTGTCCACTCAGGAAATTCTCCAATTGATGTATCGTTAATAAACCGTATACAATATATATTTTGCATAGTGTAATAAAGCTGTGTGTATGCTAGTAACCTAAGCTAGTTGTTGCTGTGAAGAAATATCTGTGTTCTTTGTTCAAGTACAAATGAAATGACAAGGCAAACTGTGACATAGGAAGCAATATATGGGACAGAGAAACCCCCCCCCCCCCCCCCTTTGTTTTATCATTGTGCTTGCAGAATGTTGTGGTTTCTTTTGAGGTTTTTAGGGGGTGGGGGGGTGCGTTAGGTAACAATAGTCTAGGGAGTGTATATAGGTATGGGGGGACTAAGGGGGAGTCGCTTGGTCCCTTTTCTTGCTGGGTATAAACTGTGAAAGATTTGAATAATCTCCATGCAGCAGGAACATACTTCTTAGTTTTGCTTCTAGTTTTGGAAAAGAATGTCGTCTGTTGAAATGTAAATCCGCCTTGAAAAATATTTCAGGAAATAGTGTAAATAAACCGTGCTTAATTTTTTGATTTAGAGTAGCCAGATTTGGGAGTTTCTGTCTCGGATTGATGAAAACAACTTTGTTTGTATACCATGTTGTAATCGGTGCAAACAGTTTTGAATAAACATGGACTTTATTCGTACTTGTTTGTAAAATTAGGGCTGTTTTTCAAACCCCAGCTTGGGCTTCTTCCCGGCTGCATCACCATTGCCAAACTGCATGGCGGAAGCCAAAGACAGAAACGAATAGTTTAATTTCATTAATATGTGTAGGATGTAGACAAAGTATAAACGTGACCTGTTTTCTGTCAATGTTAATAAGCCTGATATCTCTATAGCTATTTTTGAATGTGCCTCTAAAATGTGACCAGTACAGTAGAACTTAATAGAAAATTGTGGTTGTCAATTCCATGTATAAGCGTAAATGTTATTTGCCAAAAACCGTCGTGGCGAATTTTCAAATGTGTACAAATTGGAATCGTAACAGTTTTATTGTTCGGATCTGAAGATCTGTCAGATTTTCATGTTCTTTTGCCAAGAGTAGATGAACGAGAAAGTAGATGTTTTGAGAGAATTTATTTTCCATGTTGGCATTTTAATCAATATATGGAATTCTCATTTTGAAACAAATGGCAGCCTTGTTATAAATTAGGACAATTGGATATTTTCAAAAAACATCATGTGTGCTTAGATAATAAACAATAACTTGCAATTCTGGTGCTGGTAAAATTTAAAACTTAACAATACATGGTTTTTAGTACAGTTTCTTTCCAGATAATTCTGCCTCACAATAGAATGTCTATACGTCTTAACGTTTTTTTCTTGTTTTGATTACTCCTTATTTTTTTTTATTATTCACATTACAAAATTGTCACGTATTTATTAGCGATACCTAATTAGCATTAGCGTTCCAATTTAATTATTATGAAGTATAATGCCAAAATGGAGAGGATAATTGTTCGCATTTTACCCAATACCTGTTAGTTTTATTGTGCATTTTTGCAGCACTAAATGTATGTTTTAACAAACATTTCCTGTATTTAATATAGTATGTTAAAATGTAAAACGATCATTTATCACTTTTATATATTTTTTGGTATTATCTTTATGTGCATTTGTACATCTAAATTAAACAAAACCTTAAAAATAAAAAAATAAATTGTAACGGAGGTCACTTAAAGGGGCTGTCCTACTTTGTTTTTCAAAATGCTAACGATATTTATAAATGCTGTTCATTCCATAGAGTGCAGTCTCAATACATTGCATAATGTATATGCCCAAAGGTAGAAAGTGCTTGGAGTGGGGTTCGAACCTGCAACCACCAGATTACCGTTCCGGTGCTCTACCAACAAATATATCTCACCTGTTGGTTGTTGAAATCTGTCAAGTAGGACATTGACCTAAATGGGGTCTGCCAACATGTGAGATGTTTGGATAGCTCAGTTGGTAGAGCACTGGACCGGCAAGCTAATACCTCAGGTTCAAATCCCGCCCAGTCAAGTTGTTTTCTTTTCTTTTAATGTTTTTATAACGGCTATTTACATGTAGGCCTAGGTTTTCCTGCGTGGCACATTTAAAATGTTTTATTTTTATTGTTTGCCCTTTTCATTTGGCAATATGAAATGCTAGTTTGTTTAGAACCCCTTCTCATAAGCTGTTAGTGTTTATTTGAACTGTATGGTAGCAATTTAAATGGCAGACGACACACTGTTCCTAATTGTCCCAGATCTTGCTGTGGAATGCTGAACAGGACACCCCATAAAGATGGGAGATGCCTGACTTAAAATTGACCCTGAAGGATTGTCATCATTTGGTGGTTAGGCCATGGAGGTAGTTTCAGGGACATTTCTTTTTTGACAAAAATCTGACTGAGTTGTGGAAACACTTGCATTCTCAGAACATTAATTTTGTTGTCTCCAGTAAAGGGCTCTAGAGGTAGAATTGGGTTAGGTAGGATATGACAGAAAACGGAGAATACAAATTGGGGTGATGTTAACAAGTTTGGGTGGAAAGAATGTTCAGAGTTTGAGTTTAGAGAGATTTTCCACAAGCATTTGAACCCATTGGAATGTCCCCATAATGTCTTGTACTCAAAGAATGTTTGTGCATGTTGTGTATAATACTGTAGTGGCAATCAAAGCACTAGATATTAGGATGAAGTTCTGTCCCCCCCCCCCCCCCCCCCCCCCCCGAGCTGTTTTTATAGAGCATGGATGTTATTGTGGAAAGAATTCCATACCCGGACATCAATATGACACCCTGTGCACAAACCCTATGAGACTTGTCTGAATACATTTTTGTTCAATGTACTAATTGCTTCAAAATGTTATTGCCTTTAGCTAATATAGGTCACTGTGGGGATATTGAGTGATGTACAGTGTATGTGTATAGAATTCTCCCTGTTGTTTCTTAGGACCACTTTATACTCCAAATACTTATTTTTTGTAATACTAAAACAACAATTGTTGACATAGTGGAGTTTGCTTTTGCTGTATGAGAAGACAAGAGCCTTATTAATGAGAAAGCTACCCTATTTAAACAAAATGTACCAATTGTGTATTTAAAATTACATTTGTTGTGACAATAATTTAGCCAAAACGACTAATAAATGTGCAGCTTTTTCCCCAAAGTCCCACACAGATTGTCTTCAGTCGTTTAAATTTGTCAGTAATTTCTTGCGTCAAAATAGAATTAATAAAAGTATTTTGTTATTGATTTTTGTGTGTGGAATTTTTATGGGCTAGACAGAGGTACGTTGTTGAGCCTGTTCTACTGTAAAGGTTTTTGTTTGTATGTAATTAAAAAACATTTTTTAAATTATTTGTTAAGGTTTAAAATGAATTTAATTTTAAAACTTACTTTAAACTAAGTTTCTTCTAGACTAAAATGTTACATTTTGTTTACAAAGTTAAATGCTGTGATCAGGTGTTTCCAACTTGAACCACTTTTCTCTCCTGAACTGTCTACAGGTTCTGAATCTGGTGTGCCTGATTATGGCAGCCGCGTGCGTCATTTGGTCAGGATATACCATCGCCGTCTGTTTGACCGCAATGATCTTCACAATATTACTCTTTGTTATGTCCTTGGTTCACCTGGACAAGCGAATTGATTTCATCAATTGGCCAGCCAAAGTGGTAATATTTTTTAATTTTCGTATTTTTTGTACACCAGTTTGTCATCTTAATTATTTCTATCATTCTGGTAATGATCTGAAACTAAACAAGTTCCTCAAAAGACATCGTAAACAGTGAGAAGATATTTTTTCAGCGGGAGGAGGAAAACCCACGAAATTGGGCAGGGACTGAAAACCTTGTGGACCAGGGATAGTTTAATGGGCAAGAGGTGTACCTTTAGGTGTATGCTTATGGTTTCAACCCTTTACGTACAGGAGCTAGTGGACAACATGGGATGGACCGGGATGCATTTCATTTCGGCCTGCATCATGGCTTCACGAGCGGCCAATTACGAGACCTATAACCATGGATGCGCATCTTTTGCGGCTGTAAGTACAAAGTAAAGTTACATGATCTCTGCGAGTGAATGTTCTCAGGGATAGATGCAGGTTTGGATAAGGAAGGAAGTGGTTTGCTGTGAATGAATTATATAGCAGCTTTGTCTGAAATTTAGTTGCTCTCTCTACATTATTTTAAGAAAACTTTGGGATTCTTTGGGGCCATTTGAAAAAAATAATGCTGTGTAGTATTAAGGTTGCTGAAAATAAAGTTAGTGTCATTTTTTGTCAGTTTATGAAAAAAGTAAGAGCAAGATATTTTTTTTTTTGGGGGGGGGGATATTTTAAGAACTTTCTGTTTTCGAAAATTCAACAAATGGCATGTTGTATGGACGGCCCACGTGCTTATAACTCCGCCTACATGCTAAACTAATACTTGAATATTCAATGATTCCTCAAGTCCAAGTTGAAATAATTGAATACTAATTAACCATGTAGGTGCTCGGATTCGTTTTGACCGTCCTCTACGGAGTCAGCGCCTACTTCAGTTCCCAGCAGTTCCAAGCCGAAGGTGGTATGAACCGCCTGACTGGACGAGGTAGCAGGCAGGTTGCAGATGCAGCGACTGTCCCCACCACCACTACTACAGCCCAGCAGGAGGCTCCATCGACTTATGAGAAGGGAGGAATGCCCCCAGTCTACTCCAATGCAGCGACTGTCCCCACCACCACTACTACAGCCCAGCAGGAGGCTCCATGGGCTTATAAAAAGGGAGGAATGCCCCCAGTCTACTCCAATGCAGCGACTGTCCCCACCACCTCTACTACAGCCCAGCAGGAGGCTCCATCGACTTATGAGAAGGGGGGAATGCCCCCAGTCTACTCCAATCCGAGCCAATAGATTGGCCCAGTCTTTAACCAGTTCGCACCAGGAAATATTCTGACATTGACCAGGCCTTGGAGCGGCATATTGTTTCTCACGAACCTCGATCCGAGACGGTTCAGCCAGCATCTGTGGGTAGCACACCCTGATATTTCCGGCAATGCTGGCTCGCTGTGAGCCGGTCACTGAAAGAAATTTCCGGCCTAGCTCGTGACGTGTTTATCCGTCATCCGTTTTATTTTTTAATTTACTGCAGTAGTTTTTCATTTTTGTGCTAACACAATTAGATGGTATAGGCTCAACCAAGGTTGATACATGTACATAAATCCAATGCTGTTAGTGTGCGAGAGTACTTGGTAATAATGCTAGAATACTTGTGTTTGGATGTGTGTGTACAAAGGCATTTTATGTATTGTGGTATCATCATACACATACACATCGGGTTCATGTTTTCATATTTGTTAGGAAATATTTTTGTTGGAATTAACAAGGAATTGAACATCTGGCTTGAATATTTAGGTCGATATGTAACAGACTTTAATCTCAATAGAATTGTGTTCATTCTCAATAGACTAATTAACAGTTTAGTTTATATTTTCAGACCATTCAGTTACACTTTAATTTTCTTATAAAAAGTAGAGTAGAGTCATCATACAGTTAAACCGCCATTTGAACAATTTTGAAAAAAAAATTTCAATTTTTGTAAGCATATACTGGAAATGCACTATAACAAATTCTTTTGTCCGCTTGTGTGGTTGAAGTTCCAGACGAGACATCAAGCAGATACAAAGTCCATAACGTCACGTCGCGTGTTTACTACGAGTATCAGCATCCCAACTTTGCTCCCATAGAATAGCTCATAGTGTAAACAAAGCCATTAAACCTCATTAGATATCTATTCGGGGAACTGAACTTTTGGTCTTTGCTTTCAACAGCTGTAGGTTAAACTTTGGCATTTTATTAAATAATAAAAAAAAGCTAAACACGACCTCATCGGATGTGAGTTATTTTATTTTTATAAAGATGACTTCCTACTAATACATTTAATTTTTTCACAAGGTCTGATTCATCCGGATGACATTTGTACTGTACAGTTCAAGGGCAGATTTAGGGTATGCTTGGGTAATGAACTAGCAGATTGCCAAAAAAAAAGTGCGCCAACCCAAAATGTGAAAATAAACTAAAGAATGCCAATTTTCCTAACTAGTATCCATTTTTTAGGTGGTATAGGAAAAGTTTAAAAAATAATCACTCTGCAAATATAATGTACCCAACTACTTCAATAAATGCTCAGCTAGTGAAAAAAAATGCATATTTTTTTGTCTTTTGTTAATTTGATTTAAAAACTCTTGAACCTTACACATGTAAGTTGAAAAATGTCTTTACAAACAAATACATGTACATACACAATGAGCTATAAACGTATGCGATTCTTTGTGTTAAAAACACTGCATACAAATGAAATCTGTCTACATGAATCGAATTTACAATTTTTGCTTTGAAACTTCCGTTTTGGGGTTTCCTGTGTTGATAGATGGAAGGATGTGCTAAGTATTTATCTTAAAGCTGGGAAGTATTTTCAAAATTATATTCTCCTTTAATTTGTGTCTTGTCTAGTGTCGAGTTGTTTTAGCAAAATTGTAAGCAAATTATTCATTATCAAAATGAGAAATAAAAAAGATGGGGGCATGTACATGTACACAGTTGCTTCTGAGCTACAGTGCCTGTGCAATTTTGAAGAATCCTTGATTTTCATGCATTGTTTGTTTCCACAAATTCCAAATAAAAATGTTTAAAAGCTAACCTTTGAACTTTCAGCTCAGTGGGTATTACACCTTTTTTAAAAAGGAAAACAGTTACAATCTTTTAATTACGAAATACAATTGTGTAAGTAGCACTCTTTATTTCCAAAAATTTGTCAATTCACTATTGTTAGAAGTCGCCTAAATTTTAGGATTTATTCTAAATGACAGCAAGCTAGGTGAAATAATTTCACAGGGTTCAGTACCATTTTTGATGATAATTTAGCCGGCTACTAAGTACAAATGATCCTCTATGCCTTTAGAATAAAATGTAAAATAGCTACGACACTCTTTCAGTCATATTCCGAGCCGATCGTAATGCTCATCTCGTTCCCGATGATCAAGGTCTGGTGAAACCACTTGTTGGTGTCAAGTACAACTGTAGTCAAAACAAAAAATATAACGGAATGAGAAACGGTTGAAAGCGAAAGATTTTCAAATCAGGAAATGGACTTCTGCAATATTCATGGGTACAAATTCATAATGGGAATTCCCAGCTCAGGGCCCTGTTTCATGGCTCTGATAACCACAGAATTCCACGTTTATGATCACCATTTTGTGCTAACTGCACTCACAGAAAAGGTAACTTTGTACACATAGAATCCTTAGTTACGGGATGCACAGAAGCCAATGATCTTCGCTAAAACGTAAAATACGCTTACCGTAAGCACATCATTTTCTACAGGGATTTTTCGCTAAATGGTAAGCCCAGGGCCCTGCAGGGGCCAATTTTATAGAGCCGCTAAGCACACAAAATTGCTTAGCATGACAATTTGCCCTTGGCAAAATCAAGGTTACAGACCAAATTTTCACGTGATATTTATTGTTTTGGATTGATAATCAGCTGTTTTTTGGCTTAGCATGAAAAACACGTATAATTTTGGCTGGTAACCTGTTTTTAATGAGCAAGACTTTTTTTGTGCTAAGCAAATGTTTGTGCTTAGCAGCTCAATGAAATTGGCCCCAGGTCATTCCCAGCTACGGGTTCCCTTGTATTCCTCCTTCCACAGAAGTCTACCCTTTATATCTGGCTATATGTGCTGTGGTTAGACATGGGTCGTATGGCGACTGCCTTTATAGGCACCTTCGACTCGACCATATTGTAGCTACGTCCTTTGCTATTCAGCTTCTGTTGCAAGTAAGGAGGATTACCCCCAGATTTAATTATTGCTATTTAACCCCTTGAGGCTGGCATTACCGGCGTCCAATTTCTTCCTGCACCGGATTACACACATGTCTGCACATGTAGTCGTGAACCACATAACGATCGAGGCTCGATATTGTGTTTTCCTTTATTCCTATGTTATACCCAATCCCCATTGCTTTGCGCTTGCACCGTCGATCGAGGACCGAATTTTTCCATTCATACCGCCGACCGAGGGGCTTTTGTTTCCTTTGTTCTCCTTTGTGTCTCGCCCCTCGGTCGTTATGTGGTACCAGAGCATTAGCTTTTCGTCAGTAGCTGCACTGCACAATAAACTGAGAGTACAGCTGCCTCACAGGCCGTGTTCTACGGCATGCTTACTAAATCTGGCAACAGCATTCCAGTAGCAGGTCATGGCTAGAGTCGCTCCTCTGGCATTATTAGGAGTTAATTTTGAGGTCGTCGTTACACTTACTGATTTCTCCCGGATGAACTTCGACCTCCAGAATTTGGCACTCCAGGTAGCATTCCGGTGGTGGTTCCAGAGTCCACCTCTTGTGACCTATGACCTGTGCTTGCCAAGACGGCAATTCCACATCGTCTATCTGTTAAAAAGATATTGATGTTAGGTACTTGCTATAGTCTTAGTCCAAGACTGGATTTGGATTAGTTTCCCTAATGCAGCAAACATTTTCCAGACAGCAGGGCTGTAGAAAGTGATAGAGGACTTGAAAAAAGGTCACAGTACAGTACAAGTAAGGAAAGGTGTACAAGTATTTTGACAAGTAGAATTATTAATATCGATTGCTTCAAACTGGGGGAGGAGAGAGTGGCAGAGTTGTAATCGAGTCCCTGCAAATTCATCACAATTCCTTCAATCTCAAGTCAAGTCACTAGTTATTCAAAAGCATTTGTGCTATGTGCTACCAGTACTAATGCGGCTCACACTGTACATACATTTCTTGAAGTTCACGCTTCTTTGAGGGAAACAAGGTAAATGTTTATCCCGTTACACATTCCTTTGTCATTGTTTAACCAGTTACAGTTTGTGAAAAAACTTGCAGGGACTCGAATACAACTCTGGAGGGTGGATAAGGGCACCCCTTCTACACCAAAGACCTGTACGCCAATTTGTGGCAAATGACTCCAGGTTGACTAGTGATGGCTTCAGTTGTGATGATTTGACGAGTCAAAATAACTAAGTGTTTTGCCGGCATCACCCTTCCACGGTTTGCATATACCGGCACCCATGTTTTAAACACTGGTTTTGTTGCTTACATGCATGTGTGCTCCATATCCAGGGCTGCCCATGAAGATCCAATCGGTCTTGCTGGACTCAGACTCGGGAGGTAGAAAGTAGGGCCGATGGTAGTACTGCCTCAGTGCGTTGGCTGCCGTCGAGTCACAATTACTCCTTGAAATCGAGAGAAAGAGGTAGATGAATTGATATCAACTTTGATATAAATGCTTCCTAGTTTCATTCACCCTAATCTTCCCAAAATCCATCTCTCAATTTTTTTGGATTTGGGGGGACATGCGGTCCTGATGATGGCCCGGCTTGAATAAATTTGGAGGGAGTATTGATGGACTTGGGCCAGGAGGCCTGAAACACTGTTGGTATATTCTGACGGATTTTGTCCACAATGTAATACTGGTGTTATCATTTGATGGCAAAGGTCTGCTACACACTTTGTTGACCCAAGACTATTGAGAGTTATTAACAATGCAAGAAATGGATCCTGCTGCGTTGGGTGACCAAAGACTCTGAGGCAGTTTGGCCTTGAGATTTTTGACTGGGCAAGCAAGACACTTTGACAAATGGTGCATGTTGCTGTGTCTGGCAGGGTTTAGCCAAAACACCTTTGAGGGCTTTGGTTTTAAAAGAGGTGTTTTTTTCCTGACCTACCATCCAATGTACCATGGAGCAGAACCATCTGATAAGTTTGCTCTCTCAGGAGCCATCTCAAACACCTCCTTTAAGCTGTCAAACTTAGTCTTGTAAGGGAAGAACTGGCAATCGGGAGAGTCGCTCTCAAGTACAGGACTCTCCTCGCTGTAAATATCCTTGAAGAATTCAAAGCTGAGGAACTTTGGTGCTGTCCAGTTCCCCATGCCGTCCGTCACGACGACCGGTCGGGCCGTGTAGGCGTATATTTGCTCAAATTCTTCCTGCGTCAGTCCTGAGAGCTTTCTGATGTCGGCCACATCCCGACAGATGCTGCAATTGACCGGCGGCCGGAACAGATCCTGGACAAGCTCTGGCACGTCCACTAGGCACGTCTCTGTCTCAATGTTGCTGTCCATGACCCTCTTCATCCAGATCTCACTGAGGGTCTTGTGGGCCTGCGCTAAACGGGGGTCTTCTGGAAGATATTGATTGGCAAGCAATAGCATAAAAGCGACGTAACAGAGCAGCGCTGTGACCGCAACTGTCCAGTAAAATGCCGCACAGAGTACCCTAACAATCCTGGAAGGTGGATGAATGACTTGGCTGAGGGAGTGCAGTTTCTTAAATGACGGCAGTTGGACTATCGCACCCTCTGATGCCCCTAAGTTTTGAAGCCGTCGATGAATCTCTGAAAACCTCTGTCTGGCATCCATCTCTAAGGTACTTGGAGTTGCCATCTGTGGATTTAAGAATACCTGTACTGTAGGCTAACTCAGGCGAATATAAGTTAACAATGGGTGCTTTGACCAAGTTAAAACTTTTCCATAATTATTTTATATGAGTATTAAAGCGGCTACCAGCAGAAATATAAAAAAATAGAAATATTGGAAAGATTGTTGCAACCTGTCCTGATGCTGTTTTTGTTGTTTCTTTCATATATTAATCTCAAAAGACATAAATCTGGGACTGAGATACATTATTAATTTGGTTAGAAACTCGTTTTAGACTTTTACACAAAATAACACACAAAAAACTAGTTTTTAAAGTATGGTTGTGTGAACTGGTGAATGTTTATCCTACTTTTAAATATTTTGTTAAGTATTTTCGTGGTTTTGGCGACATTTTTAAAGCTGCATGACTTTGCATATTGTTTATTGTTTTGGCGTGACCGGGGCCCTGGCTCAACTGAACAGTACGACAAAATCAAAAATTTAAAAAAGAGGAGTACATCATATGATGTAGTGTGATATACTTCTATTCTGTCCAGTTCAAAAGTTAGTTAGTGGGTCTATCACACTGATTAAATTATTGAATCTCATTCTCAAAGTCAAATTCTTTTTTCTTTTTTTTCCTTTTTGGACATAATTGCAATGACTTACCATGCTAAAACTGGGGGCCAAGTGACTGACAAGTGACAGGCATCAGGATACAGTCTTGTTGTTGTAATTGTGCTAATTGGTGGTAAATTCGCGAATGGCTTTTGCTGTTAGAAGTTCGCACACGGGCCAAATGCCCTCGATCGCTATAATTATTTGATGATCCGGCCGGCCGGAGACCGACTCGTACGGCTGGGTGCCGCGCGCGTATACGCGTAGCGCGTATTAAAGGGAAATATACCATTTTGTCGATATGTCAGTTGTGCATTTTTATCGTTTAAAGCAGCAAAAGTGCTCAAAATATAAAGAAAGGGGCTTAACAACTAATCTTGTTAAGTTTTAGCTCTGCGAATGCATATTCCGAAAAAACAATATATTAAAAAGACCTTCGATTTCAATTCAAGATTTGCCGAGTTATAATTTGAATTGCGACCACAATCTGCGTTCTTAGCGCGTTCTCGGCCAGCGGATTGCAGCTAATTGCGTGTGACACACTGATGAACTGACCATAAACGCAACGCCAACGTACGCCGCGCGTCGTTCGATTGAACACGCGCGCACTATTTGCGGAAATGTGCGTCTCTCATCAATGAGTCTGAGACAACATTTGAAAATTACATTCTTGATCTTTTGTTATTTTCTTCAAAATAACAGCAAGCCAGACGGAATTATTTCACAGGGAGTTTAGAAAGAATCATTAATATATTTACAACAAGTAAGCTTTTCTGCAGTATTTTGGCTGGTTACTTATTATTTTTTGTATTAAAACAAAGTTTTATTGTTGGTTCATTTTTTTAATTTTGAAATCCGGCGATGATAGAACAAGAACAGCATTTTCGAGCCATTCGAGAACGGGCAGAATAATCAGTTTGTCAGACAAAACAACATGGCAGCGTCCATGAGGTTTAAGTTTTAATCATGCTTCGGAGACTTTTAAACGGACGATTGGTAAGTTGAGTCGTTGCGAATTGCATAATTTTCACAGGTTCTTTTCGCGTGTTGACAATTTCATTTTAAAAATCGTCTAATTATTTTTAATACGGGGCATGGCGAAGAATGTCACTAGCGCGAGGTACGATCGATAGGCGGTAGGACAACTCGACCGGTACGGTGGGACAACTCGACCGGTACGGTGGGACAACTCGACCGGTACGGTGGGACAACTCGACCGGTACGGTGGGACAACTCGACCGGTACGGTGGGACAAGGGGTAAACAGGGACCCCCTGTGTTGTCCCTCGTTTGTTTTGTTTGATTTGTCTAACATGATGTTGATGTTGATGTTGATGTTGATGTTGTTGATGGGCTGGCGCGAATTCATCGATTCGCAAGACGACATTAAAAAAAACGCGGAAGAAAATCGAACTTGTTTTACCGTAAACAACTTAAAATAATTACAAAATAGGCCTATTATGGGCGGTATGATTAGAATTGAGAGAATGATATATAAAAGTAATTTTGGAATGATAAAAAAAAAACCTTTCACTCTAATTTAATCAAAATTGAGTGGGGCCGGTAGATACACAATTGCCAAAGTAATAACAAACATGATTAGTTAGCTAAACTTGTTAGCAGAAAGTGAAGTTTCATCAAGTTCTTAACACTCCCGTTCATAAATCACAAGTTTATTATCAACCCGCTACAAAGTTAGAAGAGAAATTTATTTCAGAGTTATTTTCAACTAATTCTACCCACTCTGGTCTGCTCTTTTTTCCCAAATTGTACCAATCCTCTCCATTCTGGCCTGCTCATATTGCCTCTTGGCCTAATCCTCCCTTTGTTGGTTCTTCAACACCCCTCCTGTTATCCCTCCTTTGTGTTTCTTTGTCCTTATTTCCCCACTCAAAAACTGATTGCTTGCCTCCTCAGAAAAAAAATATCTTACCGACCCTGAATATTTGTATTGAAATTTTAGCATCTGTTATCGAGATGGCGAGGCCTGTCGAATAATCGACTGGCATCGACTGAGGGGGAGCTTAAACTGAAGGATATACTTGAAATAAGGTTTCCCAAGGCTACGCTGATCCAAGTGCAAGATGTGTCAGGTACAGTTGAAACAAATCCTACTTCAATCAAAAGTTACTTGATAAATGTTGAGACTCCACGGTATGTATTTACACAAATATTGCAGTATTTGGTATTTATCGGATCATTTTGATTATGTCATGAAAAATACAGAAATTAAATAAATATCCTTGTCCTTTGCTCTTTACAGAATCACCTAATTGCCATCATGAAAAAAATGCATTCATCCTCAGTCGTCCAAAATCATATTTATTTTTTAATTTTTTTCTCCAGCGATTGGGGGGGGGGGGGGGGGGGGCTTTTATTGCCTCAATCCTTGAAAAACCTCCACCAATCACTGCTAGGATTTCTTGCATCAGTGCAGCTTTTTATTATATTTTGTATTTTGTTGGACTTGGTCCCAAAGGCTTGGTGTGAAAATTTGTTCTTATTCAACTGTACTTTTCAAGCAAAGTTCTAAGCCATTATAGCTGTTTCCAATCAAAGCTGCACTTTTTTTAAAGAAATTATATCCCATGCCAGTATGTCAGTCAGCTGTTCTCTGTGCTGGCAGGTTTTTCCCCAAATCCTTGGATTCAAGGAAGTTTATTTATTGAGCCCCAACTTGGAAAGTCCCAGAAAATCCTGGAAATTGTTATGAAAAAGGCTGAGATAGACAGTTAGGCTGCATCCGAAACTCTTGTCTAGGGCTACTGGCTAGGTGTGTGCCCACAACTATGTTGGGAAAATGCTGACCCAAAAAATTAAGTGTGTTGGAGTGTAAACAAGAACAAGAGTAAATTATCAGCGCTATGAAATTGGCCCTATATGTACCCTAACCCTCCAGGGTAGTTTGGCTAGAAACCCTGCCAGACGCAACAGATTGCATACTTTGTCACATTGACTTGTGTGCAGAGTCCAGCAAGGTCAAGCAGTCACCACAGATGCACTGTGCTGGATTTGGCAGGGTTAGGGTTGAGATATTTTGTTTTCCTTTTTATTTCTAGGAGGTTGTGGGGCAATGTATCAGGTCAACATTGAATCAGAAGATTTTGCAGGCAAGAGAACCCTGCAGCAACATCGTATGGTCACTCAGGTCCGTTACTTTTAAGTACAGTAGTTTCTTAAATTTCTGGGTGTGTTTTTTTTTTCATCTCTAAATCTTATGATTAGAGCCTGTTGTATTTATCTTAAATCTTGGGTTCATAGTACTGGACCTGATTTGTGTACCAGGATGTTAAAAAAAAATGGAAGACTAAACTTTTGGGGGTTGGTTTCGAATATTCGGTTTTCTAAATCAAAACCGAATAGTGGAATTAAAACCGAATAATAACAAATTTGGTTTAAAATCCCAGCACTAGTATGCACTGATATTTGTTATAGGTTGATCTGCAGTCTAACACATACAGTCCAACACATACAGTCCAACATTACATACCTTGTGTGGACATTCCTTTGAATTCATGTAGTTAAGAATCCTCAAACGAATTTTCATTTTACTCCCGCCATGAAAATTCTTTCAACCCACATTTGTGACTGCGATACCCTAAACTCAACTGTTCCTTTTCACTTTTGATAAAATACATGTTTAACCCTAACCCATGCAAAAACCTTGTCTGGACGTGGGCAAATCCACACAAGGTTTTCGGTTTGTGTATTTACTGTATTATGTATAATTCTTTTGTTTGCAAGGTTGGTACCAACAAAAAAGTGCATTCAATGTCAAGATCTATTAACACGTTGACTGCCAGGCATAATTTCAAAGGGCGCCCCCATTTGCCAAGCATTGTACGCATGCGCATACTTAACCCTAACTCCCTCACCATTGTTATTGAACAATACAATTCCTCCAAAATCCTTCAACTTCCTTTGTTGTGTAGGGAGTTAGGGTTAATAGGTACTTTAAAAAAAGTCATAATTTGAACATAAACATGTATGCCCTCACCACTGCCAGCAGCATATTTGTTGCGTTATCAGTGATGCCAGTGTATTCAATTTACAATACAAAAACCTTTCATTGTCTACGATTATACTCGTAGCGGCAGAATCCGGTACACTTGTTACTACGCCTATACTCGTAGTCGACAGTCATTGTGTTAAACATCTATTCATGGCCTTACTACACCTGCAGTATTGTTTGGTTGTTTGAAAGCATTGTTGGGCGACTGTGTGGGTATTTCCCCATCGTTTCTCTTAACATCCCCCCGCAGTGCTGCACGGCAGGTGTCTGCCACGACCGACCAATCACAGAGCGGCAAAGTTAGATCGATATCCTGGGGGAAATAACAAACCTTTATAAAAAAAACAATTTTTAAAGTTCAGATGCACTGTTTGCTTTTGTCGTATAACATCAATACAGATATCGAAGCGATTCTTTCAATGTTTTTTCACATCATTCTGATTTCCTGGTTAAATGTTTTGTGTTGGATTGAATGGTTTTTTTTCCCCCGTTTGTTTCTTTTATTTGAAAAACTGCATTGTCTGTTGCACGGAAGGGGTTTTACCTACCAAAGTTTTTGTCAGCCCTAAATCTGTCCCTGTTGTTAGAAAGTTAAGAGTGTTATTAAACATATCGTTGGTTTTAAGTTACTAACCATTATTTTCTCAGTTGTGTATTTTTATCGTTTTTAAAACAGCAAAAGTTTTCAAAATCTAAAGACAGTGCTTTAACAACTTTAATTCACCTGACGAAGTTTTAAGTGTGTATTCCAAGTAAATAATGCTCTAAGATATCGATTTGGAACCAGCTACTCACACAAAAAAATTAACACATGGTGTTACCGAACACAACTTATCTTATAGCTTTTTCACCATGCAAACTTTAAAATCTCATCGAAGCGATTACTAATGAAATATCCAAGATGCATTTTTAGACTTCTTTTATTATTTTCTAAAATGACAGCATGCCAGAAGGAATAATTTCAAAGGGAGTTTAGAGTCATTTATTACTTTACACCAAGTAAGCTTGTATACAATAATTTGATCTGTTACCTTTTGAATAGTTGCAAAAGGTATACTTTCCCTTTAACCAGTTTGCACCGGGACTATTTTAACATCACCGAGCCGAGGCGCGAGATTATTTTTAACCAGTTCGCGCCGGATGACGAATATAAACGCAAAAATTTCCCCAAATTCAAAACGGATGACGAATATATACGCCAAGTTCAAGTTCGGAAATATATGTCAGCAGCGCGCAAGGCCGGAAATGCGTGGGTGTGCTACCCAGCACTATAGGCCTGAACACGCTTCGGATCGAGTTTCGTTAAAAATAATCCCGCCCGTCGGCTCGGCGATGTTAAAATAATCCCGGCGCGAACTGGTTAACGAAACTCAATCCAAGGCGGGTTCAGGCCGATGGTACCGGGAAGCACACCCATGCATTTCCGGCCTTGCTCGCTGCTGACAGACATTTCCGGCCTTGCTTGTGACGTGTTTATGCGTCATCCGTTTTGAATCTGGGGAAAACTTTGCGTGTGTATATGTCCTCCGGCGCGAACTGGTTAACATCAGTTTTTTGCTTTCCATTTCTTCCTACACTCTGCAGGCATTAGCTGAAGAAGTCAAACAGATGCACGGCCTAAGAATATCTACCTCTGTGCCAGAAACGGAGACTACAAGCACCAGGTGATAACGAAATACCATCGTCGATATTTCTCTGAAAAAATTTTTTTCAGAAAGTGTGTGGACAAAATCTTAACCCTGACAGCCGAAAAAAGTGCAGCCGTAATTTCACGGGTAAAAAAAATATATCAGAACCATCAAAACTTACTGCCTTTTGTTTGTTTGTAATGTTCCAATAAAAGTATGATTAAATTTGGCTGTCCCAAATATACTGAATAGTTGGAATATGCGCTCACTAGTCGAATATACGGATAGCATTTCTTCAAATTTGAATGTTTGACAAAATGTGAGCAATCGCGAGGAGACGATGGAAGACGAACAAATTGCGTGGTTTTCTTGTTCGTCAATTGCCAACTTGGGTTGAAACTTTTGTACCTGATTTGAAACTTGGAGACTTGCATGAAGAATATTAGCTCATATTTCTTCTGTAAAACTGGTCGAATATCAGCCACCAATATGAATGTTCTTGATATTATTTTGATCAGCTTTTTGACACTTTTTGACAAGCACAGGTGCAGAAAAGTCCGGAATGTCAGCCAATTTAGACCAACACGTGTTAGAATTTGATCACTGTAATTTTAAATTAAATATCTGAAAATTCAGATTAAATCTGAGTTTGAATAAGTGCATGCTAAATTATTTTTAAAATGCTTCTGTTGTATTTGGGGTCAAAGTTCAACCACTAACTGTCAAAATGTACCCCAGACTCTTTCAATCATATCACCAATGGATTGTGTGAAGTAGTCTATATTTCGTACCCCTGTTACATAAAGTCTGAGCCATCGGGGGCCAATTTCACGGAGCTGCTAAGCACACAAATTTGCTTAGCATGAAAATTTGTCCTTGGTAAAAACAAGGTTACAGACCAAATTTTCACGTGATCTTTATTGTTTTTGATTGATAATCAGCTGGTTTTTTGCTTAGCATGAAAAACACGTAGAATGTTGGCTGATAACTTGGTTTTAATGAGCAAGACTTTTAGGTGCTAAGCAAATTTTTGTGCTTAGCAGCTCCGTGAAATTGGCCCCAGTTTTTTTTTGGTATCCTTCCTTAAACAAGACCAAAAGTTGCCAAGGGCTTACATTTTTACTATAAAATGTTAAGGTGACAAATAAAGGCGATTTGGTCCGAAATTTATTGCAAGTACAACTTTGTTTTGAATGACAATGAAAATGCACCCTAAGCTAATTTGTCTTTTTGCGAACAAAAACTATAAATCTTTACGAATAAAAATAGGCAAACCTGAAAGGCACCTAATACTAAAATAGAAATGAAGAACAAAAAGGTTTATATCTTGTAAATCAAAATAAGGCTTTCCAAACTTATTAAAAGAGAGGGTTTTGGGTTCTGCCTTAAAGGGAATAAACAAAATTTACTTTTGTTGTAAATTTCTGAAAATGATGGTGCAGCATTGTACGTTTTAGAATTTTAGCCAGTAAACTTATTCAATAATAATAATACCATATACATGTACATGTTAATCCTGTTTGATTTTGCAATCAAATTTACCACAGGAAGTGGCTACATAATAATGCAGTGTTTCAATATAAAATACTTATTAGTTCGTGAAGTTGCCTTTTTGTTTCGCATACTGTTATACTGTTTATATCAATGAAACATAGCCTGTATAGTTTAAACACAGCCTTGTTTCCTGGTCTTAGTATTAGAAATAACAATTGAATTGACGGAAAACTTCCCTTGCTATATGTGACCTGTCACCACAAAATGAGAGTAAAGTCGGAAATATTAAAAATTTAGATATTGGTATTTTCAAATTATTGAAAAATAGAGCTTTCTAATGGTATATAAATCACTTAGGGGTTTTGCGATAAATACTTTTTACAGCGCTCTAGAAAGTCACGGGTTTCACAAAACGTGTTTGTGAGAAAACTTACTTTAAACATCTTAAGAGGTTTTCGATCATCTGATCTCACCCAAAAAATGAGAATATGTAAAGGAGGAATTGGGCTTTCCAAATTACGCAAAATCTTAAAATTTACCACCCATTCATATTTTGACTTTGGATGGCCATAATTACATGAATTATCTCTGAATCACATTGTGCGACTTTACTCTCATTTTGTGGTGACAGGTCACATATGCTTGGGGGTAGAAACGAGCCTCGGACTTCCCCTAAATTCACCTCCAAATGTGACAGGCTTCTGGTGGGGATATTTGAAGTATATTGGGGGAAGTGGGTTGGGTGTTGGTATGTCTAAAAATACTGTCGACTACTGTCAAGCTAAAATTACACGTAGTAGTGAATTAAAAGTGTAAATGATATTGCGCAACTGTACAGGAAATGCCACGCGGGTTTCACCATAATTTCACTTTGGTTTCAATGACGTCAACAGATGTCTTTTGAATTGTGAATATATTTTTAGCGGGAGTCGGGACAATACATGGAGGAATTTTCTCTCTTGTGTTGTTTGTTAACATACAAATTTGAACCTGAAATTGGCCCGTGCACGTCGTGAATATCTAGTAATATAACGTGGCTATTTCGGCTTAGTGCAAGCACAGTTGTTGCAATAACCTCAAAATCACGAAATATATAGTTGATGTGTAAACTTTAAGTAATTCCCTGTTTGGTGTTATTATTAATTAGTTATCTTTGGGTTTTTATCGCCTAACAAAAAGAAAATGCATGTAGGTCTTCACCACCATTTATTTTTGTTCCACAAATGTTTATTTTCTGTGTTTTAGCCTGTAGCAAAATAATTGTAAATTGCTCAAGAAAAACCAAAACCTTCCACAATAAATCACGAATCTATGATTTCTGGAAGACGGACAGGAAGGCACGGCCAATATAAATATTTTTATCTAAAACCTATTTTTAACATTTTTTTTGCGAGACGTCATACAACCGCTTTATAACAAACGGGGAATCCCCACACGTCTTCCCTAAGCGCTGATACACAATGTACAATACATAATGCAAGCTCTGTGTGAATACTACGTAAACAAAAAAGTACAGTTCGTAATATAAAGACACGTGCTATATTTATCTAGCCTCGCTACACAAACTAAGCGGGATTTTCCCACTTGTGTCCCGCGCAGTGTAAAGTGAAAACCGCATAATAAAAACGTCTGTTGCGTACTATACTGGCACTGGCAGATTGTCAAAACATGGTTCGTACTGCTTAGTCTTGAGATGTTGATGACTGCGGCAATATACGGGCGGTAAAGATTTACTAGTTACTAACTCTGTAGCCAATGAGAACCCGTTAAACTTCATCAGGAAATGTCATAAAATATTACATGTATACTGAATTAATCGCCGTCTGCTAGCGCTACACGACGCTACACATACTAAAAGAAGCTCATCGAATGCAGTCGAACTTTCTTTAAAACACCAACAAGCCGGATTTTGACAGCGGACACCCAACTAACTGATTCTAGTTTTTAAGGTTATTAGAACTCACTGTTAGGTTCCACCATGGATGCAACCTTGGCAGTGGATTTGTTCTGGATCTCCGCGACCGTCAACGCCAGCACGGCGCTGTTCTTTGCGTGGCGGGGACTGGCCGGCTGGGCCACGGGGCGGTTCGCCCATGAAGCCGCGGACGGTTCGTGGCGAAAGTCGCTCTTCGTTCTTCAGGACGAGAAGCCATGGTTTCTGGCCAGATTGTAAGTGGTGTAAATTAATTCTGCCCCATTTAATCCCTGTAATACGGATGATAAGTTTTTGTTTTAAATGTAAATTTTGTTGAATTCAGTGTTGAAATTTGTTTAATTTTAATTTAGTGCAATGAATACACACAAGTCTATACTTGTCCTAAACAAAGTTATTTCTGAGATGAATGCTGCAATTTTATTTCGCTGGACCGCACCACATAATGCCGCGAGATATCATTCAAGATGACAATTTAAGATAACATTTGTATCATTAGTGGTTAGTTTGGATGCTCGCCCTTAATTATGACGAACCATTCGATAAATATTAATATATTTCTTTTAAACAATACATGTAAATAATACATGTAAATAATACATGTAAATAATACATGTAAATAATACATGTAAATAATACATGTAAATAATACATGTAAATAATACATGTACACACTGTACATGTACATCGCCTTGTATTTAGAATGGTTATTCATGTTGTAGCCTCGGTGTAAAATACAAAATAACTTTCCAGATTTTAGATGACTGATTTCAGTTTTCAATCTAATTCTTTATTAATAAAAAGCCATTATGTTGAGACGAACACAATTACCACAGGGGAATGTATATAAACCGCTATTGAAGGAAAATAATGGATTCTAAGGAACCCGGATTCGCTATGCAGGATACACATTCGCACGATGAATCACTGTCCTGTTTTTTTTTGCCAACAGGCGTGGTATACTGTTTTAATAAAGTTGTGGGGGGGGGGGGGGGTGTTAATCAAAATCGTTAATCAAACGTCGGGACTTGCCTACGTTTTTGTGCATAATAATTGGAAGCAGGGCAAGATGACGCAATCGGAGAAATGACGTCAAGGGCTATAATTACCCAGTTCGCGCTTCGCGCGCTCGGGGTATTAAACTGATATGATACGCCAGGATGCTTATTTGGGCGGCGTGTACTCCTCGTATTGGCGGGAAATGACGGAATCGTTTGTATTTCTCAGTTACATTCAATTGAGACAATGTGAGATATAGAATCCGGGTTGATTTTTTTTTGGGAAATATTAAGTTTGACAACCACTTTCGCTGAGATTATTTCGCCCGTAGGTTATATTGTTTAAATAACATTTTAATTTTAGATACAATTATAGACTGCAATTTTTTTACCGGCGAGTTTCCGTAATTTGTTTTTGTAACGGAAAGCTGTGTTTTCTCTTCTATTTTTGTACGTCTTTTCCCAGGAAAATATGCTTTTATTTGGGTTATGTACAAAAAGAACGCCTGAATATTGACGAGTCAAAGTTGGTAGTCAATATATAGGCATCATACTATAATTCGAGCAACGTTTGTCTGTCTGTTTGTCTGTTTGTTTCGCTACTCCTCCCAAGTCCTTGGTCCGATCTCGCCCAAACTTGGTGGGTGGATGTAAGTTCACCCCAGAATTGCCCTTGAGGGGTTCATTTTTGGAAAGGTCAAGGTCACTGGGGTCAAAGGTCAAATGTTCGTTTTTCGCTACTCCTCCCAAGTCCTTGGTCCGATCTCGCCCAAACTTACGGGTACGGGTACGTCACCCCATCCCCAACTTCCCTTCTTCCGGTCATATGTCAAGGTCACTGGGGTCAAAGGTCAAAGGTCAAATGTTCGTTTTTCGCTAATCCTCCCAAGTCCTTGGTCCGATCTCGCCCAAACTTACGGGTACGGGTACGTCACCCCATCCCCAACTTCCCTTCTTCCGGTCATATGTCAAGGTCACTGGGGTCAAAGGTCAAAGGTCAAATGTTCGTTTTTCGCTACTCCTCCCAAGTCCTTGGTCCGATCTCGCCCAAACTTACGGGTACGGGTACGTCACCCCATCCCCAACTTCCCTTCTTCCGGTCATATGTCAAGGTCACTGGGGTCAAAGGTCAAATGTTCGTTTTTCGCTACTCCTCCCAAGTCCTTGGTCCGATCTCGCCCAAACTTACGGGTACGGGTACGGGTACGTCACCCCATCCCCAACTTCCCTTCTTCCGGTCATATATTACACCCACGGGTACTTTTGACTAGTAAGTATAAACGTGCATAGACGGATTATTTGTTTAATTCAATGTTCAAGTCATCGAGAAGTTAATAACTGTTGTAGATAAAAATGTATAGCAATTTCGGGTGACAACAAATAATTGAATGAAATGTTATACAAGGAATAATAATTGACAGCGAAGCTAACGATTCTTTGTTTGTTTCATTTTCATCCTTTTAGTTTGCTGCTCCTTGTTCATTCTGTCGTCCTGTGTTTTGCGGCGTTAACCCTCCTACTTCAAGGCGACGTCCTTCAGCATCCTTTCCTCGGTTTAACCACTTTAGGTCGGACGTGTTTCGCCATAAACATCGGCTGTTACATGTACCTTCTAGTCCAGGATGCCCTACTCCAACGCCACCTACCCAACTACTACATCACCTTCATGCACCATCTGGTATTAGCCGTCGTCTACTTGGTTTTCCTGGAGTACCGACAGAACGCCCTCGGCGGCACGGTGGGGTTGTTTTTCGCGGCAGCCGCGCCGTTTTTCGAACTGCCCGAGCTGTTGAAGGAGTTGCACGTGGAGGAACACCGCTCGACGCACGGTGTGAGTCTCCTCTTGAGCTGTCTCGCTGCCCTGGTCTTCAGACTCCTGCTGCCTGCTGGTTTTGTAGCCTACTCCTACTCCGTAGATTCTCCTTTCACCATGGACATCCTGGTCATGTCTTGCTACTTCTTGAGTCTGGTCTTCTTCGGGATGCTCAACCTCTGGTTCGCGTACTCCGCGGGGAGCTTCCTTCGCGCCCACAACCGGTCCAGGTCGGCCTGGGTGTACATGCGCCCGCTCCAATCGGGCAAGCCACACGGACTGGACGTCATGCAGGTACGATCTAGCAGCACTAGCAACCCCCAAGCGAGGTTCACAGCCAAGCGCAACGACTTGAATTTCCTCGCGCCGTGCTCAAACACCAACTTCACCTCGAACACTCTATCGGCCGGGAATCTAACAAACGGCGGCAAGGATTATCACAAGATCGACATTGCGGCGTTCTTTAACACGCTCGGCACAGCGCCGGGTTCTAAAAGTCAGTCGTCGCTCATCAACAACACTTCTTCTGGGTCGGTCGAACTGCAAGCAAGCTCAAACAAATTACCGAACACAGCAACGAGCCAAGCATCGTGTGGAAGTGACGCTACGATATTTTCCGAGGTCCAGTTGCACTCTGAAGTATAGAGCATTCAAATTAGCCATAGGTTATGCATTACATACTTTCCCGATCAAAATACCACAGTACAAAGGGGGAACATTGCTAAATAATTATCAAAACCCAAATCGAGCTCTACTTCTTGCGGCTGTTGGCTGGGGTACGACGTAACGGCTAATCGCAATTACCGCCCTGCACAAAAAACAGGTTATCTGACCTTTTTGGACGTAATTAAAAAAATCGCTTGACTTTGTAATGAAATGTTTTTTTATGCAACAGTCACATTCCCTAACTTAAAAAAAGGCTTACTGAACAAATAACTACATTGACGATGTCTGTAGCATTATATATAATATATTTTGTTGCGGTTTTTGTTTTGTCGGTTTCGCAGAATTAAAGATGGACTACAACGAAAACTCACACATTAAATTTATTATCGGACCTTGTTTATGTTGTGTTCAGGTAACACTTTATTGTTACGGTCATGTTTTTCTCCCAATAATTTTGTTGCAATTTGACCGACAAAATTAGACCTCGATTCTTCGATTTTGAAATTTCCCGCCCTGTACTGGTTCCCGGCAGAGATCCACTGAAAACCACAATGCAATCCACGATATAGTACCAGCGGACTTGTAAACCAGCGAAAAGTGATGACGTACTACCCATGAAAACGCATACATGGTGGCCCTGAAGGGACTCCGCAGATCGCGAATATCGACGTCAAATTTGACGTCAATAAGTTCACGACTTTCCAAAAAAGTCGCGAATATTGACGTCAAATTTGACGTCGATATTCACGACTTTCCCCAAAAGTCGCGAATATTGACGTCAAATTTGACGTCAATATTCGCGATCTGCAGAGTCCCTTCAGGGCCACCATATGTATGCGTTTTCATGGGTAGTACGTCACACACAAAGTATGAATTATTCATGAGTTAAGGGCTTTTGCTGAAACTGAGTTTTTCTGGGTCGTAGAACGCCGATCCATTTTGTTGTTTTTTGCATGAAGGAACAAGATTTATTGAATACTAATGATATATTAGTAATCATTATACATTTCTCGAACAAAAAACAGCAACACAGCCTTTATCATTATTCCGTTGTAGTCCATCTTTAAGAGTCCTTTCACTTTACTTGTAGCCACAACCCTTTCCCGCCTTCGAAGAGATTCATACTTGTAGACATCATGTTACTTTAATTAATGCAAGATGCAGATTATTATCCAAGTCCCGATATTATTTAAATACTTCCGGTGATTGTGTTTAAAAACTCTTTTTGCAACATTTTTTGAAGTGAGACGCATTTCAACATCATTTGCCTCCACTCATTTGAAGATTTATTTATTTATTTTTTCCCCGCTAAAAAAAATGCAACCAAGTCCAAAGAGACCAAGCCCAATTGTTAACAATCCCGATAATTATTGTTCCAAATGACTTTATAACTAATAACTTTCGTAGATGATGCAATATAATATAATATTAAGTAAGGTATGCGGCGTACATATTCTTAGTCTTTGGGCAAGACGTTGCTTAATTCGCAGCCACGAGAGGGCGCTAACGCGACAAACCATCATCACTCGCCATCCTGTCCGTGGATGGCGAGTGATGATGGTTTGTCGCGATAGCGCCCTCTCGTAGCTGCGAATTAAGCAACGTCTTGCCCAAAGACTAACATATTCTATGATCGAATACTGCACCACAAAAACTGCCAAGCACAAACAATAATTGCTGTACAGCACAAACAAACAAAATCTTGCTCAGTACAAAAAGTTAAACAGCCGAAACTCCATATGCTTTTCATGCTAAGCAAAAGAATAACAAACAATATACATCACCTAGAAATATTTGGTTTGTAACTCCGTTTTTGCCAAGTAAGATTTTTCATGCTAAGCAATATTTTGAGCAGCTCCTTAAAATTGAGGGCCCCTTCTATATCGCAAGCGTTGTGTACTTTGTACAGATATTAACGTGGGTACACAATGATTAATTTTTTGAAGGGGCCTTATGACGAACCCAAATTGCAAACAGCCCCCAAATTATAAGAAAGTGCACCACGCAATTGTGGTTTCATTATAACAACAAGCATTTCTTTGTGCCCCCCCCCCCAACTTAAATAGTCTAGATCTATATTGCCAACAAATCTGTACAACTCGGCATGTGTTTCATTAGACCCAGTAAATAGTCCGGAAAAAAATTCACCAACATGTATACAAAATTCAAGTAATTATTATTTATAACACAACCAGATATCATTTATGTATCGTTAATACAAAATTTACAAAAGGTAGGGGCTAGCAAAATAGTGGATGAAATTTGAATAATAAGCTTACTTCAAGTAACTATTAGATAACCCAGTGATATACCTTTATAAAAAAAAGTTTGGATCAAAAGATGAAGCTTTCGATAATGACATTTTACTATACATGGTCTTTTTCCGTCTGTCTTTCAAAAATACATTTGTGCATTTTCTTTGTGTCTTCCGGCTGGAATAAATGCAAGTAACAAAGGGTTTCCTGTTGATTTTGTTGATTGGTACATTTGTGTGTCTAGGAGATGCTTTTGTAAACTGAAGGTCGTGGGTTCGAGTCCCCACACAAGCAAGCATGCAATTTTGTTTTTGTTGTTCCCAGCGCCAAAACAACATGGCGTATACAGTAGCTAATTATATCAGTGTACTGATTGAAGGGCACCATCTAATATAAAATAAAAAGAATAGATTCAATTTGGTAAAAGATTTTGTTTGTTTTGCAATTCCTTTCACCAAATAAACAAACCAAAATGCCAAAATATTGCTTTTATTTGTACATATGCAATTCCTTTTGTTGCAAATTGATGGTCACCGTTTGTTATACATACGAAATATATATATAAATGTGTTTTTTTGTAAAACACTGAATAAAGACTAATTTAGTTAAAATCTTCACACTATAGATACAAAACTCTTAAATAGTTTAAATAACTACATAATATTTTTATGTTCAACTTTTCCATGATATTTAGTTTTTAGAACAATAAATCTGTTGAAGTGATATTTTTATGGAAATAAACCCAAACTTTGTATTCAAAATTGTTAGAAAACTGTCAAAATTCAATAGAAACGTGAAGCAGAAACTGATGCAATATCACTTGATTGAGCGATGCATTGAGTAATTCAGAAGTGAATTTCAACACCTAACTAGTACAGAGGTCAGTGATAAATAAAACCAGATAATTTTTTTTTTAAAGCTTTCACATTATTGGATTTTTTGTTATGGCCTGAGATTACGACGCCTGCGTGATCTCCGCAAATCCTGAAATATGTCGTCGTCGCATTCGCTGTCGTCGCTCGACGACTCGGACTCTTCACGCGAGTCGTCGTGTTCCCAATCTCGAAGCCCATCTCGCTTGAACTCCCACATTCCGTGACTTCCATCCCACTGGAATAGAAAAAAAACTTGCTGTCACCAAATAATTTAAACTTAGGCCGTTTTCCAAACCCCAGCTTCGTTTCCGTCTTCGTTCATGCAGTTTTAGCAATGGTGACGGAGCCACCACAGACAGCACCTAACCATAACCAGGGCCCATTTCTTTGCATTGCTAACCACAGAATTCTGCGCTTACAATCATCATTTTGTGCTAACCACGAAAGCAGAAAAATTCTGTGCTAACCCTGTAAGCACAGAATCCTTAGTTACGGGTTGTACGCATGCGCAGAAGCCACAATTCCTCGCTAACGCGTGAAATACGCTTACCTTAAGCCCGGAATTTTCTGATACAGTAAGCAGGGATTTTTCGCTAACGGTAAGCAGAACCAAGAAATTCGACAGATTCCAACAAAACATGCAGTTGGATTATGGGGTCAAGTCCTGTTCGGGTTAATTTAACTTCAATTCAATTTTAACCCTCTTTCACATTCTGTTAACCAGTTCGCGCCGGAAGATGTTTATACACGCAAAGTTTTTCTTGAGATTGAAAGCACATAAACACGCCACGAGCAAGGCCGGAAATGCATGGGTGTGCTTCCCGGTACCATCGGCCTGAACCCGCCTCGGATCAAGTTTTGTTAAAAATGTTACAATAATCAAGGCACGAACTGGTTAATAACCAATGACTTTGAGGTATTCCCCCCCCCCCCCCCCATTTTCTTTGTTTATACACGTCCGTATCCTGTTTATCACAACCCGCCTTATGATGTGATCATTTAACTTGTGATCGTCTTGTGACAGGCTTGCGATTAGTTTACAACTACCAGGCCTGCATTTTCATTGCCTTGCACTCAACTAACCACGTCCTTTGGTGTTGAAAACAAGAAATAAACAACAAATAACAAAATAAGAATCTAATATCTGTCTCTTACCGACGAGCTGATGATGTTGTTCTCGAACGGATGCCAGGAGACGTCGCGAACGCAAGCTCTGTGGCCGCCAAGTTTCCTGACAATCTTGCCGGTCAAGACATCATAAACTGGAGAAGAAACAAATCACAATAATGATATTGTATAGGGGTATTTTTAATTTATTCATATTTGTATTCATTGATATGCCTACTACACACACGTAAAAAAATATGGTTCAAAAATATACGAAATAAGCTTTTAAGGAAAAATAGTTGACATTTTAAATTTTCTTTCGGTATTTTAATGGCCTTTTTCTCAGTATTTTACTTTTGTTGACATATCAATAAATGCAAACTTTAAACAATGCTAGCTGGTCAACAGAATGTTAGATTGAACTGCAACAAACAATATATTGTAAGCATAATCTTATTTTCTTTCCTAATACATTGTAATTTGTACCCACAAACCCTAATCTTGACCTCTGTCTAGTTTTGTCTCATTTTGCCAGATTGTCTCGCATTGTTTTCATGCACATTTGTATGTTAAAAAACTTGATAACCTTTCATGAAATGAAGCATCGGTAATTATGTTCAAATAAAATAAAATCTAGAATTTTAAAGCGACGAGTACTTACTGACGACACCGCCTGTCGTGCAACCACAGTAGATGTATTTCTAAAATGGGAGTAAATTAGTCATAAAAACTATCAACGTTGATCCCTTCCTTTCTATTTTGGTACATACTATGGCCTTGTGGGCTGAAGCATTGAATTTAGGTAGTCTGTGGGTAAAGCTGCAGGTTGTGGGTTCGAGTCCAGCCTTGGGTTATTGTGCGTGTACCCTCAGCATGGTCATTTGTCACGCATTGCTTCTCCTTACCAAGGAGTAAATTGGTATCTGAGACGGTTAATGTGATAGTCGCTTCGTGTCGGAATGGCAGCATCGTGCTGTATACTCCACAGGGAGGTGGAATTGTATATGGATTGGTTCATTGGCCCCAATGAGCAGGGGTGATAATAACATAAAGCACTTTGATCTTAGTTAAAAGTGCTACATAAGAAGACAAATTAGCGTAAGTAATAAGGAGACAGTGGCACTTAGGGAGACATTTCAGTGTCACCCTAAGTGTCTAGCTACCCTAAAAAACAATATTTGGGAGTTATTTTTGTCCTAGAACGACAGATTTTGGTCTAAATAGCATAAATCTTGAAGATCTTAGAGAAAAGGGTCAGGGTAAACAAGTTAGGACTGTTTTAAGTTTGTGTACATCTCTATGGGATTGTCTCTCCAAGTGCCTATTTGGAGGTATATATTATTATTATTATTATTAATATTATTCTGTGCAAGTAGAAATGGACATTTGACACTTATTTTGACATTAAATGATATTTCTACTGTTTTTACTTTTACAACACTCGTTGATAAGATAGCTAAGTCCTTTGTGCTCCAGTTCAGGCAGGCCCGTGACTACTTCAGGTCAAAGTCTATGATATATATTTCCTAATTTACCTGGTCAGTCGTGAATGCAGGGGAGAAATGGCATCGGATGCAAGTGTGAAGCACACCGTGGCCTTTGTACGTTAACAATGACGTGTCGCCTTTGATGACGTTTTTCCTTTTTGCTGGGGTAAGATTTATAAGAAGAACAAAAACTGGTACCAGACAGTGGCATAAGTTACAAATATTGACTGCTTCGGGTGGTGAAGTAAAACTAGCTTCCCTCGGTGATCCGTGGAGCATTCTATTTTTCCTCGGCTTTGCCTCGGGGAAGATAGAATGTTCCATGGATTACCTAACTCACGTATTCTGTTGGGTGGGGTTAGGATAGGGATAGGCATGGCCTGAAGGGTACCAGACTGATTTCACACTGCACCGACATTGCACTTACATCTTCTGGGTACCTGTTGCCATCGGTAATCCCAGTGTTGTTCGGCGACTGCCCTCCGACAGCTGGAGATCGCCGAGGTAGGGGAGAAGACTCTGAGATCCCAGAGCTTGATGCTTTGATCCTTGGAGTTTGTGATCAGGTGACGTCCGTCACCCTACAAGCAAAAAACGGGTAAACAGACAAGATTATTTGAAAAAACGTCTTTCAAGTGTTTTACAACTTTACTTTGGATGAAAACAACTGAATTGCAATTGCATTAAACTACATGGCCGTTTTCCAAGCCGCAGCTTAGGCTCCGTCTTCGGCTCCATTATTATTGCCAAACTGCATGAACGAGCCAAAGACAGAGATGAGGCTGGGGTTTTGAAAATGGCCCATGTACCTTAGACTCTATTCACTTGATCTTATAACTTATATATCTCCATTTTTGCCCGAGTCTGATAAACTCCCGCATTGGGGTTACTCAATGTATAAAGACTCATTCTACTTTTTGTTAATTAAAATAAAAAAAAAAAAATTGGAATCAATTTTTGTCTTATTTTATACCTTGGAATCCACACAGGTGATTCCGTCCGTGTGTCCGGCCATTACGCCGACCGGTTCACATGACGTATCGCTCATGCTCAGCATTCTGCGATCCCACACCTTGCAAAGCCCGTCGTCGCCGCCGGAGAAGAGAATCTGTGAGGTCTCGTCGGCAAAACGAACAGAGTTGATGTCATCCTCGTGAGCATCTATCTGTGCCAGAGACAGATCGGGGGTGTTAAGGAATACAATGTTCCTTTATTGTAGAAAAGCGTCCCATTAACCAGTTCGCGCCCCGATTATTTTGACATTGACTGGGTTTAGGTGCAGGATTGTTTTCCACGAACCTCGATCCAAGACAGATTTAGGTCGGCATCTGTGGGTAGCACACCCTGATATTTCCGACCTCGCTTGCTGTGAGCTGGTCGCTGATCTTGCTCGAGACGTGTTTATCCGTCAATCGTTCTGGTTAATGTAGAAAAATGTCCACATAATTGTGTAGTCACTGTACAATTTGTTTCAATATTTCTTACCCTCATTGTCCTTTGATTGATCTCTCTGTCAAATATGTACAAGAAACCATCGTTCGCCCTGAAATGGAAAAAAAATTACAACAGGAAAAAGTTTTGTACTGGTTTAAAAAAGCTTTAACACTAGCTGCTTACTTGGTTTCAGTAAGCATGTCTGTCAATCCACCTGCTTACTTGGTTTCAGTAAGCATGTCTGTCAATCCACCATTGAAATCTACCACTTATTCTGGTGAATTTTGATGGAGGAATTTTGATGGAGTTCGGAAGGTTGGGGTTAAACTTACCCAGCTAGAATCTCTTTATTGTTGCTGGAAAACTGAACCGAAAACGGACAGAAATGGGTGTCGCCAGGCTCCATGTTCAAGGCATCGTGGATCTGGAAATCTCCCCGGACATTGCATAAATGAACTGTAAGAGTTTCAGGAGAAAAAAACACAATTTTCTAATTTTTCAAAAAAAAAGAAAACCACTCCTTTCAGCATGTGCTTGTGAAAATCAATTGTGTATCAATACCTATTTCTCCGTTGTGTATGTTGTTTTTTTGGGTGTTTTCTTTTAGAGGGGGGCTCAGCCCAAAATTTGGAATATTTTCTAAATTAATCAAATTAAAAAAACTTACTGTATTCAGACCAGCTGGAGTAGATGAGGTAATTACCGTCAGGACTGCAGGAAGAATGGATGGAGAGACTTGTCAACAATCAGAGCTTCTAATTAACTGTCTTCTGATAGGTTGTCAATACATTTTCTATTTTCAAAAACTATGGGGCTCACTGTGGCATGAATGGAGGAATTCCATCAAGGTATCATTGGAAAGCATTTTGCTCTTTAGTTTCGGCAAACTAATGAATATAGTCATACAGCAGACAGTTGGGTCAACTTGACCCTTAATTTGAAAATAAGTTTATTTCTGGGACACCCTGTACAAATAATGTCTTAACCAGTTCGCGCTGGGATTATTTTAACATCACCAAGCCAAGGGGCGGGATTATTTGTAACGAAACTCGATCCGAAGCGGGTTCGGGCCGATAGTGCCGGGAAGCACACCCACGCATTTCCGGCCTTGCTCGCTGCTGACAGACATTTCCGAACTTGAACTTGGCGTGTTTATGCGTCATTTGTTTTGAATTTGGGGAAAATTTTGCGTTTATATACGTCATCCGGCGCAAACTGGTTAATATCCTAGGTTCAAAAAGTCTCAATTCAGACGAAAATCTGCCGAATCTCGTCCCTGGGTTGGAGTACCTGAAGGCTGTGTCGAGTATACTCCAGCCTACATTGCGTGCCTTGATCTCTTTGAACTTGTTAAATTTGCCCTCGGTGGTGTCGTAGAGCCGCAGGCTCTGGTCCTGGCAGCCGGAGAGAAAGATGGAGCCGTCCTTGGAGTAGTTACCGCAGAAGGCCTTGGTGCTAAACTGGGCCACCGTCTGCATGGTGTTGGGTAAGAAACTGGGCGGGCAAATCAGAGACGTTTTGAGAAGTAAACAAGCTTCTTCTTTAGGTATGAGACAGGTATGGGAACCGGTCTTAGTAGATACAAATCCTGGAAACTAATTGTGGATGGGACCAATGACAGTAGAATAATAGAGCAACAAAGTGCGTAACGTAATGGCACGCCATATTTTATTTATTTTTTAATTCGGCAGTTCCAGATTTAAGTTGACACCAAAACTGATCCACAATTTGTTTTTTAAAACGTCTTTTGATAGAGCGTGGAAGAAGTCTTTCAATAGATGCAGACTTAAAGCAATGACAAATTCGGAGTGATTTTTAATAAAATTTAGAAAAAATCCCCCCCAAAAACCTCACCAAAACAAAAACAGAAATTTCATTTTAAACAGGAGGTTCAAAAAATCGGAGTTGTACTTCTTTTTTTTAAGAATGCATTTGAGTTTTACCTTTTCGATACCAAAGAACGGTCGCCCCTGGAAAATGTCCCTAAGCCACAGCATTTTCCAATAGCCCTCTGGAAAAACAAAACAAAAAAACACACAGATACAAAATGTCAAAATCTACATTTACAAGTACAATTTATCAGGAATAAGGCCATCTGCAAAATCATCCAGTACCAATTTTTTAAGGTGGATCTTATCTAAAGACATGTATATAAATTATTTAAAAAAAATACACAATTAAATAAATGTGACCCAGCAGGAGTAAATTAGACACTTTGAGGCAAAAATGAAAATTGAGATTTTGATTTCATCGTTTAAAGCTTGTTTAAAGAAAGCAACTTGTACAAACCTTGCTAAGCATTGTGGAGACTGACGTTACCGTCGGCAACACCCCACTGTGGTTCATCCTGGCTCTGAATAACATCTGCTGTTTTAAATCACTCATCTGATGAAATAATTAACAAATCAAAAATTGAATTTGTATGAGAGGCTTTGCATAAATCACTTGGCTATGGTCGGCAATAACACAGGAGTCTATGGTGAGCGGCTGCTGCCAATGGTCAGTGGCTTCCACAGACTTCCTTAAAAGTAGTTTACACCGTTTGCAAACATTAACCCTAACCCCCTAGGCCTTACTTTGGGCTAAAGAACTGCATACTACAGACTACTACTTAGTATTTTGTAGCATTGGGTCTTT
The DNA here is from genome assembly GCA_037893245.1 of Crossaster papposus. NCBI lineage: Eukaryota > Metazoa > Echinodermata > Asteroidea > Velatida > Solasteridae > Crossaster > Crossaster papposus. The sequence continues at coordinate 443,050 of JBAIAA010000534.1, read as the reverse complement.
CTGTGACTGATGTTTGGGTGTGTACTGACAGAGTACAGATACTGCCAACTACAAAATACTAATAGTGGCAATACAGGTCGGTAATACTTACCTGGCAAACAATGCAGTAGTCCAGCCTTGACCCATTGCTGTGTCCCAAGTGACAATTTTTGCTGTAGAGTTTAGAACACCTTACACAGCATATACATGGGCCATGCACACTCAGCAAGCAGAGGGACCCAATGCTAAAAAGTACTACGAGTGCAATAAGGGGTGAAGTACCCAATACTAAAAAATACTACAGGCATTGCACACAAGTCAGTGAGAGTACTGCATACTACTTGTTACTACATGTACTAGTAGTAAAAAGTAGCGTTAGGTAGGGTTAGGGTTAAACAAAAACCAAAATACTGAATCATTATGAAATACCTTACTTGACTGTATAAAGTGTAAGTGAATAACAGAATCAGGCATCCTGTGAAATCACAGCGCCTGATGTGATGTGGTTTTCAAGAAAAGTGGAATTTTGTATTAATTTCCAACGATTGCCGGCCGGCTATCTTAGGAAAGACAAAACAAATGTGGCTCTTGATGAGAAATAGACAAGATGAATACAATCCACTAGAGTACACATTTCACTTACATCTATGGCTCGGAGGTCTGGATTAAGGTTGGCTGAAATGCAAACAAACAAAACCCACACAATGAAACTTGTAAGTGTTGTTTTGTCTGCGTTTCCCCGTAGTATAAACCGCATTATGTTTGTACGTATGTCCCCCTTTATATGTTTGTTTCATGTACACAGCCATTTTGTCGCTGAAGATCTTGTTAAGATCAAAATGTTAGGGCCCTCTTAACTTATTTGATTTGTATATTTCAGATAGTAAGCAGTTTGCAGCAGTTTTAATCTTATTCACAATTAAACTTGGTTTGTTTTGAGAAAAACTACATTTTTGTAATAATATCTAATCTTGATCAACCCACTTTGTTCAGTAACAGTGGATACAATGTACACGTCTTTATACTTTTTATTTTTCAGAACTAACTTACAGCATTGTTGTAATTAGACGTTTGAAAGCTACTTCAGAAAACTGTAAAAATTACATCATTTTGGATTTTTGATTGAAAGAATATTTTTGGTTTGAAATAGACGTGATGTTGAAATGAATCACTCCAGCAATATTTAGTTTTTTAATTTAGTTGAAACATTTTAGCCTTATTTGATTAGTGTAGAAACCATCTCCACAATAATATTTTGTTTTAACATGCAGAGTTTTTCCTAATTCTGACATGACACTATATCAGGTTTTCTTTGCTGCATGCTTTGACAATGATAAAATTCTTGGTAACTCCAATTATCCAACATTATTCGTTTTTTTTTACCTTCTGGGCAGCATTCTATTATGGAATCATCATCGTCACTATCCAGCTCTCCAAGATCCAATTCAGGACGAGAAGAAATCAGTCGAATTTGGCCACTAGGGAAGAGGGAAGGGGGAAGGGGGGGGGGGGGGGGGGGGAGGGTGTTAAAGAATTACACTTACAAATTTCAAATCGGAATAAGAACCTAGACAGTTTTCCAAACCCTAGCTTCACCTTCGTCTGTGGCTTCATTCATGCAGTTTGGCAATTGTGATGGAGACGGAGCCTAAGCTGGGGTTTGAAAAATGGCACTAGGCTCTCAGTGTTAAGACGCATTGTACGACATTAAAATTGTTCTTTCTTTACCCCTATAAACAAAAGACATAAATACGTTCCACGCTCTCATTGGAAATTTAACATTTGTCAAAAGAAGTATATATTATCCATGGAGGCAGGAATTTTTTCCTCCATGATATATCAAGGTCAAAAATTACACATTTTATGGCATTTTTTTCACAGGTTGCAAATGGGATATCAAAGATTTGTTGGGCTGTGCGTTTTCGATATTATTTTAATTTGAACCTAATCAAAAAATTATATGAATATTCAAATATATTAAATATTTGTAATGAAAATTATTTTTAATGCATTTTTTCTTGGACGCCGCTATTAATTTCTCACTGCACTGAACAGTATACCATGACTGCACAGCAGCATTTGTCCAGTAGCTGCACTGCACAATAGACCTGAACGTGCAGCTGTCACACAGGCCGTGTTCAGGACAGATTAGCGGGCCACGGCCACAGGCAGCTGCCTGTTGTCAAGGGCATTTTTTTGCAATATGTAAATAGTGGTTTATCATGGAGGAATATAAAGTAACCAATCAACAGCACAAGGTTTTTTCCCCCAAAACAATTATATATTTAAACGCTGAATCATGCTATGTCCGTATGTGACCTTGACCTTGTCACCTACCTTCGCATTAAATACGCCAGCAGTTCAGCGTGGTCCATTTCCGATTCCGAATCTCTTCTCCCGCGGCCAGTCCGTTCCGGTTCCCCGGAAGAATTGGATGCAGAATCTCTACTTGCCCTCGTATCGCTCTGTCTGGATCCCATCAGAACATCGAATTACCTCATTGGGTTTCATTAGTCACAAGAAACTTGTTTATCCTTGCAACTCCAGCAAGCGTAATACGTAATATTAATTAAGTATCACATTTAATCACAAACGATGTTTACACAAGATAAACTAAAGCCAAAAGGCAAAGTTCAAGTTCACAGTATACTCGACTCACAGTGAGCCGGTATAGCGCCATCTCTTGTTAGAGGATACAGAGCCGCCTTACAGACATTTAGGCCGAGTTCGGGCGGTACGGTCTGTTCTTGACACGCGTAACTTGTTCTTGCAAAACCCAGTGGATAGGTGGTGTGTGTTCTTGTTCCGAGTGCAATGTTCACGGGTCGCGTTCCCGCCGTTCGAGCGCGAGAACAGAGTTCGCGTGTCAAGAACAGACCGCCCGAACTCGGCCTCGGCCATAAACACAGGTTTACATGTATATGTGAGCCGCTTCTAGAACCGTAAAGCCGTGGTTTCAAAAAGATGCATCCACCGCTAAACACGCAGCCCGCCACCAACGGCAGTACTGTACACAAGAAACAACATCTCCTGTCCAGTTAATTCTCCAAGCCAAAAAAGGTGGATTTTTCTGTATAATTTAGAGTAACAATACATATTTCATAAGCAAAGGTATTAATGAAATTGTTTTTTCTTCTCCCATAGTAAATTACGTTGCGCATTGGGTTGACAGAAGGTTGAGAAAAATGAACAATTCGACGCAACGTTGTATTTCACTATGTAATGTTTGTTCATATCCAATAAGGCAATATATTTAATTTGTTCATTCATTTCTGATCTGATACCCCCGGTTGGACGACGTCTTTATTGCATTATGACTGTACACAACGACAACCTGGGCTAAATCTGATCACGTTGTTTGATGGAATACGTCCCAACTATATCATCGGTCCAAAATAACAGCTGGGACCGTCGTTTTATACTAGGCCAGCCCCAACTGCAGAACTACAGTTGGGACAGTTCCAACTATAGCTAGTTGGGACAATCCTACTTCCAAAAATGTCTGCCGAGACGGTGCCTTACATTTTTGGAAGTAGGACGAATCCCAAATGGGACTGATAGATGGGACGTAACATTTGTTTTGCGTTTTGTGAGTCAATCACACTAGCTCATTAAATACAGGGAGATTTGCATAATCCCCTAATTTCTAAAACTTTAATGCGCCATATATTACTCAATTATATCAATGTTGGTGACTGCTCAATATGGAGGTATCCTGAATCCATCAAAATCTTGCAATACCGCTCTAGGCCTAAAATCCTCAATCCATCAGATTCCACCAGTATTCAATAATTGTATCCTGAATCGGCCAAACTCCTCAAAAACAGGAAATGGATTTTGACGGATTTAGGGTGGTTAGGATTAAAGAATATGTTGAAGAATTTGGCATAGTATTGATAATATGTAACAATATGAATAATAACTGTTTTGTTATTTTGTTTTTATTCCGAAACGAGCAGTAGCTGTGTTCTTAAAGAATGAAATTCACTGTATGGATATTGCAGCATCCCTTCAACCAGTAACATGGCATCAGATGTACATTCAACACAGGTAAGACAATTTTTACGCTAAAGTATATCTTTTACGCCTGGATCAATAAAGTAACCAACCAAAATATTGTTGAAAAGTTATATTAATTATTGACTCTAAATTCCCTTTGGAATTATTTCTTCTAGCATGCTGTCATTTTAGGATGATAATAAAAGATGTATTTTTTTAAGATATATGTCTCCGAGATGCATTTTTAGAAATGTCCATACGCATGAAATCATGGACACCACCATCATTGGTCGGTTCAGCTCATTAAGCGCGTAGCTGCATTCGGCTGAATGGGAATGTATCTTGAATACTGATTGAAAAAAATCTTCGAATTTTGTTTTCTTGTAATGTACATGTACAGCATTTACTGAGATAAAACTTAACCAGATTATTAGTTGTTATAAGTGTACGTCATTTGATGTTAAGCACTATTGCTGTTTAAAGGTTGTATACACCATTTGCAGATATCAAAAAAATGTACTACCGAATTATTAAGAAATATCTTACTTATTTAAAAGTAAATAATGATTGTAGGCATCCAGCAAAATAAGGGCCCTAGATATCCTGTAATTGTTCAAAAAAATTGAATTGTATAAACCAAAATTCATTCTCGCCGTCCGGCGGGCGCGAAAAAACAAAGATAACATAAGAATAACTGCTCGACTCCAGTGGAAAACAAACGCTGTTTTTCATGCTTTTCTCGGCATCCATGAATGTAAAAATTCGGACAGGTCAGTTAAACGATATTTACTATATAAAATACAACCCCCCAAATCCACCCATTCCTGATAATTCAACAAATTACCAATGGTGTATACTACCTTTAGCCCTAACCCTCCCAAATCCTCCAAATTCCTCATTGCAAAATGCAGGATTTTGCAGGATTGAGGTCACTTGGAGTTTGATGCATTGCAGGATTTTGCAGGATTGAGGTTACTTGGGGTTTTACCCCTGCAGGAATATGGAGGATTCAGGTTATCAGGCTGAATGTGACACACAATGATTTTGCAGGATTGAGGTCACTTGGAGTTTGATGCATCGCAGGATTTTGCAGGATTGAGGTTACTTGGGTTTTTACTGACTGCAGCCAGGGCAAGACTGCAGGATTTTGCAGGATACAGGCTGTATGGTCACCAGTGACCAATATTGGAGGATTTTGCAGGATTCAGGTTACTTGGAGTATTAACAATTTAGGAATTGGAGGATTTTGCAGGATTCAGGTTATGTGTAAGTAAAAATGGGTAGGGAGTTAGGGTTAAACGACAAAAATAAACAACTGACATAATGGTCTACTGACCTTTAAAAGGCATGTAGGAATATCGGTAATTACATGGAAACTACCAATTTCATGATGGGAAAACTTGCTTACATATATAACTGGTACTAAATACTAAGTACTAAAAGTAGCCCTAATTGATAACCAAATGTGTTTATCATAACAAGATTGACTAAAATAGAAACTTGCAAGTATAAACATGGAAGTGATCAAATTAAACGTGATGTGTAATGGTTGCTGAAGACTTCTAGGGCATATCTGAATCACTACTTCCTGAACTCTATCTGCACATGAGGTGTTGTTAGATTTAGTTTGAAAATTATTTTTTGCAAAACGTTCACGTGCTGCAGAGTCATGTACAGAGTCAAATATGGAGTCAAATAAATTAACAGACATTTGTAGCAGTTAACTTTAACGTAATGCAATTAGACAAATAATTATAGGGCACATGTTCAAAAGAGAAACATTTATGACCACAGTCCACACCAAATTTGACAATTTGGGCCTGTTTAAAAAAAATATTTTGAAACTTCTAAGGTGCATGCCCTAGGTACAAATCTCAGACACTGCAAATTCTAATCTTTGTAATAAAAAATATTGAAGAAATTTTAACTACTTATTAAAAACCTATCCATAAACATGAATAACAAATACGTGTAGATCATTTCAGCATTTGTAGTTTGTAGTTTGAGGGAAGTTCTGTAATTTAATAATAAAAAAAACAATATTAATATCACTCTTCCTTCAGCAAATGAATTTGCCCTTTACATCGGTCTTGATTTTTACTCGGTTTTACCCATGATTATTTGGAGTTTCCTTCTTATTCCTGCATGGTTAGACGTACCTGTTCATTCTTAGTCATGCAAGTTTTGTTAAACTTCCAGCAACTTAGTTGACTAGACCTTTGGTCTAGTCTGGATTTGTACCAAAGAAGCCGTCAACTGATGACAACCCCTCTTTTAGCACCTTGGCCAATGACCAATTTGTAACTAGGCTAATGCGTAGTATCCGTGCTAGCTACAGGAAACCCTGATTGTAGGAACTGGCATGTAGTTACTGCCACAGTCGGAATTTATTAGGAGTCTTCAATTTACAGGATCTCGGCTATCCGATTTCACAAGCGTTTCACAATTTGGCGGACACACATTGAAGAGTCGAGCGTTGTAGTTCTTTATTAGTTTTACAAGGAGTGCGAACATGGCGGCACTATCTGGACTGTTGCGGAAACTGCCCACGTACTTTCAGTACACATCAGCCAGTCGGGTAAACATGTTATCAACGGTTATTCACTGTTCCCATTTAATTGTTTTGACTGGATATTTTTTGTGTACAACTACATGGTTCAGACACACACTTGCTTTTGGCAGAAAGGTTTTCTAGATTTGTTAACAGTTTGTAATGTAGATCTAGCTCTCTGTAAATTGTAACTTGTTGTGATATACAGCCTACTTTATCCCAAGTCAAACTCCAACACCAGGTTTTGTTGGGATCTGTTAGGATGGGTGCTGGACCCCAAACTGATTGTCGTTAACACTGGGTTAGGCATACCTCCAGAATCAGAGTCCAACAGTTTGTATGTACAGTTTGCCATATGGTGTTGGAATTTGCAAGAATGGGTATGGTTCCTAGTAAATAACACTAGGGAGTTATGCTAAATCAGACAAATATGAAAATAGGTCAATAATTTGTTTTCTTCAAAAACTAAATACTTGTAATATTTGTTGTGCAGGGTGGTGTGACAAACGAAGCAGAATCACAGCTCATCGTCCGTAGGAATACCGTCCCAGTAGCCAAGAAACAACTCCCTCAGGTTCCCAAAGACGAGCAGGAGGCGGTAGGTCCTGGCAGACCTCCGTCGGTCTTCGAGAGGTCAGGGGTCGAGAGGTCAGTGATAGAGAGGTCGGGGGTTGAGAGGTCTGGGGTTGAGAGGTCTGGATCAACGTCATCCGCTGAGCGGGTCAGCTCCGCCACTAGCCCAAGCAATGGTACCTCGTCCCCGGGAGCATACGGCCAATTTTACCTGGAGTACGCGCTGATGGCCGAATAGTAAGAATCTTGTTTTTCATTTCAAAGCGATTTGCTTCATTTCACTTGCATTATATTTCTTCTTTTTTTTGGGAAAGTTCTGAGGTCCATCTACTCTTAAATCACCTACAAATTGTCCATTATAAACTTTGAATTCCTTTGGCTTTTTTGCTAGGAATCACCCTCAATTATTTGAAATCCTCCACTGCTTTCTTAAATATATGTTTGTTTCTTGTACACAGCCATTATGTCTCTGAAGAAGATCTTGTTAAGATCAAAATATTAGGCCCTCTTAAATTATTTGTTTTCTTAAATTTGCGAAGCAATGCAGGAATTGGTCACGAAAAGCGAAATGTTGTCCCAGAAATGTAATGAAATGGTCATAGAATTTGATATTAAGATTTTTGAGGGTAGCCTGATACGTTCTATTTTAACCTTTACTTCTCTGTGTTTTGCCCCAGTAATCAGCTTCATAAACAGAAGTTACCAGGAGTGTTTGTCATACCATCAGCTAAATCACCTCTCCGTAAGTACTAACTGGGTTGAACCTTAACCCCCCTATAGGCCCTTTTGGCTATGAACCACCTTCAATCCTGCAAAATCTTCCAACTGCCACTGTGACAATGATAAAACCAGGGGCCAATTTCAGAGAGCTGCTAAGCACAAAAATGTGCTTAGCACAAACAAGTCTAGCTCATTAAAACAGGTTACCAGCCCAAACTGCACGTGCTTGTCATGCTAAGCAAAAACCAGCTGAATACCAGTTGCAAGCAGTATATATACACCCCCTCGAGTGCCACGGGAGTTTGAGTTTACCTACTAGGGTGTGCTTCCTCTTTCCCTAGATTGGTTCGGGGTGTTGTTCATCAGACAGGGACTCTATCAGGAAGGCATCTTCAAGTTTGATCTCCTCATCCCGGAGAATTATCCAGATGGTGACAGTCCCGTGAGTGGTCTTTAGTATTATTATTATTATATATTTCTGATAATGAAACCAAGGATCCCTCAAGCCTGAAGAAACTTGTAGAGAGAAGACAATGAGAAGAAGGTACAGCTTTAGAGGTGGGAGGAAAACTCCAGAAGAATATTCTGGAGAAAACCCAAGGAGTCAGGCAGGGACTGAAAACCCAATCCACATATTGGCCCAGGCTGGATTCGAACCCGGGTCATAGAAGTGGAAGGCGAGGAAAGAACCGCTACGCCAACCTGACTCATTTGATGCCAGTGATATATGCAAATCATTGACCAAGAGTATACATGTCGTATCATGACACCACTTCAGCGGTTGTGTACACAGTCTAACGAGAGTTGAGAGAATGTTCTAAGTACATTTTATTACCTAACAAAATTGGAAATGTTTTGCAGTCCAAGATTCATGTCTTTTCACAATTTTTGAACTGATTGACTTCTATTGAGACGATACATGAAGGAAGACAAGTAGCGTCAGGTTGCAACATTTATTTTCAACTTCTGATTGTACAAAGTCTGAGAGAAGCAAGGGGGATAAACTAAGCTTTTATGAGAAGCTGGAAATCGATATTTGAAGTGCCGTTGATGTGGTTGGACTGCGTTTAGTTATGAGATTCGATCATGAAAGGTTGCCAGCCACGCTTTTAGTTAAAGGATGATCTATAGGCAATCCCCGTGTTCAAGATCCTACTTGATGATGATGATCATGATGATGATGATCATGCATTTGTAAAGCGCCATCTATCTAGTTGCCTATTCCGAGGCGCTGCCAGGAACACCGGGGCGAACCCCTTCTCTTAGCGAAGAGTGTTACTGGGTTCTTTTACGTGCATTACACAACGCACGGGACCTACAGCTTTACGTCCCATCCGAAGGACGAAGCAATAGTGGTTTAATTGCCTTGCTTAAGGACACACGTGTCGACACCGGGACTCGAACCCACACTCTGCGGAACAGAAAACCGAGTTCTTAACCGCCCGGCCACGACACTCCATAATGAGACAAACCATTGAAATTTCCATCTTGTTTGTTTTCTCCCAGAGGTTAATATTTCAGCCGTCCATCTTTCATCCCATCGTGGACCCGGTCAGCGGAGAACTGGACGTCCTGCGAGCGTTCACGAAGTGGAAGAGAAACGTCAACCACATCTGGCAGGTGTTGCTGTATGCGAGGAGAGTGTTCTACAAGATTGACACCAAGGCCCCTCTCAACCCAGAGGCTGCCGTGTTGTGAGTAGATGAGCACCTGTGAAGGTTCCATGTTAAAAACTTACTCCTTTAATTCCTACCTCCATATTAAAACATTTGACCACACGGGCAATAGACTGCTTGGTACTAGTTCCGCAGAACTATGTTGCTCAATCCAACACAGTCCGAGAGTTACTCACATGAGTTTTTTGCTCGCCAATTCTCAAATTTGTATCCTTCTGGAGACATTGTTTGTTTTCATATGTACAAAATTGTCGGCGGGTCAAGGGCTATTTTTAAAGTGCTCCTATTTCAACTCGGGTAAATATTCTGGGCTGTAACCCCAACCCAATATCCCTTAGACCGTATACTTTAATTTGCGACAGATAACCGTACCTTGGAAATTCCTAGTTTTTGAGTAAAAATCCAAGAATATATTTTGTGAAACCTTGTGGAGACCTATTCAACTATAGATGCATGTACATGCCCATGGCGAGAACGTCTGCAGCCTGCAGTACAGTGCACTTGCTGGGGTTGAATTGATGAGTCTACTGGGGCCAAATTTACAGAGCTGCTAAGCACAAACAATTGCTTAGCACTAACAGTGATACTCATTAAAAAAAAAACGTTACCAGCCAAAACTCCGGATGCTTTTCATGCTAAGCAAAAACCTGCTCAATACCAATACCTGGCAATTTAGTTTGTAACCCTGTGTTTTTTCCCCAAGGAAGAAATTTCATGCTCAACATTTTTTGTGGGTGCTTGGCAGCTCCATGAAATTGGCCTGTGGTCATGAGACATAAAATCTATTATTCCAGAACTTGCTTTCGAGGCTGTATCTGATTCCTCGTCCATTTGATGATAATTTTGGCACAGATACGAAGAGGACCTGGACTTGTTCAAATCCAAGGTCAGCGAGACGGTTGAGGCGAGCAAGAGCCGTAAATACGACCCGCCGTACTCGGAGGACCCCCATGCCACACACTTCAGCGAATGGGACGCCGACAAATACGGTTTGGCGAGGACGGCAATAATGACACCCAAACCACAGGTATGAGGCGTCGGGTGTCCAGATAGATGGGGATTCAGGTTGCCGCAGTGGGTACTTTTCCTCGCCTTTCACTGCTGTGGCCCAGGTTCAATTGCCAGCATGGTCCACAAAGTGGATTGGGTTTTCAGTCCCGTGGCCGTGGGTACCCCCTATCCCACCTTCCCCCCACCCCCCCCCCCCCTAGAATATTCATCTGGGGTTTTCCTGCCACCTCTAAAACTGTAATTTCTTCTTATTGTCTTCTCTACGGGTTTCTTAAGGTTTGCCAGCTTACAGTGCCTAGAAGAGTGCGCTCTTGAGGATTTCTTGGTTTCAGTACCAAAATATTAATCAAATATAATTAATTAATCAACTATAATAATTATTAATCACATATTTTGAACTCAGTAAACGTAACTCAAGTCTGTCACGAGCCAATATGGCTCATCATAGGCTGGCGTTTATCTGCGGTAACCTTGAATCGACAGAGAATCGACAGAGAATATTTCTATCTCTTAGACGAGATGCCAGTTCATTGCAGGTTGCTCCCCAGCTAGCTAATGCCGGTACATATGGCAAGCAGCTGGATTTGAACCCCTTACTCTCCAATCACAAGTCGCCAACCCATTGCTGCGATAAGAAATTTTAGTTGGAATCTTGTTAGTTTTGTTATTCAGTAAATTTAGTTCCCCTAAAAATACGACAAAATTGATGACCTATTATAAACCAAAAAAATGTTAAATTACTGACAGTGTTCCAATCATACTGACTTTTTGTAGACCTTTTTGAGGGTAGGTTCAAATCAATTCAGGATTTAGTTTTTCTCATGTTTTTTCAATCCAGAAATCCCCTGGGGAATCCGGAGGTCACAAAAACGCCCAGGTATCGGGTCTGTCGTGGGTCAAGCCAGGCACAATGCAGGTATTCAGCAAGGACTGACACCGGAACGTGGAGATTTGGTATAACGAGAGAAAATTGTTTGACAGAATGTTGGTGTGAGACAATTATGTTTGTGTGTTTACAAAGTGAACCATTGACAGTGGACTGTGCGAAATATGTCGGCATTTATATTCCGTGTTTGTTTTGATGTGAAGTAGGGTGTAAACTGTAAATGATTGAAATTTTGTTTACGTTTTGTTTACACTGAAGTAATAAGCTGTGATGATATATTATTCTCATCGAGTCGTAGGTCACAAGTGTTTAATTTAGAAAAAAAAAAATTGCTTAGCAGGCTATTGGTTGATAAAATATGATTATGCTGATCTGTATATAGGAGATTATAAATAATTAATTTAATGTGGTCAACCACGATTATTTGTGTGCATACAAATTATCACCCAGAAATCAATGAACTAATATTAAATTAACAACATTTACAATTTATTTTAAATATTTATATCTTGTCACAGTACAGGTTAGTTTAAATTACAAATAAAAATGTTGTGCATATATTACCTTGGTTGCTATGTGTGTATTAATTTTGGCTATGCACAGCAAGATGGCAAAAAATTGCAAAAACCATGTGACTCGCTCTTGACCAATCAAGTTACAGAATTTATGCAGACTTATCACCATTCTTTCATTTATAATTGGCATATTTGTGTTTCTTTTTTGTAATTTAAGCACATGCCTGAATGTATTGGGCAAGTTCAATAAGCCATTTGCGCGTGACCCCGAGTTAAATTTAAATAATATCTGGTACACTGACTTGTTCACACAGCTTGGCACAGTTTAACTTTAAATTCTCCAGACCAAAGACACTGTTGCTATATCACGTGATTTGGGGCAAGCTTTTGCATAGTTACGTAAGAGAAGCTCAGCACCAATACATTGTTTACAATGGGTGAGAATGGCAAAAAGACACCAGACCATTCCAGAGCTGGGGGTTGCTAGCGTATGACGCGTATGGCTTGCACCGAATCACGTGATATAGCAACAGCGTCTTTGGTCTGGAGAATTTAAAGTTAAACTGTGCCAAGCTGTGTGAGCAAGTCAGTGTACCAGATATTATTTAAATTTAACTCGGGGTCACGCGCAAATGGCTTATTGCAGAATGTTGCTGTCAGTGTAAAAGTTACTTTTGGGGGGAGGTGTAAAGCAAACAGAGAAAATACATTTTTGCAAATTCAAATTAACATTAATAAATTAGTGACAATATTAAATTAGTAATATCTGCTTAATATTTAATGCAAAGTATTCTTTAAATAGTCATCATACATATTCAACAGCAAAAAAATGAAATGATAAAGATATATTCTTGTAATTTAATGCACAAGTAACTTAGAATATGTTTTAATTCAGTACTTACAATAGACTTTACATAGGTAGTTTTTAGATTAAATGAATTGAGATACATGTAAAGCCTAGCTTATTTATCTGGTTTCCAGGACATATACTGATCAAAGCTGCAAATCTTCATACAGGTACAATTTTATTTTTGCGGGAAACTGAACGGTGTTGTAGAATCTATGTAGGAATCATAAAGAATGTTTGTTATTGATCTGAAGCATTTTTAACAAATGTGCAGAGCTATTTCTTCAAAATCTATATCTGAATCTTGGAAGTAATTTTTTTTGATTGAGGAACCTCTGCAATGTGCACATTTTATATTCAAATAGAGATCAAGTGCCTAAAATTGATATTTTCATGTGGATAGATTGTGTATCATTACATTAACTTTTTTTTGTAAAATTCTTTGGCTCTACTTTTGTATGTTTTAGTGGGAGCAAACCTATTGTAATTGTGTGCAATTTGTAATAAAAGTCTATCTGACTCTTTGTCCACAGAAAAATTGTTTCTGCTGCCTAAAATGCATGTTACAAGGTTCAATTAGTAGTAAATTATGATTATTAAAGCTGGAGATTCAAAGTAGCGTACAAAGAGGGTAAAACCTTGGATTATTTTGCAAAATTTGAAATGATGTTTGTGGTATTACATGCATTCTTTAAAGTTGAGATGAACTGCAGCAAGGAACTCAGAAATGTCAAAATGGGAACAGGATAAGTAAATGCTGGAAAGGGTGCAAAATGCTTGGCGCGGCAGTAGACTTCCTGACATCAATAAGTCTCTTGTATAGCGTGCCTTGCTGAGGACAATGCATCTACTCATGATTAAAGATGAGGTCAGACGCAAAGGAGGTAACAAAAGCTGGATAATAGAGCCATTGCAAAAGAAACCTGCAAAATTTGGTCTACTTAATTTCGGCTATTCCATTTCACGAACCAATCGCTTCAGTCTCGTCACTGTCCCTCAAAGTATGCAGTATCTCATTGGTCAATGCCCACCGTCTGCGGTTCCAATTAAAGTGGGTGGGCGGGGCATACTCCCCGGCCTCCCCAAATTCAAGGAATGGACTTATTTCGATGGCAATGCTGGATTTGATCAGCCCGATGCCGCCGGTTTTTTTGGGCGCTGGGTGGTATATCCGCCCACTCTTAGGAAGCATGCACACTTTCTCCGGTTCAAATTTAACTGTGTAACTATCGGCGAAGTTGCACATCAAGCGATCAGAAGGGGTGTCCTCCGAAGTGTCCAGGTGGTCCTCAGGTGGAAGAATTTTCGTGAAGACTATTGGCCGGTCGTCGCATCTGATAAAGTTTCTCTCCGCCCCACATGGAGATAGGTAAGGGAAGTCCGCAGCATATCGCTCCATGTTATTCAACTTCAGACGTTTGAAGAAGAATGACAAGAATTTCTTATCTGAAAAGTACAAATTAAAAGTTTAAATTAATGTTTTCAAGGTAAAACAATGTAAAACATACAACACAATTTTATACAAATTTCTACCCATAATTTGGAAATATAAAAATGACCCCCAAACCTTTAAAGCATGTGATGAAGTTCTTGACTTTGGTGTCATCTAGAAATAGCTGGAAAAAGTAAACGTTAAGAACAGAAGATTTAATATACAAAACAATGTGTACACATTTCAGACCCCTCTCTTTTTTTAATGGAAACTGAAAAGATATGATTAATTTATAACGTTTAATATTGTAATTTGATTGAAATTTGCACAGAGAAGAAGAGGATTATTCCTAATTGTGAACAAACATGTTAAATTCGTCATGTAACGTATGTTTTGAAGTCAGTGTAATAGTGTTATTTCAAGTGCAACTTGCAAGTTTTCTATTTCTTGATGAAGTGTACCTGTCCTTGGTGGTCAATGAAGTAAAAATATTCTCGCACTCTAGGCTCTGGTGATTGGCCCTGCACGTAACTAGCCCTAGTACACAGCTGTTTACAAGTTGAGACAAAACGACAGGCGTTGATAGAGGTTTTCCAAAACATTATGCCACAATTTGGAGAGGCAAAAGTTAGTGTGTGTATTCTGCGCTACTTTGTTTTGATTATACAACCCCTCAACTTTGACCTTTGTCTCTTTAAACTTTGCCATCACTAAGGGATTTATCTGTTTAAGAGATGCATCTTTTGATTGGTTTTCAGTACATTTTTTCATTTTGATAGTGACAATTTTCTACATTTTTTGACAGTGTAAAACAATAACAATATTTTGAGGAACACCACAATTATTTGCACAAATTACTTAATTAAATAAAAATTAGCTTCTAAAATGTTAAAATAGGTCATTCTCGTCGACAGATGCGTATAACCATGGTGTAACCGAGTAATACACTTTAGCCAATGGAATCGACCGTTCTTTCGAATCTGGTCGACCGTCACCAACACCAAAAAGCATAACGATCTGACGATTCCCGACATGTCGGGCGTATTTCGGTTAGAATTTTTCAACATGGAGAATAATCACTACAATCTCAAGTAGTTAGCTGCTGTATGTACAGCATAACAAGTGTAAACCGAAGGATCATTTAATATCAACTACGACTGTGAAATAGTGTTTAAAAATGACGACAAAGCGATCCTGGAAACTTCGTAAGTGTTGCTTCATCCATGTCATCATCATCATGTATGTCAACGAGTACTGTACATAACATCATGTACGGTACATGTACATATGTACATGTACAGTGCCTGGCTATGCAGTAACTAACGATTTATAAAGTAGAATAGAAGTTATAAATACGACACAGGAGCGCATTTTAATTTGCGCCGCAGTTGTTTGCCGATGCCAGCATGATATAGGGCTCGCACTTTCATTGTGAGGTTATCTCAGATTGACTTATAATTTTATATAATCTCATAATTAATTTATTGAAAATGGTTTTGGTTGACCATGACAATTACTTTATTATTACGTCCCTAAGTTTTGAGGAATGAATGTATCATCCCGACGTCACTTCAGCGATTGTGTACAAAGTCGTAGTATTACTAGCCTGGACGAAACGAAGGGCGCCCTCGGATCGAAAAGGGGGTAAAAACGACGTCAAATGTCATATTTTGTGTCAAAAATAAATTATTTCTCTCTGGAAACACAGTTACAAGTAATTCCACACAAGGCACATACAAAACTTTCACTTTTTTACACTTTCTTGCAGTTTTGATTAAAATATGATATAAAATTGAGGCAAAAACATCGTCCGAAAATGGCCCAAAAAGCAAAAATCGACTTTTAAATTTCCCGCTCCGCGCGGCTCCAAAAGTGGGCCAATGAGAGGCTCCATTTGTAGATCGGGAGGGCATTGCCGTTTCCCAATCAATTTTAACAGTTTTAGTCTTAAATTAAAGCAAAAACATGATTCTGTAACTAGCATATGCGTACTAAACGCGATATGAATATTAATTAGGTCTTAAAACAAAAGAAAACCTTAAAAAGCGAACACTTCAGATTCCTAGGTAGTACGCCCTCCCCCATATATCATTGGAAAGTCTATGTCATGCTCTATCCGTTCGTGTATAGGTCGTACCTTGAGATTGAGAGGCACTGTGAGATAAAGAGAGTTTACTAAATTGTGTTTCAGCCAGTCTGTGATCGGCCTCTAAATGCGCACACCGGCAACGGAGCCGGTGCCAGACTCGCCACGTTGCGCAATTTTCACACAATGCACGTGTGCGCGTGGGCACGCCGCGTCTGTTCCGTATACTCGACTATAGACCAATGGTGTACATGTACACTGTACATAATGTATGTACACGCGTTGTTGTTTGGATTATAATTATGGGAATATCGGTCACTTTCGTTGTTTTTTAAGGTAATATTCAATTTCTGTTCTTTTTCTACATTCATTTTATTGAGAAAAATCGGCCAGATATTTTTGTAGATACAATTTTCTGAAAAGGCCCAAAGTTACGTAATTCTATAATGTGTCATTAGAGCTATCCATGGCCTTGAGAAGTGATTTATGACCATTTTCCACTGTTTTTATCTCGGCAAATCTTGGCTTGTACACGATGAAACTCCTTTAACTGAAAGAAAACAGACAAAACAGCACTGTGTTAAAGGTTGAATGCTCTGGCCTTGCTCTATGTATAAACAAAAGACCCTTTAAAATTGAGAAAAGTTTTATTGGTTGCTAGGCAACAATTCCCTGTGGTTTTACCCCACACGAGGCTCAGCTTAAACAGTCATAACCTTGGATTGCCTGGGTCAAATTTATCCAAACAAAAACCAGATGTTTTATCTCAACCTGCTTCATGGCTAGGTGGGAAAAAGGGCACTGGCTGCTGGCTTAAAAAAAAGTCCACCATCGCTAGTATTACCAAACAAAATTGGAAATGTTTCTAATATCAGTCCCAGATTTTTGTCTTTTCAACATTTTTGCACTGATTGATCTTCATTGAGATAATACATGTATATGAAGAAATGAAGTGGTGCCAGGTTGCAACATTCTTTTCAAATTTGATTCTTTTTTTTCTTCTTCAAATTTCTCTTTACATTTGTTTTATAGATTGTTGAACATGTGTAATTAATTGTGTTATTCTCTTGAATTGTAGCAATAGCTAATCCAGCTGCAGTCTAGCATTACACAGTTAGACGGTTGAGTTTCTCAGCTGTATTTGGACCATATTATAGGCAGCTCAACTTGGGCAATTAGAACAATGACTAACCTACTAATAATAGTAATGTTTAGGGCAATCTTGAGTTTTGCGCAAACTTGTTGTACTCTCTCCAATGTTCATTTCCCGTTGAATGAAATCCATAAAAAGAGAAATGAACTCTGTAAGGAGGACAATAAGTTTGCCCAAAACTCAAGATTGCGTTCAACAGCCATACTAACACTAGTCCTGAATCCTCAATGAAAGACAATGTGTGATAAATACAATTTTTCATCTGGCCAAACACTTTTAACAAAGTTTTATTCACCTACTCGGATACTGTTTGTATAACTTTCATCAAAGTTTTGTTAGAATGGTCAGTAAACAGTTTTTTGTGACGTTGTTTGTGGCACAGAGGAATTTGTGGCCCATGGAGCCAACGTGAACTGTCTAGCTTTGGGTCAGCAGAGCGGGCGTGTGATGGTGACCGGTGGCGATGACAAAAAGGTCAACATGTGGGCAGTGGACAAGCCCAACTGTATCATGGTGAGTGAGTGCAGAGTCTGGCTAGTAATAGACTATGATGAGGCTGTTAGGCATAATCCTCGGACTTATTTTTGATTTCTTTTATAACATCAGAGTCTTTCTGGCCACACCTCGCCGGTAGAATGCGTCAGGTTCAACCACAATGAAGAGCTAGTGGCGGCCGGATCACAGTCTGGATCTCTTAAGATATGGGATCTAGAAGCTGCCAAAAGTAAGACAACGTCCGTACCAATTTTAGTATTGTTTTGAAATTGAATTTTAAGGGTAAAAAGTCTTGATGGGTCACTGTAGAAATTTGGGGTCTAAATCTGTGTGATTTTATAATTCTGGATGTTTCCCTTAACCCTAACTTCCTAGTGTAATGTATTCGGAACCATACCCATCCTTGCCCAACACCTTATGGCAAGCTGTACCCACAAACTGTTGGACTTTGATTCTGGAGGTATGCCTAACCCAGTGTAAACGACAATCAGTTTAGGGGTCCAGTATCCATCCTAACGGATCCCAACAAAACCTGGTGTTGGAGTTTGACTGGATGGAGATTGTTAGGGTTAACGATACTTCAATGACAAAGTATCACGGTAACAGGGACAGGCAAAATGTCACACTTTGGATGATCAATTTAGATAATGATCCCGTATAATATAAAAGTGCATGTCCTAGCTTTATCAATGATCACTCAAAAATGTCAGTATCAAAAATTTCAGTATTGATCCTTTACAATAAAAAATAACAAATGTCCTTTTCTGACCATTTACCTAGTTATTAGAACACTAACTGGACACAAGAGCAACACAAAAAGTTTAGACTTTCATCCTTACGGAGATTTTGTGGCTTCGGGTTCGGTAGATTTAAACATCAAAGTAAGTAACTTGTTTTTGCTTATACAAAAAATCTACTAAAATATTTTCTAACCAATTAGACTTAAACAATGTGTGCGATTGCTTGTTCTCGCTTTGTTCTCAGTTAGCAAAAAAAAAATTAACATACCTGAAAATTGGTTTGTGTCGCCACTTACTGCATCAGCTCTGAAAAAATTATTGGTTCATGTGTGGACAATGAACTCCAGCATTGTGTAATATCTGTTTCAGAGCTTTAAAAAGTTAATGTAATGCAAAAGAAAAATGTAATGTTAACATATTTTTACATCAATCGTGTAATATGTAGTAATTTTCAAGAAGTTTTTGGATCAATTTTCTGAATTATGAATTAAGTACCATGGTTAATTGGCTCTGTCACACCCGCAGATATTACACCTTTATTTAAATAAACTGTGATGTCAAAAGTGGCCGCAGGATACTGCATTCTTTTCCATTACACTTCTGTTTAAAATACTGGAATGGCCCGTGGCATTTTTGCAAGATTACTTTTTGGGAAAAAAAACCACTTTTCTTTCCGCAGTTGTGGGACATTAGGAGGAAAGGCTGTATCTTCACGTACAAAGGTCACACCCGTCCCATCAACTGTATCCGATTCAGTCCTGACGGACGATGGATCGCGTCGGCATCAGCTGATGGGCTCGTTAAGGTGAACAAATCTAGTAACCAAGTGTAGTTATTAAATGGAGCAACTGAAGGACACATTCCTAGACTAGGTCACTGGACAAGAACCCACAACCTGCAGAAATACCTACAGGTCTCAAATTAATAAGCTCCAGTTCCGAATGTCGTTGCTCCAAGTGCACTCGGGACTGGCGCATATTGATTTGAGACCTGCGAGTATCTCTGCAGGTTGTGGGTTCTTGTCCAGTGACCAGGGGCCAATTTCATAGAGCTGCTAAGCACAACAATTTGATTAGCATGACAATTCGTCCTTGGCAAAAACAAGGTTACAGACCAAATTTGCACGTGATCTTTATTGTTTTGAATTGATAATCAGCTGTTTTTTTGCTTAGCATGAAAAACACATATAATTTTGGCTGGTAACCTGTTTTTATTGAGCAAGACTTTTTTGTGCTAAGCAAATTTTTGTGCTTAGCAGCTCTATGAAATTGGCCCCTAGTCTGTGAATGTGGTGCTTGTGCCCTTGGGCAAGACACTTTGTCACAAGGTGCTTCTCCCTGAATTGAAATCGAAAGCTTGACAAATTGTTCTTCCCCAAATATATAGCATTCATAGAAATACAATATCATCAGGTTAGTTGTCAAGCACCAGTCTTTGGATTTTTGAGAACTTTTATTGCTTCAAATGATACAAATACACAAAACGACGAATGGTCAACTGTATCTTTCAATTAGCATGAACAATTAGTATTTTTCATTCACTCACTCGCAATCTCATTTCTATTTAGAATCAGTGATGGTGATTGTTGTTGTTTGTGGGTATTTATAGTTGTGGGATCTGACTTCAGGCAAACTACTGAAAGACTTCAAGCAGCATGCCAGTTCAGTCAACACCGTTGAGTTCCACCCCAATGAGTTCCTCCTAGCTACAGGAAGTGCAGACAAGTAAGATTGATTGGATAGAGGGAATATACACCATTTGATTTTGCTGTCATTTTCAAAGATTCGTAGTAAATATTTTATAGTAAATATTGGACGCTGACCTGTTTAACGTTTTGTGTTCATAGAAGCTGGAAAAAACCAAGTAAAAAGGTGCTGCTCTTGCAGTCTGGTTTGTTGACTTCCCTCAAACAAATTCAATAAATTGGGGGCAGTGTTTGAAAATAGTCGGTTTTTTTTCATCGATTGCCGACCGGCTATAAACAGTTTATATGGCTCATTTAAAGATCGTATGTACCAAAACTGGCTTGTCTAAGAGAGATTCATTGTAAATAAAAATGTTGAAGACAGAATCTAAATTACGGCACTAGCAGGTCTGTGATCGAGTCAGATTTTCTGAGTTATTCGGAAAGTAAATCCCCTCATGTTCTCTTGTAAATGAGGTTTGTTTCTGTGATAGTCAGGTTGGCGTAGCGTTTTTGTCCTCGCCTTCCACCACTATGACCCGGGTTCGAACCCCGTCTGGGCCAATATGTGGATTGGGTTTTCAGTCCCTGGCTGACTGTGTGGGTTTCCTCCCACCTCTAAAACTGTACCTTTTTCACATCATCTTCTCTCTGCAGGTTTCTTCAGGCTTACAAGCTACAGTGCCTAGAGCGGTTTTGAGGGATCCTTGGTTTCATTACCAGAACAAAATTAGTAATAATAATAATAATTCTGTTTCACCTGACAGAACGGTTAAATTCTGGGACTTGGAAACTTTCGAACTTGTGTCCTCCACGACGCCTGGTGCCTCTGAAGTCAGGTGAGTCCAATTATCCAAATAATGTATGGTTTGATTTATTATGAACAGGCCTTGAACAAAACTAAACGTATTTGTGTTGTCTGCTGACCGACCGACCAAAAATTAAACAAAATTAGAGTTTTAATTTTAATTTTTGTTTTCCTTTTTTCGATGATGGAAAGTGCCGGCCTAGGCCCAAGCTAGCTCTCAATCTGATTGTTCTTGCTTGAGTAATTCCTGCAGTAACACTCATGACATGGGGGGGTTCCCATTTATGGCTGGAGAAGACAAAACTCTGTTGTCTGGCCTTTTACCTACTGCCCGACATATTTTCTCAATTGTTTGTCTTCGGTGGACGATACAATTTTTTTTTAGGCCTTATACTGATCAATGGGCCTTATTCACTTGGAAGCCATTTTGGTTGTGTTCCCTGATTGTATTTTATAAATTGTGAACTGTTGAATGAGATGGTGCCAGACTTTTTTTTAAATCTAGTCTTATGCCGTGTCCGAATCTCCTGTCTATGGCTATTGTCTAGGTGTTCGCCCATTACAAATACACGTGAGCAGGCTGACAATAGACGCAGCCGTAGCTCTGGAAGCCCGTTTCGGACACGGCCTTACTTTCAATTTTTTTATTTTTATGTGGCTTAAAACATTACGGTATGTTTAATCACAAAATGTTAATTATTCATCATAGAATACTGTTATTAATTTGTAAATAACTTTAGGTCATTTCTATCCACAAGTTCCAAAAATGAAGATTTTACCTCACTTTCAATTTAATATGGCTGACTCGTTAATAAAGCCGATATTGTACATGAGTAAATAAGACATTGAATATTAACGTTTATCTTAACCCATTTCCTTGTTTTCTCCTCTCCAGGGCGCTCGTCTTTCACTCGGAGGGCAACTTCCTATACAGCGGCAGCCAAGACATGCTGCACGTCTACGGTTGGGAGCCCGTCTGCTGCTACGATACGTTCTCCATGGGATGGGGCAGGGTGGCAGACATGGCCGTGGCGTCCTCTCAGCTCATCGGGGCTTCGTTCAATCAGACCAACGTCTCTGTTCACGTAGTGGATCTTCAGGTACACGTAGCTTCCAGCAGTGTAAATGTTTGATGAAACGATTGGCTTTATGTAAAGGATATCAGCATAACTCAATTGTTGATGTAACAAACCTGAGACCTAATGATGTCATGGCTTTGTTTACATATGCACTTTCCTATGGGAGTGAAGTCGGGACGCCAGACGAAGAAGGGACAGACTAGCTCGTAGAAAAGTGCACATTCAACCAGTTCGCGCCGGGATTATTTTAACATCACTGACCGAAGGCGCGGAATAATTTTTCACGAAACTCGATTCCGAATTGTGTTTACAAAGGTGTTTTTTGTATTTCTTCCTAACTCTTCAATCCATTTCCACTGCCTGCCAATATATTTATTTACTGAATTACAAGGCATGATATTAAGCATTTGTTAAAATGGTTGAATTCTCCTTCAATTTGGTTGGACAGAGAGTCAACAAAACCAGGGGAGTTTCGATACAGCAGCTGCAGCAGGGGCAGCCAGCGAGCGCGATTCAGGGGCAGAAGCCCCCCTCGGCTGCCCCCTTGTCGGCTAGTGGTAGGCGGAGCTTTGTGACGGAGAGACCCCCTACGACGTCGACAAAGCAGAGGTCGGTAGAATGTGTATACTCATTTATGATTTCAGTTATGAAAGAAGTAAGGCCGTGCCCGAATTTCTTGTTTATGGCCATTGCTGCCTGGGGAACGTGATTTTTTTTATATAAGATTCAATTTTTTCTGAACATTTATAGGATATCTAGCACAATCATTTTCCTGGATGCCTAGAATCATTATTTACTTGATACTTAATAAATCTGATATTTCTTAATAATTCGGTTGTAATTTTTTTTTGATATCTGCAAATGGTGTATCCTACCTTTAAGTTTCACTATGTTCACTGCAACAACATTGAAGACGTGTGAAACTAAATGTAGGTCAAAATAATTATTCTGGAATGTTCAAAATTCATCAGAGAAATGGTGGGAACCCTGTTTAAACTGACTTGTAATAGAATTGAATAAATTTGAATACTCGTTTGTTGTGAAGGGAACCCGAGATCAAGTCTGAGGCGCAGCGGGAGTCTCCCACGCAAGATGAGAAGGAGGACGACTCTGCCTCCTCTGCTGACATCCAGGACCCGATCAACTACGACTGTATATTCCATCCTAAGAAGAGATTATGTGAGTAGGACTTTGAGGTGTCACATCGCAAACAGCAAAAAAAGCAGTTATATGTGACCTGTTCCAACAAAACTCAGACAAAGTCGCACAATGTGTTTTATATTACAATGTACTCGTGAAGTCATTTCAGGTGGATTTTACCATTTTGATGTTTTGGATTTTTCTGAATCACCTTCAGCATTCCTTGAACTGTGCCATTGTGATTGTTTACTAGAGTCATGTCACTGAAGAAAATGAATGTTTAGGAGTTTTTAGTGGAGCAACGGTTAGTGTCTTTCTCAGTCAAGTAAATTTCACAGGTCTAAAAACGCCTGCTTTTAATTTTTTTTGTCATCAGCACATTCGCCAACAAGGGGCGAGCCATTCCCAGCCCCCCTGGACGACCAGCCGCCTCCCCTGCCACAACCACCAGCGCCCCAAGCGAAACAGCCAAGCCAGCAGCCTCGACAGGCACCCTCACAGCCCGCGCCAGCTGCGAGACTACCTCCAAGCCAGCAGCCTCAAAAGGTCCCCTTACAGCCCGCGCCGACTTCGAGACCACCACCAGAACCAGCACCCCCTCCGCAGCGACTGCCAGACCCAGCGCCTCAGCGACCCGCCAAGACACCACAGACCATCATCCCTTCCGACAGACACCAACCTGCTGGGTTGGACATGAACGCCTTCTTACCGGTAAGGGGGTCCTTAAACATTGAACCTTGTACACATTTCACATTTTGCATTTTAGAGTCATTAAAAAAAAATTGATTTTTCATTTTGAGATGACAGGTCATAAAACAACACTGGTAGAAATCTAAATTGTGGTATTTACGTAAACCTCTCCACAAACTTGTTCCATCGAAGCAAAACATGCGGGGTGCCGGAGGCGACCAGAGGAACCGGGCAAAGGAGACGGAAGCGGAGGCTCTGGATTCCCTGATGAAGGGCCATGACTCCATGTGTGCGGTGTTGACTAGCAGAAACAAGAACCTAGACGTGGTCAGGGCGATATGGACGGCAGGAGAAATCAATGTAAGTAGGGTCATGATTATAGGTAGGATACACCATTTGCAGATATCTAAAAATGTTATTACCGAATTATTAGGAAATATCTTACTTATTTAAAAGTAAATAATGATTGTAGGCATCCAGCAAAATGATTGCGCTAGATATCCTATAATTGTAATGAAAATTTAAATTTTATATAAAAATAAATCACGATCGGACAGCGATCGCGAAAAAACAAGAACAACATTAGAACCACGGCCCGACGCCGGTTGAAAACGAACTCTGTTTTTCTTGCTTTCCTCGCATTCATGATTGTAAAACTATCAAATACAATTTTCTAAATCCATATATTCATGATAATTTAAGCAATTGCCAATGCTGTAAGTACTAAAAAGGAAAATGCTATCAAATTTGCACAGCAATTGACATGGCGTCTTTTATCGACCACTAGAGTGTATTCAAATAAATGTTGGACTGGTCTACGGGTAGCCAAGTTATTTGCCCATTCCAAACAGGCACAATTTGAATTGGCTCTGCTCTAGTATTATAAATGAGTAAATTTGATGAACTTTTAAATTGTATCTTCCCAAAATAATTTTGAATTCTTGAAAGAAAAAACTTGTTGTACTGATCAATTTTCTTTTAATGATGATTTATTTTAGACTGCTGTGGAGTCCGCAGTCAACATGAGGGACCAGGCAATTATTGTAGATCTCTTGAACATCATGAATATAAAAAAGTAAGTAGGAATTTGCAGTGTTCATCTTCTTACTGGAAATAATTAAGATGAGGTTTTTACTTGTGTTTCTCTTGACAACGATGGAAATGTATCCGAATTTGTATCTGAGAAGTGGATAACCTGAAATAAAAGATTACAAAAATGGAATTTACTCTAAATTACACTGTTGAAACACGTGCCTAAGGGCTCTACAGGATCGTGATTGTTGACTTAAAAGCATTGGAATTCGTATTCATGACGCGCTACAAATTGTCCTGTGCAAGTGTCGACCACAAAACTGGGTTATGTATACATGTACATGGAGTCCCGAGTAGGCTAGCAAGTTCCATGTACATGTTTGAACAGTTCTGTACAAAATGTGTTGTGGCATTTTCACAAATGATAATTTTTGTGTTCTGGCCTAGGTCAGTTGTGTAAATTGTTTGAAACGAGGTAAATTTCAGGTAACTTTATGACGAGGTGAAAAATCATCTTTGTATTAAAAATTTGAAAAAAAATGTTTAAAAAAACAAAAACAAAAAAACTAAAATAAATTCTTTAAACTTTCCTTGTTCACAGGTCGCTGTGGTCACTAGATTTATGTGTGATTCTTCTACCGAAAATCAAGGAATTATTAATAAGCAAATACGAAAAGTAAGTGCAGTATAACAATTGTTTGTCCTACCCTCCGTTTTGATTGCTTTGCTCTGGTCTGTGGTTAACTGTTATTTGTTCATGGTAAATTGTTCATTATACAATTGTTGCCTGCTGTGACATGGTCCATGGCGTTTTGTACACCCGAGGGGGCAAATGGCACCCGAGGCGAAGCCGAGGGTGCCATTTGCCCCCGAGGCGAAGCCGAGGGTGCCATTTGCCCCCGAGGGTGTACAAAACGCCATGGACCATGTCACAGCAGGCAACAATTGTTTTGTTATACCACGGTAATAGATTCTTACGGAGAAAATAAGGCAAAATTGGAACAGAAAAAAAGCAGACGAACAGCATAAACGAAAGCCGGTGTAAACAACAATGGCGGTCGTCAGTCGTTGCCGAAAGTGCTAACTTCACTGTTCCCTGTTTACATCGCACAGGAACATACATCAATTTACGTAGTACCAGCTTATATTACACAGCGCCATGTCAAAGGTTGCTAGACTCTAATATCAGTCGCTTCCATGGTATTTATCACAGAAATGGCCGGCCAGGCTATGCGCTAGCGTGTAAAAAAAAATTCCGCGGCCTGGAAAAAGAAAGTTCATGTACCCCGTGGGGTACATGAACTCATGTACCACGCGTACTCAGCGTACATCACTCGTACCATGCTCATACATCGGCACACTCGGATACATGCGTTTTTGTGGCATGTCACGTGAACGCTTCTCGACCAATAAAAATTCACAATCTATTGCCGTGGTATAACAAAGAATGTTGATTGTATATGGGTTGATTGTAAATAGAGGATGGTAGTGCTGTTCTTTTTTTAAATAATTTAGTATCTGATTATTTGAAATGCACTAATCGAATATACAAAACTCGTCGATCAAGTAAATTACTGGTCAGAAGTTGAGATTAAAAATGACATCACAGACGAGCGTGCGTTTTTTTTGGTTTTATTTTGTTTTTTAAATTGACAAAAACTATTTAAATATTTAGTGGAGGATGATCAGAAGGAGAGGCGTCGTCATTGAATCGTTATGTTTCTTTGCCCTACTTTGTTTGCAGCTATGTTCACTGTGCATGTGCTTCGCTGAAGCTGATTCTTAAGAGTTTTACAAGTCTCATCAAGTCCAACGTCCAAACACCCTCCTCGGCCGTCGACATTTCCAGGGAAGAAAGGTCAGGCTTTAAGGGCAATTTATTGGGCTTAATGAAATTAATTAAAAGTTTAATTGTGATTTATTGATTTGTTTTTGTTAGGGCAGATAGGGGAAATATTTTGGAGAATTGTGCCTTTGTTGATACAAGGCACACGGTCGTGGTATGTCATGAGAAATAAATGTGGTTATAGGGCCATTGCAGATTTGACATTTGGAGAAATGTAGGTAAAATTGCTTGTTATTCTATCTATATGCTTTACTTTTTTCTTTTTCTTTTTAAATGGTAAATAACATATTGGGCACCATACATGCGATGTAAATTTTGTAAATTGTTTTCTTCATTTTTTTTTTTTTTTTTTTGTAGATACAAAAAATGCATTAAATCTTATGGCTACCTGTTGGCAGTTAGAACCATAGTGGAGGATAGGCAACATGTGGCTGGCAAGGTGGGAAGCACGTTTAGGGAACTGCAGCTGCTACTGGCTCAACTCGACTGAGGGCTGAGATAGAGTTAGAGAAGTAGGGTACTGACACTACTGCCCCCACCCCCCTCCCCCTCCCACCCCCACCCCCAAAATATAAGTTTATCTTCCATTCATTATGTGGTCAGGTGTATCCTGAAAAATGTAATGGAGAGTTTTAACCAGTTCGCGCCGGGATTATTTTAACATCACTGAGCCGACGCGCGGGATTATTTTTAACGAAACTCGATCCGAAGCAGGTTCAGGCTGCCAGTACCGGGAAGCACACCCACACATTTTCGGGCTTGCTCGCTGCTGACAGACATTTCCGGCCTTGCTCGTGGCGTGTTTATGTGTCATCCATTTTGAATCTGGGGAAAACTTTGCGTTTATATTCGTCATCCGGCGCGAACTGGTTAAGAACGTTCGCAACAATGGTGGTCAGTTGTGTGTATTTCTATCATATAAACTGGACCACATATTGAGCATTCATTTAAATGTTGTACATGTATTCAAGTCTTAGACCGCATCCAAAACTATCGTTTGGAGCTACTGCCTCGGTGTGCACCTATGTGGGGGAATCCTGACAGTAGTCGTAGCCAGAGCTTTGAAAGCCTGTTTCGGATACGGCCTTATAAAGGCTGTTTTGCACGTATCAGGGATAATGTAGTAGGATAGGAGCAAGGAATCCTAGCTTCAGTGGCCGACAGTGAGTGTGTTGTGTTGGTTTTGTTTGTTGGTGTATTCCGTCTAGGACCAACTATTGATAGTATTCAAATTGACAATTTTGCCCCTATAAATCAAAACCCAGTATTCAGCAGTTTAGTGTATTTCATTCTTTTTTTTTATGTAAATATTATTTTTATTCTTCCAAGTCTTTTCCCTTTTTGGTTGAGATAAAAGGTCATGAAAACTTAAAGGGCCCATGCAATGAATTTGTTTTTATTGCAATCCTTATAAAAAAAACGCAGTGTTGACTCCCATTTAACCCTATTTTCTATTTTCGCTTTGCTAATATCAATCATAATTGGGTGCCTTTTTTGTTTCATGATAATGACAATTTTGATATTTATGAGTAAAACTGATGTCATTCAGGGTAGAAGCCTTCACGTTACAGTATTTAGCACAAAAACTTGCAAGAATTTCGAATATTTTGCCCTTGTAAATGTTCTTTTCTTTGGGCATTTGTTGTTACTACATGGCAGTAACCCAATGAGCAAACTTTTTGCATAAAAAAATTATGGGTTCACAATTTTAACAGAAAAACCCTAAACTAAACAGTGTCTTCCTGAAATGACATCACAGCAACAGCGCCCTCAGTTGTCCAGAAAAGCATGGACAATTTATTTTTAAAATGTTTAACGTAGTGCACTTTTTTTAGTAAAATTAACCTAAATAGGGTTTTCTTACAATTAAGAGGAAAGTTGCACAAACTGTGTTCCTTAGAAAATTAATCATCGCATGGACCCTTTAAACTGCGACTCTATGTGTGTATAAGACTGCACTGTGCAAATGTTCACTTTTAATCTGTCCAATCCAGGTCTTCGTTAGAGAACATGCAATGTGCATTTAATACAGCTGCCATTTTTAACAGAGCATCTGATTGGATGTAGTTATTATAATTATAAATCCCAAGCTGTCGTATCGGGTATTTAATGTGTACTATGTGCCTTATATCATTGAGTTTCGTTACAAGATGGATCCTGTGGGGAAATAAAAGGAAGGTGGAAATCTACCAGATTTCCAAAGTCCATTTCGTTGTAAATGTATATTATAGCCCTGATGTGTATGCACCATCAGGCAAAGTACAAATTGGATAGTTTAGTATTAAACATTGAAACAATGTACTGATTTTACAATGTCCAGAGTATTTCGGGGTGTCGCCTATATCTACAGCAGTAAGGCTGAGGGCATTTTCTCCTTGACAAAATGTTTCTATCAAGTAGAAATATTGTCCAATCCCAGGGAGCTGGATGTGTACATGTAATGTATACGACTCTTTGCTTTAATCCTTTTTATTATTATTATTTTTTTGCACATTTTGGGTGAAATTCGAGAAAGAGTGGTTGAAGATTTTACGACTCGGACTTGACCATTTATTAATTATTTTTTTACAGCCTTTTTGCCTGTATGTATCACGTGTGAATGAATAAACATTAAACAAAAATCCGTCTGTATGGTTTCTGCAGAATGTCAAAAACGAGACTGCGTCTTTTGGTGTTCAGTGTGGAAGCTAAATATATTTGTTCGAGTCAAGTGTTATCATTTTCAACATTGGAGAACTCTAGTACGTCACGCAATGCTACAATTTACTTAAGTAAACTGTAGTATGTAGTACTGTAGTAGTGCTACATTGGCCTATGAGAATCGAGTAGAATTGTGTAGTACAATGTGTACCCCCAAATAAATGCCTAAGACGTTAGGGTTAATGCCCTCTTAATATGTAGAAAACTCTATAAGAATACTTGGAATGGATGGCACAAGACGCATTTGAAATTACGCACCGTCTAACGATCAGCGACGGAGTGATTGGCGCTCCCTCAGCGTGTACCGATTATACTGTAACAGACTCTTACTGTCGTCCGAGCGGTTTTTCATGTTTGTAGTCGCATCCCGTTGGACTCAGCACCAGTCTGTCATTGGGTAGCGTGGCGACAGTGCTGAGTCCAATGTCCCTTTAGTGTATTTATAATTACTTACACTAAATGTATCTGAACACATAAGAGAGAGAGAGAGAAACACGGGACACGTCGGTCTTGATTGTACATTGTTCATTCTTAAAATCTCTAAACGCAATGAAAAATACTGGCCGTGTTTTGGACATTAAAGTCCAGTGAACCTTCAGGCAGTGCAAGTGACCTCGCCGTTCGCGGGAAATCTACGAGAATGCGGTGGTTATTTGGGTAATCTGATATTAAGATAGGCAATCATCTCATGATCAGTCTTTGGTAAAACACGGTGACAGAAGAAAGAAAATGTAGCGTCTTGTATGCTGGGACATGTAGATTCGAATGAGACGCAGCAGATAGGGAAGCAAAGCAGGATGTGAGGTCTGAGGCTTTTCATATCGGGTTACGGACCAAATGTTCCGGGCTTTAAAAGAAAATGAGGCATTTTGTCCAACTACAAGTTAACTTCCAATCGCGAAAAGGGCATTTCGGGGCTTATATGGCATTATTTTGAGCGTCTTTTTGTTTAGCTTCGGATGTGTGGATATCTCTTTATACCTCCATGGTATTAGTGTATACAGGCATCGGAATAGCTGCATTAGACTTGTGAATATAACGTTTCATCCACAGTCATTAGGGAGCAAACTCTGCGCACGTACGGTGACTGTGTGCCAATTCACAGAGCGCCACGGGAGATGAGGAAGCTCTAGACTCGTTTTCCTGTCTTCATCTTCGGCGGAGATTCCAATGTTCCTGACTTCGGGACGAACTCTGGCTGACTATTGGAGCATGTTGTGATTCATAATTGACCCCCCCCCCCCCCCCCCCCCCCCCCCACCAAAAAAAAAAAAAAAAACTTTCGAAAGTTACCATTTGGTTCTTCTTATTTCTCCATGGTTTACCCATGCATTTCCAGCGATTCAAAAGTCATTTTCGAAAGCCGAAGACGATTGGTTTCGAGCAAAAATAACAAACGCCTTTTTGGGATCGTGTTTATCCGTCGTGAAGAAGTTCAGTCAAAGCGCCGGTGAAATAAACAAATTTAGAGTTATTCCCCAGCGCCAATCCTGTGGGACATAGGGGTAGACAGATTCTAGAGGAAATGTATTTCTATTCTTAAGTTACTGTGTTTTATAATAATAGATGAGACTCTCTCTTTTTCTGCCACCTTGGGGTATCTATCTCCGATCAAATAACAGCAATCAATATCGTAATTCTAGGGAGAGGGGGGGGGGGGGGCAGGGCAGATTAATTCTACATGCAAGATCAGAGTCGAAGGGTAACTGAACGGTACGACGGATACCTTTCTAATGTCTTCGCTTCTCGCATTGCAAAGTATAATCGCACAGTACGTTATTTATCACGCGTTCAATGCACGGTCACTTCGCAACTAACGGTGTAATTTTCTTCGCCTTCGGCGATGGTGCGTATCACGTAATTTTACCTCGCCTTTTAGATTCTATAGATGCTGTGTGGTGCAATCTGAGGTGATTCCTTGCCACTTTCCTCTGAAGTTACGTAACACATACAAGTACATCGATACTACCGATTTTCGGAGGTTTCGTTTTTTGTTTAATGGAATTCACTTTGCACAGTAGCCCGGGGGGGGGGGGGGGGGGGGGAGTCGGGCCTTGTGCTTTGCTAATGCAGTTTGGAGATGGAGCCAGAACAGAGCCTAAGCTGGGGTTTAGAAAACGGCTGTCAACTCGTACCACCCTGTTCACTGGGAGCCTTTAGGGACGCTTGGTGGCAGCAAATATACAAGATAATGAGCCCATGTTCAAAGTTAGTGACGCAAATCCCTCGTACCCACCGCCCAATGGGCGCAGGGGAGGGACCCTTTCACAAACCTTGGCGTATTTTTTATATAAAAAGTATTGATAGTGGTTAGCTTTGCTCCCGCGATCATTGGACATACATTCTGCACCAACTGTGTTATCTTTTTAAACAAATTATACTTTGTAATTAAATCGGAGGCGAGTGCTTTTTCTCAACTGTTTCTACGATATTTGGGATACAAAAAGTCAACAGCAAATTCGAAGTTAATTCACGTATAAGTTTACACATTAATCCAATCCCCATTGGAATCTAAATTAGACCTTTTGATATTATTTACGATTTGGTATATTTCAGGCCATTCCAGGTGGTGTATACAGTAGCTTGGCATTTTTAGAATCGTCAGGTGTAACTCGGCCTCGGAAAAAAACCAAAAAATATAAACAAACAAAAATCAATATATTTTTGGGGTCCCTTTTCACTCTGCCTTTGTAAAGAAAAAAAGTCACTTTATTTGATATCGAAGATCTTGACATTTCCATTAAGGGTATATGTTACCCGACAACTATCGGCACAGGACCTCCGTTCGTTTGTACTGCACTCTGTTTAACCCTTTGTTTTAAGACCTTTAGTTGTGTAAGATATTTTGATGCAATTTGATCTTGTTGTTTTGATTTATCTTTGCAGGTTTGTACACGTGAATTCCCGAGGGCTTTGTAACAGATCCCCAGTTTGTTATATTATACCTTGGCTTCAAGTCCTTAGTTGTGAGCTGAGGGATAACATTTAATGAATTTTTCTCCTCTGGGGGCCATCAATTCGAACATATAAATTTACCAAATTAGGATAATTTTGGCGGGACACACAGACACGATTTTGTGACAGATAATTGGTGTTTTTTTCCTGTGGCGTGGCATTTAGGATTGCGTTGCCTGAAATTCTACAAAACCGTTCTGGGAATCGATACCCGTGAGGTCTTTTATCCGTGTACTGAGACATCACGGCTCATTTCGTAACCGCACATTTTGTAACCAATGTAAAGTAGATTTTGTTTTACTTATAGGCTCGACGTCAATTGTATTATTTTGATTATAGGGTACCCTTATTACCATGATTGCTCATCCGGCCGATGCACTCAGTCAAATTTGCACTTTTCTATGTTGAGTTCAACCACACTTGGCCTAATTAGTTGTGATTGTTTTTGGCGTCAGGAAAAGGATGAGAATACCATTGAAACAACAAAATGAAACAACAATTAACGGGGATATACAAATATAGAAACAGTGTATAGGCCTATGGGATTTGTTCGTAATATAAGTATTGGTTTAGGTAGATTGCATATAGGCCTAGGTGCATTATTAAGATGTGTTCAAAGCATTATTAAGATGTTTTCTCTTGAGAAAGTTGACTAAGAAACAGTCTGTGAAAAGAATGTACTCGATTTAGAATTCATTCTAAAGTATAGATTCTCTGTAAATAAACAACAATTTGTTGGTGTTGATGTATATTTACACAAAATGTTGACAAGTGTCTTGTAAATGTATATTCTCTTTGTATAAATTAACGTTAACATACGGATGCGTGATATTATTTTGTTAGGTCGCAGTACCGTAATTGTACGTTCAAAAATCGTTAAACTAAAACACGGCGATGATTCGTTTGTTTTATACATAATCAATATTTTACAGTGTGTTGTTACGCATGACGTCTGGGAATTTGGCAGAAATAGCCGATTAGAAGGAAAGCAACATTACAAGACGAATCACCGATGCATCTTTCCGTTTAATATATTTAAAAGAAATAAAACAGGTTCACAAAAACAAAACAAAATTGATTAGTAAATCTACAAAATGGGACGTGTAAGGAAAAACGCCGCCAAAGCAGTGGCAACACACAGGGGAATATAGGCGAGTCTTTAAGAAAACACACCCCAAGGTTCCCGTTGCCATGGGGATCAGTCTTGAGATGTTGATGTAGCCCTGTGCTACATCAGGTGTTTTGTTTTTTTTACTTCGAGAAGGCAGATTCTATAATGATCAGACCATTCTTTTTAGTAATAAGAAGTTATTTGAAGGATTTGTGCAGCCGATGACTTCTAAAGGTGTTGCAAAGAACAGTTGTCAAAAAACCACAACCATTAATCCATAGACCAGCTTCCTAATTATATTCAAATTCATGTACGCATGCGCATAAACAGGCAAGAAGCGAAATCGACCCATTGAAAATGTACAGGAGTCTAAAACGATTTGCCATTTATTCTCAATTTCTCCAGAATTTGTCCTGGAAAAGTCCCAGATATCATCATAGGTATATTACTTTCTGATCTAAATGGGTGTTTTTTTATACAAAAATACAAAACTTAAAAAAACCGATTTCGTCCTGCAAGGCTCTATTCCCCACGAGTCAAAGAGAATACTGTGAGGTTTTTCAGGGTACCATCCACCACATTGTGGGCAGAATTGCATCTTTTTATGCCGCGCCAGCGAAAGCTGTAAATCGCGCCGATATTTAGTGCCTGCAATTCGACAAAATCGTTTTTAAAAACTTGATTTTCTACAAAAAAACCCCGTTTAGTCCAAAAAGTAATACCTATGGTGTTTTCAGGGACTTTTCGAAGACAATTGGAATTTTTTTGGG
This sequence comes from Crossaster papposus, assembly GCA_037893245.1. Taxonomy (NCBI): domain Eukaryota; kingdom Metazoa; phylum Echinodermata; class Asteroidea; order Velatida; family Solasteridae; genus Crossaster; species Crossaster papposus. The sequence continues at coordinate 408,572 of JBAIAA010000534.1, read as the reverse complement.
AGAAATTGAGAGAAAATTTCTAAATTCTTTGGACCACTGTACATTTTCAATAGGCCAATTTCGCTTCTTGCCTCCCGGCCTATTTATGCGCATGCGTCTATTGTGAGGGGGTGGGCGGGGGGGGGGGGGGGTATAATACTTGGATGTCGCTCTGGGTCACACTTGAGAAGTCTGAGAACATAAGCCGCTGGAAGAGGAAAAGAGGAAAAAATGATGACAAAGATGAGCCGGCAACCCTATTATCAAGTTTCACTTTGCAGTTGAAGCCAGTCTCGGGTCTTCGAACTAGGCCGTTGGCCATCCTCATCTGAATTGTCTAGAGTGTGCCCTCCCTTGTAATTCCCCGTCTTTAAGTTTGAAATGCCACATTATTTGAGAGGAGTTTCGAACATGCACTAGGGGTGCGCTAAAAAACATTGGGGTTGTTGACTGTAATAGTTCAACACTTTGACTCTAACTTAGACTATTTTGAATTAATTCAGTATTCAAATTCCAAAATTATTTTAAATTTAAAACCAGAGGAAGGCACTCGGGTAGCTTGACAAATTATGTTTTCACCACTTTTTTGAGGTAACTTAAAATCAGGATAACCATCTTTGCGAACTTTCACAAATAACCTGATAATGATCTACCTGTGGGACTGTCTGCGGCACTGTCTCCGTCTCAAAGATTCGTACAGAATTAATAGAGGGTGTCTGAGCTATGAAGTATTGTTGATCAGCTCGAGCTTCAAGATTTTCTGAGCACGTACAGTAGGCCTATACTACGCAGGACCTGGGTTCATAATACCGACCGAGCGGCTTGCCGGTCGGCAGCGTCCTGGGGCAACGGATTAAAAACGAGTAAGAGGTAAGAAAATAGCCAGCTAGCTTACCGCTGCTTGGTCGGGCAAGGCTCCCCGTACATCTCAGTTTGTCCCTAAAGTGGCTTATAGACAGATATGGCTTTCTAGGCAATGCTGTGCAGGCTATATACTTGACCATCGAGAGTGGATAATCTGAGTAAAATAAAGAATACAAATGACGATAGGAGAGGTATATCACCAGTTAATACCGAGTCGTCGTTATCAGGAGTCAGACCAGGTCATCCCACTGAGTCATGTTGTTAGTTAAACCCGCCACCCCATAAAGTAAAGAGAACTCGGGAAAGTTCACTCGTAACACAAATTGTGACAGTTTGCGCATTCAATATGTCGCCGTCAGACAAATCGATGTTGTCATTTCTCTATTGCAGCCTACGAGCAAGCAACATCTTAACATTCCAACTATTATATTCATGTTGCGGTTGTTTGGCCAATGTGCGTTCGTCGCGTTTATAAATTCAGACTTCCAGTTCAGTGGCGCGCGCGGGCCCAGGAGCTTCGAAAATCTACCCTTTCTCGTTTGCAGACCTATTTTTTTGTGTATAAAAGTGTTTGTTTGTTGACCCCCTGAATTTCCAAAAATAGTTTATTTCTGCTTGGCAGCATCATCTCCGTGAAATTGCACCCTGCAGCTCAGTTCGGTTCGTGTGTGATGGACGGAGAGCTAGTAATACAGGGAGGCAATCTTGGGCGACATGCGTATAAGCCCTTGCCTGTTGAGCTCCCATTGGCTTGGTATAATGTAACCAGTGTTGTCGCTGCATGCTTGACATTTCTTTCAAGATCTTAACAAAATTGATAACCATCTTAAAAACTTGAAGAAAACAAATCTGAAAAGATTTCCCAAAAGTGCCAACCAATATATTGCATGTCGTTTTTTTGAACTTTTGCAATTAGGACTATAGTTTGACTTTTTTTACGGTGTGATTTTTATTTTCAATTTAATAACTATATGGTATAGCGGCTTATCCACTTGCAATGTTAAGGCCGCTTCGGTGTGTTAAAACTTAAGCCCCTTCCCCACCCCCTGACTTTTTAATTTTACAGAAGCCCAGGTGTCATGTCCGGTTGAAAAATACCTGTCTACCTTTAATCATAGGTGACCTGCTCCAACGAAACCCGGACAAACTGAAAAAAAATTAGTTTTTTAGATTTTGCTTTTTTTCAAATTCCCTAGGTTCTCGGCTTTAAAATGATGTATCATTTACATAATTATCTACCTTACCCTATCTCCCTTAAGGGAAAGATTTAGTGATAAAACCCTGACAACCGAATTATAAGATAAACAGCTTTAAAGTTCAGAAAAGCCTATTATTTCTATACACAATTGTTTCTCAAAAGAGTAGGCCCTATATGCTACGTTCATGTATTTTACACAAGGGTGTGTGATGATTTGCGTAGGCTTGGCAATTCTTGAAATTGTTTTGATGCTGATCTTAAAAATATATAATATTGAGTGGGCACACTGATTGTAACACACACACAAAGCTACACAGGAATTGTATTAATGTAGGGTTTACACACGTCGTTCTGTCGTTTGTGTGAGCTACCCCCGTTATCTCCCGGATTATTACACTTTTTCCTCGAGTGAGTCCTGAAGTGCTCGGTCTCTATACCATGACTCGACTGTGTGTATGGAGAAAGATAAAGTGCGCAAAAAGCTACGGGCATCACGCGACGTCTAAAACAGCCCAACAGCGAGAAGAATCTAATCACACTCTTTTAAGTGCAGCGTATTAGGCGAGTTTACCAAGTGTCCTACATTTGTGTTTTGCAGGTATCTCTCTTTTCTGCGGGTACAAACTGACAGCCTTTCCATTGAAATTAACAAGAGTGCATCATAGTATATGGCCTCCGTGCACAATAGGCCTACCCCCTCAGCGGGAAGAAAAGGTTAGGGGCTCAATGTCGACGCCATCTTATACCAGACTTCAATTTAAGTGTCTGGTTCCCGCTACGTGAAGAGTCAGCAAACAGACAAAGCAATCCCACGGTATTATGGTATACGATAAAATGAACGTAGCGCGGCACGTAACACCAACAGCGTCAGTGGCGGATCTAGGTTTTAAAGGGAAGGGTTTACCTGAGCGTGGAAAAGGCACGCCTTGCTAGGAGGGTCTGGGGCATTAAACCTGTAAAGCATGCCCCCCGGGATTTTTTTGGGGGGCAGCATAACCCCCCCCCCCCCCCCCCCCACGTATGATCCGCCACTGGACGTACATCCCCCATGGGAAGAACGGTTTCTAATGTGAACAACACCCTTCCTTAGTCTTGGAGCCAAGTTCGAAAAGAAGCTTATTTTTGAGTTCGTTTTACCCCTAAAGGGTTTGGCACTAAGTTGTACATGGAAGGTGGGTGTCTCTGGAGTATTTTACCAGTCTGTCTAGGTACCCCCGCCTTGCTACTCACACCCCCAATTTTTTTCAATTCGAAAGCAAAGCGAATCTGACGTCAGGAACCATTCGCGACGCGATGCGAAATTCACCTTAGCTGATTTGTTTATGTGGGCTTACGCACAGGACGATATAGTCAGATTAATCTGTACATGTACAAGTGCGCGTATGCAATGTTCATCCCTTGTATAGCTTATACGTATATATCCGGCCACTCAGCCGTCAGGGCAGTGCGGTCAGTTTTCAGGCCGTCCGAGGGGTAACAAATCGATTGAGGGCGCCACACGGAATAGATACACCAACGGGGATGGAGTAGATGCGCAAATTTACCGGGCATTCGTAGGACGTTCACAAAACAATACAGAAAGACGATGGTGAATAAGATATGGAACACATTATAGTCATGTAATAAGGTTGGTCCAGACACTGGAACTAGCAACAAATTTATCTCAAGATAATTCTAAAGGAACAGCTAACACACTGGCATTTGAAAATATCTTCGAAGGGGCCATAACTGTTATTGCTCACGTACCAAGACATCATTAATTACATCACGACCGACAGTGGACATTTTCATGACCCGAAATCAGTGTTGTAGTCGAGACCGAGACCAAGGCTTTCGGGGCCGAGACCAAGATCAAGGCTTTCCAGACCAAGACCAGGGCTTTTGAGACCGAGACGGTGAGACCACAAGGCTTTTGAGACCGAGACCAAGACTTTCGAGACCGAGACCATGACACAAGTTCCGACACCGAGACCAACAAAATGAATACAAATGTATGGTGTTTAAGTCATTACCAAATCGAAATACCGGAACCAGACTATGGTCGACATTATGGTGTAACATCAGGCAGACTATATACAAACAAACATCGATAGAGATAGAACAGTTTTGAGTTAAAAAAAAAAGGGTCTCGAGATGGTCGCAAGACCGAGACCAGGGCCCAATTTCATAGCGCTGCTTATCAGTTAGCGGAAAAGTTGTGCTAACTTTAGCAGAAAAATTTGCTAACCTTAAGCGCTATTTCACGGCGTTTTTGTGCTAACGTTTGCGCGCGCATGGAGATTCTATTGTTACGTCACTGATTTAAGCAATTTTTTCCGCTAGGTTAAGCGTGCCTTTTGCTGTGCTTATACTGCTTACGGTCCCCATGAAATAGACGGAGGCTCGGTTAGCAGAAAATCGTGTGCTTAGCAGCGCTATGAAATTGGGCCCAGATCTCGAGACCTCCATCACTGCCCGAAATACGCAGGTTTACTGAAGCTTAATACGATAACCAATAGCCTTGAAATTTGATGTGGGATGCACGGGACCTGTCAGCTAGGTGCTTTTAACCCGGCTTTAGTAGTACATGCATGATGGACGCCCTATCCATAATCCGTCATCACTGCTATGCATTACGGACCCTGTTGACAAACGCCCCAGCAAAGGTTAAACAAAAAATCGAGTTTCATACGAAAAGAGAATCGGAGTGATTCCACGAAACAAAAATGACGTCGTTTACTTGAATCTTTATATCACTTGCTTCAAAGCTCCATTTTGTTTTTAGTTTTGTCCGAATTATACCTGTATATCTTTATTTAGATAATTCAACAGTTAAAAGTTAAACAAAAAGTCGTTTGTAATTCAGTTGCGTCTGCGCCAAGTAACTGGAGGGTTTCTCGATAACAGATAAGCACGTGATCAGCATTCCTTGCGCCTGCTTTATCATTGTTATTCACCCGCCCGATATCCGTGGCATGAGATGCACGTACCTGCCTTGGTACTATACGTGCAGGTGATCGGCAGCTGTTGTAACTACAGGGTTCGACCAGTCAGGCTATATCAGTACGCCTCCGATATACTACTCGATCGTTGTGTGTTTTTTTAACCGGGCATCCCTTCGTTATACTGACAGGTACGGTTGCACCTGGTTTCTGTTCTTCTCGAGAGCTCTTATTTGTCGTCGACGACGACTTGGGATTGTGGCGAACACGCGGAGAGAAAAAACAACTCGCCGGTTCGGGGAAAGAAAACACCACCACGCCCTGGCTTTGTCTCCCAGTAATAGTGAGTATATACGCCTGAACATGCAAGTAATATTTTTGACCTGTTGTGTGGGTGTTGCAACCCCCCCCCCCCCCCCCTCCCCCACACCCGCCTTCCCCCCAATTGGGCTGCTGAGCAACGTTTATTTCATTGGACAAACAAGAAACTTCCGAAAATCGGTAGTATCGATGTAGGCTACATGTATTACGTAATTTAAGAGGAAAGTGGCCAGAAATCACCTTAGATTGCACCACAGAGCATCTGGAACCCAATGTTCCGGTGGCCTTAGGCGGGCACCGGACCCCTCCCCCTTAAATGAAAAGCCAAATCCTCCGGTGCGATTTCCATGAAATAGGCTCTGTTAGCAGAATGTCTTAATGCTTAGATTGGGTCATAATGGACTACAAGTATATAGGCCGGCATTAAGACACATACAAAGACGGCGCCGTAAGTTACCAGGGAGAGTCGAGAATATACAAGCAATATGATTCGTACCGAGCGAGTACAAATTGATATATTGTAATGCGCTTTAGTGACTGATATCAAGTTTCGGCCAAGTAATCCCATCTTGTCAGGTTTGGAATGAAGAGATGGCTGATCACTGTCCTTGCCCAAAGCTGAGATCCTTCTGGGGTTATAATTCCAGCCTTTAAGAAGGGGGGGGGGGGGGGGGGGGGGGGGGGGGAAGGGGAAGTTTGTTTGTTTGTTTGTTTTGTTTTTTATTATAATTTTTTTTTTGGGGGGGGGGAGTGGTTGCAACCCTAACCCCCTCTAAATCCGGCACTGTATTGAAAAGGCATTCATTGTCTGGGTTAAAATGGGCTCTGTGTTCAGTATATCCGAGGAGACAACGGGCCAAAGAAATTAGAACATTGCTATTAAAAAACATATATTGATACAGTTTCCATGCGCGTCATTATTACTTCCTGCGATGCGATATAGGGTGTATCATTATACGGTCCGTTGCCTTGGCATGACGTAATTTACTTCGATACTTCAGTCTTATTTTATTTAGGAGGGTTGACCTGGAACAATCATGGGCCTTAATTATTGTGGCGGCCAGCTGACGACTGTGGACACGGGTTGTTTTGTCGACTGATCATTGTAACCCTCACGATGTCCTATAATTGACGAAATGTCGGGAATTAAGCCGTAACCATAATAAAGTAGCTAGTTTTCAACAGTTGTAGTTTACTGATAAGCAACTGAAGGAGAGAAAATGGAGGCAAATTTTTTCTCCAAACAAACTGGGCTACAGTAACTGCAAGCGGCGATGAACGGGCACACGATTTTGATTCTTATCTATATTTCTGTTAATTACTCTGGACGGGTTTATCAGCACGACCGCTCGATATATAGTTTTACCTTGCTATCCCAAGCACCTCGGCCTTATGTGAGATTGCACCTGTCGCCGGTATGTTTTGTCCCAGTTAAGAGGACCCTTTATTAACCGCGCCCGAAGTTCGAATCCTCAGTGCATTCCTTTTGTGAGCGGTATGTTACGTATATCCTACAAGATCTTATTACTATGGACGAAGCTTAAAGGTAGTATACACCATTGGTAATTGCTTGAATTATCATGAATGGGTAGATTTGGGGGGTTGTATTTCATAGTAAATATCGTTTAACTGACTTTTCCGAAGTTTTACAATCATGGATGCCGAGAAAAGCACGAAAAACAGCGTTTGTTTTCAACCGGGGTCGAGCAGTTATTCTTATGTTATCTTTGTTTTTTCGCTCTCGCCGTCCGGCGAGAGCGAATTTTTCTTTATAAAATTCATTTTTTTAAAATAATTATAGGATATCTAGCGCAATCCTTTTGCTGAATGCCTAGAATCATTATTTACTTTCAATTGAGTAAGGTATTTATTAATAATTCAGAAGTAAATATTTTCGATATCTGCAAATGGTGTATAGGCCTACTACCTTTAAGAACTATAACGATGTTATTGATCTGCTAGCTCCAGATCAGTCGGGCAGCTCTGTCAGCTCTGCCAGCTACGCAACCAGATCCTGGACCATCAGGCTTCACGACAGCGGCTATGGGTGCGCCCAAATATATACTGCCACACAGAAATCACTCGTGGAACGCCAAATGTTTAAGGGTAGGATACACCCCGTCAAGGTACATAAGGATTTGGCATCGAACTTTATATATGCCTTGGATATAGTACACAAAGAGAAGATACGGGAATTAAAATTGCCCAATTTGTTTTATAATGTACAGCTCAATTCGAACACACTCTGTAATCATAGCAAATATCGGGAAAAACAAAACTAATTTTGTTTGTCGAACTCGTTAAGCCTGATGGCGGCAATAATGTAGTCGGGACGTCTTGTCCGCGCCTTTGCTGTATTTTGATACGGGACGCATCAACAAACCAATCACGTCAACTAGCGCAATTCCCAGAGGTGTTGTCTAAGTCTGACCAATAGCCTATCTCAATCGTAAGTAGACGAGTTGTTGACGACCAAAGCCGATTTTATTTTTTAATGTCAATGACTTATAACAAGCTCTAGTTATACACGCTCTAGTGTAAATGTCAATTAAAGGGTAAAGCGACTCGAGGCTTTAATTACTCTTTAAGTTTGAGCGCAAGAGGGAGCTTCAATACGCCAACCAAATTGGCTTTAATATGACACAAGGAATTGATGTCGGGTTCGGGTTCAACCGATGCGAATTACACAACTCCCACTGCCACACTCGACCTTTTGTTGTACCTGCTTCAACTGGTTGCAATCCGGTTATCCAACCTTCGGGCGTCTTATACGTCGAGAGTCGTGTTCGACAGGAGTTTTTTTTTTAAATTCATTTTAAAGGTACTTTTTCGCCGTCATAATTTACTTGTATGTAATTTTGATGATAGCGTCCTGACGGACTGGATATTTAAGGTCACGTGTAGGGGGCCTACGGGTAAGCATATAGTATCGACACGCAAGCCTTTAAATTAGTAAATATAGGGGGGGGGGGGGGTTGGATCCCGCTAACATTTTACATTTGCCCTAAAATATACATCAAAACGGTGCATTTAAAGCTTTCGTAAATTAATTTTCAGACTCAGATAAAGGATGTTTTTCGTATACACATCAATTTAGACATGTTGATTTATACAAATAACAAATATTTGGAAAGAATTTATGCCTGTTTAACAACGGAAAGTAGTATTTTAATTAGTGGGAATGTTGGTTTTTCTTTTAATGAGAGATAACACTCAGTGTTACCGAAGCCTCGCAAAAAGTTTAACATAACTTACATCACTTGGCAAATCTGAAAAAGAGACTATACACGCTTGCCATACAGTCTGTTGCCTTCTTAATATTTTTTTCATGATACGAGTCATCCCAATGAGGTCAACCTTCTTAGTAACACCATCGTCATCATCATCATCATTATCTTGGAATAAGTACCCTTTGGGAGACCATTTTGCGTAATTTTAACAACATTAGGGAGACCATGGTAATTAGGGAGACATTTCGAGGTCTCCCTAACGTTCCAACTACAGGAAGGAGATACATTTTTAAACATTTAACAGTCCAGATCGACAGAGTAGGGTCCAAAATGCATAAATATGAAATTTCGTGGGAAAAGCCCTAGGTAAAAACGGGTTAGGTTACAATAAAGAATGGAAAATTATGCACGTTATTATGGAGAGGTCTCCCAAATGTACCATTTTCGGTTATTATTATTATTATTATTATTATTATTACTACAATAATAGAATATTACCAATTGGATGCTGAGGTTATGTTCTTTAATCAGTAACGTTGTGTTACATGGTTCTCGGACAGTTTTACTGAAATATAGGACAAAGAAGGGAGAAAGCATGAGAGCATGTCCATTCACTTACTAGAACAGTATAGAAGTGTTTAATATTCAAATCATGAACTATAACTATAAACACGATGAAGAATATATAAAATCATCATAAACTTGTGCTCAGCTAAATACTAAATAATTAAATCACTTAATTCACAAAAACTAATAGTCAAGAAACAAAACATTAAAACCGTGTGGCCGAAACTAATAACCACCTAAATAAACTATGGAGTAACAACACTCCAAATTCCAGTGGCCCGATGTCGGACTCTTGACTACAACCAGCTCTGGGCCATACTCCCTAATTGTGAACACAGCTGTCATTGTTCTAGACTTTGGCCACCCATCCACCCTTGGGAAATAAGAACATTCCTCCATGGGTCACCTACTATTAGTACATGTACAGCGTAGGCCCTATTCACTCTTTCCAGCCACACGCGTGCCTGCATTCAACCCAACTTTATCTACACAACTTTGTAACTGAACAACTTTCACTATTCTTGCATTTACAAGTACATGAAGTATACAATGATGAGGACTACATTCATAACTTTCTTGCAGTTCCTATCAAATACATTCAGGGTAAATACAAAGTGTCAAATCAAACTCTTTCAGCTTCAAAGTATTAATGAACTTCTTCTATTTAGAATAACTTTATGTTCTTTAGTTAATTAAATGAAAGTAAGGATAATTCTTATACAGTTTCTAACCCAAACCTACCTCAATGTTCTACATGTAACGAACAACTAAATCTCTAAACTTGGTAATCTTTATGTTCAATCATTACTAAATTTATCAAGAAGGAATTACCTTGAAGACAGCATTCATGAACAATTCTCTTTTTACAATATCTAAATGAGATAAGAAAAGTTAACACATACCTGAAATATAGGACAAAGAAGGGAGAAAGCATGAGAGCATGTCCATTCACTTACTAGAACAGTATAGAAGTGAAAGGGCATGCAGACATACCGACCCAGATCTTTGGACTATACCAAAATTGTACGGGGAGAGGGGTATAATTGATCTGTGACCCAGATCTTTGGACTATACCAAAAGTGTCTGTGTGTGGCTTAATACACAGGGCTCTACACACTCCCCTCCAGAAATGAATGTCGTCTCGACATTCTTTCATGTCTGTTCTATGCGGAACATGATGAAACGAGTCTTGGCATAACTACTAGAACGTACACAGTCCATCTGATGAAGTGCTGCTGGAAGTGATCAAGTTCCAATGACACATCATCCTAAGTCGAGTAGACTCCGATATTGGCTGGTATGCAACATTGTTGCTTAGTAGAGTGTTCCGGGTTACAGGTCCATGTACAATCTCATCTTTGTTGCGCAACATTCACTAAACTAGTGCACATGGCTTTGGTACTCTGTCTGCTGTATCCGGCGGCCAAGACTTCTATCACACTTCCGGCTCGTAGAAACGATGCTGGGTACGGCTATTGGCCTATACAAGTCATTTCAGTACCCAGGTCATCTCAATACCTCAGGGCATCGTGACATTTTGATGAGGCACCCAGTTCGGTTGGTGATAGAACCATGGTGACGGCGTTGGTACAGTAGGTCGCCATGGCGCAGTCTGGTGCCAGGCAGGCTGCACAGGATACTGATACTGGTAAGCCATCCGAGGTATTTGGGCAGCATGCAGAATTGTGGGTTGGCAGGTAGGGGTCCCCAGACAATCATACGTCAGCATAATTGGGGGCTGTCTGGTTCGCGTGGGTCGATGTGTGTCATCAGCAGCCACGTCCACAGCTGCATCTTCAACAGTCGCATCCTGAACAGCTGCCTCTTCAACAGCGACGTTCTCATCAGCCGCATCCTGAACAGCCGCCTCTTCAACAGCTAAGTCCTCATCAGCCACCTCTTTAACTGCTACGTCCTCAACAGCTGCATCCTCGACCGCCTCTTGAACAGCTACGTTCTCAATAGCCGTGTCCTCCTCCGGTAAACTGCCGATGACTACTGGGTGTTCTCCAGCTGTTTTGGCAGTATCATCCATAGGTGTACCTTGATGCAGAGGTGGGTTGATGGGGCTGTGAGCTTCGGGAATTGCGGTTACATCAGGTGGGTGAATAAGAATGACTTCGTAATTCTCCTCGTCATCACTGATGGTGACATCGGGCTGCTGGGTCTCTGCAACTGTTCTGGTTTTGCGTGTAGTGTGTCCCTTGCTTTGGGGCAGGCCCTGCTGTGGTCTATCGTTCTGGTTCGGTCTACTACTGATGAAGTCACAGGGTAGTAGCAGATTACGATGCAGTATTCTTGTTCTACCCTGGCCACTCTCTGGTTCCACTTTGTACACAGGGATGTCATTACCCTTCTGGGTAACTACCTTGTATACTCTATCTTCCCAGTAGGACTTGAGTTTAGATGGGCCCTCTGTCCTTTCGAGGTTTTTGATGAGAACCCGGTCTCCAGGCATCAAGATAGTGCTCCGTGCCCTGCGATCGTAGTAGGCTTTGCTCCGCTGGCCAGTCTGTTGAGAATTCTCTGACGCGATCCTGTATGCTTCTTGCATCTCCATTTGCCAGCGTGAAGAATATTCTCTACTAGAAACTTCCTGCTCTTCCTTCTTCTCGAACCCGAAGGCAAGGTCAATGGGAAGACGTGGATGCCTGCCGAATAGAAGATAGAATGGGGAGTACTCCGTCGTTTCATGCTTGGTGCAGTTGTATGCGTGCACTACCTTGTTGACTCCGGACTTCCAGTCAGACTTCTGGGTTTCAGGCAGTGTTCGCAACATGCCCAGCAGGGTCCGATTGAAACGTTCCACCTGTCCGTTGCCCTGGGGGTGGTATGGCGTGGTGCGGGAGTGACTTATCCCAGAGTACTCTTCAAGTCTAGCAAAGAGATGATTTTCAAACTCGCGCCCTTGGTCGTGATGAAGTTTCTTTGGGAACCCAAACTTCAGGATGTAATCATTGAAGATTATGTCAGCTGCTGTCTTCCCACTCTTGTTCTTGGTTGGATAGGCCTGTGCAAACCTGGTGAAGTGGTCAATGACAACCAAAATATATTCAAAGCCACCCTTGCTCTTCTCCAGGTGTACGTAGTCTATGGCTACTAATTCGAATGGCTGGGTCGTGGTGATGTTGACAAGAGGAGCTCTGACCGGCTTGGTAGGCTTCTTCTGGATTAGGCATCGGCAGACTTGAGTGATGAAGTGTTCAATCTCGGCGGCCATGTGCGGCCAATAGAAACGTTCACGGGCTAAGTGTGCCACTCGCTCAGATCCCAGGTGGCCCGCATTGACATGAAGCTCGGTGTACACCAACTGTTTGAGTTGCTGAGGTAAAACCAGTTGGGTACGAGTGCCTGTTTTACGCCACAGAATACCCTCCTCGTCCACATGGAATTTGCCCCACTCGTGCATCAATGTTGTGACAGTCTTCGGCTCACCCTGTCGTTCTGCCCGGGTTGGCCATCTTCCCAGAGACTTGTAGCGTAGTACTCGTCCTATGGCATGGTCCTCTTCCTGGGCCAGTCTGATTTCTTGCCTACTGAACTGTTTAAGGAGAGACTCACCAGGCTGGGCTGCTTCTGCGATGGGTTCTTTGATGGAGAGCATATTCATCCATGCTGTCTGACCATGGAACTGAGCTGCGATACCTTGGGCAGTGGCCTGAAGCACCTCTAGGGATACTTCTTCAGTGTGTGAAGCGTCTAGCTGCTCGATGTTGTGTGGGATTCGTGACAATGTATCGGCATCTCCATTGGCTTTCCCTGGTCTATACCTAATGTCAAGGCTAAAGTCGGCCAATTCTGCAACCCAGCGGTGACCAGTTGCATTCAGCCTTGCCGTCGTCAGGACATATGTGAGTGGATTATTGTCCGTGTAGACTGTTGTATGTGTAGCATAATACAGGTAGTCCCTGAAATGTTCAGTGACTGCCCATTTCAGCGCAAGAAATTCTAGCTTCCCCGAGTGCATGTGGTAGTTCTGTTCAGCTGGTGTTAGGGTACGAGAGCCGAATCCAATGACCCTCAGTCTCCCATCTTGCTTCTGATAGAGAACAGCGCCAAGTCCATCTTGTGAGGCATCCGTGTGAAGAACAAATGGCAGGCTGAAGTCAGGGTAGGCCATCACTGGTGGTTGATGGAGACAGTCAAGGATGTCCTCTAGGGCTTCTTGATGGCGTCTCTCCCATTGGACAGGGTCATTTCGGTGCCTCTGGCATTTCTGTTTCTGTGTCTTCTGTTTTTGGCTCTTCTGGTGCCGGTGCTTGGGTTGGTACTCTTGCGTCACAGGTTTGGCAACTTTGAGAAGGTCGTACATCGCCTTGGCTCTGATGGAGAAATTGGGTATGTACCGTCGGTAATACCCTACTAGGCCAAGCAGCTTCTGTACCTCCCCGACTGTTACTGGTCGCTTTAGTCTCAGTGCATCCAGAGCTGTGTTCTCCTTTTGATCCATGCTATGACCATTCTCAGACACTATCCGCCCGAGATACCTAACTTGTGATTGAAAAAAGGAGCACTTGGCCGGTCTTAGTTTCATGCCGTGCTCTTGCATTCGCTGTAGAACTCTCCTCACCCTTTCCACGTGGTCTTCGAAGGTAGCACTGTAGATCAAGACATCATCTAAGTATATGGTACAAATTTCATTGTTCAGGTCATCCAGGCAGGCCTCCATGTGTCGTTGATAGACTGCAGGGGCATTCTTCAAACCAAAAGGGATACGTAGCCACTCGTGTAGTCCCCATGGTGTGACGAAGGCAGTGAGATGGCGGCTCTCTTCATCCATAAATCCCTGATGATAGGCCTTTCCTTGGTCTACTGTGGTGAACCATCGATTGCCACCGAGGTTATCCAGGACATCCTGGATGCGGGGAATAGGTTGCCTGTCGGTGATGGTCTTCAGATTCAGCTGTCTGTAGTCCACACAGAGCCTCAGAGAACCGTCTTTCTTCCTGACGCAGACAACTGGTGATGAGTAACTCGATGAAGATTTCTGGATCCACCCCCTCTGAAGGAGATCCAATATGTATTCTTTCACTTCACGGTACAATGGACGAGGTATGGATTGATAGGTTCGCTGAACAGGTGTTTTATCGTTGAGTGTGATCTTCATTTGAAGTTCATTGATGCACCCCATGTCTTGTTCTGTACGAACAAATGCACCAGCTTCTTCCTTGATCATCTTCATGGCTATGGAGCGCTGCGTTTCTGGAAGATGTGCCAAGTCAACCGGTGGAATCCAACCCAGGTCTACTGAGACTGATGCCGCATTCACTGGTTGTTTTCTTCCATCCATCTGTGTTTCGGGGTGAGGTTGGATTTCTCCCGATATGACAGACTGGATTAACTGTAGAGTGCCTAGCGGAGTTTTTCGTCGGAGGACGATGTCATGTTTGGTGGGGTTGGTCATGACTATGTTGACGCGGCAGGAGTTGCCCTTAGGGATTGTCAACACTGCATCATCTACTTCCAACCCCTCTGGCCATTGTGCTTGTAGGTCCGATTCAAACATCACTGTTATCGCTTCTGTTGATCCAGTGTGTGCTCGACATTGTATACTTGCACAGGAACCCTTCTGGACAATAACATCTTTTCTGCCAACCTTCAATGTGCACAGCTGGGAAGGCTCTGGCTCTTGTAGTAGGTTTACTAGTGCTGTGATGTCCTCCTTTCTAGAAGAAGAGAAAGCATTCCACATTGCTGTCAGCAAGGAATCAGATGGACATCTTTGGTCTCTTACCAGCTCCTGCAGAACGTTGGAACCAATGATGGGGTTCTCGAGATGATCACTGGTTACTAGCACCGGGATGAGTAGTGACTTTCTCTGAGGGCTGCTGTTCATCAACTCAAAATCTACTTCAACATAGCCATCATATGGAAGTTGGGCGTTGTTTGCTGTTGAAATCAGGAGGGTGTTGGAATCCAGTAAGTCGGACACAGGATGAATCTGTGAACCTGGCATGTGTTGTCGAACCCATGAAGCAGAGACGAGTGAAACCTGTGCTCCGGTGTCCCATAGGGCTTCTGTCTCCCTTCCAGCCAAGTAACAACATATGATACACTTTGGTCCTACCAGTTTGACAAGTTTTGATTGATGTCGAGGAAGATGTTTGGCCGACAGGGACAACAGTGAAACACTCTCTGGTACTCTGGATTGGGGTCGGTGATTGGACTTTACTGGGGACTGGGATGATGGATGGGCAGTGACGTGTCCCCTTCGCGTGCCCACCTGTCGTTTCCCGACCGCTGTCTTCGTTGCCTGCATCCCCTCTGGAAATGGTCGGAGCTGCCACAGATAAAGCAGTGGTTGCAGGCAGATCCAGTACCAGCATCACGGCAGCTCTTACATCCCCACTCCTCGGGTGGTCGGCTTGATTTGCGCTGGTCTTTGCGAGCCGGACGGGTGTCGCTGGTGGCCTGCATGGCTGCAAGCTCTGCTCGGATGAGTTGCAGTTGCTCTGCCATGTTTGCCTGCTGTGCCTCTATGGCACTCACCTGTACGGACTTGACTTTTCGTTGTTTACCAAGCCTTTCCGCCTCACGACCCTCCGCAACCTTAAGACGCTTGAACATGATCTCATCACTGGACGAGGGATCTTCTAGTAGTGGCTTTAGATCAGCCCTGATGTTGTCGTTAGAGAGCCCAGTGTACAGGGAGTGTAGAAACATTTTCTGTACTAGGTCCATTTCATATTTGACGTGAGAGTCATCCTTAGATGAGGCCTGGACGATCCTTTGACGGAGATCTAGCATCCTGACTAGGAAGTCGTGGGCTGACTCTGTGGTTCCCTGGGAGGCGGATGACAGCTCCTTGTACAGATCTGTAGCGTCTCCCTCCCTGTAGTGGGCCTGTAGGATGTCCCGTAGTACTGGCAGGGTTAGGGACGCCTTACTCTCCAGGTAGCTTTTGAGGCGCATACCAGGGTTGATTGCCCGTAAGATAGCCTCACAGATGTCTGCCTCCTTGTAGCCCTTGGCCAGGCCAAGCTCTATTTGACGGACAAGACTGTTGTAAGCTATCTTGTCCTTCTGGCCCGGGTCTCCAATTTGGCCGTGTATCTTGAACTCCTTCTTCATGTAGGCCGCCATGTAGCTCGCGGGCAACACTGAAGAAGAGGCTAATGGAGCTGACAGCGGTTGACTAGTGTCGAGTTGGGCCACAAGGGCATCCCTCTGTTGCTTGAAACTCTTTTCTAACTGGGATAGGGCCTCTTGCAGTGCTTCCTGCTGCTGCAGCTGCTGGGATGAGCTGGAGCTGGATATGGATTGGGTCGTCTTTTCTGGCGTGGTAGGCTTTAGCTTTTCTTCCAATGCCTTCAAGATAGCCAATCCCTGGTCCTCCTCCTTCTCCAGCTGTTCACCATCTAGAAACCGGTTGATGCGTTTGACAAGTTTCCACTCACTTGTTTGAGCATCATCTTCCTCGCTTATCTTGAGGAAAACGCAGACATCCTGTAGTTGGTCTTTGGTCAAATCATACAACTTCTCCTTGACTTTTCTGTTGAGTTGTTGTATTTCGGCCAGTTGTGCCATGTTAGGTCTTGGCTGCTCTGCTTTGAAGAAAGAAAACCTTTTCCCTGGTGGGCTCTGCCGTTCTTCCCTCTCTCTTCTGGCAGCCTCTCTGGGTCGTTATTCCAACATGTCACGTCCTGGCAAGGTCGCCAGAATTGTTACATGGTTCTCGGACAGTTTTACTGAAATATAGGACAAAGAAGGGAGAAAGCATGAGAGCATGTCCATTCACTTACTAGAACAGTATAGAAGTGTTTAATATTCAAATCATGAACTATAACTATAAACACGATGAAGAATATATAAAATCATCATAAACTTGTGCTCAGCTAAATACTAAATAATTAAATCACTTAATTCACAAAAACTAATAGTCAAGAAACAAAACATTAAAACCGTGTGGCCGAAACTAATAACCACCTAAATAAACTATGGAGTAACAACACTCCAAATTCCAGTGGCCCGATGTCGGACTCTTGACTACAACCAGCTCTGGGCCATACTCCCTAATTGTGAACACAGCTGTCATTGTTCTAGACTTTGGCCACCCATCCACCCTTGGGAAATAAGAACATTCCTCCATGGGTCACCTACTATTAGTACATGTACAGCGTAGGCCCTATTCACTCTTTCCAGCCACACGCGTGCCTGCATTCAACCCAACTTTATCTACACAACTTTGTAACTGAACAACTTTCACTATTCTTGCATTTACAAGTACATGAAGTATACAATGATGAGGACTACATTCATAACTTTCTTGCAGTTCCTATCAAATACATTCAGGGTAAATACAAAGTGTCAAATCAAACTCTTTCAGCTTCAAAGTATTAATGAACTTCTTCTATTTAGAATAACTTTATGTTCTTTAGTTAATTAAATGAAAGTAAGGATAATTCTTATACAGTTTCTAACCCAAACCTACCTCAATGTTCTACATGTAACGAACAACTAAATCTCTAAACTTGGTAATCTTTATGTTCAATCATTACTAAATTTATCAAGAAGGAATTACCTTGTAGACAGCATTCATGAACAATTCTCTTTTTACAATATCTAAATGAGATAAGAAAAGTTAACACATACCTGAAATATAGGACAAAGAAGGGAGAAAGCATGAGAGCATGTCCATTCACTTACTAGAACAGTATAGAAGTGAAAGGGCATGCAGACATACCGACCCAGATCTTTGGACTATACCAAAATTGTACGGGGAGAGGGGTATAATTGATCTGTGACCCAGATCTTTGGACTATACCAAAAGTGTCTGTGTGTGGCTTAATACACAGGGCTCTACAGTTGCATCCACCGCATAATTTGGAAACATTTGACTATGATATTATAGTTAAACATAAATCCTAGGGCGATAGGCGATTTCATTTTAAGAGTATTGTCCCCAACACAAAGTGGTAATTTTTTGGGGGACACTTTGTAAGTTTTCACAGCAAAACTCCTTACCTTTACATTTTCAGCGTTTGTTGTTTTTACTATCGTATTATACGTTTGCACGCGCCATCCTTCCGGATTATGCCTCTCCTATATCTCCTCGCACACTTTGATGAACGCTTTGATTCGGATGTTTGTCGCGCGTTTAAGGCATTCTCAACGGATCAAGATTGGTGTCCCTCTATATATAGTAAATATCGCTTGTGGCCCTGAACAGAAGACCCTTGAGGAAGACTTAGGCTCGTGTCGCACATTATACTATATTTTTGACTGTCTGTTGGGGATGCATGAATATGTCACATAATACCATCATCATAAAATCAACACAGCGAATGGTTGAGCGGCTTAAAACTTCTATATATATAGACATATTTTCTTTTTGTGACGAAGTCATCGGCTTCAATGGGACACCAAACAAGTAAACAAGGAAGACTCATCACTAAACAAACAAATTAACAAACCCAGGTTCGGAATAGCTGAGGCATCGGAATTCTACGGTAACCCTATCTTGATGTTTAGGCTAAAACTGCCGCATTAGGTCATACATTTGAAATAAAGTATATTTCGAGTTTCTGTGTGATATTGGTTAATTAAACAACAAAACATGTAAATTAAACATAATACTGTTTATAGAGTCTTCAAGTACGCAAAGTAATTATACAAACCAACAAACTAAAATTTGTTACAAAATTTAATTAGTTCACTGCCTATATACGTATCTGGACATTTTAAAGTGCATTTACGTAAACACGTTTTTTCTCGGTCTTAAAAGCACTGCAATTCAAGACAAAGTCACTAAAAAGACACTCGAAATCGGTCAAATTACATCACTTTAGTTATCGAAGAAGGTCAATGTAAAGTCAAGTACAGTGCAATTGGAAAAGGTGGCGTGATGCCAACTCTCGTCTGAAATCTCCCCCACTGCTTTTATGTTTTGGTACACTATCATTTTCAGTCTAAATGGGTTCGTCGTAAATGTCATGAAACTGTAAAATGATAACTTTGAACTTTTCATGGATTGCTGCGCCCCCTGACGTACAGGCACGCATACACGGGCAGGATCATACTTCACGCGAAAGCGAATGCGATACGAATTTGACGTCACTAAATATTCGCTGCCAACATTTGCTAAAATTAAAATGTGTTGATACTTTTGAGAATTCTCAGCTCGAAAACTCCGTATTAATCGGCTTATATAATCTGCTTTGATCATGCAGCGAAACTATAAACAAAACACGGTGCAGACAAATACGTACGAATGAGAATCGAACGCGTGTAGGCGTTCTGACGTCACTTGTACTGATTATGATCCGGGTTATTTTTTTAACCCTGTATTCGGGCTACGAAAAGCAGGTGGTTTTGCTTAATGTCTGACCGAGATGAGACTCGAATCAAGCCTAGCCATTATATCAGCTGCCGCATCGAACCTCCGGGCCGCGTTCTCGATCTCAGGCAATAATTCAACAGTGCTTTGTATTTCTTTGTATTTTTAACAAACACTGCACACAGCTTTGCAAACATTCTGGGAGAGATCTTGGACTTTCTTACCCAGTTGGTACAGGCCTCAGGAGGCTCAACTTGGTCGCGTGACGGATTTCAAATATTATGCCCATTCGATCTTTGCCCACTTTGGTCAAGACGGTTGTGACCGGGGGCAGAATGCCAATAATGCCCATGGTTACCTCGCGTATACGTCAACACTGCGTAGCTCTGCACGTCATGAAGATCTATCTTCTAGTTCACCGTACTAAATGTGAAATGCAATGCACTCGGCATTTGCTCGCAGAACGCTTGCGGTTATACCTTTATAGTCAGGTAGATTTGTGCACAATATGATATAATTGTTCACTTAATGATAACAAAATGAAATACATAAATACATAATTATGTCGTGATAAAGATATTCTATAGCTATAGGGCAATCGCAGATTGGACCTTTGGAAAAACATAAGAATAGTATGCAATTGCAGCCATTTTGAACATATTGAAAAATTGCTTGTTTTTCTACCTATATGTTTTTCAAAGGACAAATCTGCGATGGCACTTAGCCAAATATTTTTTTTCGTGACATAACATTACTGGGTGCCAATTGTCATGTTTCTATCAACAAATGAAACATTGGTTTGACTAATCTGCCCGACTATTAAAAATAAAGCTTTCTCTTAGTCCAAACTAACGATTCTATTGGCCCTTCTCTTCATACCGTATTTGATTAAAACAGCCACTGTTATATAATCACATCAAGTGACTTAAAACCACCCAATGGCGCCGCTCAGCGGTTTCATAACTGTCATTTTTGTAGTCCATACCGTGACAAATGTCATGAGAAGAAAATTGGAGCTTGACTCTTTACATGCACGATGCTTTGTTGTTTTCCAGAGAGAATCTAAACACTGGTTGGTATCTCCTCAACGCCCTGTGGAATCATGGGCCGTCGTCTCATATTAGGAGCTGTTCTACTGTTTACGTTACTTCACATGTGTTGCGGAACGGAAGGTAAGAGTGTAAACGGCTGCAATATAACCCACCCCCCCCCCCCCCCCGAAGGATACAGCGCCAGTATCTTATAAACTAGAACAGTTTAGGTAAAAGTCTTCAATTTCCGCTCATGGCAAATGGGTACTGCTTATTAAAACAAAACTAGATACGCCACAACATAATTGCAAAATATTTGTGCGCAATCTATCGCTACATGTGCCAATATCTTGAACAATTTCCTAAGCTCAATCTAACATTTGGCTAAAAGGAGACATCGTGTCAATTACCACCCTATTGTTTGCACCATCCAGAATTCAGTTTATAATTATGGGTTATATAATTTATATAAGGGTTAATAATTATATCCACTATTCATTATTATGTTGCTTTCTCCCCTTTGTCGGGCATAATAATCCCCAATGAACACGCTATAGCGTATGGTAACGTACCGACCGCATAACCCTTTTAGGTGAGGTTCCCCCCATGAATTAGCGTATCGTCAGCACCAAGGCATCCGCGTTCAGAGTGTTTAGGCCTACAGATCGCGTAATTTGCTCGCGTACGTGCAGTTTATCCGCTTGGTGTTCATGTTTACCGCGCCGCCAAATTCTATTTTCAGCGGTGTTTGATTACACCTCGAGGTACTGATAGCACTTGGATTGCATAATGCACTGCACCTCTAAAAAGCGTCTCAGGATCAAATTCGACCCGGAATCCAGGTCACTAAAAACTACTAAGTCACGGACCTCGAATCTGAATATATTTTTTGCTTTATACCCATTGACCAGGTAAAAATTCCCCCTTTTGAGTATAAAATTACACTTTTCTGAACAAGATATTTTGACCCATGCAGATAAGTGCCATGTTTTTGACCCCGAAAGGGTAGAGCAAAATAATGTGAGCCAGATCATTAAAATCAGGAATATGGAAATCCCAGCTTTCTAATGTACCCTTCCCAAGTCTGTATACTCCATGCATCAATAACTGTTGAGCTCAGGCTTGTTGTGATGGTCAATGTAACCATTCTCTATGATGTAACCCAATTTATTTTAGAGTGCGGATTTGACATAAAACTCTTTGGGCAACTTTGACAATTTGTCGTGCAGAAGGCGACATTTTTTTCTAGTCAAACCGTCAATATTTTGTGTGTCAGAATCACATCCTGGCCTTCCAGGAAAACGAGCCCAGGGAGGAATTAATATTGTGACCTGGAAAAATATCAGGTAAAAGTTGACTCGGCTTTGAATTATTAAGCGTGCAAGTTTCATAGTAAACAGGTTTTGTGTGTGTGAGGTGATATTTGAAGGTTTGCATGGCGATAAGGCAATAAGATAAGTAGTTTGCGTAAAAACAGCCCCCGCAGCACAACACGCCACCTTAAAGGTAGGATACACCATTGATAATTGCTTAAATTATCATGAATTGGTGGATTTGGGGGCTGTATTTTATAGTAGATATTTTGTTTAACGGACCTGTTCGAAGAACAACGGCGTTCGTTTTCAACCGGCGATGATGGGCAGTGGTTCCTATGTCGTTCTTGGTAGTTTTTTTCTCGATCTCCGTGTGGCGATCGTTATATATTTTTAATCTTTAGTTTTTCGGAACAATAGGATATCTAGCGCAACTATTTTGCTGGATGCCTACAATAATTATTCACTTTCAAATAAGTAAGTTATTTCTTAATTATTCGGTAGTAATTTGTTTCCAATTATCTGCAAATGATGTATCCTACCTTTAACCATGGAGCCATACAGTTTATTGCTCCATGCTTTAATAATATACCAAACAACGGCCGGCAGGTTTTTGGGATGGTAAACATTCAGAGCAACAGTCAGGGTAGTGTATCGATCGCATACTGATGAGAAACCGACGTTTGAGCAGCTGTCCCGAATGCGAATACGGATTAACTAGGGTACTATAGCGGTTATCATACCATCAGCATTATTAAAGGTAAAGCTGTTATTTTAGTAGAAGATTTTGCTCTATTACATGGCAACCGACACCTATTGTCGCCGATCATTTCGCGTTGGGGAAACTATACAGGGGGTAAAAAACCCTAACCTCATAATTCACTATTGAAAGACCTACACTTTGATATATATGGATTGGAAATCTTGTTGGAAGGAAAATGGTACCAAGAACTCCCGATTCAGTTCAGTAGTTTTGATTCAAGCGCCATTATTGGAAACCATAGTCAGGGGCTGTAATTAGAATTAGCGCACACAGTGAACGTCCACGACCAAAATGACCCCTGACCTTGGTTCACAAAATGGCGCTGAAATCAAAACTACTTAACCGAATCGGGAGTTCTCGGTATCATTTTCGTTCAAACAAGATTTCCCCTAGTCATATACATTTCAATGGTTTAGGCTCCTGGGTAGTCGAAGTATGAGGTGAGGTGTTGTTTTTTGACCACCCATGTTTGTACCGGTTATAAACATGGAAAATATAGGTTAAAATAAAGTATTCTTAGTAAAAAAAAATCAAACTTTGATATTTTTTGCCACTCCTTTTAAAGACCAGAATTCAGGTTTTTTAAACATAAAGTGTTTTTTCCATCTTCTTTTTTTTTACGATTCGATAATACGTTCTAATATCCTAGATATTCATCGAAATGAAGTGCCCCGTCGTGGAGATCTAAAGAGCCTAGCTGTTTCTCGCCGCGAGGTGGCAGCACAAGCACAAGACGACGGAAACGATCGATTGCACGTCGTCGTGAGATCGAGAAGAGACGTCACAGATACCGGCCAGCCGGAGGGGGCGGGCTTCCCCATGAGTGATGGCCTCCCCCCACCGGGTGGGCCCCTTCCCCCTCTCGCGCCAAACGATCGCCCCATTACCGCAGGTAAAGTAAACAAATGTGGGTAAAACACAACGGGCAAATTTCATGGAGCTGCTAAGCACAAACACTTTTATCTCGTTCACAAACAAAGTCTTGCTCAGTAAAAACACAGGTTACCAGCCAAAACTTCACGTGCTTTTCATGCATGGTAAGCACATGGAGAAGTAAGCAAAAACCAGCTAAATATCAAGCACAAACAATATAATCACCTGAAAATTTGGCCTGTTTTGGCCAAGGAAGAATGTTTATTCTAAGCAATTTTCTTTGGTGCTGACCAGCTACATGAAAATGGGCCCCAGTGATGTACAGGCGTTTTGTTTGTGACTGGTAATCCGCTGGATTTTGCTTATCGTGACGCGCTGAAACTGAGCACATGTAGTTTTGGCTGGTAACCTATTCTACTGAGCAAGACCTTTAAATTTGTGCTAAGCAAATTTGTGTGCTTAATCAGCTCCATGAAATTGGCACCCGGTTCAGGTGCAGGTTTGTTCTTGACACGGAAAACTCGGTTCTCGCCCTCGAACGGTTTTACAAAAACGAGTTTCGCATGTCAAGAACAGACCACCCGAACCTATGGTGTCATTTGCGTAATCATTGGTAGGAAGTTCATAAATATACCGGGGTTAAAAAATTGAAGTGCCATTCCAGTATTAATTGATATCCTCTTTTTTTTTATCAACCAGCGCCCTTTATACTAGCCACAACGCCAAGCCCAACAGCCGGCAATGGTAAGTCAGTTTGATTATTTAGGTTTTCCTATACAGTATTCTGTATACTTATTATAAATGTGCACTTACGGTTTTTCTTTACATTTCTTTCTAGAATTTATTATTAATCTCGTGTAATTATCTGTAATATTTTTTACGTTTTTTTTGTCCGATTGTTATTTGCAGGTTCACCACCGTCTAGGATTTCCTCAGCCTTTCTCGTTCTCTGCTTGTTATCTTGTCTTTTTCTACGGCAAACCTTGTAGCAGCTGAAGGAGCCTCTTTGTATTCGCTCGTGCCTAGTGCCCAAACTGAGAAGGAAGTCACGACCTTTCGAATTGCATGTAGCGCGCAGCTAGCTGAGCCGCGGAACCGGTGACCTCGGTTCACAGGCCACACAGAAGCTATCCAATCAGAGCTCACAGTGCATCGGTGTTTCCCAGCGCTGCGGTGTTTGGGCGGTTGTTGTGTGGCACTGCACTAATTAAAGCCTCTTTGAAAATAGTGTAAAATCAACAAAGTTCAGGGCCAAATAACATGCAAGCCGACATCACTGGGGTTTCTCAAACAAATATTAAATTATTGTCTGATTCTTCATCTTTCCATTTCTTTTCAAGTTTGGGTGGGGTAGCCAATTACATATTTATATATTCACACCACAACAAACTCACCACTAAAGTGGTACTTCCCAAACCTGTTTGCAGCCATTTTACAAATGGCATCCCTCTACTTTCTCTAGCAAATGGAACACACTTTTCAAGCGTAATTGTATAAAGTTTGCCGTTAGATGTAAGTCCCCAAACCAGGGTTGACCCTCGGCTATATTATTTTACACAATCCCACCTTTTTAAAAACCCACACGGTCTCCTTTAAAAAAAAGCACTTGTGTAGCGCGCCCACATACGTCAGGTTTAGCAACAGATGGCAGGCTGTAGGTCCAGACGCAAGAGGGCGTGCTTTCAGATACCTTGACTTCAATCGACAAAGAACTGGAAAGTATAGGTAATAATGTTGTTTCATAACATAATACAAAGGTTGATATTGAAGCAAGGAGTGTGAGCTCAGGTAAGATTTAGTCTGGTTGCCGAGCTTCAAGCCGTTCAGAGGTTAAATATCTGAGAGTTTTAAGGAGAAGAGATTTACCTTTTCGCTTATTTATTTCATGTTTGCAGTTTGTGCTTTAGAAAATCATCACGCACGCGTCTCGACAAAATAAACATACTATTATCTATTACATGTACTTCTCCGATCGTCAGTATTTCTTTTAATGGAATATACATGTACAAATGCAAGGAAACTAAAATTAATTTAGAAATGTATCTAAATTGTTTGTGTTCATTTCACAGTGCGTGATGTTCGTAATTTGGTGTTTGTAATTGTATAGAGCTGTGTGCATGTGATTTTATATTAATTTCGATGCATTTACAAGGACCAAAAACTGGTATTCATTGTGTCCAATGAGTGGTACTTCACTGGTAATTAAATTTACCAAGTAGGTATAGATTATATTATGAGTAAAGTGTTAAACATGGTAACACACTACGTTGTCAGTAATGTTATCGTTATATTTATTGTAGAAATTAGAAGAATATTTTTATATAAATATAGATAGTCTAATGTCACTAACAACTTAGAATTTAATACATACATGTATTTAGGTATACCAAGGTATAGTTTTTGAAATAGCATGCTTTATGTATATTGGTGAGAGTTTATGTAACATACATTTTTTGTTTCTAAGACAAGCCTATTTTTGTCGTATGCCGATGTCATAACTACATTCTTTACATGTTATTTTGGTCGTGTAATGAAATATCTATGACAATAGAAATGGTTCGTGTATAATTCAAATAATGTTGTGTTGAGACTAGGAGTAGGAGAGTGATGTTAGTGACTGAGATTGTGGTGTTTTTTTTATTGCAGTGATACAAAGCCGATCATTTTACACTGTTGCCATGGTTATGCATAGTTAACTTCGAATGGACGGCATGCTATTACGAAGGTCAAAATGACGTTAATAACGGCACCGAATGAAAACAAACACTGTGCGGCTCTCAATAGTTGTCATGGGAACTGTGACGGTGATATACGATTGGTATACGTCTACGTATAATGGGTGAGGTTGGGAATGGAGATTGGGTGGTTTGCAATTTTGAAGTGGTTAGGACGAATTCGAAGAATGTAATCATTGAATCATTGATACAGAGCAGACAAAGCGAGATAGAGTGGAGGAGGTTTGGCGTTGGCAAGGTGATTGGTGTGATGTTGACTTAGATGTTGTTTTCTTTAATTAGTGGTTTTTCAGTCGTAATTCTTACCAACGATAAATTAAAGTTAACAGAAAAGAAAACACAGTACACGAATCAGGTGATATGGAGGAGGCTGACAGAAAGCCCAGGCTCGTACTGTGATGAAACTCGCGAATTAAATTTTTAAGAAAAACAAAATTGAATTGGATGACCTTTATAATTGTTTTTCTTGTTGATTATCGTAATGCTCTTTCACTAGCACGGGCTAAATCGATGTCGAGATATCTTTAACCGACGCTGCATGTTCAGTGAATGTAGTTCGATTTCTGTCTTCACTTCACTTCTCATCGTTATACTTCTTTAAACTAGCAAAACAAAATTAAGTGTGTAACATATAAGATATTTTTTAAGGAACATTTTAAATCATCTGAAATAAAATCATCGGTCGTGTGTACATTGATACTACCTCGTCGGCGAAAACAACTTGATCTGAAATATCTCGTTACAAAATAAGCGTATACGCATTATTGCAGCCACTATTTAAAGGTAGGATACAGTCCATTTGCAGATATCGAAAAAAATTACTACTGAATTATTAAGAAATATCTTACTCATCTGAAAGTAAATAATGATTCTAGGCATCCAGCAAAATAATTGCGCTATATGTCTTGTAATCATTCTGAAAATATAATTTTATAAAGAAAAGTTTGCGATCGCCGGACTGCGATCGCGAAAAAACACATGATAACATAAGAATAACTGCTCGACGCCGGTTGAAAAAAACACTGTTTTTCTTGCTTTTCTCGGCATCCATGATTGTAAAACTTCAGACAGGTTAGTTAAACGATATTTACTATAAAATACAACCCCCCCCAAAAAAAAAATAAATAAAAAAATCCACCCATTCATGACAATTCAAGCAATTACCAATGGTGTAGGCCTATCCTACCTTTAATATAAAGTCAAGTAGGCCTAGGTTCCTCGACCCCAATCCATCTTACGAACAAGAACAGCCCGGAGGATTAACTGAGCTGTAATCCAATCGAGTCGTTCCTAATCGAATGATAAATTCTTACCACTGAAGGGCATCGGGCACAATCTCCGTACGTCTGAAATAGTCTCCATTCTAATCGCGCCCTTTGGTGCCTTTTGACAAACGACTATAAGTGTGCATCGAGGACGGTCTTGGATTTGCCCTGATTTCTTTCTCGAATTGTGTATAGGCCTCGTCTTCTTGTTTTCGGCTTCAACACAATTAAAAAAAACAAAAAAACGGGTTCGATACGGATCCAACGATGGCCGGTTCAGTAACACTTATTCCTATATATTGATGTTGAGCTATATTGAATTCCTTAGATTTTATAGAAATTACACAGTTTCGAAGCGAGATGCAGCGGAGCTGTGAACAAACAAAGCCGTGGTTTCAAAAAAATCCACAATGCACGTGACCTGCTTGTTTCACCCCTTGACCCTTCCGCAGTGTAAATTACCACAACCGGATATTCAATTGTTTATAATGAAAGTTGATTAAGCCCCGATCATTTCAGTAAAATCGTGCTGTCAGAGCCGTACTTCCTTAGCACTTTAGTGCTGCTAATATCTTGAACAGGGTTTATAAAGTAAATTAGAAAGAGCAGCGTTTTGTCTTGAGTGGTTTTTTTTTTATTCACGATTTAGGAAGGAAAGAAAGACGTCTGCAAGAAAAATGTTATTACGCGTCCACCATTATTTTTACTGCACTACTAGTACTACTGTACCAGATTCGTTTGCGATTGTATTTCCCTTTGTATGTATAACTTCCGTTAAGTTGTTGTGTGTTGAATTGATTAAATCAAACTATGAACTATTGTATGTGACTGAATATTGTTCATTTAAGTCTCTATGTACAGTGTATATGTGACCGGCTCTGCAATAAAGGGTATTTAAGTCGCGCTGTGCACTATCATGTAATGGACTACTAAACGTTGAGAGGATAAACATTTCATCAAAATGTGATTTACATTTTTTTGCCATTAATGACATCTTTAACACCAATATTTTCAGGTTTCATTCAAAGAAATGTTGATTTTGATGATTAAAGTGGAAAACACGCCCATTTTGTGTTCATCGTTCTGTTGTTCTACAACAAAGCCGGCTTTTTAAAAGCCTGTTTTCTCAGTTGTGTAATTTGAACTCCAAGGAATAAATCAAAAGTAAACATGTCATATATCCAGAACGGAAGAAGCTATGGAGCTCTCTATACCAACTGGAAGCTTACACTGTGGGCTTTGTGACATAATACCCATTATTGTGGAGTGGGTCAATAATGTGTGTTTGAACTCCAAAATACGTGTCGTACAATAGCGTGTTCCATTCAGTGTCTGGTTTTGGTTCGTGAACGTTGTGAACGTTCAACCAATAAAACGTTAAAAGGCACTGGAATTGAAAGGGGTCAAAATTTCATGTGAGACTGGACAAATCTTATTATAATTGGAGAATGGATTAAAACTATCCAGCCTTGTTTTTATCATCCGATTAATACCGGCCACGTGACGGGCTCTCTACCAATAGGAATTGGTAAACTTTGTTTGGTTTTTATGAATAAATAACAATAATTCCAATGCTTGATTAACTAGTCGAAGTTTAATAATCTTCACTGGATTGCCACGACTGGTTTTATAAAACAGGTTTACACGTGTCACTGTTGTCTTTCAAAATAGCCAGCCAAACGGGATGACAACGGGTTCACGATTGGTTGAAGAATTGAGGCAATTCGTACTACCAACCAATCGGAAAGATAGTTACAAAAACTCTTGCCGCGCACGGGTCTTTAAAGGTAGTATACACCATTTGCAGATATCGAAAATATTTACTACCGAATTATTAAGAAATATCTTACTCATTTGAAAGTAAATAATGATTCTAGGCATTCAGCAAAATGATTGCGCTAGATATCCTGTAATTATTCCGAATAGTAGAATTTTATAAAGAAATATTTGTGATCGCCGGCCGGCGATCGCGAAAAAACAAACTACATAAGAATAACTGCTCGTCGCCGGTTGAAAACAAACGCCATTTCTTGTGTTTTCCTCGGCATCCATGATTGTAAAACATCGGACAGGTCAGTTAAACGATATTTACTATAAAATACAACTCCCCAAATCTACCTATTCATGATAATTCGAGCAATTACCAATGGTGTATCCGACCTTTAATTCTGAACTTGCGCGTCCAGCATGTCTGCACGTATAGGCTATTATCACTCAACGAGGTCCGATTAGAAACAGTCGCCCAGATGAGGACACTGAGCGCGGCGTTGGATTAAAATATACAGTGCAAATAAAAGTGGATGAGTACAGGCAAGGTACCGCGTTAATGGGATGCGGTGAGGGTGAGGTTGTGGGCACGATATACACATCATGTGAACGGCCCAAAGCTATCTAGATAGTGAAGGCAATGTCATCGATCATGTGAGACACTTTATAGGGGAGGCGAGTAAAGGGAACCTATACCGGATATCAGCTGAGCATATTAAATACGGTGAACCATACGCAATCGCTCAGCCGGCCGTTTTGTTTTATTTATTAGGTCGAAGAAAGCACTTTAAATTCACAGGGCCAGCATTTTAGGAACAGTGAACAACGACTATAGTATCACTTGCGGTTGATTCGAGAGGCAGTTTGTATTACCATATATCCTATTAGATATAGCTCCGTGGTATTACCGTCATGTGTTTATGGTACCGTTGAATTCTTTTCTGGTAAACAACCGTGTTCTCAAAAACCACATAACGATGGTTTTGCCGCGGACTCCGAAACAATGTAGCGAATGAAGTTTCACGTTACGTGCGTGCACGCAGCAAGGATATTGGAGCACATTCTAATGCCAGGCAATGGGTCGGATTTACGGACGTGCGGGGGTCAAGTTGCATGCCTCAGCTTGCAGACTGTAGTATAGTTTTCCTCGATCGTAGCTTCGTAGTTTGACTTCGATTGCTCGCCGAGTCCGTCGGCTCAGCCACCGAAGTGTGACCATCACTACATGGAACCTCGACAAGCGGCCCGCTCATTGGAATATCCAATAAGTTTATATTACTGAGCTCCTCTGGGGACCGCGTACGGTACTGACATAATTATTCCTTGGAGAGTATAACACATTCCGGATAAGTAAGCAGTCGCAAGGGTCTGCAACGAAAAACCCGATTCGGGTATTTACCAACAGTGGTTTGCCAAGTGAGAACTGACTGTATCGCTGTAGCCGGAAGAGGATTTAAAACATTCACATACAAGATGGAGACTACACTGTGCTGTGGAGGAAATTTAATGTCTACGATTTCGAAATGGAGTAGCCTTGTGTCTTTCCTTACCCTCATCATGTCGACTACTGTGGGAGAAGGCGGTACCCAACCGAAACAATGTAAGTCATGCACGTAGACCTATACAATATCCATCAGTGATGCGTTTTTAGGGAAAATCATAGTCTATACCGTGTACGTGCTATGATTGTTATTTTGTTCAAGTAAGTGTATTTAGGACACGGAGGTCACTACTTTTCTCTGCAATGACCTATCAGGCTTATAATCAGCCACCAGAAAACGATAACATGTCATGAACATTCAAAATTAGCAGAGACAATATTGAAGCATAATACAGTAATGGGGGAAAAAATAAAAAAATTCAGACGAGTCTCATACTCATAGGGTTTGTGCACATAGGCCCGGTTTGTGTCAAGTGATGTCCAGGTATGGATTTCTGTCCTTTCGGTGCAATGTGTATCACCAATTTTACCGGCTAATTAATATTAAATGCACGAACATTTTGTTTGCTTCCTGGCTGGTTGCGGGTAAACAATTATTGCTACCACACTGAAAGTAAAGGTGAAATTTGAGATTACAACTTTATTTGTACAATTGTTGTAATTTAAGATTACAATTATTCAGGAAAACGACAAGTACGCAACACCTGTACAAATTAGTAATATATAATAATTTGAGGCATTTATAGCATGCATGGACTAGACTGCACTACATGTAGAACGTAATCAGTACCTCCCTCCAAATCGCTTAAAATTCGATTAAAATGCCGCCCACGCCTCGAAAAATACGTTGATTACACACGAAACGTTCGAGGCTATTTGTAATAAAAAAGAAAACGAATAGAAACCGATATAAACATGAAAGACACAAATATTATATCGAAAACATCTGCTTATAATTAATTGAGTTTGGTTATAAAACAAACATTCACATTCACATCTGATGTACTGTCAGTCACGTCATTTAACATGTAAACCCATATTTGTCGACTGCCAGCAAAATATAAAGCGATCCACTTAAATTGTAATAGTTATCCATTAGTTATCCCTTGGTTATCCATTTAACAGACGACCGTATACAACCGGTGCACCATAATAATCACATGAAACAATAAAACCTCCTTAGACGTTGAAAGGTCAGGGGTGGTACGTTAAAGGTAGGATACACAATTTGCAGATATCGACAATATTTATTACCGAATTATTAGGAAATGTAAAAATGTAAATAATAATTCTCTAGGCATCCAGCAAAATGATTGCGCTAGATATCCTGCAATTATTCTGAAAAATTTAATTGTATATATAAAAAATTGCGATCGCCGGACGCGATCGCGACAAAAAAACAAAAATAACATAATAATAACTGCCCGACGCCGGTTGAAAACAAACGCTGTTTTTTGTGCTTTTTCTCGGCATCCATCATTGTAAACCTTCGTACTATAAAATACAATTCCCAAATCCACTCATTCATGATAATTCAAGCAATTTACCAATGGTGTATCCTACCTTTAATTTACCTTCTCCTATAAAACGTGTGCACGTTACGATTGCAAATTAAATACGTTCTTTAAAGGTAAAGTATTTTGTCAGTTGTGCGTTTTTATCGTTAGAAGCGGAAAAGTTCTCAAAATCTAAGGAATTTAAAGAACTAATCTGACGGAGATTTTGCTCTGTGAATGCTCTATATTCCGAGAAAATAGTATTCTAAGATTTCGATTTTTTAACCAACTATACTCAATGAAAATTTTCCCCAAAATACGTCACTGAGACTATTTCTTTTAGACTTCTTTTATACATTTTATTTTCCAGTTTGGAGTCATTAATATCTTTACATCAAGTAAACTGTTGAATGTGTGTTCCTTTAATCAACGAGAACTTTAATCGCAATCGTCTGAAGATTTGAATGTTTTGTCATGCCAGATTTAAAGATAATATACAGCATTTGATTTTGCTGCAATGTTTTTATAATTGGATGAATTTTGAGTTATGTCGCAGCAAATGTTGTTACATACCTGTTTAAATATAATTATGTTTGTTTTAAATACCACAAAATAATGCAACGGCCATAGCTGTATACAGTTTGACACGAGATATAAACACTACGCCCCTACTTGCGAATATCAGAGTGTCATGCAGTGCTGCATGACGACGAAAGAACGATTTGTATAACATAACGATTAATGTAAGTTGACTATGGGCCTTTTCGAATCCCTGGCTTCGTCTTCGTATTTGGCTTAAGGCGATTTTTGACTCCCAACTGCAAGATCTCCAGCCACATTCTGACGCCTGTTGTACTTCAGAAACATTCACTCGATTGATGTGAACCCAAAAGTTAGACTATTTCAATTTTCTTCAATTTCTAATTGCTTCTCAGTATTTCGGAATTCGGAGGCGAAGCCACAGCCAAAGACGAAGCAACGGTTTCGAAAAGGCCCTATGACTTGCAGCGTGAACTTGCAGCCTTTTAGTGTCAAAGGTTATGTGAATGTTTAGTTCATGTATACGTTTACAATCACAATGCAGTAATATAACACCATTCATACTATCGGGAAGCATACGGTTTAATATTGAGAACATTATGGCAGACATAATATGCCTACCTGCAGTTGATGCCTTCCATTCAATAATTGACAACAACGAAAATGCCATCGTTTACCGCATTTGGTTGTACATGTACATGTACATCCACTTCATTGGTTGTGTTAACACCATTTTGTCTCTCTTTGTAAATCATTTCTGAATATCAGTCAGGCATGAAGTTCATCTTGGTAATAAAAACATGAAGTGTGGCTCACAGTTAGAGTATGTCATGAGAAATATATTTGGCTTCAGGGCCATCGTATATTTGACCTTTGAAAAATATAGGTAGAATAACAAGCAAAGGCGGCCATTATATATGGACGATTCTGCGATGGCCCTATAGCCGTAAACATCTTGTTCGTGACACATTATGATTGTGTGCCAAATTCAATGATTTTATAATTTGATTGACATTTGTTTTTACCAATCTGCCTGAATATATCTCAAATCAATGTGGTCTGCGGCGCACTGTATAATTACCGCACAAGACCTGAACCATCGGTGCCTATTCCGTTCCGTGAAAAAGAACAAAATCACGATTTCCTATTTCCATGGATAATATCGAAATTGTGTGTCTCAAGCGCGGTCTCACCGTGTGACCTTGGGATTAATTGTCCTGAATGATTGCGAACTGAAAATTATGGAAATGAATTTCATCGCTGTCTATGGTACATATACTTACATCAAATGTATTGCTATACTTATTATTCTTAACTGCATTGTTAATGGCTGGGATAATAATTACTTTTGGGGGTTGCAGACACATAACAACCATGCCGTCCATGCGTAACGCAGCACTGATAGGTAAATTGCAGATGAAAGCCAACATGTTGTCGTACATTTGTTGGAGCTTTGACCCACGAAAATATGAAAGCCATTCTAAAACGGGCAGTTGCAATTGTTTTCAAGAAGGATTGTTTTGGTGATTTTTAGATATATTTGACCTTCCATTGGTAACAGTTTTGATGTACCTGTGGCGGCCATCTTGGATTTCAAAATGGCCGCCATTTGAGACTTGTTTTGCCTAATAATAACTTGGACGATGACGTTCGTCCAGAAAATATAGCCGTCGGATAAGGTGTTCTGAACACTCATCACACTGATTACAAAATGAAATCAAAACTTAAATAAAAACATGATATTTAGATTAAGGCTGGCAAAAATAAATGTCACAAGCATGACTAGTAATGGGCAGTAAGCATTTGTAAAACCTGAATTTTTGTTTTAATAGTACACGTAAGCCCCCCCAAATGATAGATAACACATTATTAAAAAACCTATCCTAAAACATGTTAACGGCAAACGTGTTTAGAAGGAAATTCCTTTCATTAATTTACAGCTTCCTCTGTGCCACTTATTGATCAAACTGCCGCCAAATCGTCCCCGTTGTATAGGCTACTGCAACTGCATACTGCTAGGCGACGTTCAAACAAGAAATCCATAAAATGAAGACACATTTTAAAAGCCCCTGCCTGGATATTGATATTTTTCCACCGCGGTTTGTTCCCGACTATATAAGAGCATTTTTTTCTCTCGAGATCCTTATTCGTCACGAACTCGCGACCCCTCTCCAGCCACTTTAGACGATGGCCAAGAAAGAAAGAAAAACATCTCTGCGTAACAAATTCTCGCGCCTTTTTTTATCCTCTATTCTGTGTTTATTTTGTCAATAATGTCGGCGATGGGCCAGCTCTGCATGCGGGCAAAAACCTCGTGTATGCGAAATATTTTTTAGGAAAATGTTATAGGGGTCGTGCATGTTGGATCTTCTCACCCTAATAATATCTCGTGCACACTACGACAGCTCGGCTAAAATATTGCTCTGGGCAAAACGTTTCCACTTACGGCTGTGTCGTTGACAGGTACATGTATTTGCTTGTTTGATTCAGTTCAAAGCTTAATTAAATTTGAGGAACGCTTAGTATACACCATTGGTAATTGCGTGAATTATCATGAATGGGTAGATTTAGGGGGTTGTATTTCATAGTAAATATCATTTAACTGACCTGTCCGAAGTTTTACAATCATGGATGCCGAGAAAAGTGAGAAAAACAGCGTTTGTTTTCAACCGGCATTGGGCAGTTATTTTTATGCTATCTTTGTTTTTTCGCGATCGCCGTCCGGCGATCGCGAATTGTTTTTATAAAATTATATTTTTCGGAATAATTGCAGGATTTCTAGCGCCATCATTTTGCTGGATGCCTAGAATCATTATTTACTTTCAGTTGAGTACGATTTTTCTTAATAATTCTGTAATAAATATTTTCGATATCTGCAAATGGTGTATACTACCTTTAATACACTAAAGACGTAGGTTTGGATTGAAAAATTTAATTTATTTATTCATCTTGGAAAACAAAAAAAGAGATTCGCACACAAATTTCACTGTTTCTAACCTTTTTTGGAGTTCGAACATGTTGTGGGAAAAATTGTCAACGAATTGACAAAATTCACTGTCTTTGATTCTCGATTTTGTGTCCAAACAATGTTGTTGAAAAATATGCAAAAAATATGCAATCCACTGGGTATATATCCAGCGATATTTAAGCCTAATACATTTAGGTAAAACTTTCAGTTACAATCAAAATTTTGAATTCAAAATTTAAATTTGGCAGGTTTCTTGTTACTGTCCCATTTTGTATTTAACTGCCGAGAGCACGATGCCGTAGAGATATAATATAATTAGTCGGTTTAGCTTCAAGATCGTAATCATTTATTTATGCATAGGCCAATTGGCCTGACCGTGGCATGCAGTCCCGTACTAATATATAGGGTCCATTGTAAATATATTATGTATTCTCTGAAACCTTGCGTTGTGATGTTAATGTCTTGGGTTTTATCCCATGCCTTGAATATCCATGCAGGAAATAAATAAAAACCACTGTTTTAATCAACTAATACTACAAAATACTACTTGAGTAAACTCAGTGACGTAACTAGGGGAAGAGGGATGTGCACGGACTTGCATGGACACGCCAACTTTAAATGAAAACCAATTTTGTCTGTTGGTTGTCTTTACTGGAACACATGCTGTGAGCATGCGCATCCTAATTATGAACGATATTAGGGGCCAACTTTGAATTAGAATTGTATTCGACACGGCATAAGCACGACGTTTGAAACCACGCCCGTGCTATACTGTCGTGCTAAATTGATTGATTAAGCACGGCAGACCCTGTCGAGCTTAATTCTTCTGCTGAGCCGAAATAAATTTGCCGAGCCGAATTGGTTTCAAACGTCGTATACTTGTGCCGTGTCAAAAAATAAACTAAATCAAAGTTATTGTATTCGACACGGCACAAGCGCGACGTTTGAAAAGGGCCTTACTAGCACTACTACTACTACATGTAGTACTGTGTACTGTACCTAACATGCATAGGCCGTCGGGGATAACTAATAATAAAGATGACATCGAACGAATTGCCTCTTGTTTGGTGAAATGTTTTCTGAACTTTGTTTTACTCGTACAATAAATGAATGATTGAATGTGTCACTGTGTTCACCCCTGTATAGACACTATGCCAGGAGAGACGTGTGGTTACATCGTCGAGAACGGCGACCAATTCAAGGTGGTATCTCAGCAGATCCAACGCGGAGACCAAACCGACCAGACATCGTACCTCGACAACGTCAGTTGCACCATTATCTTCCGTTCTGAACCGGGCAAGCGCAACTTCTTGAGACTCTCCAAATTTGAGGTAAATGGAGAAGAAGAAAAAAGACAAATCGTAGAAATAATAGGATTTCTTTTAAGAGCCTACCCTCACCTGTCACTCGAACAAACGGAACATTTCTATACAGCATTGCCAAAAAAAATAGCTTTATCTATGGTAATCTAATATAGAAGCAGATATGCCATTAATTCACCGCAGGGTTAAATTTCCTGGCGCTGCTAAACAACAGCAGAAAATCTGTGCTAATTATAGCGCAAGCAGAAAATTGTGTTGACCTTAAGCTAGTCTTGGTCAACAAAGGTGTCCTTAGCGGGCGGTGCGATGTATGCAGCGCGCACGGGTTAATGGGCTGTACCATAGATATCTGAGGCCAATTTCATATAGCTGATGAACAATTTGCTTAAGCACAAAAACCCTTGCTTAGTAAAATCCTGTTAGTGTTACAAGCCCAAATTACATGTGGTTGTCATGCAAAAACAGCTAAATACAAATTCTAAATAATAAATACCACCGTACAAGGAGTTGTGGTTGTTAAGCTCTGTTGTGCTTAAGCAATGTTTGTGCTTAAGCATCTCTCTATCAAATTAGCCAAAGAATAAAATAATAAGCATCTTTTGATATCTATCGACTGTGTCCAACGTATATGTTGGTTGGTGCCACGATGGGTGTATAGGCCACGCGTGTTGGGATGCCGTGGCTTGATATTCGTCCCCGGTGGTCCCATGCCCGCTAAAACAACACTGCAGCGTCTTGCATGGTTTTTGAAAAAAACCAAATGACATGCTGCACGTTTCTTTCTTTCTCAATGAGTGGGAGACTAGCAAAAAAGCGTATTCTCTGTAAACAAAAATTGGGCCCCGTGGCCACACGTGACGGAGAATACACATAGCGACAGTGGATGGCCAATTGACCTAAGACCATATATATTAAATTACTATAGAGCGCTGGCTCGATGTACATGTACACAATGATGCCTGCTGGGCGCATCCATGTTTGTGCACAAACCTATGTAGACCAGGCTGTAAATGAGCTAGGTATCACATGTAAGGGGAATTTAACTCATGTGATTTTTCTAGACCAGAATTTCATGATGAATAAGAATATCTTGGGTAAAAAACCCAAATCCTGAACGCACTCCCCGCGAACTAAGGGGGGTTCTTTCCGGGGGTCAATTTTTTAAGGAAAGACTACCATAAGTTTATACATTTAAACACAAATAGGATAAAAACAAACTCTTATTAACCTCAAAATTTAAACCCAGTTAGTTAATTCAGCCTTGTATGTTTGATGTGGTAACAATGTAGGGGTGGGGGAGTAGTAGGGGGTCTAACCCCAGGCTTCATGAAATTCACGTCATAATTTTATTCCATGTTTGGTATTTCTAGACCAGATTTTTATAAAGATTAAGAATATCTTGACCACAAAAAAAGCCAAATCTATAAGACCTAATGACGTAGTAGCTTTGTTTATACATATAAATGATTTCCTATGAAAGCGCAGTCGGGACGCCAGACGACCTCGCCCATTATGGTTTGTCAATAAAATTAAGACTGGGTTAATGACCCTGAAATAAAACGGTTTTAATTCTCAATACGAAACCCACGAAACTCAGCGTTCCCCCCCCCCACCCCATTTCTTTTGATAATTTCCTTCTAAACTATCCAGGTCGAGACATCCCGGTTTTGCTCGAGGGATGGGCTGTACCTTTATGACGGAGGACGGGAGGACAACGACATGATCTTATCGGCCAACAAGCACGCCCTCTGTGGCACCACGCTGTCCCTGCCCAATTATTATACCTCCACAAGTAACGAGGTCACGCTGAAGTTCGTCACGGACGGGAGGAACAACTCATTCCGTGGCTTCACGGTGCTCATCACGCCTTTCACGGAGGGCGACGGTAAGCCGAGTTTGAACGCCAGTTGTGCCTGACCGTGCGTGAAAATTGCCCTTTGTGCCAACTTTGGGTGCATAAAATATGTAATAAATAAAATGCCCTGCACGAGAGATAAACATTCCACTTCTCAGGATCAAGACAAATACTGTTAAGTCTCCACGGTTTTCGAGACGCCTGTCGAATTCAAACTTATTTCATCATGTTGATAAATTTTCTGTAAAATTTATTCGACGATTTTTGGGAAACAATTTTTCCTGCCAAAGAAAATCACATTTGAATATTAACATTAGATTAGTTTAGAATATTACTATTTGTTTTCTTCTTCAGAGGACTGCGACGGGTTCGTATGTCAAATGACCAAGCGATGTATCACCAAGGAAGCTTCGTGTAATAAGGAATACCAATGCGAGGACGGCTCAGACGAACCGCCAAACTGCCACCTTCAAAACGCGGGTCGGTATATAAAAGTCGTCATTATTTTGGCATGTAAATCTAGCTGTGGAACAAGCAACCTTGTGTTGAATACCCCCCCCCCCCCCCCCCCCCCACCTCTCCCTTCTGTGCACGAGCGCGCCCTCATGCGTCGTGCATCAGACAAACATTTACCAGACAAAACTTGCCAGTCGCGCCTAATAGAGAAAGGAACAGATTTTGATGATGACAATCGTTTATATTAGCAGAAGTTGTGGACATAGACGCAAGACTGACCTGTATCAAGACTACGAAATCCGTAGTAATAAGAGTAGCCGCTAAAAATGATGATCCAATAGGCGCGACTATACGCCCGCCATTATCAACTGCCTATCGCGAGGCGGGCCTGGTCGATCATTGCACAGTGCGCAACAATACGCTTTTAGCTTAGGAAATTTACAGAAAAAAAATGTCTCTTTTATTAATGGTACTGTGAGTCGGAATTACAATTATTAATGTACAATACCACTTTACCGTGACTGTGATTAAAACAGTAATGGGATTGGGGCGTACAAGTGAAACCAAAGTGAAATTTATGTGTGTGATAAACCATAATGCTGAAGTGAAGAATTGTTGTGGGACAAAATGGCGACATATTCTCGAACCTTAAAATCATGCACTGTGATTGGTCAATTTTTCGAGGGGTGTGGACTGGATTGGTCTATTGGATTTCATTACTCGGAATGTAATCACTCCGATTGCTTTTCACACCCAGGTTTCCGCCCCAGCAACACGTGGTTCAGCTGGCCACTACTGGCATCAAGTTGCTTCATGGTGGTGTGTCAGTGGATGATGACCGGCACCAGACCAATTCCATGATCGGGTCATCCATCACACGAGTGCTATCAGCAGAATGGTGTCGGCACAGTAGAGGGCGCACCCCTGTGTATAAACATTCCCGTAGACACCAGTGATAATGCTATGTACCTCAACATTTATTTAAAAATACTTAAAACGCTCATGTGTTCATCTCGGGTTCTACCGAAAAAAATTATTATGATCAAAATGTCATCTTTTATTTTCTTTGCAATTTTTGATGGGTTGACCATTGACTCTTTGAGACATTTTCACCCAAAGAAAAACACCCTATATTATAAAACGGATGATGTTTTCCAAATTGAAAAAGTAGCCATTAAAAAAAAGAAGATCTCTTCATAACATGGCTATAAAATAACGACACTTTCGGACTCATTGCAGCCCAAATGCTTAGAATTGGAATTAAGCTCCAAGTTCAGGTCAGAGATTCGGGGCCACATGTCTTCAATTCCCCATTTCTATGGCCCTCGGAACTCTCTAAATAAATATAGAGGAATTTGAATGTATAACTTTTTATTCATAAGCTCGACGGGCAGATTTTTGGCCTATTTACAGGGGTGAACCCTGGGGTAGTTTGACGCGAGTGATGCGGGACATTATGATTCAATGTTTAAAGGGGATTTCTTTTATTTTTTTTTATTTTTTTATTTTACATCTTTAGACTTTATTTATTTATATTTATTTTACATCATGTAATGGCTTACTTAACATTGAGAAGGTGAACATTTCATCAAAATATGATTTTTATTTTTTGTCATGAATCACATCTTTAATACCTACAGTTTCAAGTTTCATTCACATAATTGTTGATTTGATGATTAAAGTGGAAAAAAAACAACCATTTTGTGTGCATCGTTCTGTTGTATAGTTCAAAGCCTGTTTTCTAAGAGGCTGTCATGGAAACACAAAAGTACAAAAACTGCTATCAAAAGATGTGCATAGCCATGCATGTGTTACAAGATGTGTGTTACAGTTTGCATTGTTTTCCATTAAAGGTATTGAATGAAGTCTGTTGATGAGGAAGGTGCTAATGAACATAAAGAAACTGAGTAAATGATTGATTCAAGATGTCAAAATCGGGATCCATAAACCACATGCGATTGATACAATAATTCAAAGGCGTAGAAATGTTGTATTTAAATGTTCTGTTATGGCTTAGCTTGTTTTAAGTAATGGTTTTGTTTTGAATCTAAGTATTTTCTTATACAAATAATTCGTGTATTTATTTTGTTAACTGTGTAATTTATTTTGTAAATTTGAATGTTTTCAGCCTATTGGCTGCTTTTAATTCAAATAGAAATAAACTACATTGTATAATATTGCATTAGCCAGATCGGTATTCCAACTGCGCCTGTGCTTCAAAAGATTTGACGATTGCTTTAATTTGAGATAGTTGCGGCAGAAAACACACATGTTTATGGGGACGTGTTAGCTCTAACTTAAAACAGCATTCTTGCATTTTTTTATGCAATCAAAAAGACGATGAAAACTTTCGTTTAACCAAAATGGTCGGGATAAACACCTATAAAAATAACTTCGCTGTTTTTTGTATTTTTTTTATGTTGTGCTTACTTCAATACAAGACTAAATTAAAAAAGTTATCGACAAAACAACTATCTTTTTATTTACTGGATGACCATTTTTCTTTTGAATTGGATTGGATTTAATTGAAAAAGGCAATTTCTTTAATTGTGTTGTTACCCGCTATGATTTTGCACATACGGCGAATTGTGTCAGAAGGGGGAAATCGTTAAATCTAGTGATGCGCACATTCGCAGTAAGATTTCCGAATTGGCTTAAATTCTGAATTTATCACATTACCTCGTATACACTTACCTATTGCAGGAGTCGTTTATAGTCATAAAACAACAAACAATGGGCGCATTTTTCCCGACAAATTGCTTGTTGTTATTATAACACGTGCTATGTTTTTTTGTAACGCGTATTTTACTAAAACTTTCCATAGAGCCGTATACTATATAGTTCCACAAAAACCGTTTCGGACGATTTTTTCTTTTTCTGCGAGCACTTCCTATATATATAAGCCCATCCACGTAATATTTTATGCTTAATTTTGTTGAACAGATAAATTTAGTCTTTTAAGTATGGAGGATATAGGAAGTGACAGACACACAACTTTTTTTTGTATTAAAGTGGCAAAAACATTAATGCATGAACATTCACCCCGAATGTAGATGTAGAATGTAAATTAAACTGTTCAAAATGTATAATTTGATGCTTAAAATAACTATAAAGTTAGCCTCGCACGAGCAGGGGAGAAAAAGATTTGCGAACAAAATTTGACCGGAAAACTGAAAATTGTATTTTCAAGAAAATGATGGCATTTTGTTGGTTAACATCTTGTGGACATTTTTCGGAGAAATTTAGGGGGGATTTTGCCGTTCCCCTTCTTCCTTTTGTAACATCACTTATTAGTTTTTCTCTGTCGGACGTTAGTTTTTATGATGAATTTGGCATTATGCGCCATAACCTGTGACTTTTTTTTCCTAGCTCGTAATATGAATTGAATATCGGCCGGATTTTCCCGAATGTAATAGGTATACGGAATAAATACACGCCTGGCATCGTTTATGTGTTTATGTCCGATTGTGGTCACTAGGCCTGGCATTATGATAACTCTGCTCTTATTCCTCCATGCTCTAATTAATCAATTTGGTTCGATCGTCCTCGCAGCCGATCGGGTCGTGTTTCAACTTAACCAAGAGCTGTTGTGACATATAAAGTTGCCCGGAAACAATTTCGTTTCAGAATTTAAACGTATAATCAAAAGTGGGTTTGTCACGCACGTTATTTTGTAATAAGTAGAAGACGAGTGTCACTCAGCAGACGACATAATTCAGCAATATTGTAGCCATGGCAACGAAGTTGAAACGTACACGTAATAATTGGCCTATTTATGACATCTGAGGGCGCTACACCCAAGATGGCAGCCACCATGGGAAGCAGCAAAATCTCTCTGCCTCTGCAAAGTTTTGCCGAATTTCTTATAATTTGTATGTCTGCGATTTACTTAAGACCCAGCATCTGTCAGCCAGAAGACCTGAGCCCAACCAGAATTATTTCAGAGGTGGAAAAGAAATGCGTTCTGGTTCTCTTTAACAAAAATATGGATAATTTGCAAACTCTCGCAAATGAACTGCATC
Source organism: Crossaster papposus (assembly GCA_037893245.1). NCBI lineage: Eukaryota > Metazoa > Echinodermata > Asteroidea > Velatida > Solasteridae > Crossaster > Crossaster papposus. The sequence continues at coordinate 365,369 of JBAIAA010000534.1, read as the reverse complement.
AGATTTTGCTGAACACTCAGAACAGTGAAGAAATAACTTTTGGCACTTCTGAATTTATCCTAAGCGATGAATTCATTTGGCCGAATGGTCACCCTTTGCAGTGGGTTGGTAAGACCATGGAGGATGGTAAGACCTAGTCTATGGCCCAATATGACCCAACAAATATGGCGAAGGCGAAGCACAGACGCGCACAGCTCGTTGCACCTCGTCCTCGGCTCTAGCAGTAGCAGAACGTTACTAGCAAAGCGCCCTCTGTTGTTAGGTGCGACGAGCTGTGCATGCCTGCTGCGTGGACGTGTCCTGCCATATTTGTTCATCTTTTATGGCGAAAAAAATTAAAACTTCAAGTTGCAGAATTAAAGGCTAAAAAATACACCACAAGAAACCATTGAAAAATCCTAATTTGGGCAAAATATAGAGACGCTATGATAAGTTGACCTACATGCCTAGTTTTGGGCCGAATGATTTCCTTGAAATAAACACACACAAAATACAGTATAGAGTCTACTCTTGTGCGGGGCCATAGACTAGGGCAAGTAAGACCTCGAACAAAACATTTGATAGCGGAAGATGATGGCAGCACGTTGGTGATATTTCCAAAGCTGAAGAAAGATCGAGAATGCCTGATCACTGGTTCTAGAAAACCCCCGAAAGCAGACCGATTTACCGGCCCTATGACTGTCAAAACAATTCTTGATTGGGTGAATGATAAATGCCATACGTATATCAGTCCAAAAGGAGGACTCACGTATCAAGGATTGCATCGAGAGAGTATCCTGAAGAACCTATTCCGTGTGTCACTTGTATCTAATTTTACGATGAGAGACTTCAGTTGTTTGTGCCACCGGGGTTCAAACCTGTCCAGAGAATCTGACAGTATGAACTGTCCACAGCATGATTTGAAATCTCATAATGTGGATCATGAATTTAGCACCAGCAAGGACATGAAGGGTTTCTGCAGAATGTCGAAGACTACAAATGGCGATATTTTAAAGCCGGTGTATACCACTGAGTTAGGAAACAGGGAGAGATCCAAAAAGGACTTTTCTGAAGGTATAAGAAAGGATCTTGTCTCCAAAAAATGGTTGCCACACTGCGAGCGTTTGTCCAAACTACCAACCAAAGGGCAGTTCTTTTACGATTACCTAAAGACCTCCAAACCAGTCGTCCTAGAGGGCGCTGCAGCACACTGGGGCGCCTTCCGCAAGTGGACGATGGGGTTTCTCCGGGAACATTACGGCAACAAGGATGTTCACATCAAGCTTGCTCCCGGCGGTCTCTTTGAAGGAGTTGAGGAATCGTCCAAGTGGGAGGAACATGGGACATTCACGATACCTAGCTCCATTCTGGACAGATTACCCTTTCCAGACTTGGTGGTTGTCCGACCTGCAACACTAAATGTGAAATTTGCTGAGTTTTTGGATTTGATCTCAAATACCTCCAAAGTCGACAAGGAATCAAACAGTGGACAACCAAGGTGATAAAGAGTGTAAATATTGAAATAATTTTCATTTTTATTTATTTTTTATTTTAAGAGTACTTAATTTAAATAAAAAGTTATCTATGTGTACTTCACAACACACCATTGCTTGCCATCTACAAAGAAGAAGCAACAATTTTTCTATCAGTCTTATTATTGATTTTCTATCAATGTATTTTTTTCTTTCTTCATTATTATAGAGCCTCTGTGTATCTGGAATACTCGTCCATCTCTAATTACCTCCCTGAGCTTGAGCAAGACATCCAAGAATTCTCTTTTGCCCAGGAGTTGTTGAAGAGGCGTCATTTGAACATCTGGCTGAGTGACGGAAACACACTCGGCAAGCTTCACTTTGACCCCTTCGACAATTTCCTTTGTCAGGTAAAACATCTTTAGATTCTGTCATCAAAGTCAAAACCTGTTTTTTTGTGGCCGCTCCAGCTCAGTCGGTAGAGCATCAGACTAAGGATTTCAAGGTCTGTGGTTCAGGTCAGCCTCTGCCTCACCCAGCATATTGGTAGCACTTCGGTGCTGTAAGTGAACTGGCAGTTAAAGCTGGGTTTGGCGCTTCGTCTCAACAATTGATCAATTGTTTATGCGTCATCCGTTTTGAATCTTGGGAAAACTTTGCGTTTATATACGCCATCCGGCGCGAACTGGTTAAACTTCATTTTATCGCTTTCAATGTTTTTTCTTCATCTTTCAGATCCGAGGTAAAAAGCAGCTGACGCTCTTTGAGCCTCATGACAACACCAAAATGTACGAGGGTCACATTCCTGAAGCTAAGCTGGGTTATAATCCTGTGAGCGGAAGATTCCGACGCAAGAAACTTTTGGACAGCACTGCTATGGTGATGGCTCCTGTGGACATCCTTAATCCAGACTTTGAGGTACGAATACACCATACATCATGTGCCACTGCCTTCCAGTTGTAATAAAGGCAAATTCCGAACACAAGACTTTAGTTCCTATGCAAGATTTGTTATTGCCATTACTGTTACGCTGAGTCAACTACTAAAAGTTGGGATAGTCACAACTATTGAAGTTTAGACTTTCTCAGCTATCGTTGGTCCATTGCTTCAGGGAAAAGAGTTCCAGGATAGTTTTGTTTAGGCCATATTCTGGGTACACATCTGGACATGAAATGGCATATGTAGGCTGCCATATTAAAGATCTAAGAACAAATCTTATGATTTATTAACCTCTCTCCATTTGCCCTCCCCCCTCCATACAGAGATTTCCATCATTTGCCGAGACACGCCCACTAAACTGCACCATTAATGAGGGTGACGTCTTATTCATGCCGGCCTTCTGGTGGCACGAGGTCCAGTCTTATCCTAACGTCACTGAAGGCAGGAATCTGGCTGTCAACTTCTGGTAAGAGTCAAGTTTTGCCCCCAGCCAATCAGGCTTCTCCGCCTGGTATTAATGTCCAGTTTTCTTGTAGTCCGGCAGGGTGGTGAACAATATGATAGAATTGATCAGTTGGAATGAAAACATTTGGCACACGGTCAGAGTATGTCACGAGAAAGATATTTGGCTATAGGGCCATCACAGATTTGACCTTTGAAAAAAATATAGGTAAAATAACATGCATATAAAAAAATTGGGAAATTGCTTGTTATTCTATCTATATTTTTTCTAAGATGTGTGCCAAATTCAACGGAAGTGGAGTCGGTGGAAAGGTTTGGCATTGGCACGCCCTACACTCAAAATATTGCTAGCAAGATGACAGCTGAATTTTGCCGCTCTTCCCAGGGATACATATAATCAAATTATTAAATCATGCAGTAAATATTCATTCTGTCAACAGGTTTTGGGCGGGGTTCCCAAAATAAATATGTCGCTCAACCTGAATATGATACAATCCTGCCCTTTCGGGCCATTCTTTTGCCCATTCTGCTAAATAAATTTGTTCAGATATTGCAAACAATAACAATGACAGATTATTTTATACAGCGCTTTTAACAACTCGTATTAAAGTGCTTTACGTTCCAATTAAAGCATTCATACTTAATTTTTTATGTGACCAGACAAATTGTTATTATTTTATTTCACAGGTATGAACCATTCCTGACGAAAGAATTTCCATGCAGTCACTGCAAGTTAGATGTGAACCCACTTTACAGACATCTTCTGTGAAGGCATCACTCATTATTACAGTTGGATGTGAACCCCTAATATGCTTTAGCAAAGCAAACATAAAAGTTAGCCTTGCTTTTTATAATTTTTATAAATTTTTGGTACAATTTGAGTTTTCTGAAGAAAACAAGTTGTATGGGGTTAGCCTTGCATTTGTGGGGGAAAACAGTTTTCTGTAAAATTAAGAATTGTAAGCGATAATCCTTGCATTTTTATGATTTTTGTTTTAGTTTTATGCAATATTTTCTGAAATATTAAGAATTATATGAAAATTAATTTGTAAGGGGTTAGCCATGCGTTTTATTATAAATTTAAGTAAAATTATATGTTTTTCTTACAAATAAAATTAGTAAGGGATTACCCTTGCATTTTTGTCAAAATAGGGTAAATATTGAGTTTTAAATAAACATTTAGAATTGTAAGGGGTTAGCCTCGCATTTTTATCAAAATTGGGCAAGAAATGAGTTGTAAGGGGTTAGTCTTGCATTTTTATCCGAAATGGAAAAAAAATGTGTTTTCTGAAAGGTTTGGAATTGTAAGGGGTAAAAGCCTTGCATTTTTTTCATAAATGAGCAAAAATCGAGTTTTCTAAAAAAATTACATTCTGCCTGACGTATTTAATTTAATCGTTATCAATTTCCGTCGTCAGGTTTCCGTCGGCCATAGCCCAATACGACTCGGCCGTGTGACGCGATGACTTCTTGATGATCGATCGATGATGATGATCAATAGCGCCCTCTTTTGGTTTTTAGACAAATTTGTTTGTTTGCGTACGTACGGGTACGGTACGATCTCGTGCGTTATCTGCAACATATACATGTACACGGAATGCACGGAAGCAAAGATCGTACTCCGCCGCTTGTACTAGTCGTAGAGCGCCGCATGACCTTGGGGCCGAGAAATAAAAGGAAAACAGGGGGATTATTATTGTCATGGAGGAAAAAGATTAAGAACGAATGTATATAGGTACGGTAGATTATGTATTATAAAAATTGTAACTCACAGTGACTGGCTTTTTTGCATTGTCTTATTTTGTGGGGGGTTTCGCACTTTCGGAGGTAGCCGGAGCGGCGGAGGTAGCTAAGTTTTAATGCTGTAAATGCTGCTGGCACGAACCAGAGCTTCTAGAAGGATCTTGGAGTAAACAATTTGGAAATACAGACAAAATGTAATTAGGATGGTCTGTGGTCGTGTGGAAACCCAGAGGTAAAATTGTATTCAGTGTATTCACTAATCAGTAATCTGTATGGGAAACTATATACAACAAAGCGTATACGATTCACCCCGAATACAACGGCATTAAAACCTCCGGCTACCTCCGACCACCTCCGACTTTAACCAACACCCTATTTTACGCAAGTCTACACTCTACTATTGTGTTGTGTTTTGTTGATTGGCTGCTCTGTTTGCCAGTTTCATGCCCTGCTACAGCCATCGAGGTTCATGACCTATGAAGAATGAAATAGAACCACTCCTCATCAGCGAGTACTCTTCTACTAGTACTAGAGCAGCCACCACAATGGAAACGGGTCAAGTGAAGAGTCCCCTACGAGTCCGAATTCCTGTGGTCTTGTTGACCACCCTCTTTGGCATCGGGTCTTGGATTGCCATTAACGGCCTTTGGGTAGAGCTTCCGCTTCTAGTTGCCCTCAACATCCCTGAAAACTACAGCCTAGCCTCGTACCTGACGGTGATCATCCAGCTGGCCAACGTTGGACCCTTGGTCTTCTCCCTGACTCTCTATTTTCTGGGGAAGGACAAGCGGATAGAGATTCCTACCATCTTCATCATCGTCACGCTGGGTTGTATCTCCACGCTGTTGATGGTCTTCTTCTGGGATCGTTGCACAGTGTGGCAGGTTGATGGCAACCTCCACAGCACTGCCCTGCTGGTCCTAGCTTTCTTCCTGTCCATCGTTGACTGCACCTCCTCGGTGGCCTTCACGCCCTTCATGTCCCTGCTCAAGAGCTCCTACCTGACCTGGTACTTTATTGGGGAAGGCCTGAGCTCCCTACTCCCTAGCGTTATGGCACTTATCCAAGGAGTCGGTAGTGTGGAGTGTGTTGCCAATGGAACCTACGTCAATCGGACCACAATCGGTAACAAGACCATCCAGCAGAATTGCACTAGCTGGATCAGCAGGGACTCGCCCGCCCGTTTCCCACCCCAGGATTTCTTCAGCTTCCTTTTTGCGATGATGCTCACATGTGGCATTGCCTTCACCGCCCTCAATTACCTTCCACTGGCCAAGCAGGAACATGTCTGCACTCATCCTGCATCAGCAGAAACCCGCCGGAATGACAAACCATCTGAGGATGAAGATAAGGACATGCTCCCGGTGCCTGAAGAGAACCCAGAAAGCACCAATAGTGGTAGCAAAGCTCCCACGGAATACAGAGTACTGAGCAAAGGACAGCTTGTTTACCTCTTTGCAGTGCTGTGTTTTGTCTGTTCTCTCAGTAATGGTGCCCTGCCGTCCATTCAGTCTTTCTCCTGTGGTCCTTACGGGCTCAGTACCTACCTGCTTGCCTCGACGCTTGCAAACATTGTCAACCCAGTGGCTGCGACTTTAGTCATGCTGGTGCCATCCACCAATCTTGCCTTGGTTGGGGCAACAACGCTGCTCGGTACGGTGGTCGCTGCGTATTGTATGCTGACAGCTGTTCTCAGCCCTGCACCACCGCTACAGCATGAACTCGTAGGCAGCGCGTTAATTGTAAGTTAACCTATACAAAACATTTTTTATTTTTTTTAATTTTATACAAAACAATGCTGTTGTACAATGCTGACTGTGATGGAATCCAGTTATAATCGAGGTCGTCATCAGTCTGACCCAGAAACACAGGATAAATACTCCCCTCCCCCTCCCCAATTTTGAAAGATCATGTCATCTGTCGAACTCGTGCCCACATTTACAATTTTATGCTGTTTTAGAAAAAGGGTCAACAGTCCTGAAGCATCAAATTTTGTATATGATTTTACACACTCTAGCAGGTAATAATAATACGTTAATAAAGGAAGGAAGATCACCCAAATGCACACAAAAGTCTTGATGAAAATAAACATTGGTCCCCCCCCCCCCTCCCCCATTTCCTGTTGTAAATATTTCAAAATGATTATTTTATTTTAAGTTGTTCCATTGCAAATAATTCTTTAATCTCCCCATTAAAAAAAATCATAATGATCTTTGCAACCCTTCCAGATCCTAGCCTGGATAACGATGACCGGTCTCTTCGTCTACACCAGAGCCACTATCGCCTGGATCCTGCGGACCCAGCCCAGCAATCGCAGTCGCAGCCTTCTGATCTGGTATGGCGGCTTCACCCAGGTAGGCTCCCTGATTGGTTCCTTCGTCATGTGGCCCTTGATTAACGTGGCCCATGCGTTCCAGCCATACTACGAAGACGTATGCGAGGGGTTTCCGAGGTGCGAGGCAGTTGAAACCACTGTCTTGTACTCTGAGCTGTAACTCACTAATAGTGGGAAAGTGTTGGTATTTATTCATTCTTCAGTTGTTAATATGTACCTGGGAGTCATTTAGCCAAACAGGGACATTGAGTGCATGCTGAAAAAAAACGGGCAACATATTAAATTCAAACAAACTTTACTCACAACTGAAGAATCCAGACCATCCGATGCTGGATGATTTCGAAGGATTGAGGTTTACTTGAGTGTTTATCCAAAAGATGATTTTGGAGGACTCTGGTTATTTGTTACTTTCACATTATTAATTATTGTAGGCATTCTCAATAAAGCTGGGGGATTTTGCAGGATTTAGGCAGTAATCCTCGGTAACAAATACTGGAGGATTCAGGTGACATGTTGTTTGAACACTTTAGAATCGGAGAATAGTGGAGAATTCAGGTAACTTATAATGTGTTTTTTTTTTTTGCCTTTACATTGTAAGAGTATTTATCACCTCATGTACATGTAATGTATACATTATAAAGTGTCTGTATTAATTGTCAACTGATTTTGTTGTAATAGTTTTGCCCTTCACTATAATTTTGATCAGTGGCTTATCATTGTAACGGCAAAGGTAATTCAAAAGAAGGGGAATCCAGACATTAGAGGGCATTTATGATATAAATGTACATCTAATGCCAACATGCAAACTTTTCTCCCTAAACCTTCACCAAATAGCAGTGCATTTAAAGCATTTCTAGTGTTGGTTCTCAATTTTGAATACATTTGATAGTTGACAATTTACAGATTTGCCATTTTGATCACAAATCTTGTGACGGAAGTCCTTCATACGACCTACCTACACCAGTTCAGAGTCTGCTGAAACCAGTAATTAGCATTTTTGAATGTAGGCTGCCTGTCCGTGGCCGTGTATTCACATTATCTAAATGGGTGTATTATTTGTTTTAAAAACAAAACTGTGTTTTGTTTACAGCATTTATGATTAAATATTGAAAAATTTATTATTTGGAAGTTGTTTTTTTAGTTTTGTGTTTTGTTGAACCTTTACTGGGGAGGTTGGGGCTGTTACTGGGGCTGTTTTGAACACTATTTTTTTACCAACACTACAGTTGCTCTGGCGTTAGTGGGGTGCGGGGTGGTTTTTGGTTAACATTAACCGAAAAGAAACTGACATATTGACAAAAATATACAAGTATTCGTTTTGGTAAAACAAATCATTCTTATTTTAAGCGGATGGGGCATCAACATTAAGTTTTTAATTAGTAGAATCATAGAATGGCGTGAGCCAGTGCAAACCTCTATTCGTTTGCACATTTCCTAGGCGGCATTATCACTTCCTTGTAACAAGTTCAAGGACCAATGCAAACCAGGAATTCCTTAAAATCCGTCTGCCATGTCGTCCCACGTCCTTGGCAATGTCCTGTACCGATGTCCGCATCCTGCTGATAACAATAGGCTGTTTCGCTTCCGGTGCAAGTTTAATGTGGCAGGCGCATCGCTGGAGAGTTTCAATTAAAAGTTTTTGATGCGCATCTGTCGACTTGCGTGTAGCTCAAAAGTGAAGTATTATTCGACAAGCATTAGCCAATGACATCATACAGTAACAGGTAAGTAATAACTTTTTAAAAAAATGTTATTGGCGAATAGCACATGGGGCTTGCGAAGAATAAATGTGACCCACTCTGCAAAAATGAGTCTGATGTGTTAAAAATGTTTTCAATTTTACAGTTGGTCAGAAAAAGCAGGAAATAAGCTTTCATTTGATATATGGCACAACTATAATGTAGTGTAATGCATTGGTCTTTTACTTTCCAGGATCGGACGAGTGAACACAATTTTGTTCTGCCAGTGATATATCGGTGAATCTAGTATGCTATTGGGACTCCGCCCCCTCAACCTCACGCCGACAGGCCCCGCCGTCAACGTGACGCTCCTGCACGACTTCGTTAAGCATCCACCAGCCTGCTTCAGCGTCAAGGAGCGCACGACCCGCTGGACGAAAAAGCGCCGTTCGTACCTCACTACTGACCCCACCAAGATCACGTCGTGTGCCCGGTCCGCCAAAGGAATCTTCTCTGACTCAAAAGGAGGGTACGTATAATTTTGTTTAAATTGTGATTCACTGTAGCTTCGGTTTTTCATAATAAATATGTTGTACAGTGGTCAATTCTAAAATTGGTTTTCTGATTTTTTTTTAAATTTTATTTTAGTGGGTCGCATATATAAAGGAAAAGTATTGAAAGAAAAAAAAAAAAAAGTTTTAGGTGTTAACAAGGTACTGACAATACTAAATCCAGCGAAGTGGTTTTTGAAGCAGAAAAAAACTCTACAAAATGTTATTTTCATAATTTGAGTTTTGATTCATTTCAAAAAGTTTGAGACAAGTATTTCATTTTAGAAAACCTTGGGCTTGTTTTTCTTAGGAAGTTATACCCTTATGGCTTTTTATCGGACGGATCAAATTCACCGAAACCTCGGATTTTGTTTTGGCTTCGGGTTCATCTTTGTCTTAAGAATGCCTAAAATTGAGAGCACTGTAAACTCCTGCCATAAGATATAGTATTACTGGATACAGCATTCACAATATGGCCCATGAGTTCCCCACAATTGCTTGAAGATTTTCCCAAGCCGAAGTAAGAAACACACCCCTGGTTTGATGTAAACATTTCCACTTCTCTCCAGTTTCCTATTATGGTAATGGTTTTCCCTCCTTGGCATCTTAGATGTCTGTGGGTTCACACCGAGGCAGAACTAGCGACTCTGACAGAGACACTCCTCACCCTGCCCATCTTTTTGACCGCTTGCTTGAAGCGAGATCAGCGGAAGTCCAGCAACAAAATAATTGAACACACAGGTATAATTGTTCTCTTGGATTCATCAATCTGTCCGGAGGTTAGCCTTAAAATTAAGATTTCAATACAGTAGCAAATTTAGAAGGGTGTTTTGAGACGTTGGCGCCCTCCCCCTTTTTTTTAGATTTAAACTAATGTTATGAAAATAATGGGTGGAGTGCTAAGCAGGAGGTTAATTAGCTGACAGATCAATCCTACAATGTAGTCGAATGCAGGTTGAAGCATGGCTGATTTCAACATTTTTCGGAGGGCATGCAGGATCCCGTTTCCTCAAAGCTAAATTGGCCTCTGTCTAATTGGACCCCAGTTACGCCACAAATTACTTTTGGTGTTGATTTGGAAATGATATTTGTGTTATTATTATTATTGTTCTTTAAGGCAAAGCAGCGGTAATTGTGAATACCCAGAACGTGCACATCCAACAACACTTTAAAACACTGCTAGCAGAAGCCATGGACATCATGCGCAAAGGCAAGAATTTTGCCGTCGAGGTAAAATCATAACGCAACAGCATCCTATGTAACTCTATTCTTTCTCCGAATTTCTAGCATATTGATGCATAACGAGGGGCCTCTCTCTTTACAATGACGCTTTAAAACCGGACTTTCTTAGCCAAATTTCACCCGGTTGATGTCACTAAAGGTTAAAACAGGATTTCTGGTAAAAGTCCGAGTACAGCAACTCTTGAATTCAGACATGTACAAATTACACTAACCAAAAGCATGCAGGGAAACTAAAGGTTTAAAATGTTTGAGTTCATTTTATACATTTTTAGGATAACAAATTAAAAACGAAAGAAGATTGAAAAACCTTTACTTCAATTTTAAGCTCTGCCAATGAGAAATATCTTATGACAACACGACAAAGTTTTGTTTAATTATTTTAATGAATTTTTGTTTTTTTATTGATTTGTACGGAATTCTTGTTGAATCGATCGGTAGTTGGACTTCGACCCGGTTCTGGAGGAGTGGCTTGAGGCCGTATTTGTCGGGCGGGGTGAGGAAGGTAACACCTGGCCGTATGGCGGCACCCGCTACATCAGCAGGCATGCCAAGATCACCGTCACCAACTACGGCGAGAGGTCGCCGTGTTTCACCTGCCCAGACTGCAGCAAGACAGCCTGCCGCGTACTGAGCTGGAGTTTCCTGCTGCCGTGCTGCTGCCTGGTCTGCCCGATCTACAGGGTAAGCCCGGAAAAAAGGCTCATACTTCGTAGTTATTGCTAATTATGATTGTTTGAACGGGAGCTGCGGGCAAGTCAACTATAATTAAACCTCAGTAGTCGACTATAAAGCTTAGGTCTAGCTATAGGGGGGTGGTAGTCGCCGTTTGCCAACAGCCAGCCGCGTGCATCATTGCAAAAGAAAAATGAGGACCAAGATGACATTGGGACAGTTTGGTTGGCCCACTCTTCACTCAAAAAATGTCGAAAAAATACTCTCTTTACATTTTTTGATTTATTTTACAATGTACATAATGTTTGCATTTACAAAGTCAATAACCGAGGAGTCAATGTTTATCAATATGTTTGCGTGTTTCTTCCTAGCTCCAGCGATATCTAAGAGTGACCGACCTCGGCAGAAAGGTTCCCGAGGACGTGTATGCTTCTGCTTTCAACCCGGTCATGTAAATCTCTGATGCTGAATTCCCCCCCTTCTGGACTACATGCGACGCACAGTTCAGAACTTCAATCGATTCAACGATCGTCGGAAGGGTCCTTTGAAACAATATTCAGATTCGATGTGGGGTTTCAATTAGGCCAGATTTTTTTCTTTCTTCTCCAAATTGTGTCTGTTAATGTTCTGAGGCTGATTTGTTTCATTGGAAATACAAAGAAGAGATAGACTGGAGCAGATTTTGAGCCTGTGTTCCTCAGAGCATCGCTCTACCAACTGAACTATGTCAACAACAACAAACAAAAAACGCGAAACTTTGTGTTATCTCCTTCCTAGAAGTTATTTATCTCCAATAATGTGTTCATTTTTATTATTTCAGTCTGGTTGATTTTTGGTACAATGTATACAAGGAGTTACAATAATCCATGTAAGAAATGTACCGATTGGTCAAATGCTTTTGCTTCTGAAAATCTGTTTTGTAAATATAAAAGGTAAGAGTACACTACATGTAAATACAAACTTACTATAATTATTGTGATTATGATTACAGTTAACCCTCATTTATTAGGGCATAACAGAGTGAGGATCCGGTCATTACTGCGTGATAATTGACCGGGTTGGGCAATGACCAATGGTAATGGACCGAGCCGAAGGTTAGGCCTGTTCCCTAAGGCTGTTTGGGAAATTTGGACGCTGTCTATATGATGAGAAGTCGACCATCTGGTTCCTCGACCTGGCAGTAGGCCTATCCAATGTCAGGATCTGTGGCTCAGTCTTGCAACTAATTCAACCCAGTGGTTCTTCGTCCCTTCCTTGAAATGATATTTCAATAACATTTAAAACATAATCGGTATCGTTACCGCAGTCAACAGTGTGGTTCCCTGACTTGAAAATAATCATCAGGATCTTTGGCTCGTGGAACCAGACTATCAACCGATAGTCTGGTTGCCCTGAACAGGATGGGAACCACATTGGAACCACATGGTCGACTGCCGTAACAATACCCACTGCAAAATTCAATACCCACTGCAAAATTCAATACCCAAGGATTAAAACAAGAAATGAAACCTCCCAAAAAGGTTAACCATGGATGATTCTGATCTTGGGACTAAAGGCTTTGCCAGAGTGGCTGACTATTTTGTTTTAGTGCCATAACGGTAGCACTTTTAAATTATGTAACAGCTGTCGAGATGATAGGCAGTAATTAATTTTAACGTCAAGAATTAGGCTGTATAGTTATGGGTGATCTACAGCAGTTTCAGATCAGAAATGCATTTAAACAATAATATAGATTCTTCCCAAACTAATGCTGGTAAACTGACTGACTGTTTACAATTTCATATTTTTCAGTATTGGATAATAAAATATATATGTAATATAAAGCCAGACTGTGTGAAATTTTAAATTGTTCTCCTTTACCGCAGGATTTGTAAATTAGATGATGTACACAGTGTGTATTGGCAAATGGGGCGACACGCACCACGCCGCTAAACAACACACATCGCGCCGTTTGAGTGACCTAATAATAGTACACCATACCCATTCGCTGTGTACATGTACATAAGTACTTTGAACCTCGGCATGTTTGATATGACAATTTGTATTAACATATTAGTTAGCAATAATGTTGGGTTGTTCGTGCTATTTCAAAATTTAGATTTTCTTTTCTGAATAAATTTTGAAGGAAGCCCATGGAATAAATTAGATTTGCTTTTTTATTGCTTTTTAGCGGAAAGATTGACTCTGCAATACTTTGATATAAGATGAGACATACGGCGAAATTCTGACAAACAATATTCAAATATTCTTTTATTTGATTATTCTTAATATTCGATTATTCGTATTCGTATAGTATCCCCTCCTCTCCCCCTCCCGTCTTGGTGCCGACCCCGCCCACCACGAGCATACACGGTCTAGTTTCCATCGAATAGCTAGGGGAAACGCGGCATTATAATGGTAGTTAACAGACTACTTTCCATGACTACACGGAACGCGAACGTACGTACGCATGAGTTCGTTTTGGTATAAGTTATCAATATCAGAGGACATAACCTTTGCTTTGTTTTCAATCATTTCGTTCTCTTAATAAAACCCAACAAGTACACATTTTCTTCGTAGTTGAAGGGCTTGGATGTAGCAAATAAAAACCCAACACAACAGGCAAGGCAACTCTTTTGAGAGCACAGCCACATTACATGATTGGGACGATCGGGAGACGCGTTCGTAAATTTGTGTGTTGCATTTGGTTTCGTGAAAAAAAGGCGAAGGGTAAAATTGGGAATGTCGTTAAACTTGAAATTTTCATTTTGTCTTTTGTTTGGTTTTCATTGCTAAATGTCTACAGGTAAATTTGTTTTATTTAAATGTATATATATTTTTTAATATTGTTTAGTTTATTTATATTGGGGCCTAGACCGAGTTACTGGCCTCTTGTTATCGCTTTTTTAACATTTGGGCATTATCTTGCGCTACTAGAGGCCGAGCCAAAAGATATCGAAATCTAGAAAGCTCTAGAAAAGTGGTTCAAAATGTCGCAAAAATCCACACAAATACTTGACAAAATACCTCTAAATCGTCTAAATAGCCTTCCATATGTGTCCATGCAGAACCTGACTGGCTTGGGGGTACTCACGATCAATTCTTGACGTGCAAATTAAGGAAATTCGATGGCAGTTTCCCTGCGACTAAAACTTAACTTGCTGTAGCCATCTTGAATTGAAGTTGCATTGTGGGATGCCTGTGACGTCACAGGCCAAAGTCTATCGATCGTACCGTGTCGTACTCGTAGTCGTACTCGTAAACAAGCGCGCGGCCGGGTTGCAGCAACGACTGTTTCATGACATGGTACAAGCTGTGTGTACTAGTGGCTGCGTGCTGAGGAGACCCACTCGCTCTGCGCTGGCGCACAACGTTTGCATTCGAGCGCAGCGTTGCCCACAATATAAAGTGTACGGTCGAGTACGAGTTTAATACATGTATTGGCAGTCTCGGTCGTTCGAGAATTCACGAAGTTTTGACGAGAGTTCGGTAGTGCCCTTCGAAAAACTGACATAAAATCTCTTAAGTAGTGGTTTCAAGATAAAATGGAACATTGAGTGAAACTTTGCTAATTACTGCGTCGATTAATACACATTTTGAAGGATTATTTAAGATTTTAGGTTATTACTTAGCCGTTTGAAATTAGGTATAAAACTTAAACTTTATCGATACCACCTGTACGTTTTAAGTGACCCTGACTGATTCGGGAAAGTTCAAACCAACATTTTTCGTTTGTAATACAAAGGTTAAGAGTTACGCTTCCGAACCGTACCACTAAACATCTATGCCGATTCGGCAGGCGATTTGTAATTTGGATGAGAAATACGGCAAAATTTAACACTTTCCTGTCTGAAATACACGCGTTTAAGTACTCGTTTGTATATCGCGAAAACAGCCTACGTTGTGCATGTACCTTTTTCGCGAGGACCGAGGAGTATGGTAATGCAAAATAATTTGAATTATATTTATAATTTGTATTCTATTTACAAATATAAATATATTTATAATTATAACTAGAAATATGTTTGTTCAAGGAACAGAGCATATGACTTTTTTGCAATTTATTTTATTTACGATTTCATTTGTCAAATTTTCATTTATTAAAAAAATTTCATTTAATTTTATCCAACGGAAAATTGAAAAAAAAAAATCTCTTGCGGTTGATTTTTCAGTAATATTTAAAAATGTGATGGGATTTTTATTATAACTTCTGGTCTCAGGCTGGTGGCGTCATAAATTATTTTCTTCTGCTCCAACATGTTTTTAGCATAAAGCTAAATATATAGGCCTACATCAGTTTTTGTAGAGTGCAGAGACTATCATCATTAAAAGTAAGTTCATATCATTTCCCACTCGACCGTACACTTTATATTGTGGGCAACGCTGCGCTCGAATGCAAACGTTGTGCGCCAGCGCAGAGCGAGTGGGTCTCCTCAGCACGCAGCCACTAGTACACACAGCTTGTACCATGTCATGAAACAGTCGTTGCTGCAACCCGGCCGCGCGCTTGTTTACGAGTACGACTACGAGTACGACACGGTACGATCGATAGACTTTGGCCTGTGACGTCACAGGCATCCCACAATGCAACTTCAATTCAAGATGGCTACAGCAAGTTAAGTTTTAGTCGCAGGGAAACTGCCAGTGCCATCGAATTTCCTTAATTTGCACGTCAAGAATTGATCGTGAGTACCCCCAAGCCAGTCAGGTTCTGCATGGACACATATGGAAGGCTATTTAGACGATTTAGAGGTATTTTGTCAAGTATTTGTGTGGATTTTTGCGACATTTTGAACCACTTTTCTAGAGCTTTCTAGATTTCGATATCTTTTGGCGGTATCCGGTCACTTCGGCACCTAGCCAAGTCGGCACCCACCAACTCGGCACCTTGTCAACTCGGCACCTTGTCAACTCGGCACCTAGTCGGCACCCAGCAACTCGGCACCTAGCCAACTCGGCACCCGGAATTTTACCTCCTGCTCACGACTTCCAACTCGGCACCTGACCGACTCGGCACCTAACCAACTCGGCACCTGACCACGGCACCATGCCTCAACTACTATACTATGGGCCGTGCCCGAACTACCCGCATCTACATTAGTTTTATACATTTAAAAAAAAACTATATTACAAAAAAAATATAAAACGGACTCATTTTATTGTGAGAGCATTGTACATTCTTAAGTATATTACCATTAGGAGCCGAGACAGGGTTAATAAACTAGGTACCGGTAATAGAGTCCGATTTTAATAGCAGTCTGAAGTTCATGGCGAAGGTGTACCGCGTATGCGGGCAATGCACTGCACTGGTAACACTAACAGCGAACCCCGACGCACAGGGCTTCTTCCCGGCCCCATGCATGCGCGTTCACGGCAACCCGCCAGGCCCAGGCCCTCGGGCCCGGCGACGGAGCCGAGCGTTTCTGGTCTTGCTGATTTGTTTGATACTTAGGCCTACATAATTTTATCTATCACTTTTTGTCCACATCGGTATTTTGTGCTATAATGACGTAGGCCTATTATTATGTAAAGAACTAAAGGTCCGATTCAGTTGTAATTTGGTTTATGTATTTTTTTCTTTATGTTTCCTGTATTTTTTCCACCTTTCCCCCCTTTGTATGATAATTCATAATTTATATTATTTAATTTAATAATTGCAAGACTGTGAGGGTAGGGCATGAATTCCATACAGCCCCTCAGACCTCATGCACAAAGTCTATGGGCCCTGAGAGAAAAGGTCTAAGTATTTTCAAAGAGTAGCTTGAATTTTGTTAACTCCGAAATTAGTGTTTCTTTATCAGATTTACAACTTGTGGTACTTTTCAAGTCATTTAAAGGAATGAATGAGTGGCGGCTGTGTATGAAATTCGTTCCCACAAGAATCCCGCTAGCCCAACTACTAGACATCGGGAACCTTTTTTTATGGCAACTTTGCTGAATATTGAACATAATATATGAACCCCTCAATTTGTTTTTTAATTGTAGAATTTGCTCAGAATTTAATAATTTCATTAAAAATCTTTAGATTTTTGGGATTTCCTCACAACTTCCTTTTTTTCCATTTCATCAGAATTTCCTTGAGAAGTAAAAAAATCCTTAAAATAAGGAAATGTCCTTGAAAGTGGAAGCACGGAGTTGACATGACCAGTTGACAGGCAACGCCAGGCAACAAAGTACCCGCTTAACGCTGATCGGGTCTTCGTCGCTACACAACGGGCACAAAATGATGCCGACTTCTGAACCTTCCAGTTTGGCGCTCGCGTCTGTGGAGGATGCTGAGCCGCTGGCCCATTGGGAAGGGATCTCATCAGTCCAGCGTGTCGCTTTGGTCTACTATAATGGGTGATGATGCAAACATTCTCATCGAAATTGAAGAGAGTGGCAAAAAAACAGTATGAACTGATATGTCACTGTCTGCATCTATATCTGTATGTGTTCAGGGCCAACCAAGAACAAGTCTGACAATTGCAAAATGACACGGACCACAACAACGTGCTTTAAATTTTGTTGGATTTTTCTCTTCGTGAAAACTAACGACGATTTGGAAAAAATTGTACATTGATTAATTCTCATGCGTGATCTCGAATTGGTCTTATCTGATTTTTAGAAAATACCTTTTCCAAGAAGTTCGTTTCAATCCACTTAATCGATTTCGGCCAAAAAAGAATTTCGAAAACACCCTGCACGCGCCACCACCCGGCCGGCCGCCGACAATATCCCAAATGAAGGATTGGGTCCGGGTCCGTAGTCCTTTTTTTTTTTTTTTTTTTTCCCCCATTAAAGGCCTATTTTGTTCTCTATAAAAATGCCTCCAAAATAATGAGAAGAGTTAGTGCGGGTAGGTTCATGCGCCCGTACTAATATCGGAGGTGCCGAGTAGGTCAGGTGCCGAGTAGGTCAGGTGCCGAGTCGGTCAGGTGCCAAGTTGGTTTGTGTGCAGGTGCCGAGTTGGTGGGTGCCGAGTTGGCAAGGTGCCGAGTTGGTGGGTGCCGACTTGGCAAGGTGCCGAGTTGGTGGGTGCCGACTTGACCTGGTGCCGAAGTGACCGACATTCCTTTTGGCTCGGCCTCTAGTAGCGCAAGATAATGCCCAAATGTTAAAAAAGCGATAACAAGAGGCCAGTAACTCGGTCTAATTGGGGCCTAGTTGCGATAATCGTAACCCACCATCCTGGGATGGGTTACGATTATCGCAACTAATTGGGGCCCTAATTTGATAAAATTTGCGATTTTGTATTCATGTTTAACTTTTACGTTATCGTAAAAATAAAAAAAGTACAAATTGTCACTCAGGATCATATATTTAGGCCCATGGAAAAAATATAGTCATTTGGGTTCAAAGTCCAGAGTCGAGTGCATTTTCAAAGTATTTTCTAACAAAATTGAAAATGCTTCTCGGTCCCAAATTCATTTTTTTTCAACATTTTGCAATAACTGACCTTTTAAACATGATGGGAAAAAGTGTAGGTAGGCTATGTGACAAACAAAATTATTTTATTTATTCAAAACAGTATTTTATTCCAGAAGAAAGACCCTTGAACTTGATTATGATATCAAGATCTTTCTTCTAAAATAATGGGACTTTAATTTGGGTCATTTGAATGTCGGATATCAATGATATTTTAGTGACGTCAGGATGCAGCATTCTTTCCAAAAGTATTTGAACTAATATAAAGTTTCAGTTTCACAATATCGGAGATTTGAAGAATCCCAGTTTTAACACAGCAAGTATTCAACATGGATCCAGTGTGCTACAAAGTACACACACAAATTCATTCTTATTTTTCAGAAGCCGTTGTGAGGGAAAACCCGAGCTGCAGCAATGGCAAACAGAGTTCACCTTCGCTCAGCCAGCGCCGGTCTGGACAACAGAGCCTTCCGGGAAGCCATCGCCAACATGAGACTGGAGGTACTCGAGACCAAAGCGGAGACTCAGCGAGTCCGAGACCAGCTCAACTGTTTGATCATGCTGGTCAAAAGGTGAAATCTTGCTGAGAAAGTCAGGATTGTTTGAAATTAATACACACTTTTGTCATTGGGTCAGTAATATGTAGTATCCTGATGCTACTTCAGCACTGGTGTACCAAAATACCAAATCTATGAAGAGTAGACAGAATTTTAAAATAATATTTTCCTACAATATTGAAAATGTTTCTCAGTCTCAGATTCATGTCTTTTCAACATTTGTGCACAGACTGACCTTCATTAATTGAGATGATATATGAAAAAAATTATTAAGCGTCGGGTTGAAACATTCTTTCCGAATTCAATCTACTTGTTGGTGTGTTTCTTCACCCAGGGCTTGGATGGGGGACCAGGCAGCAGCTGTCCATGTGGCTAAAATTGTTGGTAAGTTTCAACATACTTCACTGTGTACCAATAGCAAATTTCAGTCGGAACTAAGGTGCTGACATCAATTTTTTGGAGACAGATCAGACTAGGGCCATTTTCCAAACCCAAGCTTCGTCTCCCTCTTTGGCTTTGTTCATGCAGTTTAGCAATTGTGATGTAGCCGGAGACGGGGCCAGTTAGCTGGGTCATAGAATCACTTCAGCCAGTCCGCAGTGCACGCGAAAGTGCTTCCTTTTCTTTGCAACGTATTCATAAATTCCCGTGCGTGACCTCGCTTTGCATATTTAATGAGCTGGAATAGCCTGTGGAATGTGGGAAAATACTCGGCTTTTTTGGCATGTATGATCACTTTGTTGATATAAAATCACAGATGAAGAGTATATCTTTCAAACTGTTGAAGTTTGAATACGATTTTGTATCGATTAAAATGAGAAATTTTGGAACGAATTTTGGTTCAAAAAAGAAAATAATCGCGATAGAAAATACTTTAAAATCTCTCTTTTTTGTGTGCGCCCACAGCCCAAATTTTCACTAGACAAACAGGTTACTTCATATTCTACATGAAAATGTACCTTTATACTCACAATTTTGTCTAGCTGGGTCAGGGCGCAAGGTTTTCGCCACAAACTACCGGCAGACTGAAATGGTACAACCGCCATCTTTGCACATGGATTTCTAGGCTTGTGATTGGTGGATGGCGAGTATTGCGGCCCAGATTTCGGACACAGATTTTGTTGTGCTTTATGCTATATGGTACAATAAGTTTCGTTCCACATATTCTTGTTGGTTTCAATCCAAATAAAATGTTACAATATTAGTTTTGACATGGAGCTTTTCAATTCATTTTCACAGAATGATTTTGTTTTATATTTTGTTTGCTATAAATGGAAATAAATGTTCTTGAATTGAATTAAATTGAAAATTATAAATTTTCACAGAATGTTTTTTTTCTCATTTTGCGATAAATGGAAATAAAATTCCTTGAATTGAATTTAATTAAAAATGATACACCATTACTTGATTTACTGGGTGGCTAGAACTGTGCAATGGAGGGTAGTTTGTGATTGAAATTATTTTCTTTCCCTAGTAACAAAAAAGTAACAGCAACATTCCAAACAGACGCTGAATACATGAAACTTAAACATGTTTTATTTACTCTGTTTATGTTATGCAAGCTGGAAAACTGCATAAAACACATCAACATTGAGGTAGTTTAAATTAAACGTGACATTTACCATAAAAATATAAAAGATTTACACATATAAAGATTCGCACATTTAATATGATGTATTGGCATAATAAAAGTAAAAAATAATACTTGCATCGTGTAAGGCACCATCGATAGAAGTTCAGTTGTATATTTTTGGAAAAGTTTAATTGCAAGAAAGTGCATTGCATAACAAAATACTTGAATGTATCAGAATAAAAGGCACCTTAGAAAGACACTTTACCCAATGGCACATCTTAAAATATCAAAATGAGCAAATGTATTGGCAAGTTTATGTAGATTGACAAACATCAAATACTGCAGCACCCTAAATTTAAAAAACAAAACAAAACAAATTTGCTCAAAGAATCTCCAATAATAAGTGCCTTTACTGCACGAGTGGGCTTAAAACTTGGTGTTGGTGGCCGTGGTGGAATAGGCCATGGTGGTGGACGGCATGACCTACATGTACAAAACAATAACAGAAAAAAAGGAAGGTACATGTAAGTGCATTGGCCTAACCTTTAAATAAATCATGTACACAAACATTTGTCATGTCTGCCTGTTTCATAAATACATGAAGGCCTAGGCCGGTGTATAAATGTATAGTAATTAATAGTAGGCCTACCCTAGTAGGCCTAATAGTACTTACTATAACCATAACTGTATTTCAAATTTTGCATGCATGATCATGTACTTGTGCATGTTCATAAGTCGTTAAATGTACCCGCTAATCTACAAAAATGGCCATAACTACCAAATAAGTCTGAAGGCTGAACAATAAAACACAACATTTACATTTCATTAATAATAATTAAATCATTAAATGTACCCGCTAATCTACAAAAATAGCCATAACTACCAAATAAGTCTGAAGGCTGAACAATAAAACACAACATTTACATTTCCACTCCAGACAAATAATATTTTTGTTCATGATGAAATGTATTAATTTTTTTTAATTATGGGGCATACATACATGTACATGTGTAAACGTACACGTACATGTACATAGCGCATGCGCAAATGTGGAAACCCCCTTTAAAATCCGCCGAAAAAACGTAATCTCGCTCGGAATAAGTGGCTCAAAAAACGATGTCGCCACAAGCTAAACTTTGTACCATACGAAAGATCATCGCTTTTTCTTTCGATTTGCAATGGTCTTTTTCTCTAATATTTTCTAGCTGGGTCAGGGCGCAGCAAATAAAATCACAACTCAAACCGTCTACAAAATCATACCTCGACTTACAAGTTAAAAAAAACAGCAAAAAACCTTCTAAAACTTGACAAATTTTATATCATTCGACTCGGAAAAACGTGCACTGCTACTTACCACGCCATCTTGGAAGCCCACTGCTTCTTTTAGAACGTATAGTACGTTTCATGAGATCGGTCGAACTCCCGCAAAAACGCATGCAAATCTCGCGGCCGATTTGTGACGTAGGCCGTGCAAAGAAACTTCGGGATTTGACCTCATTATCGCGTGCACTGCGGACTGGCTGACTTTGTTTACTAAATGCAATAAGTGCATATAAACTTTTGCCCATTCTTCTCAGACATAGGTCAACCAAATTAATCTTTTTCTGACACATTTCCCCCATATCTCAGGTGCGGCACCACCCAAGTTTCTCAAAGATGAACAAAACGAAGAAGTCGGTGCACTCAACAAGGTACCGTCCAACCTATTTTTGTTGATTAAATATTTCTTTTAATTGATACTTTAGTACTTGTATTTTTCTAGAAATACAAAAATATGAATAAGATATGGCAAACTAACCAACAAAATATTACTTAACAAATTTGAAAGTATTTTTATCTCAACAATACATGTATTGTTAGTCTACTCTGGGCAGAATGTTTCCTGCCCTCTATCAGCAAAAACAACCCTCTTTTTTTCTTTTCTTTTTTAAGACGCAAGTAACGCAGTTTTTCGATGCTTAAAATTGTTATCAAAATAGTATTTTTTCCATTTTTCTAAAACAATTGGAAATGTTTCTCAGTCCCAAATTGATGTTTTGTCAACATTTTTGCAATAACTGACTTCAATTGACATGCTATAATTATTATGGAAAAAGTGGCATATGTATATTTTTGTGCAGATGCAAATGCAGGTTTTAGATGCTCAAAATAGTTATCAAAACAATAGTTTTTATCTTAAAAATGAAACTTACAAGAGGAAAGTTTGTTAGAAGTTATGCTTATAGAAATACCGAAAAGAATGAAGAATACTGAAAAGAAAGGTTGTCAAATGTTTTAAATGTTTTTAAAGATGTCTCTCAACATCGACCCCTCAGAAGCGAGCTCTTCACCACTGGGCGATGCTGTCCATTGGCCTTCTCAATGGCCACTACAGACGGCTGGAGGCTCAAGCCTTGTCCAGGGCCAAGCAGAGACTGCAAGAGCGGCAGGATTACCTAGACCAGCAGCTGACCAAACACAGGGAGCTCTTGAGAGAAGCCAGCGGTAGAGGGCTGGCCGATGTCAAGAGGACCACCAATTGTTATCTTGAGGTAAAAAAACAAAACCAAAGTTTCTCGTCCAAGCTTTTGGGGACAAAAAAGAGTAGGCACCCTTTTTTGTTTCAAGATGAACAATTTCAAAGATGATTTTCTTGAAATTGCTGCTGATTTTCCAAAGGTACCGTTACCCTTTGTACCAGATTTTTGGCCGGCATACATAGCTACAATTTTTGCTGGAAACAAAGACAAAATGTATTGCAAATGTATGATTAAAATAAATCGGAATCAGATGACCACCTTAGGATGCCAGGTTTACGTCCCAGCTCCCCAGCTCGTTAGTATTCTGGCACAATAAGTGACATATTGAAGTAAAGTGACCAGCAACTGGATTTAAACCCCTGACAGTCTGGTCATGATTCATAATGAAGCACTAGGCTTAGAGCAATATATTGTCTTTCTAACTTTTTTCCTCCGCCAAAGTCTTGAACGCAAACTGTTTCTCCTCTGCCCCAGAATCCACACAGCAGTTGGAACTCCAGGCCTAAATCGTCCAAACCCAGCCCCTTGGCCCAGCCAGAGTTTGACTACCCTAAGCAGTTTCGGCCTCCTCAGGACCCAGTCCTGGCTAGCAACATGATGCAGCACCTGGCCAATGTCGCACAGATGGAAAGGGAGGTCAGTTTCGTCAGACATTTGTTTTTTGTAAACTCCCTTTGTCAGCAGAGTTGAAGCTAAGTTGTAAAATCAGGCGCCACTTTTCAAGTTGGTCACAATTCAATCACAAGTCAAATCATATGTCAGGCAAGTGTCAAATCTCAAGTAAAAGTCTCAAGCAACACAAATTAAAAATGGCAAAGGAATGCCTCTATATTACCTCTTACTTGACCAGTTCACGCCGGCATTATTTTGACATTGACAGGATTGTTTGTTCACGAACCTCAATTTCAACATGTGTTTGGGCCGGCATCTGTGGGTAGCACACCCTGATATTTTTGGCCTCGCTCGCTGTGAGCTGGTCGTTGACAGATATTTCCAACTTTGCTCCTGTCGTGTATACACGTCATCCGACAGAGACTGGTTAATAAAGGGCTGGATCTCACCTGATTTGAGACGGAATAACACTAGTCTGACTTGTGATTGAGTCTTTATTGACTTGTGATTAACTTGTGACATCTTGTAATTGAATGGTCATTTACCAGTACGACCGAGATATGACTGACTTGTGATTGTCTTGTCTTGTGGTTGTCCAAATGTCAGAGATTCCAATCCTGCTCTGGTTAATTTCTCTTTGATTAACCCTTGCTCTATGAGAGTTATTTATTGCAAGTCGGGGGTACATGCCAATGCACTTCAGCTGTGCGCATTGGAAGATTAAACACCAGCATTTATTTTGGGTGAATAATAAAGTGTGTTTACACAAATAAAGGACTCCATACTTTACATTAATTTTAAGCAGTTTGCAGCAGTTTTAATGTTATTCATATTTACATTAATTTTATCGAACACTTTTTCCCTGTTTGACCACGGTTCTCTTGTGTCCCATCCAGAATCAGCATGACTTGTTTAGCGCTAGCCACGTGGTACCAGACCGAAGCAAGGCTAAGCGTCCTAGCAGTGGCAACCAGAAACTCAAAGACAACCAAAGAGCAAGGCCTAAAAGCGCCGGTTAGCATCCAAAATCTAAGCTGCAATTTAATTGCTTACAAATGACATTTTGCATAGTCTGTAAAATATTCCACAAGAAAATACAATTCTACTTACAATGCTGTTTCTTGCACTTCAATCGAACAATCCATTAACAAGTTATGGCTGTTTAAAGTTTGCCTTTATCAACATGCAATTGTAAAATGTTGAGAAAAAGGGCTTTGAAGTTTCAAGTTTTGTACATGTGATATGTGAAAAATGGCAAATGCTAATCATTTTCCCCTCAAAAACACTTTTTTATTTACACTACTTCCATACTATTTCTTAACAAAATATAGTTAATAGAAGGCATACCAAAGATTACAAATATCAATAAATCTGAAAATTAAAAAAATCTCCCATAATTCAATATTTTGCAGTTTTCCTCCACAATGTCAAGTTTTGTCTCATATATACATTCTATTATACATTCTATTCACTGACATTGTATATCTACGCTCATTACAGTCGTAGTCGCAACAAAAGGGGAGCGCCCTTTGAAATACGAAACCACACGCCCTGTGTCCGGCAAACCCTCAAACTCCTCAAAGCCCAGAGCTAAATCAGCCAAAGCTTCATCCGGCCACATCTTTGAGATGACAGAGGGGGATCCATCTTCATCAAAACCAAGTGGGGAGGACCTCTCACTTTTTGAAGAAGATGAGAGGACGGATGGGGGCCGCGCCCAGAATGGCAAGCATGCCCGGAACGGCGGCCATGCCCGGAACAGCGGCCACACCCGGAACAGCGGCCACACCCGGTTTGAGGATACGGTTAGCGAGGGTCTGAGACGCATGGAGAGCATGGAAGACGACTTTCGAAAGACTGCCAAGATGCTGCAGGAAAAGTTGGGCATCAGCGGCGATGGAGTAATTTGATGAAAGTTATGCAATGCCCTACGATCAGTGATGGACGGCTCAATGCCCGTCTATCAAACAGTGCTGATTGACCAATTAGATCATGAATTGTGGTCAGGTGACCAAAAGTAGCTCGTCACAAGAAGATTTACCCAGAAAAATGACTAAATATAGACAAAAAGAGCTCTTCCCTCAGTTGCGGTTTATCAAACTGAAAGAAAATCCAGCCACGAAAATTTACCAGGTGGTGCTAATTGGGTAACATATGCAGATGTATTATTATGCCGTAGTGTGTCTTCAATGAAACATATTTAATCAGATGATCTAAACAAAAATATTGTCTAGAATTACTTTAATCCTTAGTGCCTTCTAAAACAACCCATTTAGTTCTGTTCTATTTGAGTTGTGATTTTAGGAAGAGGAGTAAATTTAATTAATTCTCCTTTTTTCTATTAAAAATCATATTCAGAGAGTTGTGGTGAAATGTCAAGTGTCGTCTGAAATCTATTTTTTTTTTTATGTTCCCTTCAATTGCTCAATCTCAACTTGACTTGGTTTCACTGGTAAAGACAAAACAGGGTCTGAGACAAGTAATTCTTAGGATTCTTACAAAGTGGACCGATTACAATTAATGATTTATTTCAATTAATTATTGACAACATTTGCACAACACAAAGTTGACACAAAACTTTAAATTAAACAATTTGACCCAGTATTATGTAAACACTTGATAAAACTGGCAATATTGAACAATTGAAACAAAGTGATTTACATAATCACGCTATTTCACGTGTGTACATTTGCATAAATGTTTATATGTATTCCTAAATTGTGTTTTAATAGTTTATCCATATGGGTCATTGAGTTACAATAATTTACATTGTGAAGTTAATTAGACTCTAAAGTGTTTGCAGTTTGTTCTCAGATTCGTTCTCAGTACAAAGTTTTTTTCTTCAATATTTTGGCTACTAAATAGTAGCCGAAACGATGACCTGATAGTTTCATCAGAGTTGAAATTTTTTGCAAGCTATAATTAAGCTTTCATTTAAAATTCATCCCTGGATCCTTTACCGACCTTTTCAATTAGTAGCTGACTGAAGTGAAACAGGGTAATATGTTACTAATTATTGTCTTTCACTCTGCAAGATATTTCGATGCTGCCGCAGGTTGTCAACATTTATTTAAATGGAAATGAAAAAGATTGAAAAATTGAAGTGACAACCTCGCTGGTTATGCTTGGGCAAAGTACTGGAACCAAACATCTGTTGGATTCCACGTCAAACGGTTGGCTCTCAGATAATTTATTCTTGCCAGTCCATCAGCTTTTATGTCTTGCATATGCTTCATATGACATTTGGCTTGGGTTGAAGTAGACCCTGACATTGAGCTATAGCAAGCAGCGGCGCATGCTTGCATTTGGAAAGGGGTTACCAGACAATATACACGTGTGTACGTGTACACGTATGTACGTGTACGTGTATAATTAATTAGGATAACGCACGACACAAACAACGACACAGACCAGACCCGTACCACCACAATAGTTACTACACTTCGCGGAAGAAGATTGTCATTTTCTATCTGGAGTCTTCAAGCGAGTGTCAGCCATGACTACAGCCATGGGCGTGTGGATGCCTGCATCAGCCGTGCTGATGATCCTATGGTCCGTAGCGCTAGTAGTAGTAGGCGGGACGTTGGAGTCCATATGCCGGGCAGACGGAGCTGCCTCCACCGTGCACCAGTACTCGCTTCGCCCGTTGGATGAGGCCTCCCTTCCTGTGCCCTTGTCTCACTTCGCCGGTAAGATCGTCCTCCTCATCAACGTAGCCACCTACTGAGGCTACACCTCCCCCCAGTACCGCCAACTGAATGCACTAGCAGAGCAGTACCGGGGGGTTCTTCATATCCTAGGCGTGCCGTGCAACCAGTTCGGCATGCAGGAACCGGGGGCAAACGGTGAGATTTTGAACGGGCTCAAGTACGTGCGGCCCGGAGGGGGATTCGAACCAGCCTTTGAAATCGTGGGCAAAATCGACGTCAACGGCAAAAATGAACACGAGCTTTACACACATTTGAAGGTAGGACTTCCTATGATATTCACAATATTTCTTCTTCCAAACGGTTATATTGTTTTTTCTGCTGAAGTTGGTAGTTGTCGAAGTTTGTAGCATTATTAATAAAAGCGCAAAATCGAAAAAAATATTTTAAAGATAATTGTTTTCCCACTTTTTAAAAAGACAACCCGGACACATTTATACCTCTGGAAAGAATGTTCCATTGGTAAAAGTCGGTGGGTGCAAAAATGAACAAAATTCATGAATCTGGGACTGATTTTTTGTTTTTTAAATGATTCAAGAATACACCCGATATCCTATATAGAATTTATACACAACCAAAGAAGTGTCGTCTGTCCCTTTCCAAGCTGGCTCAGTGCTCTGCAATAACAAATAATTTATACATCCTGCATAATATTAAAAAATAATAAAAATAATATTAAAAAAATTATTAAAATATTTTAAAATAATCATCTGGCCTCTAATCTGCTCGTGCGTATCCAATTAGTTGTCGAAAAAATAAAGAAAAAATACACGCATCGGAGATAATTATGTACAATGCCATTATGATAAATACATTTACGACTGTCCATGTTGTCAATAATTTATTGTTGCAGCAGACTGTACTTACGCAATCTAAAAAAAGCGACTTTGATTGTAATGCGTCATGTGAGCTCTATATCCAATTAATTGTAAAATCACTCTGAAAGCGGACTCGATCAACTTGCATTGCAATTCAAGCCATCCCGTGAAATCAAATCCGCTTGTCTGATGTCGTCGCTCAATACAACAAAAATAAAAATACCACTTGAATTAGTTAATAATTTATATATTTTATATGAAAACTAAGAATATTTAAGAATCATAATATCATATCAGAATCGTATATTTTAACACAATGAATAGTACAAATGGAATATTTGAGGTGAGGAGGTAATTATTTTAGTGCCACACATTGCAAACCCTGCATATAATGACTAGTGACGGCAGGGCAATATTTACTGCAGGCAGCCAGCAACATATGGCATATTCGTGTGTTTCGTGCTTACTAGTTGTAGTCCTCCGATACGCACAGCCGATTCCTGTCGCAGATCAGATCAAATTAAATAATGACTTCGCATTGATTAAAGAGAATGTGTAGTTTGGGTAAAAAAATACACATTTTCGTAATCCCCCCCCCCCCCCCCCCCGGCTCCCAGGATAATCGCCCATGTCCTCGGCAACCAAGATAATGCAATCTATCTACATGGTCTGTAGTTTTCTTTTTCTACTCTCTCAATGTTCACCTCTGCAGAGCGTCTGTCCGCCAGTCAAGCTAGAAATCGGCGACAAGACGACACTGTTCTGGACCGACCTCAAAGTGGGCGACATCACGTGGAATTTCGAGAAGTTTCTGGTGGGCGGGGACGGGAAGGCCTACAAGCGGTACGACCCGTCGGTCGATCCGACGGACATCGTGGCCGACATCGATGAGCTGATCGCCCAAGAGAAGCAGTAATTGCAATGGGTCGAACGACAGGGGCCAAATGGGGAACAATTCGATGACGGAGACATTTATTAATTACGCAAATCAACTTGCCATCAATAGTGGTACATTTCGATGTACATTTCGTTAATTAAATTGTTGGTTTTTTTGTTTTGTTTTTAAAGAAAAACAAAGGTTTTTCAGAATTTTGTATTCATACCCAACTTTGTTTCTGCCCTCCGGTGGAGGCAAATACTTCTATTATAGAGTATAGGTTTCAATTTGTTGTATCAATTCACCAAAAAGCGTTTCTTGCATGAGTTGGCCTTTCGTTTACTGACCTGTCAGTTGTATTTTGTAATGATCAACATGCTTGTTAGAGTTAAAAGTTACAACCATCTTTTGAAAAATGATGCAACTTAAAACACTTCCTCGTACACAAACTAGTTACGGGGACAAAACGATCCTGATTTTGTTTAGCTTGATCAAATAAAAAAACAATTCGAATCATATTTTGCCCGATAGGCCTACATGATGTTTTCTGTTTTTATTTTCTTGACTTGGTGCAAAATAAGACTAAAACTAAGCCTTAATAATTTATGAAATGTTACTGCTGAAAGTTATTTGTCTGAAGCAGATCACAATTAGAGGCCACGCCAATGAATTCGAGGTTTTCCCACGAACGTTGCCGAGCACAGCCGATGACGAGTCGATCTTAAACCGTCAGTTTTCCGACGGCGGATCGGATTCCGAAGTTCACCCGATCGAGTAGCCCTTGTGCATTCGGGCGTCTAGATTCA
The DNA here is from genome assembly GCA_037893245.1 of Crossaster papposus. Lineage (NCBI taxonomy): Eukaryota > Metazoa > Echinodermata > Asteroidea > Velatida > Solasteridae > Crossaster > Crossaster papposus. The sequence continues at coordinate 335,440 of JBAIAA010000534.1, read as the reverse complement.
GGTGATTGTGCGAAGGCAAACGGCAGGGGGCGCCTTTCACCCTCGCACTTTTAGATTGGTGGAAATCAGTCGAATTCATTCGTGGGCCAATTTACTCGCAATGTGACAGGCTTAGTGGAAAAAGTCCTGTCGAATACGTATTAAATACTCTAAAGATCTAAATAAATGTAAGATGATATCGTCTGTATAATTTGTCATTTCTGTCCTTTGGTACGTTTTACATTATAAGTTTTGTTAACACCTTCAAAACATACCCGACATAACGGCCATGTATATACAGCCCGCCCTGTTCGTAGGCCTCGGTTATTATACCATGGATGAACCTCCATGGTTTTACTGAATTGTTTGACGGCATTACAAAAACTTCCATTTTCATTCGTTTCTTTCCGATGCTTAGATATGTATGCATGCAATATAAAGAAATGGCTGTTCTCGGATTTGTCTAATTCACAATCGGGAGACTTAATATCACACACGCTATAGCTATACTTATATTAAATATTAAAATCCCATTCTTTTGCCATAAACCTGTCTACTCAAATATCCACATAGACTATCACCTAAAATCAACTTGGTAACTAATTGAAAAGAGTTCCATACCTGAACACCACTTGCACTTGACACCCTGGGCATACATTCTACGAGACTGGTAAAAAAAAAAAAATCCAAGTGTTTTCTCAGCAAATGCTTCGTTATTTTCTTTGAAAAATTTGACTTTTTAGGACATGTTATTGCTTTCTAATGGCTGATAGGGGCTAGGTCAAAGTAGCGAACAATTTGTGATGTCTGTGTATAGAATTATTTCCAACTGTTTTAAACAGTTTTCCATGTTAATTTGTTTTGGTTAAAAAAATTGTCACTGATTTCTACAGATAAACGTACAGATCGCTCTTAATTAACTATTTAAACAATATATAGGGGGCCTACTTGACGTTAAGCTTTAGACTATTGACTATAATATTTTTACGATATAATTCATGTTTGGGTTGCAGTTTTGTGCGCTTAATTATGCTATTCAGGCTTAAATTATTGAAATATATACAGTACAATGTTTAATTTCAGTAACTCTTAAAAAGTTCTATACATCCTGCTTATCTAAATAAATATAAATGCAGCGGAACTGTACGATTGTAAAACATGGCTTCAATCATGTCAACGGCTAGGCCCTATTCATGATAGAAGAGGGCGCCAAAGTCTGGCATTTTGGGAGTAGAATCAATCATAGTGAATCGAAGATAATTCTTCAGCTTATACATTCACACAGCTATTACATTTTTTTCCAATTTATATTTTGATATTAAAGTAGAGTTATAACTACTTCTAAAAAGTATTGTGAATATTCTATTGCTGGTATCACACCCATACAATGGCATCGTTACAACGCCCTCATTCAGCCATAGGGGGAAAGGCAAACACGTCCTGGTCATTGACTGAAGAAGATGAATGTTTTTCCATAGAAGACACATCTTTGTATGATTAAATTCCCTTGTAATTTCGGATCCATTCCCTAATATAACTATTTTGTTTAAGTTTGTCACCAATATTATCTACAATTTGTAAGTCGGGCAGCCAGATTTTTCTTTCTATGCCATATCCAGTATAAGCTGCTTTAAAGAGTTAAGTCACTGGTATATACGTTTAAAAAGGAATAGCTGTGGTATAATTTTCCCATTTAAAAAAAACATTCTTAGCCCTTACAGTTCTGAACCCCACAATTTCAGTAGTATTATAGAGTTAAACGAAGGATAAATACACGTAGGCTATACATGTATAAGGCGCCTAAGAAGCGTATTATGCATAGAAGGAATAGAGAGAAAAAATTGGCCAGAACCGGTACAGTCTTGTACCTGTAACATACAGCTATGGAAACAAAATAAATGTATCAAGATGAATTCTATAAAGTCTAACCTACAGCTATAAAGTACATGTACTTTAACGTTTTGTTTGCTTTTTAATCGACAATGAGTTAAATCTTAAATTCTGTTGACTTAACATTTGAGAGTTGATTAGACATTACAATCAGACATTTACAAATTTTCATTTACCAGATCATAGTTGTCAAGATTTGCCTGTTCCGACCACGCCGAGTACCGTGCCCCGTCCATCTCTGAGGCTACACTGTTACCACTAGCCAACTGGTGGCTTTCACCTCCGATCTCTGCCTGACACTCGGGGCACGTTCCTCTCTGCGTGGCCCCGCCACACTCGCCGATAGCATACACGTGTCCGTTGGGGCATTTGTACCAATGACCTTTCGACAGACCCACCGCCTTGACTATCATATCCTTCGTCTCTCTCTCGCTAACGACCAAACCATCCACACTCTTTCGTATCTTCTGTAGGAGCTCCTTTGTTTCAAGCTCGCTGTCCGGTGTCAGTGGCTTGCCACTGTGGAGCAGTTGGTTGACCTTCTCCATCTGGCTTTTCAGTTCCTCGTCAGTACCGCTCTGTGACGTTTGTAGGACATCCGTGATCTCACATGCAGAGATGCAGAGATGGAGACGCCGGAGTTCGTTGGGAAAATCCAGCAGCTCCTGCTCAGTGCCTCGAAAAGGCCTCGAGAGGTTGAACAGCCGACGGGCGACTTGATTTGTGTCCGTCACTGTCTTTAGGTACAAGGGTAATTTCATTACCTTCTGGCCAAGTTGCTTGTCGAGTTTAACGACTTTGGTTGCGAAATTAGATTGATTTTGAAGCACGTTCAGTTCGTAAATAGACGGTGATTTGGAATGAAGACGTTTAGCTATGGTTTCCACAAACCTGGCACTGAAAGCTGTACTTTCTTTAACTTCCGACAACACCGTCTCGATCTCTCGTTTCCTTTGGGCGTTCTGATCGGAATCTCCAATGACCTGACTTTTAACTCTTTCAATATCCTCCAACATCCTGTTGATGAGAGTGCCGTAACGTGTGCTTCGCCTGATTGGGGTTTTACATTTCGGACACGACTTCAGTTGAATTGAGACAGTGACAGGTTCCTCCGTATCTCCATCAGCAAGCTCCGAGGATGAATGGTCTGCTTGTTTCATCCATTGATCCATACCGGATACTTCAATGACGTGATCGCAGTCTTTTAGCTCCACAAAGGCGACACCGTCTTCGTCCTCGGTTCCAAAGAAAATCTCAGTGACTTCTTCCTTGTTACAGAAACGGCATTTGGAGGGACATGGTTCGCCACACATGCCGATACAGGGGTGGCCGCATTTTGGGAGCCGCTTTCTGCACGGCAGATTGCACGGTGGCCGATCGCACGGTTCACTACATTTCTTACCACATTTGTGATGCGGGCATTTCCATTGACAGGGCTCCTGACAGGGTGTGCAGGGTTCCCAACATGGTTTCTCACACCTGCTGTGTATGCATCGATTCTCGCATTTGACTTTACAAGGTGGACAGTTTCCAGCACACGGAGATCGGCACTTGTGCCCGCAGACCAGAATGCGACCACATTTTGACCTGCAAGACATGTGTAGTCTTGCTCCTAGACAGCTGGAACATTTACCGGGACATTTGTGACCACACGCCAAAATCTTGCCACAAAGAGCTGGACACTTGTCAGCAGCATCAGAGCACGGCATTACCTCTCGATGGCCGCAAGGAAGATCAGAACGTAAAACCTTCTCCACACACGGTCTATCAGTACATGACACCCCACATTTATTTTGGCAGGTGTGGCCACAAGGAAGCTTCTTCTCGCATTTTTCAACACAGTCGACGTAGGCCGGATTGTTGTAGCATTTCATCTTAGCGGAATGGCCGCATCCAGGAAGCTCCTTAGTGACATTGCGCTCGCAACAACTTGGACATTTCTCACCACACTTGTTCGGGCATTGGTGTTTTGCTTCGCAGATTGCCCTCCCGCACGGTTTGCGGCACACGAACGTCGTGTGTGAACGATCGTCTGGATGACATAATTTGGTACAGACATGACCACAGGGTAACCGAAACTCACACGGCCTCTTGCATCCACCATCGGAAACTTCATTAAAATCTGCAGCGCAGGAGACTTTCGTTTCTTCCGCGGGATGAGTAGAACAGGCCAGGACAAGACTGTCACCAAGCAGTTGTTTTCGTCTCATTTCATCCGTGATCGCCCTCCATTTATCACTTTTAGCTGCCAGCTGGTCGAAGTTCCCGATACAGAAGAGCCCCAGCTTGGCCCTGGAAAGCATGACGCAGATGCGATTGTGTGTGCTGAGGAAGCCGATAGCAACCTCAGCATTACTCCTGACAAGAGAGAGCAAGATAATGTCACTTTCCTCTCCCTGATAGTTATCCACCACAGACACGCGCACCCCCTCAAGATGTGGATCTTCACGCAAAAGGGCCTTGATAGACAGTAACTGACCCGTGTATACGGTTAGGACAGTGACCTGTGAGGAAGAGTAGCCTTGTTGAAGAAGATACTTGGAAAGAGCCACTACCATTTCAGCTTCGTGTTTGCTAGAGTGGCTTTTCATCCCATCATCGCAAATGTCCTCGGCTAACCCGTGGTTGATAAAAAACATATTCTTGGTTATTCCTCGGACGTCTCCCTTGCCATGAACCGACTCATCGTCCTGAAGGTCCTCGTAGAAGTGATTCCTCATAATCTCTGCGATTTCAGGACGCATGCGGTGTTGTCGAGAGAGGGTCTGCAGCGGGAAGTCGTTGTTGACCAGTCGTTCGAAGAGGGAAATGTCAAGGTTGTACTGCTTGGCCAGACGGTAGACAGCGGGGTTCGGTTTGAGCTGCTGGTGATCACCTATAAGTATCAGATGCTGGCAATGTTGGCTGAGTGTGGTGATAACGTGAGCCTCCATCACCTCAGCGGCTTCCTCAACCACGACAATGCGGGGACCGACCTGCTGCAACACTGACTGCCATTTGGCAGCCCCGGTCGTGGTCATGCCTATGACTTTCACTTCTTTCAGGATCCGACGCACCTCTTCTGTTTCAATCTCTTTCATGGCAGGCATTAACTTGTCGTATTCTTGTATAGGTCCTGAAGTCGCCGCTAAGCAGTGAACACGATATGCGTCCACCCAGTGCCTGTAAAGACGCCATTTGTCTTCAACGTAAAGTTTCCAGACGTCGTTTATTTCAATGGCCTCATTCCGGCTCATTTTGTCGGTGCTTCTCATGTGTTGCTGTATGAATTTAAATGCTTTCTGTTTCTTTTGCTTGCTGGGGCCATCATACTCTCTCTCCACCACCATCTTAAAATGTTCCAGTATAAAATCGCCGCCTGTGTGTTCAGTCTTACTTTCTTCCCCGGCTTTCCAGGTGAAGGTAGGCATACCGTCCAGTTCATCGTCCAGTATTCGTTCATCGTCAAGGTCTAAATCTTCCTGATGAACATCATCTTGATACGTGTGGCCACGGGTTTGATCTGTGATAAGTTGAGACCGTGAATAAGTCAACACGAAAGGCCCCAGTTCAAGCCAGTAGGATATGATGTCCATATCAATCACTGCTAGACTATCGAGACTCTGAATGTGCCCAGGTGTCATAAACCGCTTTAACTTCTTAAAGCCTATCACAGCCTCAGTAAAGGCAGACGCTGTTTTCACTTTGTATTCGATTAAACGCTTAAAAATCTCTTTGTTTTCCGAGAACCTGCGTTTGTCCTTGATGAGATCAAGTCGGTCCGCTCTATCCGTTGTCCGCAATTTTGCTTGCTTGATATGTTTGAGGTTGTACTTTTCGAGTGCCTGACTTTTGCTTCGACCACCAATTCGGACAATATCCTCTTCGAATTGAAGTATGCCTTCCAGAAACTGGTCAAGCGCGTGGTTTGTGTAGCAAACTACGAGGATAGGCCTCTTAATCTTCCCACCTGACCATACCTCACGGTTGCTTTTGTTGAGGAGGACCTCCATGATTTTGAGTCCTACGTAGGTTTTTCCTGTTCCCGGTGGACCTTGTATCACAGCCAATTCTTGCGTCAGAGCCGCATACTCGGCCCTTCTCTGTGACTCGTCTAAACAGGTAACACTCTCGCCAGGCCATTTCTCGAATCTGAGAATAGGTGTTGCACCAGGATTAGACGGATAAGAATCATGTGATGTCTCTGTTTCACGGGAATAGCTTATTTCTCTTTTTTCACTATTCACTTTTATTTCGGAGTATGAGACACCCCTTGAAGAAGTTGAACCGTCTGGTGAGGATATTGTCGGAGTAGATTCGTCTGATGAGGATGCTGACGGGTTAGATTTAGATTCTTCTGATAAGGATGTCGTTGATTTGGGGGCGTTTGTGGGAGACATTGGGGAACGTGTCGGAGAGTGTGGACGGGGTGTTGCGTCACTGAGGCTTTGTTGAAAGAGCATTCTTGTGCGCTTAATAATTGCTTGAAGTGCAAACTCTGGTTTAAAGAGAGGTATCAAGTCGTAATTTGCCTGTGGAGCATCCTGGAGGAATTGAGGTTCGGAAACGAGGCTAGATGCCTCGATGATGTACTTCTTAAGAGGCAGAGTCTCATAGGTAATTTGCTGCAGACCTTTTAGTACAGGGCGATAGGCTTCAAAGAAGGCTTCTGATTCCGCCATGATATATTCAGTCTCATATAAATCGGCATCAGTGACAGTTTCCTGAAACCGAATGTCGACGATTCCTTGAGCGAGATTATCTCGATTAGTGACCACGCCGAAGCTGATGCTCGTGAACTCGTCAGCCGACAGACACACCAAAGACCCGAAGCGTAAGATCTTTTGACTGGCTAACTGTCGATGACTCCATCCGCTGGTATCAAACTTAATGCTGTATGAGATGCCATCATATCCGCAAACTGGTTGCATGACATAGACTTTGTGATACACTCGGAGATTGTCCAGTCGCTTCTGCGCGGACCTTCCATGTTGCTGTTTGATGAAGGAACATATGCCAGCTCGCAAAGGTGCCACGAAATCCTCCCTTAGAAGACGGAACTGCGTATCCAGGTAGGTGTCAACGCTGCCATATGCCCCGTGCTTTAAATTTGGATTCAGGGTTGGCTTAACGTCGATACATATCTCGTCCAAGTCAGGAATGATGGACATCCTTCTAAACTTGTTAAGTGCTTTGTGTTTTTGCGAGTCTTGAACTTCAAATAGAATGCCATTGCAGTCATCGATTAGTTTTCTGATTTTAACGAGCATCTTTTCACCCGATGTGCAACCTTTCTGCTTCATCTGTGAGTCATAGTTAGCATACAACAGGCTCATTGCCGAAGCTACGTGAACGACTTGCTTTGGAAAGAGTTGAAGGATTGAAGACCAAAGGGTACAGATATCCCCCACAATTGTCTCGCACTTATCGGTAAATCTTATCCTCATGATCCACTCTGACAGGTGCTTAGTAGAGAACTTGGAGTCTGCAACAGCACTTAGTACTATCTTAAGCATGCCTTGGCAATACGTGCCCTCTGTGCAAGCTCTTGCCAGGACTCGAAGAAGCTTCTCCAAGTCATCCTCGCTCATCTCCTCCATTCCAACTATTGTCGCGAGGCAGTTCGGACGACAGGCTAGCCAAGAAGCAATCTTCTTACCGGTGTCTAGAGATGTAAGTTGTCTCAAATCTCGGCGAGTTTGCTCTTTGATTCGGTCTAGAGATTTTTCTTCTTGTCTTTTATCTCTCTGTGGCATTCTTTCATGTGCGGAGCCAGGACCTCTGCTTGTCCTTCGAGCGGCATATTTTCTCTTGCAGTCCTCTCCACGTTGGTCATACGTAACCTGGAGTAGTTCGGAACGGTCACTCTTAGGCCTTCTCTTTTCGCCCCAAAAGGAGCAACCAGCTCTTTCATTCGCAGGTTCGCTGTATACAATTTTTCTCCTGCTGCCTTCCCTCGATTTAAATGAATCCGAACGTCTTTTAAGACCCCTCCTTAAGTCTTCAAAATGTTCTTCGTTCTGACTCTGTTTTGGTCTTTTCGGGGATGCCAAATCCTTTGCCGATGGGCCATCGTCCTCATCGGCTTTCGTGTAATGCCTTTTCCTGGAAGGCAATGCAGTATGTTCCTCCGCTCGACCAGAGTAGCATGGCAAGTTGGGCTCGCTTGTGCTTTTAGTGTTATACCCACGGTATGTTGGACTTCCAGAGGTCTCAATAATACGTCCACCTTCGTTGGCATTTGTTGGATTGCCCAGCCGTGCGAACGCGGATTGCCTTGGCTCTTTTTCAGCCATGCCAGAAATCTGTGATTCGCCGTGTGCAAAGTGAATTTCTGGAGGTAATTTATAGATGAAAAGAAATGGGAAACGTATAAGATTGCTTCCTTTCAGAACTGTTTTCCTTATCTATGTATCGTAGATGTACAATGGAAAAGTTGGGCAGGTTTCATAAAATCGTAAAGTTGTGCATTTTTCAGCCGCTGTCAAGTATTCGTACGAGTGATCGAGGCATAGAGCTAGAATGATCATTAGCGAGGTTTAGCAGCACGTCACGCGAGCGTCGCGAGCGCGCAAGACATTTTAGCGCGGCCGTTATGGGTCGAACACTGAGAAATTACGCGTCGACTTTAACGGGGGAACTACTGCTAAACCTCCCTACCTTACGTGAGCCGCAGGCGTACATCTCGATTAGTGGGTGTCAGAACAGCAGAGACAATGTACAATGTATATCAATATTAATATTGGGATCATGAAACACGGTTTCATTATCACTGTTTAGTCAGTGAAACTCACCAACAGCAAATACTCACCAGCAATGTACTGTATCACACCATGTGAAGCTTGCGTAGGCGCCTACGTGTACCTGCCCAGGTGAAAATTCCAGTTGAAACCAGTTGAACTGGACCAGTTGGGACCAGTTAAAACCAGTCGAACTGGTCTCAACTGGTCCAGTTCAACTGGGAATTGGTGACTGGTATTGAACTGGTTTAACTGGTATTGAACTGGTATTGAACTGGTTTAACTGGTATTGAACTGGTTTAACTGGTATTGAACTGGTATTGAACTGGTTTAACTGGTATTGAACTGGTTTAACTGGTATTGAACTGGTTTTGAAACAAAAAAACTTCAATGAACGTTCTTATAACAACAGCATGGAATTCTGCAATTAATACCAATGGAATTTACTTATTAAACATTACTAGGGGGAAGTATAGGTATACATACAATAATAACCTACTCCTATTATATATTACCTACTAAATCGTACTACACTTAGCCATTGTCGTTAGTTAGTTATATACTACACTTTTTTGTCCACGACATAGTCACAGCTAGTTTTTATGAATAATGTCAAAATTTGAATACGAATGGAATGTAATGGGAATTTTTAACTATGTTTGCACAAAAATATAAATTCAATCATGGAATCGTTTGAATAATTACATATAATGTCACCAAAGTGCATTTTTTGGACAAAATACCACAATTTAACATCGACTATTGCAACTGGTTTTGCAACTGGTTTTTCAACTGGTTTTCGCAACTGCATGGTTTGGCGCAACTTGTTGTTGCAACTGTTTTTTTCAACTGAATTTTGCAACTGCGAGTGCATGGTTTTTGCAACTGCATGGTTTGGGCAACTGCATGATTTTTTGCAACTGCATGGTTTGGGCAACTGCATGGTTTGGGCAACTGCATGATTTGGGCAACTGCATGGTTTGGGCAACTGCATGGTTTGGACAAATGCATGGTTTGGCGCAACTGGTTCTTGCAACTGGTTCTTGCAACTGGTTCTTGCAACTGGTTCTTGCAACTGGTTCTTGCAACTGGTTCTTGCAACTGGTTCTTGCAACTGGTTCTTGCAACTGGTTCTTGCAACTGGTTCTTGCAACTGGTTCTTGCAACTGGTTCTTGCAACTGGTTCTTGCAACTGGTTCTTGCAACTGGTTCTTGCAACTGGTTCTTGCAACTGGTTCTTGCAACTGGTTCTTGCAACTGGTTCTTGCAACTGGTTCTTGCAACTGGTTCTTGCAACTGGTTCTTGCAACTGGTTCTTGCAACTGGTTTTTGCAACTGGTTCTTGCAACTGGTTCTTGCAACTGGTTCTTGCAACTGGTTCTTGCAACTGGTTCTTGCAACTGGTTCTTGCAACTGGTTCTTGCAACTGGTTCTTGCAACTGCATGGTTTTTGCAACTGGTTTTTGCAACTGGTTTTTGCAACTGGTTTTGTGCAACTGGTTTTGTGCAACTGGTTTTGTGCAACTGTTTTGTGCAACTGGTTTTTGCAACTGGTTTTTGCAACTGGTTTTTGCAACTGGTTTTTGCAACTGGTTTTTGCAACTGGTTTTTGCAACTGGTTTTTGCAACTGGTTTTTGCAACTGGTTTTTGCAACTGGTTTTTGCAACTGGTTTTTGCAACTGGTTTTTGCAACTGGTTTTTGCAACTGGTTTTTGCAACTGGTTTTTGCAACTGGTTTTTGCAACTGGTTTTTGCAACTGGTTTTTGCAACTGGTTTTTGCAACTGGTTTTTGCAACTGGTTTTTGCAACTGGTTTTTGCAACTGGTTTTTGCAACTGGTTTTTGCAACTGGTTTTTGCAACTGGTTTTTGCAACTGGTTTTTGCAACTGGTTTTTGCAACTGGTTTTTGCAACTGGTTTTTGCAACTGGTTTTTGTCGAGGGGGATGTTGGTTCTTGGCAATAGGTATTTTTAATAAATCAAGTTGGGGAAAATGTGCTGTCTGTTGATTCTGTTGGGGATGTAATTCGACTTTTAAAGAATGTTTCATTTGGTTCCTGTTCACTTGACCAGTTGGTACATGTAACTGGTTTCAACAATTGGTTTCAACTAGTTATTGTTAATAAGAAAGACCAGTTCAGGGTACGTAACTGGTTCCTTCAACTGGTTCCTTCAACTGGTTTGAACTGTTTCCTGTTGTCGGCACAAGAATGACCAGTTGGTAACTGGTTCCTTCAACTGGTCTGAACTGTTTCCTATTGTTGGCACAATAATGACCAGTTGGTAAATGGTTCCTTCAACTGGTTTAACTGTTTCCTATTGTCGCCACAAGATTGACCAGTTGGTAAATGTTCCTACAACTGGTTTCAACTGGTTCCTATTGTCGCCACACAAATTACCAGTTGGTAACTGGTCCTTTAACTGCTTACAACTGGTTTCAACTGGTTTTTGTTGAATCCGGTTGAGCTACCAGTTGATGCCAGTTGATTCCATCACGTACCAGTTGGATACCAGTTAATTCCAGTTCAAAACAGTTGAAACCAGTTGAAAGTTTAACTGGTTTCAACTGGAATTTTCACCTGGGTGTATCATTCCTGCATATAGAAGTTGGTGGAGGAGGGGGCAGGGGGGTTGAAACCAAAATACACATGACATCGTTTACAAACAGAACCAAGCTGGCAATTATTATACTTTTAACCAGTTCGCGCCGAGCCCACGGGCGGGATTATTTTTAACGAAACTCGATCCGAAGCAGGTTCAGGCTGATAGTGCCGGGAAGCACACCCACGCATTTCCGGCCTTGCTCGCTGCTGACATACATTTCCGAACTTGAACTTGGCGTGTTTATGCGTCATCCGTTTTTAATTTGGGGAAATTTTGCGTTTATATACGTCATCCGGCGCGAACTAGTTAAAAGAAGAAACATCAGCAATTGGATTCGCTCGTATTCACTAACTTAGTGGCTAACTTCTTTGGGATGCATGGCGTAATTTCGTCGGGCTCTCATTGGATAACAGTTTGTTTAAACCATAACATGGGTCATTACTTCCGTGTGCACGCGACTCGTGCGCGCTATTGATTCAAGCAGCAGGCTACCCACAATGCTTTGCGTGCCTGTGCTTCCTTCACAAAATTACGTAAAGTGGATCCGCCATTCCCAGCGCCCTGATTGGGCGGCGTGTACAAGAGAAATTGTTTATAAATAAATCCTTGTCGTCTTGGTGATTAGTCAAAGCATTCAAAAGACTCTTACCATATTGTAGACCTTTTTACCCTAATATGATAATGTATGTGAATAAGGCCCGTGAGGCAGAAGTAAATTACGGCCCCATTGAAAATGTGGAGGGGTCCAATCATTCGGGTCAATTTTTATCAATTTGTTTAGGATTTCTCGTTTTATTTTTTTTAAAGAGATGCCTTTCAAATCGTCACAATTAATATTATCCAACATGAACTGAGTATTACAACTTGTCACAGCGCTGATTTCAGTACATAAACTGTCGTTTGTTCAGTCATGGAGAAATAAGACACAGGGAGTAACAACGACCTTTGGATCAAACGTTTAGGCTCTGGTACCGTGGTCGTTAAACAACAATGGATAATTGACTGTAAAGTGTAAACACCCCGCGGGCAATCTCGCGACCGCAGCCACACGAATTCATATGAAGCGCGATATGTGGCAGAGAACCCCCCCCCCCCCCTTTTGTGTTGATCATTGTGTTCCCGGAATCTCAGGAATTCCTTTCAGGTTTTAAGGGGGGATGGGTTAGGTTACAATAGTGTTGAGTGCGTATAAAGTATAGGGATAAGAGGGGGGTACCCCTATGCCACATATCGTGCCGGGTATACACGAATTCGGGAAGATGTGCGCCTGCGCACTAGCGCAGGCGCAAATCGAAATAGTACGTAAGTTTCTAAAAAAAGTTAGATTTTCTTATGCAAACAAAATAAACGCAACACGCCGCACACCGTTGAGTGATACACGAATGGGCAGACAAAAGCCTCAACGAGCAAACCCTTCCATTTCTGGCCGGCCAAACTCGGCCTTAAGTCGTCAAAATCAAAAAAATATGCTACCATATTTCCATGATTGTACCGTTCATATTTTAAAAGGATAACAAACATAACTTGCCATCGGATTTCGACAACAAAAATATCGACAGATTCAGTTTTTCAAGGCGCATCGATTATCCACAATGGCTCACGTGTTTAGACGACAGAGAGCTACTGCGCATGCAAAAACTGGTTCGTTTGCTTGATAGTGAACTATTAACTATTGACCGCACGAGCAATTCGTTTCTCCAGTAAGTGGTGGCGAGCGGTACCAAACCCTGAGATGTGAGAGATCTTATCGCGGTCGTAAATCGGGAGGCCTCCATGCCTTTACCACTGGTCATCCAGGGTCGCTAATTGGTCAGTGAATACCCTGTTGGGGATTAGCGGGCCGTTCAAACTCCCGGTGACTTATTTCTCCATGGTTCAGTCAACCATGGCAATGACATAATGAACCATAATTATACATTGAACAGAAGACATGCTAAATTGGTCTTTTTCTGAAATAATAAATACTTTTTAAAGACGCCCTGTATAATATAGTGTAATAATAATTTGTTCAGCGATTTACCTTGGTGAAAATAGCCCGACTTTCTTTTGTTGTAGAGTTGCAGGTAAGAACTGGCCTACAGTGGTCAACAAACAAAAGAGTACCAGAATCAGGGGCGGCAATTTGTCAATACAATTATTATTATTATTATTATTAATTTTTATTTATTTATTTATTATATTTTTTTTTTTTTTTTGGGGGGGGGTCGGGGGTCGCACGTTTGGAAGTCCGAATAGTCAGGCAGATCGGTATAAAAGAATTACAAAAAAAACCGCGTGTTATTTTACATATATTTTTTCAAAGGTCAAATTTGCGATGGCCCTAGGCTATACCCAAATATTTTTCTCATGAAATACTCTAAACCGTGTGCCAAATGTCATGCTTTTGTCATCGCGACTGAACACTTCAGAAGAAATATAAAACAAATTTGACGAATAAATTAAAATTTAGTGTTTGCAAAGTGTCATCTTGAACCTAAACAGCCACTGTACTCAACTGCTGTTTAAATATATTCAATTAGCTCTGTAATCAACGATCAAAGGCTTTACAGAATTACATAATAATTTATTTGCAGGAATTTTTAAAAGATTCTTTTAATGTATTGTTGGGACCAAGTACGAAGCCTCCCATTAAAACAAACTTGGCTAGGGCTGAGAGCACACAATCGCCTAACATATTACAAAAATGTTAAACTAGGGAATATTATTATTAAATTAGCAGACCAAATGAATAGAATTGTATAGATCACCATGCACAAACGAATTTTTCAATTCCGACTTACCAGCTTCAAGTTAATCGCCGAAAGCTACAAAATTCCAGTCATAATGCTGCATTTTTAGTTTCTTCTCAGTTCCTGAATTCACGTTCTAAAGTTGATGACATTCTGACCATAAATGTCGACGTTATTAAAGCTGTCGACGTTATTAAAGCTCCGATGTAGCTCAGTCACGTGACCTCTAAACTTCCCACCGACGTCCCACTACTCAAAACAATACTAACGCCTGCCAATATCGACACCGGGTTTCGAGTGTATTTTCAGCATAACGTAGTTGTTTTGCCGTCATATGAAACACGTGGTGGACTAGTACAAAGTCTACGAACACTTGAACGATATTTTCTCATGCGGGGAAAAACCCATGTGAGAAATGCTATCTATTTTTAGTACAAAGCGACAGAGGGTGTGTCATAAAACAACATACAATTCCATGAGTCATAAATAATGATGAATAACATCGATATCACAATGTCAATATTATTACGAAATCCAAAGTTTCGATTTCGTATGATTGGAAAAATGGCCCAATAAATATTGTTTTGAAACCAACCATTAATTTGTATATCTCACTCAACAAACGAGGACAAAAATACAATATGAAAATCATTCATAACAATTTAAACATAAGATTCAAATATATACAATGTAGTTACATTCTGCTTGTTTGTTTGTTTGTTTTTGTTTAAAATTAATGTACGTACAAAATAATTACACTATAATACTAAGTGTAGATTCTGCTCGTCTGTATGTAACGTTGTTTTTCCACACATACCCACTACATATGTACAGTGTACATTGTTAACAATTAAGGATCTTATGTTCAAACTGTGAGGATTAAAACACTTTTAACCCTAACACCCCCCCCCCCCCCCACCCCTCCCCTTCCCCTTCCCCCCCCCCCCCCCACATTGTTAACAATTAAGGATCTTCTGTTCAAACTGTGAGGAATTAAAACACTTTTAACCCTAACACCCTCCCCCCCCCCCCCCCTATCCGCTTGTCCTTCCCCAGGAAATAGAGAGTCAGGGAGAAGGCCAAGGGTCCAACATTGGCCAGCTGGATGATCACCGTCAAGTACGAGGCTAGGCTGTAGTTTTCAGGGATGTTGAGGGCAACTAGAAGCGGAAGCTCCACCCAAAGGCCATTAATGGCAATCCAAGACCCGATGCCAAAGAGGGTGGTCAACAAGACCACAGGGATTCGGACTCGTAGGGGACTCTTCACTTGACCCGTTTCCATTGTGGTGGCTGCTCTAGTAGAAGAGTACTCGCTGATGAGGAGTGGTTCTATTTCATTCTTCATAGGTCATGAACCTCGATGGCTGTAGCAGGGCATGAAACTGTCTAAGACTCGACGAAAGAGGGCGCTAATGATCGTCAAGAAGTCATCGCGTCACACGGCGGAGTCGTAAAGCCGCCTAAAAAGTCATCTTTTTACCTGCACGATTAAACTATAAAGAGTTAGCAACGAGCTAAATCGGTAAGACTATTAAGTGAGTTATTTAACAGTGTGAAATTACGTTTTAAGGCTCATTGTTGTAATGAATGTATTGTAACGGAACAGGGTATATGCCGACTCGTATTCGAGTCTAGTTGATCTAAAAATATAAGCTTGCGTAGAATCACGCGGTTACAGCGTCGGGCATGCGCAACGACCAATCAGCTGCACACGGCAGCGTGATCAGGATGCAGCAACCAATTACCAACGCGTAATACGGCGTGTTGGGAATGCACTTCTGGTTCCTATTGTGCGTGTGTACATGAATAATGCAGTGGCCTTGCGGCGACCAATCATAGTAGCGCATTTATCTAGGTCTGGGCGATTCTCGCGTCCTTTTAGTTAGTTCGAGTTTAGACAGCGATGCGAGTAGACTAAGCTAAACGTACAGAGTATTTTATATAATTTCAAGGGTTCGTTGCAAGGAAAGGCGTCCGTGGAGCCGACGGCGATCGGTATGTGATAGATTAACCATTGTATAGCACTCATTAGTTCAAGCGAGGGTTACCACCCTCTGGTCCAACTGATTCTGAATTCGTAGCACTACATTAGTTTGTGCGAGGGTTACCACGGCTGATTACGATAAGCGAGGCATACCTTGATAGTAGATTAGCAGTCTGGGGAAAGATCTTATATAACGTTAAGGTTTATAAGTGTATAAACTGGAGCGACACTGTCGCCGATATCTAAGGTTGGGTTGATTGTAGTAGGACACGAGTGAGCGAAGCTAGGTGAACCAGTATCGGGAATTAGCGAGGCTTAGATTGATCAGAGGACTTGCATCCCGGGTGTATGTTCCATGCCTGTTGGCGTGGCTTCGGTCGGGTGCAGTCCTGGTCATTGAGCAAGCTGCCCCAGTGAGGTTTACCAGGTGGATCGTTCTAGAGTCCTGCGAGGGTTACTACAATCGCCCTGTTAACAGCCCTGCTTCATTCTAGGCTCACTTAGTTTGTGTGAGGGTTACTCTGTGCATATTTAATTAGGTTGCCTGTTAAGTGTTGCATTATCCTGATTTACCTTGTGTTTCTTTATATTACTAAGAAAGACATAATTGTATAAACTGTGTGAGGCTCACGCCGTATATAGAGAGCTTGTAAACAGATTACATTGTATAAGATCAGTCTGTATTTTAGTATCACCAGTGAGGGTTATCACCAGTGAGGGTTATCACCAGTGAGGGTTATTATCGGTAAGGGTTGTCACTGGTGAGGCTTATTGTACATAAAGATTATAATGTAATGATTGAAAGTAACTAATAAGACCAGTTCTTTATCGCCTTTGGAAATACTTGTCATTGCGAAGTTATTTAGGATCACTTGGTGCTCTATTACATTCCAGTAATTACTCAATCACAGAAGGGTGGTATATTTCCACCAAACGAACTGCCTCTAGGCTAAGTCCGCCGTTCGTAATATTGTCCCCCTTGCGTCTGGATAGCCGCTCATCCCCTCGTAAGGTTATAAATAGTTGTGGGATAATAGGCGTTGGTTGGAGTCCTGGGATCAATAAGATCTGTCCCGGAAGGTCTCCCCGCCGACGCCGCATTCCGCCACAAATGGTGTCAGAAGTGGGATATTTTGTGATTGATTAGTGTAATTTAAGAACTTGTAATAAAGACATTGTGTTCGTGTTGTTGTTGGTGGGTGTACTTCTGTGAGGTACACTGCGAGGGTTAATTGGTAACGAGGTTGGCAGGTAATGCTGATCTGGGTCGTTACTGGTTTGGGAATTGTGTTCTTTGTTGTACTGTTAGTTGGCGTGTGGATCCTGTTGAGGATTTGGGCCGAGTTGCGAACTTTGCGACGTACTGCAAGACAGCAACTGCCGATCCTGTCAAGGATTCACCGGGTGGTAGTCGGTACGCAGTGCTTGGTGGATTCTGGAGGCTTTGAACCAGTGGTTCCACAGCTTGAATTCACCTGTGAGGTACCGTTGTCGCCGAGTGGCCAGTGGCCAAGTGTAGAGAGTGTGGTGGAGACTGAGTTTCCTAGTCAGGAGGAAACGTCAGTATGAATAAGGACGGGGGTGTCACCTCGGCTGAGGCTGACATGGGTTCTGTCCAGGATGAGCTGAACCACTCTAGAATGGAGGTCCAGTGGTTGCGGTGGGAGAAAGCTCGTCTTTCTTCGGAGTTAGAGGCTGTCAAGAAGGGGGAACAGCCAAAAATGGTGAGTGAGGGTACCCCTGAGAGGAGGGATACACCTTTAGTGCAGGTAGACTCGGAGATTAGCTGGAAGTTGCCGGAGGATACCTCAGGGTATGCCTCATTGAAGGCACGAGAGCGTTCCAGTGTTGGCACGTCACCTGATCTGGGTTCATGGGGAGAAAGGCATGCTGGGAGTACACCTGTGAGGTCTATTCTCACGCATAGTCCTCGTGTCAATCCCTTCAGGAACCACGAGGATGATTGTGCTAACAATGAGCGAGATTTACACAGTGAGTTACTGAGTTTCGCAACTCGTCCTACTGTGGGGAAATCCAACGAGGTAGTTGGTGAGGGGGACTCGCCTGGAGTGGGCCCATGGCCACTCAAAAGGGAGTCGAGGATGGAGGGTAATGAGGAGTGCGGTAAACCTCATGGTGGTGGGCCTCGCAGGCCTACAATTACCCCCGACCGATACAGTGGTAAGGTTCTCTGGAACGATTATTACCGCCACTTTGAAGCATGTAAGAAAGTTAATCAATGGAGTGGGGAGCAAGCAACCGAGTTTTTGGCTGCTAGTCTCCAGGGAGAGGCCCTCCGAATTCTCGGTGATGGGTCGAAGAAGTTTACTTATAGTGAACTTGTCAAGGTGTTGTCGAAGAGATTCGGTCCTGGTCGACAGGCCGAAAATTATTTGGTGGAGTTAAGGCACCGACGTCAGGGGCCTAAGGAAACTCTACAGGAGTTGGGACAGGCAATCCGTGATTTAACGTTGAAGGCCTACCCTGAAATTCCCGAAGAGGCACGAGAGCGCCTGGGAAAGAACCATTTTGTTGATGCGGTGATGAGCCAAGTTGTAAGGGAAGGCGTATATCGCGATCGCCCAAAGACATTGGACGAAGCTATACGTGCTGCCCTAGAAACCGAAAACTTTGAAAAAGTTGAAAGTGAGCGAAGGACTGAAGGTAAACCCGTAAAGTTCACCAGGGCAGTCGACTCGGACACCGAGAGGCGTCTTCTTAGGTTAGAAGAAAATGCCGGCCAACAGTCAAAGAAAATTGACCAAGTGGTTGAGCTGCTGACCGAGCTTACCAAGCGAGGTCCAGGTCCAGTTGAGAGGGCGAGGGTTCCTCAGAGGCAGTCACCCCAGCCTGAAAGAAAAGCGCCTGGTGGATTGAAGTGTTTTAGGTGTGGAGAGGTAGGTCATTTCGCCCGGGAATGTACCAGACCTCATAGGGAGAGATGGCCGCAGGGAAACGCCAGCCAGCCGACCGGTGGGCCCCCGGGCAGGCTGGGCATTTCCGAGGGTCCAAGCGAGGACGTGAGTCGAAAACAAACGGAGCCAGTAAGAGGCGAGAGACAGAAGGCAGAGAGCCAGTAGGCACTCGGCCACGCACTGATACTCGGCCTAGGTATGGGCTGTTTGTTAGTGGTGTTGTCAGGGGAGAAAGGTGTAGGTTCCTGGTAGATTCAGGGTCGACTGACACACTAATTAGTAGTCGAGTCTACCATAGAATTGCCAGAGAACAGAGGCCTTTGCTGGAAGCTGAAGAGTCCAGCATTCAGCAGGTCGATGGGAGTCCACTGGCTGTGATGGGCGTTGCCTGGGTGGACATACAATTGGGGAAAGCAGTTTACCCAGTTCGGGTAATTTTTGCTGATGTCAAGTACGACGGCATATTAGGCATGGATTTCTTGTTACCTACTGGAGGTAACTTGGATTTCCGTCGCCTTGAGTTAAGGCTAAACGGAGAGCAGGTGAAGTGCACAAGTGGTGCAGGGGAGCCGTTTGTGGGAAGAGTTATGGTGGCCGAGACCACTGAGATTCCGGCAGGCCATGAGGCTGTTGTGCCTGGTGTGGTAGCAACCACATGTGAGGCATCGGGACAGCCGGCGATCATTGAGCCCGTGGAAGGTGGTGGCGAGTTGGCTAAGCGAGGGCTACTTCTAGCCCGGTCGCTGGTAGAGCCGCAAGCCGGGTCACTCCCACTGCGGATATTTAATCCGAATGAGGAGAGACGGGTTGTTCGAAGGGGGACGACAGTGGGCACGATTGCTGCCGCTGAGGTGGAATCTGTGGTGGTGCCTTGTAAAAGTAGTGGGTGTGAGGTTTATGAAGACCTGCCGACTCACCTGCATGATTTATATGACCGAAGTAAGGTCAACCTCGGTGAGGAGTATCATGCAGAGGTGAAGTCTTGTTTGGTGGACTTTCAGGATGTATTTTCTTCTGGTGAGGGTGACATAGGGCGGACTGATGTGGTGAAGCACCACATCAGTACAGGTGATGCGAGGCCTGTCAAGGAGAGGCCTCGGCGCCATCCCCTGTGTAACCAGGAGAAAATAATGAGACAGGTTGGAGATTTGCAGAAACGAGGGGTTATCGAGCCGTCCGATAGTCCCTGGGCTGCAAATGTAGTGCTAGTCCGGAAGAAGGACGGCACTAAGCGATTTTGTGTCGACTACCGAGGTCTGAATAGGGTAACAATCAAAGATGCTTACCCTGTCCCTCGTATCGACGAGACACTTGATGCGCTGGGGGGTGCAGAGTGGTTTTCCACTCTGGATTTAGCGTCCGGGTATTGGCAGGTTGCCCTCAATGAGGACGCCAGCCAGAAATCAACCTTTGTAGTAAGGAACGGTTTATACAGGTGGCGCTGCATGCCTTTTGGCCTTTGCAACGCCCCTGCAACGTTTGAAAGGTTGATGGAGAGGGTGATGGCAGGTCTTCAGTGGGACATCCTGCTGATATACCTGGATGATGTCATTGTGTTTGGCAAGACCGTGAGGGAGGAGATTGAGCGACTGCGAGTCGTTCTCTCTAGGTTGAGGCAAGCTGGTTTGAAGTTGAAGCCTAGCAAGTGCTTCTTGTTTCAGAGATCAGTTGGTTATTTGGGACATATTGTGTCGTCTGAAGGTGTGGCTACCGATCCTGAAAAGGTTCGGGCCGTGGCCGATTGGCCAACACCTAAGTGTGTAAAGGAAGTTCGAAGTTTTTTAGGCCTCGCTTCCTATTACCGGAAGTTTATCAGGGGATTTGCCGAGGTGGCGCCGCCTCTGCATGCGCTGACTGAAAAGTCACGGAAGTTCCTCTGGTCAGATGCTTGCCAGCAAGCGTTTGAGGAACTGAAACGGAGGCTGCAGACCTCACCTATATTGGCGTATCCCATTCCAGACAGTGACTACATCTTAGATACAGATGCTAGTGGAGATGGGATTGGGGCAGTTTTGTCTCAGATCCATGATGGGGAGGAGAAGGTCCTCGCCTTTGCGAGCCGTAAACTCAGCAAGGCAGAGAGGAACTATTGTGTTACTCGGAGGGAACTTCTGGCGGTAGTTGTTTACCTTAAGAAGTTTAGACAGTACCTGTATGGTCAGAAGGTACTACTCCGAACCGATCATGCTGCTCTTAGGTGGTTGCTTAATTTTAAGGACCCCGAGGGTCAGCTTGCCCGGTGGCTAGAAGTATTTAGCGAGTACGATGTGACCATTCAACACAGGCCTGGGCGTAAGCATGGAAATGCTGATGGGTTGTCCCGGAAGGCCTGCAAGCAATGTGGTCGTGCTGACGCTGATGAAGCGTCAGGGACCGTTGAGACATCGAGTGATGCCAAAGAGACCAAGACCGATGGGGTTGGTGAGGGTTACCATGAGGTTGACTCTGACATGCCAATTTCTGAGGCAAGGGTGAGGGGTATTTTTGCCCAACCACACTTGCCTAGAGATGGGGTCAGAGAGGCTCAACTTGGTGATCCAAATATCGGTTGGATATTTGGGACAAAAGAGGAGTCGGGAAGTCGTCCCAGTTGGGAGACTGTGTCAGCCGCTTCCTCGGCGCACAAGACCCTCTGGTCCTTATGGGATCAGCTAGAGGTGCGTGACGGTGTCCTGTACAGAACTTGGGAATCCGATGATGGAAAGTCCGTACGGTTGCGACTGGTACTTCCTGACAAATTGAAAAATGTTGTACAGCAGGAGCTACATGGTGGTAGGACTAGTGGCCACCTAGGGGTCACGAAGACTTTGGCCAAAGTTAAGTTGCGGTACTATTGGCCGGGAATGACCGCGGATGTGAGGTCGTTCATTAGATGTTGCGAGCTATGTGGGAGAAGGAAATCTCCTGCTAAAAGGAGAGTTTCCCCGCTCCAACAGTATTTGGTGGGCGAGCCCATGGATAGAGTGGCTGTGGACTTGCTGGGGCCACTGCCCCGGAGTGACAGTGGCAATGTCTGGATCATGGTAGTTGGGGACTACTGTTCCAAGTGGATGGAGGCGTATGCTCTGCCTGATGCTAAGGCAGAGACGGTGGCAAACAAGTTTGTCAGTGAGTTTGTCTGCCGGCTTGGAATTCCCTTGGAATTGCATTCCGATCAGGGGACAAACTTTGAGTCAGCCGTGTTTGGCCAAATGTGTAAGGTCCTGGGTATTTCCAAGACAAGGACCACAGCGTACAACCCAAAGTCCGATGGGATGGTTGAACGCTTTAACAAGACATTGGTCAACATGGTGGCTGTAATGATTGAGCCGAGGAGAAGACAGCGTGACTGGGATGAGTGCCTGCCGTATGCATGTTTTGCTTACCGGTGCACTCCCCAAGAGTCAACTGGCGAGTCTCCAAACATGATGATGCTTGGACGGGAGACGAGGCTCCCCGTTGATTTGCTGGTTGAGTGTCCTACAGTAGAGGACACCACAGTAACAGATTTCGCTCAGAGGTTGCGGCAGAATCTGCAAGAGGCTCATGGCCGGGCCAGAGAGTGCTTGAGGCAGAGGGCCAGGAACCAGAAGCGAAATTATGACCGCAAGGTACATGGCGAAGGCCTGAGGCAAGGCCAGTTCGCCTGGCTGTACAATAAGTCCAGGAAAAAGGGGAGGTCCCAGAAGCTAGAACTTCGATGGGAAGGACCATACCAGGTGGTCAAGAGACTCTCCGATGTGACTTACAGGATTCAGCTGAAGCCTGGGAGTAAGGCTTGGGTAGTCCATGGGGACAGGCTAAAGCCGTACGCTGGTGAAGCGTTGAAGGCGTGGACGTATCAGCCAGAAATGGTGGAGGAACCAATGGTTGAGGAGCCGGTGTTTGAGGTTGCTGAGTCCATGCCTATTCCGGAGGAACGACTGTGTGTTGAGCCTCCTGAGGCTCAAAATGTTGATCTTAGTACCAGTGGGGAAGGGGAGGTTGTTGTGGATAGCCCTAGGGTAACCCAGAGAAGGTATCCCCAGAGGGGACACAGACTTCCTGCTCGATTCAGGTAAATAGGTTAGTCACCAAATGTTGTGTGTTACTAACCAAATCATTTGTTGTGGTTGTTTGTTTACAGAGATCAAGAATGCCCATACGTTGCCACAACTGTCCGCAGGAGTTCAACACCAAGCAGGGTCTTTGGCGCCACCGACGACTTATGCACGGCCCCCCACTATTCTTTTGTTGTGGGCACTGCAGTTACCGGGATCACCGAAGGGATAATCTAAGGAGGCACTACAAGTACTGCCACCCCGATCAAATGGCGGAGTGCGCCACGGTTGAGAAGACACGGGCTGAGGAGCGTCAGGGCGGCATCAGCTTGCCAGTGTCCATCGACATGACCAAGCTGACTGGGAAGTGGGCGCGTAAGCCACGGGTAGAAGCTGCAGCCGCAGCGGGTCGACCACCAACAAGTCCGATGAGAGATGCCGTGATCACCTTATCACCGTGCCCCATATCTCCGTTGGTGGGAAGTACCTCTCCTCCCATTCGTCTGACGGGCAAGCCGAAGTCGTACCTGAGCCTGATGAGAGAGGAACTTGGCCCAGCACCATCTGAATCTCCGGATTCCCCTTCACCGCGGAGCCCGGCGTCGGCTACCTGGCCAGACCACTCGGAGGAGCCCCCGAAAAAGCGCCAGAAAGTCGCCATGGTCGAGGAGCAGGTCACCAGGAAAACCTTCCTGGAAGGAGTGCTGGTTTGTGAGGAGACCACCACAACCAAGTATAAGAAGATTGTCGACGCCAACCAGTACAGCCTCGATGTATAATTAACCAGAGGTAATTAGCAACTAAATCAGCCAAGAGATAATGATCAGACGTGTTGTGTAAGATTATGTGTGTATATTCGTGATTTGTATTAATTGTCCGCGAATATTTTATAGTATATGATTCTCCATAAATAACTGTGCTTTCTAAAAACACCAAAAACCAAAAAGAAAAAAAAAAAAAAGGTGTTGTGTAAAGATATATTTTTGACAGTTTTGTATTTTCTACAACATTATATTTTATGTACTTAAGCTTTCATGTGTTTATACAAAAGATATTTCCAGGGTGTTGTATTCGATCTGTGAGGTGCAGTAGACCTCGCACTCGTAATGTATAAATTTGGCATAGTGGACCTCACAGGAGTGTGAGGATTATATGACTTGCATAATATTTGTATTACTGGACGTGAGGCATAGTAAACCTCAGTTGTAAAAAGTGCTTAAGTGTAAAAAAAATTATAATAATAAGTGAACCTCATCAGTGTGAGGGCGATTATCATGTATAAAGTTGATTCACGTGTACATATACGTGAGGTTTATCATGAGGTTTATCATTTAGCCTCGCACGATAGTTGTGTGGGTAGACTCGTATCGTGTTTTAAGAATTGTAGGTGATACACTTGTATATAATTATATAAACTTAATATTCGGCCCTGTTCCTTTATTTTAATTAAGCTATTTGGTCCGGGACGAACCAAGCTTAGCTGGGGCCTGTGTAACGGAACAGGGTATATGCCGACTCGTATTCGAGTCTAGTTGATCTAAAAATATAAGCTTGCGTAGAATCACGCGGTTACAGCGTCGGGCATGCGCAACGACCAATCAGCTGCACACGGCAGCGTGATCAGGATGCAGCAACCAATTACCAACGCGTAATACGGCGTGTTGGGAATGCACTTCTGGTTCCTATTGTGCGTGTGTACATGAATAATGCAGTGGCTTTGCGGCGACCAATCATAGTAGCGCATTTATCTAGGTCTGGGCGATTCTCGCGTCCTTTTAGTTAGTTCGAGTTTAGACAGCGATGCGAGTAGACTAAGCTAAACGTACAGAGTATTTTATATAATTTCAAGGGTTCGTTGCAAGGAAAGGCGTCCGTGGAGCCGACGGCGATCGGTATGTGATAGATTAACCATTGTATAGCACTCATTAGTTCAAGCGAGGGTTACCACCCTCTGGTCCAACTGATTCTGAATTCGTAGCACTACATTAGTTTGTGCGAGGGTTACCACGGCTGATTACGATAAGCGAGGCATACCTTGATAGTAGATTAGCAGTCTGGGGAAAGATCTTATATAACGTTAAGGTTTATAAGTGTATAAACTGGAGCGACACTGTCGCCGATATCTAAGGTTGGGTTGATTGTAGTAGGACACGAGTGAGCGAAGCTAGGTGAACCAGTATCGGGAATTAGCGAGGCTTAGATTGATCAGAGGACTTGCATCCCGGGTGTATGTTCCATGCCTGTTGGCGTGGCTTCGGTCGGGTGCAGTCCTGGTCATTGAGCAAGCTGCCCCAGTGAGGTTTACCAGGTGGATCGTTCTAGAGTCCTGCGAGGGTTACTACAATCGCCCTGTTAACAGCCCTGCTTCATTCTAGGCTCACTTAGTTTGTGTGAGGGTTACTCTGTGCATATTTAATTAGGTTGCCTGTTAAGTGTTGCATTATCCTGATTTACCTTGTGTTTCTTTATATTACTAAGAAAGACATAATTGTATAAACTGTGTGAGGCTCACGCCGTATATAGAGAGCTTGTAAACAGATTACATTGTATAAGATCAGTCTGTATTTTAGTATCACCAGTGAGGGTTATCACCAGTGAGGGTTATCACCAGTGAGGGTTATCACCAGTGAGGGTTATCACCAGTGAGGGTTATTATCGGTAAGGGTTGTCACTGGTGAGGCTTATTGTACATAAAGATTATAATGTAATGATTGAAAGTAACTAATAAGACCAGTTCTTTATCGCCTTTGGAAATACTTGTCATTGCGAAGTTATTTAGGATCACTTGGTGCTCTATTACATTCCAGTAATTACTCAATCACAGAAGGGTGGTATATTTCCACCAAACGAACTGCCTCTAGGCTAAGTCCGCCGTTCGTAATATTGTCCCCCTTGCGTCTGGATAGCCGCTCATCCCCTCGTAAGGTTATAAATAGTTGTGGGATAATAGGCGTTGGTTGGAGTCCTGGGATCAATAAGATCTGTCCCGGAAGGTCTCCCCGCCGACGCCGCATTCCGCCACAGTATTTACTCTAGTCCAGATGTGATCATATCAGTACATACTACATACAGTCGACAACATTAACATTACAACCACTGACCTCTACACCTGGACAGACCATTGTCCATATTCTGCTGTGCTAACACTTGAAGTCAGCGCGAACTGGAAGTGCAACATGGCGGACCCGAGACGTCACTGCTGTGAGCCAATGAAATGTCCAGGTGTGGAGGTCAGCGGATTTATTCTGTACATTTTGTATTTATAAACATTACGTAATACGTATCGTACCAACACCTGGACATTTCATTGGCTCACAGAGTCACGTCGTGGGTCCGCCATGTTGCACTTCTCCGCATGCCGACTTCAAAATGAAACAATGATGATCTGTCCATGTATAGAGGTCAGTGATTACAACAGGTGCAAATTGTTAAAAAAATTAGATGGCGCCATACTATTTTTTAATACCTCAAAATAATTGTATTCCCTCACACAGCAGTGTGAGCTAGTGTGAATTCGAGGTTTTCCCACGAACGTTGCCGAGCACAGCCGATGACGAGTCGATCTTAAACCGTCAGTTTTCCGACGGCGGATCGGATTCCGAAGTTCACCCGATCGAGTAGCCCTTGTGCATTCGGGCGTCTAGATTCAGGTGATTGTGCGAAGGCAAACGGCAGGGGGCGCCTTTCACCCTCGCACTTTGATTGGTGGAAATCAGTCGAATTCATTCGTGTGCCAATTTACTGGAAGTGTGGCAGGCTTAGTGGAGAATGTCCTGTCAAATACGTATAGTATTAAATACTCTAAAGATCCAAATAAATGTAAGATGATATCGTCTGTATAATTTGTCATTTCAGTCATTTGGTACGTTGTCTATGTAGTTTATTTAAGACGCCTTCAAAACATACCCCGACATGTTTTGACGGAGGTAAGTGGACTTGTTTTATTGCCCTAAACTGGTGCGTCCCTTTTAGATAATTTTACCTCCGTGAGTTTTTCTCTTGAATAAATCGGTGACCCTAACCCTACTCGTTTCGTTTCCAATCGTTTTTCCCCCCGATGATTAGATATTTTCTAGAGCGACTAGCATTGTCATCATGACAGTTTTTTCCATCCTCTTGGTAGGCCCTATACGCAGGCCACTTCCCATAAAAAACCCTGAATGTCTGACCCAATTCTGAAGTATAATAATTCAGTTTTTAACACTTTGAAAAGGCGAAGTATACTTCAAAGAAATGCCATTTCTTTTCGGTATCGAACGACAGGTGGGCTCAATAGAGCCGTTACATAACGTTTTCGTTACGCCCCAATGCTCTTAGCTTATAAAAGCGGGCATTGCATTCAATGCCTTTCTTCTCGGTATAAGCATTCGAACCTCGCTTGCCCTCCCTCCCGCCCGACTTAAGCCCATAATTAATAGTATTAACGGTATTAATAATAATGACTAACCGCGGGGAACAGGGAGTGCACCCTCGATCGGTGTCCTAGGATGCAACCACGTTTCCTCTTAAAAATAAGAGGTTTTTCGTGGCCTCCGAGTGCCTGCAGAAATGCAGGACCGTGGCACCGATCGCCCTGCCTTATTCACTTTCTATATCGAGACAATTTCCAGTTTTTTGGCGTTGTATTGTGTATAGATTTTTTGACCATCATTCCTTCCAAACCTATCGGCAATTAGGACCTGTGTGTCCAACTGATATAAAAATATCCATACACTATAAGAGATTGTAACTCTGGTAACACACGCAGTTGTGTTCAAAATGTACCCAGATTCCAGGGTTTGTCTATACAATGTATACAAATAAAATGAGCGAGTTCCAGTGCTCTACCATCCCAACATGTTCACCAAATCATTGTTGTATTTGTCCTTTTCTTTCGGTTTATGAACTCTATTAATAGTATTGCATGAGGAAGATATAGAAAAGAAATTAATTTTCTGATGTAGGAACGTAGGAAGAAAGTGGAACCCTTTGCCGTACAGGATACGTTTGTATCCTTAAAAAAACCCAAAACTCGCACGTTAACTTACTACATGTAATAATATTGTAAATGGAGGTTATTTCAACATTAATTCAACTTTGATATACTTTTATCGAGAAGAAAACACGAATGGGATCTAAAATTAGTTAAACTTTAAGTACAATTCAAACAATTGTTTACTGAGGTTTTCAGTTCCTTAAATCAGCAAAATGCATGAATTTTAAATATCGTTGAATTTTGATTAGCTGTACTCTCTTGTAGTACAAAGGAGTTTTCCTGTAATGTTTTTGCGGTCTATAGTCATTCTTTACTAAGTCAATCATAGGCAGAAATGAGAGGAATAAAGAAATTGTTCCTATAAAGATGACGCGCGTGCGCATTTTCGGTAATGTTCGTAGGAGCCCGGAGTGCATGCAATGTAAAGAAATGGCTGTCCTCGTCTGCTTCTAATTCACAACCGGGAGACTCATTACGACTATAGCTACATAACTTGATTATTAAAGTCCCATTCTTTTACCATAAACCATAAACCTGTCAAATATTCAAATATCCACATATCACCTAAAATCAACTTGGTAACCATTTGAAAAGAGTTCCATACATGAAACCAATTGACACCCTGGGCCGAAATTCAACGAGACTGGTCTGAAAACAAATTTCAAGTGTTTTCTCAGAAAATGCTTCGTTATTTTCTTATGGGGCTAGGTCAAAGTAGAGAACAATTTGTGATGTCTGTGTATAGAATTATTTCCAACTGTTTTAAACAGTTTTGCATGTCAAAATTATTTGGTTAAACAAAATTGTCACTGATTGCTACAGATAAACGTACAGATCGCTCTTAATTAACTATATAAACAATATATACTTGACGTAAAACTTTAGACTATTGACTATAATATTTTATAGGATATCATTAATGTTTGGGTTGCAGTTTTGTACGCTTAATTATGCTATTCAGGCTTAAATTATTCACATAATCAGTACAATGTTTAATTTCAGTAACTCTTAAAAAGTTCTATACAGGCACTGCTTATCTAAATAAATATAAATGCAGCGGAACTGTACGATTGTAAAACATGGCTTCCATCATGTCAACGGCTAGGCCGTATTCTTGATAGAAGAGGGCGCCAGAGTGTGGCATTTTGGGAGTAGAATCAATCATAGTGAATCAAAGATAATTCTTCAGCTTATACATTCACACAGCTATTACATTTTTTTCCAATTTATATTTTGATATTAAAGTAGAGTTATAACTACTTCTAAAAAGTATTGTGAATTTTCTATTGCTGGTATCACACCCATACAATGGCGTCGTTACAACGCCCTCATTCAGCCAGAGAGGGGGAAAGGCAAACACGTCCTGGTCTTGACTGGAGAAGATGAATGTTTTTCCATAGAAGACACATCTTTGTATGATTAAATTCCCTTGTAATTTCGGATCCATTCCCTAATATAACTATTTTGTTTAAGTTTTTTCACCAATATTATGTACAATTTGTAAGTCGGGCAGCCAGATTTTTCTTTCTATGCCATTTCGTGTACCCCCCCCCCCCCCCCCCCCCCCCCCCCCCCAGTATAAGCTGCTTTAAAGAGTTAAGTCACTGGTATATACGTTTAAAAAGGAATAGCTGTGGTATAATTTTCCCATTTTTTAAAAACATTCTTAGCCCTTACAGTTCTGAACCCCACAATTTCAGTAGTATTATAGAGTTAAACGAAGGATAAATACACGTATATATTTGGCGCCTAAGAAGCGTATTATGCATAGAAGGAATAGAGAGAAAAAATTGGCCAGAACCGGTACAGTCTTGTACCTGTAACATACAGCTATGGAAACAAAATAAATGTATCAAGATGAATTCTATAAAGTCTAACCTACAGCTATAAAGTACATGTACTTTAACGTTTTGTTTCCTTTTAATCGACAATGAGTTAAATCTTAAATTCTGTTGACTAAAAATTTGAGAGTTGATTAGACATTACAATCAGACATTTACAAATTTTCATTTACCAGATCATAGTTGGCAAGATTTGCCTGCTCCGACCACGCCGAGTACCGTGCCCCGTCCATCTCTGAGGCTACACTGTTACCACTAGCCAACCGGTGGCTTGCACCTCCGATCTCTGCCTGACACTCGGGGCACGTTCCTCTCTGCGTGGCCCCGCCACACTCGCCGATAGCATACACGTGTCCGTTGGGGCATTTGTACCAATGACCTTTCGACAGACCCATCGCCTTGACTATCATAACCTTCGTCTCTTTGCTGACGACCAAACCATCCACACTCTTTCGTATCTTCTGCATGAGCTCCGTTGTTTCAAGCTCGCTGTCCGGCGTCAGTGGCTTGCCACTGTGGAGCAGTTGGTTGACCTTCTCCATCTGGCTTTTCAGTTCCTCATCAGTACCGCCATGTGACGTTTGTAGGACATCCGTGATCTCACATGCAGAGATGCAGAGATGGAGACGCCGGAGTTCGTTGGGAAAATCCAGCAGCTCCTGCTTAGTGCCTCGAAAAGGCCTCGAGAGGTTGAACAGCCGACAGGCGACTTGATTTGTGTCCGTCACTGTCTTTAGGTACAAGGGTAATTTCATTACTTTCTGGCCAAGTTGCTTGTCGAGTTTCACGACTCTGGTTGCGAAATTAGATTGATTTTGAAGCACGTTCAGTTCGTAAATAGACGGTGATTTGGAATGAAGACGTTTAGCTATGGTTTTCACAAGCCCGGCACTGAAAGCTTTACTTTCTTTAACTTCCGACAACACCGTCTCGATCTCTCGTTTCCTTTGGGCGTTCTGATCGGAATCTCCAATGACCTGACTTTTAACGCTTTCAATATCCTCCAACATCCTGTTGATGAGAGTGCCGTAACGTGTGCTTCGCCTGATTGGGGTTTTACATTTCGGACACGACTTCAGTTGAATTGAGACAGTGACAGGTTCCTCCGTGTCTTCATCAGCAATCTCCGAAGATGAATGGTCTGCTTGTTTCATCCACTGATCCATACCGGATACTTCAATGACGTGATCACAGTCTTTTAGCTCTACAAAGGCGACACCGTCTTCGTCCTCAGTACCAAAGAAAATCTCAGTGACTTCTTCCTTGTTGCAGATACGGCATTTGGAGGGACATGGTTCGCCACACATGCCGATACAGGGGTGGCCGCATTTTGGGAGCCGCTTTCTGCACGGCAGATCGCACGGTGGCCGATCGCACGGTTCACTACATTTCTTACCACATTTGTGATGCGGGCATTTCCATTGACAGGGCTCCTGACAGGGTGTGCAGGGTTCCCAACATGGTTTCTCACACCTGCTGTGTATGCATCGATTTTCGCATTTGGCTTGACAAGGTGGGCAGTTGCCAGCACATGGAGATCGGCACTTGTGCCCGCAGACCAGAATGCGACCACATTTTAACCTGCAAGAAGTGTGTAGTCTGGCTCCAAGACAGCTGGAACATTTACCGGGACATTTGTGATCACACGCCAAAATCTTGCCACAAAGAGCTGGACACTTGTCAGCAGCATCAGAGCACGGCATTACCTCTCGATGGCCGCAAGGAAGATCTGAACGTAAAACTTTCTCCACACACGGTCTATCAGTACATGGCACCCCACATTTATTTTGGCAGGTGTGGCAGCAAGGAAGCTTCTTCTCGCATTTTTCAACACAGTCGAAGTAGCCCGGATTGTTGTAGCATTTCATCTTAGCGGAATGGCCGCATTCAGGAAGCTCCTTAGTGACATTGCGCTCGCAACAACTTGGACAATTCTCACCACACTTGTTCGGGCAAGGGTGTTTCGCTTCGCAGATTGCTCTCTCGCACGGTTTGCGGCACAAAAACCTCTTGTGTGAACGATCGTCTGGATGACATAATTTGGTACAGACATGACCACAGGGTAACCGAAACTCGCACGGCCTCTTGCATCCACCATCGGAAACTTCATTAAAATCTGCAGCGCGGGAGACTTTCGTTTCTTCCGCGGGATGAGTAGAACAGGCCAGGACAAGACTGTCACCAAGCAGTTGTTTTCGTCTCATTTCATCCGTGATCGCCCTCCATTTATCACTTTTAGCTGCCAGCTGGTCGAAGTTCCCGATACAGAAGAGCCCCAGCTTGGCCCTGGAAAGCATGACGCAGATGCGATTGTGTGTGCTGAGGAAGCCGATAGCAACCTCAGCATTACTCCTGACAAGAGAGAGCAAGATAATGTCACTCTCCTCTCCCTGATAGTTATCCACCACAGACACGCGCACCCCGTCAAGATGTGAATCTTCACGCAAAAGGGCCTTGATAGACAGTAACTGACCCGTGTATACGGTTAGGACAGTGACCTGTGAGGAAGAGTAGCCTTGTTGAAGAAGATACTTGGAAAGAGCCACTACCATTTCAGCTTCGTGTTTGCTAGAGTGGCTTTTCATCCCATCATCGCAAATGTCCTCGGCTAACCCGTGGTTGATAAAAAAAATATTCTTGGTTATTCCTCGGACGTCTTCCTTGCCATGAACCGACTCATCGTCCTGAAGGTCCTCGTAGAAGTGATTCCTCATAATCTCTGCGATCTCAGGACGCATGCGGTGTTGTCGAGAGAGTGTCTGCAGCGGGAAGTCGTTGTTGACCAGTCGCTCGAAGAGGGAAATGTCGAGGTTGTACTGCTTGGCCAGACGGTAGACAGCGGGGTTCGGTTTGAGCTGCTGGTGATCACCTATAAGTATCAGATGCTGGCAATGTTGGCTGAGTGTGGTGAGTACGTGAGCCTCCATCACCTCAGCGGCTTCCTCAACCACGACAATGCGGGGACCGACCTGCTGCAACACCGACTGCCATTTGGCAGCCCCGGTCGTGGTCATGCCTATGACTTTCACGTCCTTCAGGATCCGACGCACCTCTTCTGTTTCAATCTCTTTCATGGCAGGCATTAACTTGTCGTATTCTTGTATAGGTCCTGAAGTCGCCGCTAAGCAGTGAACACGATATGCGTCAACCCAGTGCCTGTAAAGACGCCATTTGTCTTCAACGTAAAGTTTCCAGACGTCGTTTATTTCAATGGCCTCATTCCGGCTCATTTTGTCAGTGCTTCTCATGTGTTGCTGTATGAATTTAAATGCTTTCTGTTTCTTTTGCTTGCTGGGGCCATCATACTCTCTCTCCACCACAATCTTAAACTTTTCCAGTATAAAATCGCCGCCTGTGTGTTCTGTCTTACTTTCTTCCCCGGCTTTCCAGGTGAAGGTAGGCATACCGTCCAGTTCATCGTCCAGTATTCGTTCATCGTCAAGGTCTAAATCTTCCTGATGAACATCATCTTGATACGTGTGGCCACGGGTTTGATCTGTGATAAGTTGAGACCGTGAATAAGTCAACACGAAAGGCTCCAGTTCAAGCCAGTAGGATATGATGTCCATATCAATCACTGCTAGACTATCGAGACTCTGAATGTGCCCAGGTGTCATAAACCGCTTTAACTTCTTAAAGCCTATCACAGCCTCAGTAAAGGCAGCCGCTGTTTTCACTTTGTATTCGATTAAACGCTTAAAACCCTCTTTGTTTTCCGAGAACCTGCGTTTGTCCTTGATGAGATCAAGTCGGTCCGCTCTATCCGTTGTCCGCAATTTTGCTTGCTTGATATGTTTGAGGTTGTACTTTTCGAGTGCCTGACTTTTGCTTCGACCACCAATTCGGACAATATCCTCTTCGAATTTAAGTATGCCTTCCAGAAACTGGTCAAGCGCGTGGTTTGTGTAGCAAACTACGAGGATAGGCCTCTTAATCTTCCCACCTGACCATACCTCACGGTTGCTTTTGTTGAGGAGGACCTCCATGATTTTGAGTCCTACGTAGGTTTTTCCTGTTCCCGGTGGACCTTGTATCACAGCCAATTCTTGCGTCAGAGCCGCATACACGGCCCTTCTCTGTGACTCGTCTAAACAGGTAACACTCTCGCCAGGCCATTTCTCGAATCTGAGAATAGGTGTTGCACCAGGATTAGACGGATAAGAATCATGTGATGTCTCTGTTTCACGGGAATAGCTTATTTCTCTTTTTTCACTATTCACTTTTATTTGGGAGTATGAGACACCCCTTGAAGAAGTTGAACCGTCTGGTGAGGATATTGTCGGAGTAGATTCGTCTGATAAGGATGCTGACGGGTTAGATTTAGATTCTTCTGATAAGGATGTCGTTGATTTGGGGGCGTTTGTGGGAGACATTGGGGAACGTGTCGGAGAGTGTGGACGGGGTGTTGCGTCACTGAGGCTTTGTTGAAAGAGCATTCTTGTGCGCTTATTAATTGCTTGAAGTGCAAACTCTGGTTTAAAGAGAGGTATCAAGTCGTAATTTGCCTGTGGATCATCCTGGAGGAATTGAGGTTCGGAAACGAGGCTAGATGCCTCGATGATGTACTTCTTAAGAGGCAGAGTCTCATGGGTAATTTGCTGCAGACCTTTTAGTACAGGGCGATAGGCTTCAAAGAAGGCTTCTGATTCCGCCATGATATATTCAGTCTCATATAAATCGGCATCAGTGACAGTTTCCTGAAACCGAATGTCGACGATTCCTTGAGCGAGATTATCTCGATTAGTGACCACGCCGAAGCTGATGCTCGTGAACTCGTCAGCCGACAGACACACCAAAGACCCGAAGCGTAAGATCTTTTGACTGGCTAACTGTCGATGACTCCATCCGCTGGTATCAAACTTAATGCTGTATGAGATGCCATCATATCCGCAAACTGGTTGCATGACATAGACTTTGTGATACACTCGGAGATTGTCTAGTCGCTTCTGCGCGGACCTTCCCTGTTGCTGTTTGATGAAGGAACATATGCCAGCTCGCAAAGGTGCCACAAAATCCTCCCTTAGAAGACGGAACTGCGTATCCAGGTAGGTGTCAACGCTGCCATATGCCCCGTGCTTTAAATTTGGATTCAGGGTTGGCTTAACGTCGATACGTATCTCGTCCAAGTCAGGAATGATGGACATCCTTCTAAACATGTTAAGTGCTTTGTGTTTTTGCGAGTCTTGAACTTCAAATAGAATGCCATTGCAGTCATCGATTAGTTTTCTGATTTTAACGAGCATCTCTTCACCCGATGTGCAACCTTTCTGCTTCATCTGTGAGTCATAGTTAGCATACAACAGGCTCATTGCCGAAGCTACGTGAACGGCTTGCTTTGGAAAGAGTTGAAGGATTGAAGACCAAAGGGTACAGATATCCCCCACAATAATTGTCTCGCACTTATCGGTAAATCTTATCCTCATGATCCACTCTGACAGGTGCTTAGTAGAGAACTTGGAGTCTGCAACAGCACTTAGTACTATCTTAAGCATGCCTTGGCAATACGTGCCCTCTGTGCAAGCTCTTGCCAGGACTCGAAGAAGCTTCTCCAAGTCATCCTCGCTCATCTCCTCCATTTCAACTATTGTCGCGAGGCAGTCCGGACGACAGGCTAGCCAAGAAGCAATCTTCTTACCGGTGTCTAGAGATGTAAGTTGTCTCAAATCTCGGCGAGTTTGCTCTTTGATTCGGTCTAGAGATTTTTCTTCTTGTCTTTTATCTCTCTGTGGCATTATTCCATGTGCGGAGCCAGGACCTCTGCTTGTCCTTCGAGCGGCATATTTTCTCTTGCAGTCCTCTCCACGTTGGTCATACGTAACCTGGAGTAGTTCGGAACGGTCACTCTTAGGCCTTCTCTTTTCGCCCCAAAAGGAGCAACCAGCTCTTTCATTCGCAGGTTCGCTGTATACAATTTTTCTCCTGCTGCCTTCCCTCGATTCAAATGAATCCGAACGTCTTTTAAGAACCCTCCTTAAGTCTTCAAAATGTTCTTCGTTCTGACTCTGTTTTGGTCTTTTCGGGGATGCCAAATCCTTTGCCGATGGGCCATCGTCCTCATCGGCTTTCGTGTAATGCCTTTTCCTGGAAGGCAATGCAGTATGTTCCTCTGCTCGACCAGAGTAGCATGGCAAGTTGAGCTCGCTTGTGCTTTTAGTGTTATACCCACGGTATGTTGGACTTCCAGAGGTCTCAATAATACGTCCACCTTCGTTGGCATTTGTTGGATTGCCCAGCCGTGCGAACGCGGATCGCCTTTGGTCTTTTTCAGCCATGCCAGAAATCTGTGATTCGCCGTGTGCAAATTGAATTGCTGGAGGTAATATATAGATGAAAAGAAATGGGAAACGTATAAGATTGCTTCCTTTCAGAACTGTTTTCCTTATCTATGTATCGTAGATGTACAATGGAAAAGTTGAGCAGGTCTCATAAAATCGTAAAGTTGTGCATTTTTCAGCCGCTGTCAAGTATTCGTACGAGTGATCGAGGCATAGAGCTAGAATGATCATTAGCGAGGTTTAGCAGCACGTCACGCGAGCGTCGCGAGCGTCGCGAGCGCGCAAGACATTTTAGCGCGGCCGGTATGGGCCGGAGTCGAACACTGAGAAATTACGCGTCGACTTTAACGGGGGAACTACTGCTAAACCTCCCTACCTTACGTGAGCCAATTGGCTCAACGCGCAGGCGTACATCTCGATTAGTGGGTGTCAGAACAGCAGAGACAATGTACAATGTATATCAATATTAATATTGGGATCATGAAACACGGTTTCATTATCACTGTTTAGTCAGTGAAACTCACCAACAGCAAATACTCACCAGCAAGGTACTGCATCACACCATGTGAAGCTTGCGTAGGCGCCTAGGTGTAGCCTACCTGTACCATTCCTGCATACAGAAGTTGGTGGAGGAGGGGGCGGGGGGTTGAAACCAAAATACACATGACATCGTTTACAAACAGAATCAAGCTGGCAATTATTATACTTTTAAAAGAAGAAATATCAGCAGATGGATTCGCTCGTATTCACTAACTTAGTGGCTAACTTCTTTGGGATGCATGGCGTCATTTCGTCGGCCTCTCATTGGATAACAGTTTGTTTAAACCAGGGGGGGGGAGCGGAAGGGGTCCCACAAAAGTGCGCCACCAACGTTGAAATGTATCTCATTCATTCTTCCACGCTCACGAGTCGAACATCTCATACAGTAAACACGTATAGATCGCTAACTCGAAGCGCACCATTGAAACACGTACAAATTTGCTCCGTGCATCTCTCCCGAATTCAGTGATTTATGCTACGTCCGCAAAGCCAGATTCGTACAGTACAGGCATGGCGTAAACTTTCGCGATTGAGAATTGGCAGAAACCATTTTCAAAAACAAATTTAAAAAAAAAGGTCAAATATCCAGAGGATGTACCGAGGGATTTTTATTTAACTTTCAGGAATGAAAGATCTATTCCTAATTATTACGTTAGTGGAAAAAAATCAGAGGATGAACGATAATTTTTTTCACATTATGTCGATATTTGTAGCCATTTTAGGGGAGACGTTTTGTAACGAAATTCCCACCTGGACCCATTCATACACGTTAGCTGCTGCAATAAACCAACGGAAAATTGTCGGTAATATTTGTACGCATTTTATTTAAAACTAAGCACCTCAACAATTGAAAATACTCTTTCAATATAAACTATTATGTTTCCAGTGCTGTTAAAGAGAAAATGTTAACAGTATACATGGATTATTTATTTATGTTTAATGGTCATTACCTTTTTTTTAAATGGAGTGTACCCAAACTGCGATTGCAAATGATTGCGCAACACCCCTTCCGCCCCCCCCCCCCTGGTTTAAACCATAACACGGGTCATTACTTCCGTGTGCACGCGACTCGTGCGCGCTATTGATTCAAGCAGCAGGCTACCCACAATGCTTTGCGTGCCTGTACTTCCTTCACAAAATTACGTAAAGCGGATCCGCCATTCCCAGCGCCCTGGTTGGGCGTCGTGTACAAGAGAAATTGTTTATAAATAAATTCTTGTTGTCTTGGTGATTAGTCAAAGCATTCAAAAGAGTCTTACCATATTGTAGACTTTTTCACCCTAATATGATAACGTATGTGAATAAAGGCCCGTGAGGCAGAAGTAAATTACGGCCCCATTGAAAATGTGGAGGGGTCCAATCATTCGGGTCAATTTTTATCAATTTGTTTATGATTTCTCGGTTGGTTTTTTTTAAAGAGATGCCTTTCAAATCGTCACAATTAATATAATCCAACATGAACCGAGTATTACAACTTGTCACAGCGCTGATTTCAGTACCTAAACTGTCGTTTGTTCAGTCAACCATGGCAATGACATAATGAACCATAATTATACATTGAACAGAGGACATGCTAAACTTTTTCTGAAATTTTTCAGAAATTGGTCTTTTTCTGAAATAATAAATACTTTTTAAAGACTCCCTGTATAATATAGTGTAATAATAATTTGTTCAGCGATTTACCTTGTATTGGTGAAAATAGCCCGACTTTCTTTTGTTGTAGAGTTGCATGTCAGAACTGGCCTACAGTGGTCAACAAACAAAAGAGTACCAGAATCAGGGGCGGCAATTTGTCAATACAATTATTTTACTTAATGGGCACTTTGGGAGACAAATTAGCGATAGTTTTGATTCACTTGGGAGACAGTGGCACTTAGAAAGACATTTCAGTGTCTCCCTAAGTGTCTAGCTACCCCACAAAACGATATTTGGGAGTTATTTTTGCTCGGAGAAGACAGATTTGGGTCTAAATAGCATAAATATGAAATTTCGTGGAAAAAGCTCCAGGTAAAAACGGGTTAGGTTACAATAAAGATTGTGCACGACTCTATGGGATTGTCTCCCAAAGTACCCATTTGGACGTTTTATTATTATTATTATTATTATTATTATTATTTATTTTAAAAAAAAATAAAAAAAGTCAGGCAGATCGATATAAAAGAATTACAAAAAAACTGCGTGTTATTTTACATATATTTTTTCAAAGGTCAAATTTGCGATGGCCCTAGGCTATACCCAAATATTTTTCTCATGAAATACTCTAAACCGTGGACGGTGTGCCAAATGTCATGCTTTTGTCATCACGACTGAACATTTAAAACAAATTTGAGAAGTATAAAACAAATTTGACGAATAAATTAAAATTTAGTGTTTGCAAAGTGTCATCTTGAACCTAAACAGCCACTGTACTCAACTATACTCAATATATATTCAATTGGCTCTGTAATCAACGATCAAAGGCTTTACAGAATTACATAATAGTTTATTTGCAGCAATTTTTAAAAGATTCTTTTGTTGGGACCAAGTACGAAGCCTCCCATTAAAACAAACTTGGCTAGAGCTGAGAGCACACAATCGCCTAACATAACAAACATGTTAAACTATAACAATTACAAAGGGAATATTATTATTTATATTAAATTAGCAGACCAAATGAATAGTGAGTGTATATAGACTACCACAAACGAATTTTTCAATTCCGACTTACCAGCTTCAAGTTAATCGCCGACAGCTACACAATTCCAGTCACAATGCTGCATTTTTAGTTTCTTCTCAGTTCCTGAATTCACGTTCTAAAGTCGATGACATTCTGACCATAAATGTCGACGTTATTAAAGCTGTCGACGTTATTAAAGCTTCCGATGTAGCTCAGTCACGTGACCTCTAAACTTTCCACCGACGTCCCACTACTCAAAACAATACTAAAGCCTGCCAATATCGACACCGATCATGGGTTTCGAGTGTATTTTCAGCATAACGTAATTGTTTTGCCGTCATATGAAACACGTGGTGGACTAGTACAAAGTCTACGAACACTTGAACGGTAATTTTCTCATGCGGGGAAAAAACAATTATGAGAAATTCTATCTATTTTTAGTACAAAGCGACCGAGGGTGTAAAACAACATACAATTTCATGAGTCATAAATAATGATGAATAACATCGATATCACAATGTCAATATTATTACGAAATCCAAAGTTTCGACGGATTTCGTATGACTGGAAAAATGGCCCAATAAATATTGTTTTGAAACGAACCATTCTCAACAAGTACAAGTGAGAACAAAAATACAATATGAAAATCATTCATAACAATTTAAACATAAGATTCAAATATATACAATGTAGTTACATTCTGCTTGTTTGCTTGTTTTTGTTAGTTTTGCCATTAATGGCAATCCAAGACCCGACGCCAAAGAGGGTGGTCAACAAGACCACAGAATTCGGACTCGTATATAGGGGACTCTTCACTTGACCCGTTTCCATTGTGGTGGCTGCTCTAGTAGAAGAGTACTCGCTGATGAGAAGTGGTTCTATTTCATTCTTCATAGTTCATGAACCTCGATGGCTGTAGCAGGGCATGAAACTGGCAAACACGCAGAGCAGCCAATCAAAAAAACACCAACACAATAGTACTAGTAAGTGTAGACTTTCGTAAAATAAGACAATGCAAAAAAGCCAGTCACTGTGAGCATGGAGAAATAAGTCACTTATTAATATTAATAAGTGACTCTAATTCTCCATGCTGTGAGTTACAAATTGTAAGTAATACACCACCAATTCAATCAGAAGCCACCATCAACTCTTCTAGCTCCTACTCCTCACTCCTAGTAATATTTATGTAAATATCGTCTCTAGGATATCTTTCCATTCCACGGTAGACCGAGTTACTGGCCTCTAGTTATCGCTTTTTTAATATTTGGGCATTATCTTGCGCTAGCGCAAGATAATGCCCAAATATTAAAAAAGCGATAACTAGAAGCCAGTAACTCGGTCTATTTCCATGGTCTTTCTAAGAATGAAAAAAAAATGAAAGATGTAAATAAACTCTAAACTATAAACTATAAACTCTAAAGGGCAGTACCGCGATTTTTATAATACATAAACTACCTCCATACATTCGTTCTCAATCTTATTCACCCCTTCATAACCCCCTGTTTTCCTTCCGTCATCGGCCAATACCAGGGTCATGCGGCGCTCTACGACTACGAGCGGCGGAGTACGATCTTTGCATTTCGTGTATGTTGCAGATAACCCACGAGATCGTACCCGTACGCACGTACGTACGTCCGCACACAAACAAATTTGTCTAAAAGACGAAAGAGGGCGCTATTGATCATCATATCATCGATCGATCATCAAGAAGTCATCGCGTCGGAGTCGTAAAGCCGCCTAAAAAGTCATCTTTTTACCTGCACGATTAAACTATAAAGAGTTAGCAACGAGCTAAATCGGTAAGACTATTAAGTGAGTTATTTAACAGTGTGAAATTACGTTTTAAGGCTCATTGACATTGTTGTAATGAATGTATACATTTACTCCAGTCCACGACTTAATACGCGAACTGTTTGCGCGAACGTTCGCCTACGTTTTGAGTTTGCGTTAGTTGAAGTGGAACGATATTTAAAAAAATACGTTTTCAAAATGGCGGTACCCACTGACAGTGACATCGTTTGGTTGGCTGTTTTTTGTCCAACTCATTATTTTAATTAAGAAGACCCCTGTATTAACCTGCCAAACTCCAACAGTTGAAGTTTTATTGACTTGGAACAGTGATAACTGGCCAGTGGTATTATGTGTTTCAGTGGGGACACACATACAAGGTGTATTAGTGTACATACACTTACAGTTGACCAGGAACTGTGCCGTGACCATGTGGGTCACTCACGTATAAATGCCTGTGCATTCTCAAAATTTCTAACATTTTGACAAGTCTCATGCCTTTCTGTCCTGAACCTCACAGAATTCAACAGGGTCTCCCTGGGCCTTTGGTACTGAGTCAAACAAAGTCTAACAACAACAAGTTGTTACGGTTTGGTACCAAACCTGCCAAAACCTAGCGAAAGCTGCAGTTGGAGTCTGATGGGTTTGGGGTAGTTAGGGTTAAAGACCAACCTCCGTTTTGCTGGCATTACTGCGCATGTACAGTTTCTTAAATTGTGATATACACACAATTGGTCAATTGTGATATGTACACAATTTAAGAAGGAGACTGGGTTGGGGTAATGGGACAACCATCCAAGAACTCGCACGGATTGCATATCGGAGTTTGTACGTGTGTGGTCGGTCGGCTATCCATGATGCATTGCGGTTCTGACTAGCGATATACCTCATGGCGGAGGTAGGCCATGATGAGCGCATATTACATACAGTCGACAACATTAACATTACAACAGGAGGAAATTGTTGAAAAAATGAGATGGCGCAATACTATTTTTAAATACCTCAAAATAATCTTATTCCCTCACACCGCAGTGTGAGCTAATTCTTTAGATGCCATATGGAACGTTCCATTCCACTCAGCTTCACCTCAAGGAATGGAACATTCCATCTGTCACCTCAGTCATGGAATAGAGTATTCCACCTGTTCTTTCTATTGAATAAATGTAAATACAACACCCGAGTATTAAATAGTGATAGGGCTGACATAATGTTCCTGTCTTAAAATATTTCCTTTCGTAGAAAATTAGCTTCCAAGAGGTCACTCTTCCTTGAAGTCACACTTCCTGGAGGTCACACTTCCTTGAGATCACACTTCCTTGAGTTATTTCTGGTGAGAGCTATAGGGCAATAGGCTGCTCAAAACTTTCCAAAATGTCTGCGCAGCGTGCAAAACGAAAACTCTCAAATAGGAGTCGGCCGTCACAGGGCGAGTTGACCAGCCCGCCACAGGACCACTTTGATTTCGCCAACTTTGAGAACTGGACGCCAGAAGACATCTGCAAGTATCTGACTACAAAGGGATTTGCAGAAGAAGCACAGTTGCTTAGAAGTAAGGAAAAATTCATTCATTACCTAATGGTTCCTCAGGACTAGCCTGCTAAACCCAACAAAGTCCAACTGAACTCGTATGACTTTACTGTTCAATCCAACATAGTCCAACTCGCCAAGTTGTTGGGTACCAACATGACTTGCCTGCTAAATCCAACAGGATCAAACTGTGTTTGTTTGCTGTTTATTTCTACAGAGTTTAACTTGGCGTTATTATACTAGTAACCATTGTAACCCAACAGAATGCGATTCAGAGTGATTCCAGAATATCTCAAATGACTTGCCTGCTCAATCCAACAGGTTCCAACATAAATGGATCCACTGGTTGGATCCTGTTAGATTCAGCAGGGTTGGGGTTAAGTATGTCCAGTCGCATACAACAAGCTGTGAAAAAAAGACAGTGAAAACTAAAGTCATTGGTTTCAAAATAAATTTTCATGAAGCGTTATAGTCCAACGTGATCGCCAGATTGTACAGTATTTTCAGTAATGTCTAATGTGAACTAATCTTTGTAGTCAACTTGATTAATTGTTGCATGTGCAATCGCCCCCCTCCCCCCATATCCCCTCCCCCCCCCCCCCCCATTTAACCCCTTCCCCCCATATCCCCCTCCCCCCCCCCATATCCCCCTCCCCCCCATATCCCCCCCCCCCCCCCCATATCCCCCTCCCCCCATATCCCCCTCCCCCCAGGCAGGTACCCATTTGTTGAAATTGGTTTTTTTCTAACATTGTATTAAAAGAATATATGAAAACTCATACATTCCATGCTGCATACATGAATTTATGATAACAAAAATAATACAGATTTTAGTGTTGCTGAAGGCTTGTAAATTAAGAATATAATTACTTAAATTGATGTACTTTTTTTGCGTTATGAACAGAGCAAGACATATCCGGCAAAGTTCTGAACAAATTGACTGAGGGGTTACTCCAAAAGAAAATCGGTGTGAAGTAAGAAAAAATAACCTTTTTGTCAGCAATACAATGTACATTTATCTGTTTTGAGACACTTATACGCATTTGTTTTTTGTATTATGCGTTGTAAGTTTGCCACTGTACAATGCAAATTTAAAGGATCACAGAAATAGAAAAATAAAAAGTACTTATATGATATAAAACATAGGTTACAGTATCAATACACCCAATAAAACAAATTGTGTGTGATTTTAGGGTTATTTGAGCCATTACAAATTTCAAATTTCTCTTCGATCGCCCCGCCCAGAAATATTCCTCCTTTGACAGAATGCCTGGATGTCGAAGTCGTGACGTCACGTAAAGAATAGCTTTCTCGCGATTGATTGCGATCGCGTGGTTACGTATGTACGCACGCGATCGCGATCAATCGCGAAGAAAGCTATTCTTTACGTGACGTCACGACTTCGACAGGAGGAATTTTTCTGGGCGGGGCGATCGAAGAGAAATTTGAAATTTGTAATGGCTCAAATAACCCTAAAATCACACACAATTTTTTTTATTGGGTGTATTGATACTGTAACCTATGTTTTATATCATATAAGTACTTTTTATTTTTCTA
Source organism: Crossaster papposus (assembly GCA_037893245.1). Classification (NCBI taxonomy): domain Eukaryota; kingdom Metazoa; phylum Echinodermata; class Asteroidea; order Velatida; family Solasteridae; genus Crossaster; species Crossaster papposus. Next base: position 291,439 of record JBAIAA010000534.1, on the reverse strand, counting down.
TTTCTGTAATCCTTTAAAGGTAGAATGCATACACCATTTGCAGATATCAAAAATTATTAAGAAATATATTACTTAATTTAAAGTAAATATTGATTCCAGGCATCTAGCAAAATGTTTGAGCTAGATATCCTGTAATTGTTTTGAAAAATTCGAAAAAATATAATACAATTTTGTTATGATCGCAAGGCTACAAAGATGTTTTCTGGTTTATGTACAATATTTTTTTTCAAGTCGTCTTTTAAATGTGCTTTACTTTAAAAATATTTTCACAGGACTTTGGGAAAACGATTGGCATTACTTGAAGAATTTCAGACTCTGAAGAAAATGTGTGACAACGCAAGACCCAGAGCTTTTGAAAATTCCCACAAGGTCAGTGGCTTTGGGATTGAATCTTGTATCGATTGTACTTGTATGCTCTCTTTTTTTTTAAAGGATTGTTGCCAAATAATTGGCAAAAAGCTTGCTTGGATTGACCATGACTCCCTAGTGTAATTTACTAGGAACCATACCCAACCTTGCAAATCCCAACACCATATGACAAACTGTACACACAGACTGTTGGACTCTAATTCTGGAGGTATGCCTATACTAACCCAGTGTAAAAGACTGTCGGTTTAGGGGTCTAGTACCCATCCTAACAGATCCCAACAAAACCTGGTGTTGGGGTTTAACTGGATGGGGATTGTTAGGGTTAAAATGTGCTGGTACTAAACAAACCTTGTCATTTTGAAGAAATATAAAAGTAGGTGATTTCCAATAATCAGTCTGATTTTTAGAGTATATGAGTACTTTTGATTCAAAAACCTTGTTTTGTAATACAAATGTTATGCATGGTTTCTTAGAGATTTCCTAAAAAAGTGTAATATCCACTGAGCTGAAACTTCAACAGGTTAGGTTTGAAGTGGTGTTTAGTATTGAAAAAACGAACAAACTGCAAGGAAACGCAAAATGTTTGTGATCCTTTTAGGCATTTGCTGTGTTGTGTGTGGTAAGTTGTGTCCTGTTAACATTGTTTTGCGATTCTGTCGTATTAGGTATTTAACGACCCCATCCATGGACACATTGAGGTTCATCCACTCTGCATCCATATCATCGACACTCCTCAGTTCCAGAGGTTGCGTTACATCAAACAGCTGGGCTGTGGCTACCTAGTCTTTCCTGGTGCAGCGCACAATAGATTCGAGCATTCATTGGGGTAAGAAACGACTTGAAAAGAAAGGCTAGTTTTAAAGTACAGTAGACACCTTGAACTAAACAATGACGTTTTGGCACTTCTCACGTTGGTAAGAGGCCAAAATCTAATATTGTACTCCTGACTGATTCTGTGAATGGGATTAACTGTACATTGTTCCTCCTTTATCTTCCATCAGAGTGGGTCACTTGGCGGGGACGTTTTGCCGAACGCTGCAGAAAAAGCAGCCGGAATTAAACATCACAGAGAAAGACATCCTGTGTGTTGAAATGGCCGGTCTATGCCATGACTTGGGTAAGGCTACCGGGGTTATCCCAGCATTTGGGAAGAAAGTGAAATTGAAAGTACAGTGTACACTGGATTGCCGATATGCCGAACATCGCTATACTGAACATCCGGCTATATTAAACCAAATCTTAACACCCGTTTTTTGTGTCCAAACATATCTGGAACATTGTGGTTGAAAAAATGTCAACCGATTTTTAGAAAACCACTTATTTCTATCCGTAGCCAATCTGAACATACTTTAATATTCCTGCATTGTTTCATTTCTATTTAGGCCATGGCCCATTTTCCCACATGTTTGACCAGCTCTTCATTCCCGCCGTCAGGCCAGATACAGACTGGACGGTAAGCTGACCATTGCCACATTGGGGGGGGGGGGGGGGGGGGGGGGGGGGGGGAATAACCCTTACTTGCAGTGTCCAATTTCAGTAGGCGAATTGTTGATGCCTCCTATTACAGTATTTGACATTTAGTCAAGCTATAAAAATTCCCGTATTATAAACCTTGTGTTTAACTCGATGTTATTATTTTTGGGGGGCAATTGGCGTGATTACTCACGGCAGTCTTTTGACCTATTTCCAGTAGGGTCCTTTGGTAGAAGATGTGGAAGGAAACTAAAGTTTTAGCAATGGGAGGAAAACTCCAGGGGTCAATTTCACAGAGCTGCTAAGCACACAAATTTGCTTAGCATGAAAATTTGTCTTTGGCAAAAACAAGGTTACAGACCAAATTTTCACATTATCGTTATTGTTTTTGTTTGATAATCAGCTGTTTTTTTGCTTAGCATGAAAAACACGTAGAATTTTGGCTGGTAACCTGTTTTTAATGAGCAAGAATTTTGTTGTGCTAAGCAAATTTGTGTGCTTAGCAGCTCCGTAAAATTGGCCCCTGAATAATAACTCCAGACTTGCACAGGTCCAGAGTCCATTTCATCCTCTCTCTAGTCTGATAAAGAGCTTTAGAGGGAAACTGGTGTCGGGGTTATCTGTAGAAAAGTGAAGTGGAACACCTGAGATGCCCAGAATCAAAAATTGAGGTTGAACAAATTTCTGGAAGTGAGAAAAATGAGTATTTAGCCAATGTTTTCTTAACCAGTTCGCGCCGGATGACGAATATAAACGCAAAAATTTCCCCAAATTCAAAACGGATGACGAATATATACGCCAAGTTCAAGTTCGGAAATGTATGTCAGCAGCGCGCAAGGCCGGAAATGCGTGGGTGTGCTACCCAGCACTATAGGCCTGAACACGCTTCGGATCGAGTTTCGTTAAAAATAATCCCGCCCGTCGGCTCGGCGATGTTAAAATAATCCCGGCGCGAACTGGTTAACTGCTCAAGGTAATGTCCACAGTACGTATGCAACGTAAAACTGTGTGTGATTACTATGTGTATGTTATCTAGATAATTTAGATTTGTTATTCACCCCATCTTAATAGCACGAGAAAGCCTCAGTGGACATGTTTGACCATCTGATTAAGGCCAATCAACTCGGGGACGTCTTTGCCAAGTATGGTCTAGAGGACCAAGACGTCAGCTTCATCAAGGAGCTAATTGCTGGACCACCGCAGCAAAATAACGTAAGAACTTTGCGAGTACTGGTCTTACATAATAGCAGTTGGAGGGAAAAGGACAATGTGGGTGGGTGCTTCTTTAGACGAAGGCACTTTGGCAAATAGGCTCTTAACCAGTTCGCGCCAGGATTATTTTGACTTTGACTGGGCCCAGGTGTGGGATTCTTTTTCACGAACCTCGATCTGAGACAGGTTTAGGCTGGCATCTGTGGGTAGCACACCCTGATATTCCCGGCCTCCTACGCTGCGAGCCGATCGCTGAAATATATTTCTGGCCTTCCTCATGACGTGTTAACCTGTCATCCGTTTTTAATTCCGGAAAAACTTTGCGTTTATATATACGTTCTCCGACGCTAGCTGGTTTAGATGCCAAAATAGCATATCTTTTTTAATAATGGTAATATTACTTTTATCTATGAAAAAAAGTCATTAGAAAAGTTCAATAAATTTCATTTTAAAATTTCTTTGGGAAGCCTACGTACTTTTAAGTTTACTCGTCTTAGCTCGGAGGAAAATCTTTAATTCATCTTGTTTTTTGTTTTCTTCCCAGAAATCTTGGCCCTACACAGGCCGTGACAAGGACAAGAGCTACTTGTACGAGATTGTTGCCAACAAACGGAACGGTATCGACGTGGATAAGTGGGATTACTTCCTCCGGGATTGTCACAACTTGGGCATCACTAGTAGCTTTGACTGCCACCGATTCATAAAGTTCTCTCGTGTCATCGAGGTTGATGGCAAGAAACAGATATGTGTCAGGGATAAGGTTGGTTTGAAATTCCATCATCTTAGAGAGAAAGAGCTCAAACATTGTACTAAAGTTGAGTCCTTTTTCGAGTTGCCAGATACACAGAATTGTATAAATTGAGCTGAAGTACAATTATTCGTATTCCCAATCCCCAGTTTTTAACAAATAGATTAGTCATGGCACCAGACTAGTCTTGCCTTTGCCAGTGGTCGGTGCCCAGTGACAAGTTGTTTGGTCTTGTGCCGCAACTTGGTATTTATGCCGATTTCCTTGTGCCTCGAGCATTTGGAGAGAAAGTCGCAAATAATGTTTTTGTGTGTCAATGACTGACAGTGTGGTAAAAATCTACTTTAGCTTGTGACAGCGTACAATTAGCTAATGTTAGTTATCACCTTAACTTATGCACTCAACTGAGTGATTTTCTTGGGTTTTTTTTATGGCTGTTCCCTGTCCAGGAGAAGGGAAATGTGTACGACATGTTCTACACACGAAACAGCCTCCACCGGCGCGCTTACCAGCACAAAGTGAACAAGATCATTGAAACTATGTGAGTTTGTGTCCAAACAATTCCTTTGTTCAGTTATTTCATTTTCTCCTCAAGATGATGAAACTCTATCAGAGTTTTACAAATGTTCCACGTGATCTGTAGTGTATCGAAATCAATTTTTTTTTTAATTTTTTTTTTTTAACTTTTTGGGTTTCAGGCTTGTTGAAGCATTAGTCAAGGCCAATGATCACTTCTTAATCAAAGGACAAAACGGGTGAGTACGAAAAATAAACTGAATGTTTAAACAGTTTTCAAAAGGTGTGTGAACAAGTTGTGTGAGCAACGGTGGATGGGCAGGCAGGCAGGCAGGCAGGCTACAATTTCTTGGCTTTAAATAATCTCCAACTTTCACTTATCTCTCAAATTTTCAAGAAGGATTTGTTTTTCAGGACTTGGGAAGGTATGTCCCCCATCATCACATTTCATAGGAATTGATTCTTGTGGAAGTAAAAAAAAGAAGTTCCATTGTGTTTTTGTGACTGTGTTCAAGTTTGTAGTTCTAACAGCTTTATCAATTATTTTCAAATAACATTTCTTCTTTTTTCATACACTTTTGACAGCGAGAAGGTCAAGATGTCGGAAGCGATTGATGACATGGAAGCGTACACCAACATGACCGATGACATCGTCCTTCAGATCATGCGCACCGATGGCCCGGAACTAGCAGACTCCCGTGAAATTCTGGAGAAAGTCCAACGACGTCAGCTGTACAAGTTTATCGGCCAGACGCAGCCCCCGAATGTCATTGAAAAAGTATGCGTGCACAAGAGAGGGCGACATTTATGCTTAGAACTGATTCGCGCATGCTGCTGTTGTAGTTTCATAAAATCCACAAATCCAGTGGCCACATTTAATCATGGCCAAATTGTAATGAAATACCTCACTTGACTGTCGGTGACCAAAAGTATCCTGTGAAATAATGGCATTTTTAATTTTTTTTTAACCCTTGCTCTTGTTTATCCTCCAATTCACGCCCCCCCCCCCACCCCCCCCCCCCCCCCCCCCTCCCAAAAAAAAGAAAGGAAAAAAAAAAAAAAAAAAAGAATGCACAAAGCTGGAGTAAATTGGCATGCACCACTGCCATGCAGTGATCTGCCCTCATAGAGAGAGGGTTTAAGAAAAGTAACAAGTTTATCAAAAAATCCAATTACTGGGCCGTAATTTACCAGACTTAGTTCATCCACATTTTGTTTGCGTCCACATATTGTTAGACTCCACCTCTGCACAATATGCAATGAAAGACTACAAAAGAGAAACATTACAATTGGAAGAATAGTGCCGGTGTGCAAAATGACTTGGATTTTCGTCAATGTTTTTTTTTTTGTATTACAATTGTAGATGAGCCATTTTAGTACTGGTCGTAGTGATGTGGGAGCAATTTTACCCCCCAGCCTACTTTAAGCCTGCAGTAGGATTTAAACATTAGATTTCCTTTGTGGACGGGGGGACAATCTAACTTTATCTGCTACATATTACAGGCAGGCAAGTTAGAATTCCAGACAAAAATGAAGGAGGAGATCATTCAAGTTCAGGAAACCGAAGATATGGACGGTGAACGACTCACAGCCGATCAGCTTATCATCCATGTAAGGTTTCTATCTGCTTTGTACTGACTAGCAGAGGCTGCTAACCAGTTTCTTTCTTTGGGTTATTTCTTTGAACTGTTTCTGTTTTCAATCATGGTTGCCATGTGGAACACCCATTGGCCTCTTGTAATGTAAGAGAGGCACTAGTGTTTTAGCCTATTTTGCGGTGGACCAAATCATGTCAATGCACATATGTCAGATTTGATATTAATCACACTGTCACTTTTGAATGATATTGTACAGATTATTAATCTGAATTACGGCATGGGGAAGAAGAATCCAATTGACAACGTGAGATTTTACTACAAGGATAACCCCAACCAGACACAAGTGTTCCGGAAGGGTGAGGTAAGAAGCCACGAGAGAGAGGGGGGGCAAGAGAAATTAGTTGGCTACGGTTTGCAATTGACTTATCGCAGTAGAATCTCATCAATGCAGCTTCAAAGCATCTTGTGAAATATTGTCCAGGTACATGAATCACAAATCGACGCGAAAAACACCCAGAATCGGAGACAAACACAAATTAATCGCACACAATTCCACAGGGTTGTCTAAAAGGCATGGCCACGTGCCAGCAAGCAATAGGTCAATAAGCCTAAGACTTAATTACGTCACGCTTTGTTAACATGTGCGCTTTTATGGCTCCTATAAAAAAGCACATATGTAAACAAAGCTATTGCGTCTCGGGTCTATTACAAACTTTCAATGCTAATGTAATCCCGTGCTGCCATATAGTTTCCACCGTTCACAATTCTTTTCCCCTTTCCTCTGAAAAAAAACAGGTTTCGCAAATGTTACCAGAACGCTTCGCCGAGCAGGAAATCCGTGTCTACTGCAAGAGACGTGATGACCCCGAATACATTAACAAGGCGTTCAAGTGCGTTCAGCGTTGGTGTGAAAATAAAAACTTCACAGTACCAAAGGTAATGTACTCAGGAATTCACATCACAACTTTATTCAAGCAGAAAAGGCACTCTAACCTTGCGTACTCGTTGTGGACTCGCTGACGTTTACAGAACATTTTCCACTCTATGAAAAAACCTGATATATATATTAATTTAATTTATCTTGTATTATAGGCCGGCAATGTTGACCCCGAGTTTACCCCGTCCAAGCCCGAGTCTCAAGAGGACAATGTAACACCGGAAAAGAAGAGATCCCGAAACCGACTGTTCCCGAACTAAGATGCATGCTTACGCTTACAGAATTGCGATTTTAAATGTATAGACTAATGAGATATGCAAAGTGAGCATTTTGCCACGTCAAAAATGTTTATCTGATTAGGATCACTGGATTATAGTTCTACAGTCAAATTTAACGAGACAAAAGTCCGAGTGTCGGACGATATAGGTGTTTTTATGAACGAGGTGGTTCGTGTTTGATGACTTTAATTATAATTACCTATAATGGTACCCTTCGGAGGCATTCTTATTCACTTGTGCAGCACATTTTTTCAAACATTCCTGATTCGTAACACCAATTTTCCCTTTTACTCCAACGAAATTTGGTATATTTGCGACGCTAAAATTTTGCCTCTAAATAGAAGCTGTGGCATTCAGGAGACATTCAAATGTCTCCCTGATTTCACTTGTCTCCCTGATTTCACTTGTCTCCCTATTGAATTAAAAACATGCTAAAGTGTCTCTCTAATAAGGGTACATATGTAGGTATAGTAATTGTAGTCTTAGAAAATTGTAGTTGTAGAAAGTTTGTGACATTTGTAGACTTTCCCACCTTGTTACACTCTTATGTAGTCGATTAGAATGATGGTAGGAATGGCCAATTATACCAAAAATAGGTACGTCTTTGTTAACCAAAAAAGCAACACTGTTAATATGCTAGCAATATACATACACATTTTGTGTCTAAAACGGCAAGTTAAAAATACTAGTGTGCTCTAATATAGTATTTATTAAGCATATTTTTATACCTTTGTAAGATGCTGATTGAATAACGCGTTTTATTTTTTATTGTTTTAATGGAGGATCATGTGTGTCAGTACTGATAGTACCGGTACTTCAGTATTTTGTTAGGCAGAGGCGTGGGTCGTTAAGTTTTGTAAGATAAAATGTTTCAGTGTAATTCTAACTGGTCTGGAGAAGGGTGAAACTTTGTGATCGTTATCACAAAACAAGCTTTTTTTTAAGAATTTGGTAACCTGGTTTTTTATCTTTGTTTTCGTTTTCTTTTTTATCCAACTCCTATTTTACTTTTTTAAATTACCGGTATACTAAATTGAATTGATTTTAAACTAATGGATCGGGTACAAATCTGAGTCTATTGTAGTGATGCAAATAAACTTTTTATTTTAAAGAAAACAAAACTCTTGCCAAGAAACACTTTCTAATCTAAAAATCTGCAAAAACCTGCAAAACTCAATTTTCAAATTCTAAAATAAAAACCTCAACTTGTATTCGTTCTATATTAACAGCTTCAACTTAAACTTCGTTTGGAAATATAAATAATTTTTGTTTTATTTAGAATATTAGATAATGCCACTATAACATAATAATTTGGGGTGTCATCAAGGTCAATGAGCTTTATTTAGTCAGAGGCCATCTTTTGATTAAAATTAAAAAATGCGGTAGGGCCTAGGCCTAGATCTTATCAAAGTACATGTAGTAGAAATTATTATTATTATTTCGGCCAACTTTGAAATTGTAAACGTACAACAAGCAATCCACAAAATGAATTAACTAAAAAAACAAAAAAAACAATTCCTAGCTGGCAAGAATTGACAAAAGTATAAATATATAATACTCCAATCCTCCAATGATCTTATTTACAAATTTAGAATAATTGTAATGCATACTGCCGCCTTTAATTTTAAAAAGCACTGAAGTAAAGTGATTCCCCAAATGCCAGCAGGTAATTTATTGGAGGCCAAATGCTCAACATAACAGTTCCGTTTCTATGAGACGCCGAAATGTCATTTTTTGCGATCTAGTCTGTTCCCTGTGCACAGTACACTTATCATTTCAACCTGGTCGTCATGGGGTATCCAAGCACAGAGTCTGGGGACTATATCGCTTGTTATCACGATAGGGCAGAGCCAATTTCATTAAATAACAATCGATCTTCTTTGGTGTGCCACACACGTAGCCGGCAGCGCCTAGACTTGGTGCCAAGTCGGTAATAGCGGTCCACTCGGTATACAGGGGGGAGGTTGCGGTTGCCTCGTTCCCAATTTCGAAGTTAATTTACCGACTTGGACATATCGTTTTCAGTTTTGTACACAACCTATGGCAATCGCTAGCAAATTCTATGCGAGCACTCTGATTGGTTCAGATTCCAGAGGGGATAAATATTTATGAGCAGCTTTATACAGCATGTATTCTACGCTGCTTCGCGTATTGTACTGGTACGCGGTACCACTGATCTCTACAAACTGGATAATTCGAGCGTACATAGGATAGAGAGCCGTGAAACTTGTGTTGCCTTCGCATTCGCAAGTTCGTACATGCGTACCGCAGACCGTCGAGAGTGACACAGTGGCAGCAGCGATGGTGGGTAAAATTGCATTAAAATCCTTTGTAAATAATTAAATTTATTATATAAACTCGCAGACTGTACGATCAGTGAACTATCCGTGTAGAAAATGTCAGAACTACGGTTTTAAGTGAGATTTAGGAGAACATTGCTCTAGGCGAAAATGTTATTTTTGTTTTCAGCGGATTTGTTCATTATTATTGTGGTCCTTTCTGAGAGAAAAACTTGAATATTTCGAAAGAACAGTAGAATCAGTTGGTCTAGGGTACCCTTTACAAAGGATTGAATTCCACAATACAGGTATTTTCAGATCAATGTTGTACACATTCCACGAAGACTGTCCCGTTGACTTTGGTTCATGGTGGTAATTTGTGTACACAACATATTGTGTCATGAACTATTTGACGTGCATAAATGTAATGTACTGTAGAATTTTCCTAAAATCGCAATGGTCAGTTTTTTCTCTCACAATTCTGGAAGTGTAGAGCTACCTAATGTTGCAACATTATTCCCTTGGCATTTAATTTATACCTGTATATTTTCTTTCTTTGTACACTAAAGCTAATTGGTTTACCCAAGTCCACTTCTTGCTACTGAGATGTCGGGCTGTACAGCTTATTAATACGGCTGCACAAGTCACAGGACGAACTGCTCCCATGACAGAGGGATAACAGATGACAGCGAATGTCAAAACTTATTTTGTTTAACCATCAGTAAACTACGGAAGCTTAACCCTAACTCCCTACACAACAAAGGAAGTTGGAGGATTTTGGAGGAATTGTATTGTTCAATAACAATGGTGAGGGAGTTAGGGTTAATTGACCAACTAAATTTTCCAAGATAAGCTATCTCGGTGTTCCACATTTTTTTAGATGTGCTGTAAAAATATCGCAGAACTCTGCATCTTGGCATTTCATGTTTCAACAATATAAGTACAGATAATAAAACAGTCGCAACAGTCACAAAATTATCTTGGAAACATGGAAGTATACATAATATTCTTTTGAGCTTTCGTATAGTGAATATGTGTTTCATGAAAACCGACAAGTCTGGTTAAAATTGTATTGTTAATATTCAAAGCAAATTATACAGATGTTAAAATGACATAGATTTACCCAGTCGGTGTTCTCCACAATCTATTTTAGCAGGGTAGCCTGCCCTGTGTAAATGTTACGCTGTTCTGCCATATTTTTATGCCGCCCTGTTGAAATGTTATGCCGGCCTGTCGAATGTTATGCCGGCCTGTCAAATTTTGCTTTTCAATCACGGTTTTATACAAAACAGAAATTGTGTTGTACAAATCTTTAATATCGTGTTCATATTGCACAAATATCCAGAAACACTCACAATTCAAAGTTAAAGCCGTACAGGGTGTCCTATCAAAATTTGGCCTGTGAAGAACGCTGCCAAATGTATCTTTGCATAGTATGAACAATTATTATTCTAAAATGACATCGCAAGTTTTTATTTTGGTTTTAAATTCATAGAAAGTCGGGGGCTAATTTTGTTTTCGTTTTATTATTTTGGTTTTATAACATCAGTAAACAATACATAATAAGAATATTAATACTATGGCAGTAGTTATTACATGTTATCTGCAGTGTATCAATGCCAAATAAAAGCAAGCAAAATTTAATCCATTGTGTGACTTGTATGTCATTAGTTACATGTGTGATTGGTATTTTTAATTGTGATTTATTTCAAGTTTCTCAAGTTCATAGTTTAAGCCATAGAGCTGTATCTTTATTATACAGCTCTATGGTTTAAGCTCAAACCACATAATTTATTTTTTCTGTCCACTTGTCCAGCAAGAATTGTTGGGACCCTGGTTAAACATTAGGTTTATTCCAAATCTGGACACTGTCCCCACGAACAAACCAATTAATGTGCCAAATACATTTTCCTAAAACACAGACATTTTCCCTTTTTAATTTTATCATAAAACTTTTTATTGTCTGGATATAAAATTAAATCAACATTTTCAAAAATGTTCTTAATTAACAAAATCTCGTTTTTCTAAGGTTTGTGCATAAGATTATGATGTGGAATTCTTTCCCCCAAAAAAAACTTTTCTATTTTAATACGTGCACTGCATTGCATCGTCTCACACGAATGTCTCGTATCTTTTCCCGAAAATAGGTCTACCTAACATTCAAACTTGGCGTATACATGTCATTCTTGGGTGTTTAATTTTCCTGATCAAACTGGATTGTTTTTGTGATATTAAATTCGTTTTCTCGGTCGTGCGCTATACGAACATGTGTACGCCTGCAGTGTTTTTAAACCACCTTTACAGATCTCGTACAACACATGCGGTTAAAAGAGGTGTTCAGCTCCTATTCTTTTTTCTACGTAGATCATTCTCATTACTTCAAGGGTTCGTACTTTGTATTGTGTAACATTACAAAAGTAATAATAAAGCATACACAACTCAAATAAATCAAGTGTATCACAATGATATATTTTATTGCAACACGCAATTGACCTAGCTAAGTGTGTTGGTCGTTAAACGTCACCAGATATAGAAACATGTCCCCAAAGTATTGAGTAGAACTCCCCATGTAACGGAATGGATGAGTCTTCATTTGCATACCAGTGCGCCATTGGATCTCACCGCAGAAATACATTGCATATGTATTGCGCTGCACGCATATATGAATAACGGTCGAGAACGTATTGATCAAGTCGTTAGATCTGTCGCAACTCGGCACGTTACTAGTCTTAAACCAGCCGTGCCGATGAATTTCGACTGAAATTCACGGATAAAACCCGACTATCTAACGACTTGTCTTCAAGTCTAGGCAGCGCCAGGTGTTTATCGCTGTTTCGTAAGACGAAGGCCAAATGGATGGCTCACACAAAAAACGATCGGATGGGCATCTTAATCACCTAGCCTGAATAATTGTTCGGTAAGTTAAGTTGGCCCTTTTGAAATTTAATGTGTTGCGTGTGCGCGCACAGGCTACGGTGCCAGGACTCAGGAGTTGATGTTTTTGATGAAAGACCACGGAAGCCGTTCGTTCCATGGTTCAACCATAGAGCAAGGAACAGATTGAGCCGGAGGATTGACCGTCCCCGCGGTACATTCAGTGGTGATCGTGGTACTACTAGTGCAGGGTAGCAATACTTTTCTGATAAAGAAGTTTGGAAAAGGTGTCAAATAATGGTGTTGTTTGGGTATGTATCTAGAAAGTTCAAATAAAACAGAAATATGTGGTGCCTTTTTGACCAGCATGTGAAAAAATGTTTGACATTTGATCACTGCAAAAATAATTATTTTTTGCAAAGGTACTAGACCTATTTATTGCAAACTATGTGTAGGAAGCCCACAAAATTATGCCATTTTCCTGCTTAGTTTTATTAATAACGCCCAACAAATGTACAAGGAGAATTATTTATGACTTTATGTATTCCTAATAAAACAATTTCAAATTGCTAAACTTTTAAGATATTGTTATCATTTTCAAGACCAAAACAAATTGATTCAGTGTGTGATGCGGTTTCGTCTTCTTTTCCTGTGTAGTTTTTTTTAATTGACTATTATTTTAATTGTTGTTTTCAGAGGACGGCGGCACAACTCGGACAAAGACGAGTTTGCCAAGGAACGGTCCATCATGAATGACCTAGACGAGCATGGCTGGAGTCACATCCACAATGCCGCCTTCCATGGCTACATCAAGTCTATCCAGCGCTTTGTTGCGGCCAGTGAGGACCAGTTAGAGTTCCCGACCAATGATGACCGTCTCATGACGCCACTGCTATTGGCTGTGGAAAGCGGGAAGCTGGATACAGTCCGATGCCTTGTGGACCTCGGCTCGGACATCCGCTACGTCAACCAACAGAATCTGAGCGTGGTGGAGCTGGCCAGTTTGAAAATGTACGTGGACATCATGGAATACTTCATAAAGCTCAACCACAAGGACTTAGCGGTCTGGTCCAAGCTGATTAAGTTTGCCTCCTCGGATGCAGACGAAGAGGCTGAATCAGCTGGCAGGATGCTGGTCAAACTGACTGAGCCTGGACCAGATGGTCTGCTCAGCCCTAACTGGGAAGCCATCGTAGAGAACCAGGGTATCCAAGCGACCATGAAGATCGTCAAGACCTTGATATCGGACCAGGCGAAGCGCTACATGTACACCATGCTGCTTAATATCATCCAGTCGCCGAAGGTCAAAGAGCAGATTGTCAAAAACAGTGGCATTCCGACCTCAATGGAACTCTTGAAGAGCGAATCCCGGGAGCTGATCTTGGCCGGTGCAATGATGCTCTGTCACCTCTCCAGTGTCCAAGAGTATGTAGATCCCCTGGTTAACAACGGAGCCATTGCGGCTCTCATCAAAATCTGGCAGAACAGCAGCGATGAGGAAATCCTGGTCCAGGTTACGGATACGCTCTCGGAGATTGCAGCTGCAAGCACCGAACACAAACTGACCATTGGTGGAACGAATGGCTCCATGGTAGCTTTGGTGAGCTTGTTTGACTCCTGCTTGTCAAAGGAGTCTAAGCAACCAAAGGCCCTTCTCATGTCGCTCACAGCAGCAGTACAGAGAATTGTGCAAGCGGAGAAGGTAAACCAGGACGGTTTTGTAGACGAGGGGGGCTCCTCAGCTCTGATCAGCCTTGCCAGTGTCAAAAACCGAGAACTTCAGCTAAATGCCATCAATGCTCTCCACTTTCTGGCCAAAGACAATCTACACACCCAGAAGATCATCCTGGAGGAAGGAGGCGTCATCCCGTTGATGACGCTTCTAAAGCGGAGCAGCGCCCCAAAAGTTCAGGTCTGCACGGCCGGAGCTCTCTGGGCCCTTGCTGGAGAAGACGTGGACGAGCAGAGAACTATGGCCGGCATGATTGGCGTTAATCTCCTCATAGATTTCTTAAATGCCCAGGCGGAGTTTGACATCTTGCATTACATTGGGGCCGAAGGATTGTCCGTTCTGGCCCAAGGACCGCACAACAAGCAGAACATCATAGCCCAGGCCAATGGGGTACAGCCCCTAGTGCGTCTGCTACGGTCGCCAAAGGAGCATATCGTACTGAGCGCGATACGCGCTCTGCGGCACCTCTGCGTGGGCATTGGTTACAAACCCCAGAAAGAGAATCAAGAGATGGTCTTGAACTCGCGAGGTATCCGTTATTTGGTGGCCTTGATGGTTCACTCCAGGAATGAACTCATCCGGGTCGAGTCGGCACTCACCTTAGGATGTTGCTCAATCGGTAGGTAACTTGAAGCTGCTTACAAAATGCACTATTTCATGGCATGGATGTGTTAACAGTTGAACGCATGGGGATTTCTATTGTTACATCAATGATTTAAGCAACCTTTTACGTCAGTGTTATGATACAGTCTCCATAAAATAGACGGAGGCTGTGTTATTAAAAGCACATTAGAATAATCCGCTCTATGAAATTGGGCCTAAGTTGGTAGGGGATGGTTGGGAAAACAGAAAATATTGTTTTATTCTGTTCTGGGGTAAAAAGACCTTTATTTTAAAACGAACAATTGGTTTAAAGTTTCATTATTTGGCCCCATGCATCAGACATTTTATTTTTTAGTTGATCACACGTTTTGGTTGCTACCAAAGTATCGATCTGTTAAAAAAATAATGAGAACGTAAGTTCTGATAAATTACTTTTTAATGATGTCATTTTTGTGGATGGAGTGTTTAACAAAAGGAGCAAAGTCTGTTTTGTCTGCGCTAAATATGTTCTAATGCTCAAGAGGGTAGGGTTTTATTTGCATTGCCAACTTGCCTGTCTGTGGAGAGCTGTTAAACCACATAAGAAATGGGACACAAAAGGGTTAGTGGGTTATTTAATGAGCCTACAGTACAGTATTGGATGTCTAATTTAACACAGTTCGTGGTGGTCTTACATTGTTCAATGTGGTCTAAGTCTAAGATTATGTACTTAAAGCCAAGTCAATGTCATACTTTTATTTTAACTGAGGATGTAAATCAAAGTTTATTTATTTAAAGGAAATCAAAACTTGTCAGTTTGTGAATTAGTATAGGGAACTAAATGCATGTGTAACTGTAAGTCAAACTTTTGGGTAATGTATTAAAAATACTTTTTTTAAGGGGGGGGGGGGAAGTTCATAGATTTATTTTTGTATTTTTGCTTTTGAGATCAATTGCAATCAATTCATTTTTTAATAAAATTTTTGAATTCTTATTCTTCTATGTAATTTTTTGGGTTTTTTTTTTGTGGGGGGGGGGGAGGGTGGGCTCAAGGTGGTTGAGAATGCTAGTTTGAATTTTGTTAGGTGAAATTGTATTCAAAATTTGCGTACAAACTCTCATTTAAAAGAGTCTGAAGACCAACAAAATTTCAAGGGGCACTTTTCAGAAGCCATAAACCTGTGCATGCCAGGGATCACGCCCAAAGTAACAACGCTAGCAACATTTAGCAATGCTGCAAATCTTGGCAATAGTAAATGGGATAACTCGGACAGGACACGTGTGGTTTATTTGAAAAATTATAAAGACTTGTGAGAAAGTTTGTTGTTCATGCTCATTCTAGTAAAACATGTGTACTTTATTTGAAAATGTCCAGGCAACTCGGAAGTCATGAATGACGTAGCCGACAACGTAGATTTTGACTTCGTCCACATGCTGCGTCTCCTGTACTCCAGGGATGAGCTGGTTCGATTGCTGGCAGGCTCAGCACTGGCTGCCTTTGCCTTCAATAGCACCACTCAACAGCACGAGATAGCTGACTCGGGTGGGGTGCGTTATCACTGCTTCGTTCCGTTTCTGGAGTCCGACAACGAGTACTACAGGTGCTGTGCTGCATTTCAGGTACCTGCTTAGAGTTGTTTTCAAGTCCCTGCAAGTTCATCACAAGTCCTTCAGTCTCAAGTCAAGTCACTAGCTATTCAAATGAACTGTTAGCAAAAGCATTCTTTTGTCATTGTTCAACCAGTTACTTGGGACTGGCTTTTTGAAAGGACTAGACTGGACTTGCAGGGACTCGAATACAACTCTGGGAGTTCCTGAGAGTTTGTTGGTCCTTGGGTTAGTTTTGTTTGCCCTTAACTTGTGGAGTTTGTGCCATTTGGTTTCTGTGTGAAGGTAGATTTCGGAAGAGTTGGAATATTTTCTAGCCAAAAGTAAAGGTCGTATGTGCTTATCTTTGTGTTTGCGTCTTCTAGGTGGTTGTACTTGCTCGCATCATACCCGATGAGGAGCAAGCATCATCGTCAGCCATCGGCATCAAGCTCATCGTGGATCTCTTGGAGACCTCCAAGAATGAGTTCATCCAATCACTAGCTGCAGACTGCATTGCCAGGCTAGCACACACCAGAGCAGGTCAGTTTTAAGCCGCGAAGCCAGAAATATCAGGGTGTGGTATACCCACAGATACCAGGGTATGCTATACCACAGATACCAGGGTGTGCTATACCCACAGATACCAGGGTATGCTATACCCACAGATACCAGGGTATGACTGGGTATACAGGGTAGAGCCTCGAATACTAGTTCTGATACGCTTTATAAATATGCATTATTTTGTTTATCAACTTGACGTAATCAACAGGGGTACCGGCGGCCATCATTTCCATAGAAGCCATAGGCCAGCTGTGTAGGCACATGCTGTCAGAAGATGAGCAAGCTAGGGGGTCAGCAGCCATCGCACTGGGCTACCTAAGCTTTAATCATAAAGCAGAGCGGGAACTACTAAACAAGTAAGCGTGAGATCTTTTGGTGTTGAGCTATCTTGCCCTATCTTGCTCATAGAAATTATCAGTATCTTTGTTCAAGAATGCTACAGTCGGAAGTCATAAACACCAGAATGTCGTGTGGCCAGGGATCACGCCCGATTTTACGATACAACCTGGGAAGCGACATTGTGGGGATCACTCAATGAGGATACGATTTTTTATCTTATAATACACAACAAACCATAATTTGTAGTGATGATTTTTTTTGGCCTTGTTTGTTGTGTAGGTGTCGGCAGGATCCGTACTTGTTCAAGGTCTTGCAGTATTACACTCCCAACTACCGGCTAGCCGACGCTTTCTTAGATGCTTGGAAGCACTATAAACACATCGGCCTGCCCAATATCGAGTGAGTTTGTCAAATCGGCTGGGTTTATAATAATAATAATAATACAAAGCATTTATATGGCGCTATATGAAGAACAGAGTGTATAACAATACTGGGAGAAGAAAAATAAAAACATGAAGACAAAAATACTTCAAAAAAATAAAAATAAAAGTGGTTCACTTTCACCGGCTCTTGCTTAGAGCTTAACTATTTTCTCCAAACATTTGGGCAAGTCTCCTTAGCCCATTGTTATACCCTAAGTAGATGTGTATAGTCATCTACAACTGGAAAAGTGTGCGATAGTCCAATTATTAAGCACTTAAAACAAAAACAATTACGGATTTGTGTGTTTGTTTTTCTTAGCACATCGCAGAGACCGTGTCTGGTCGCCAAGCAGACCGTTCCTTACCTTAACAACATCAAGAACCCCAACAGTAAGTATTTAGTCTGTTTATTCCAAATTATAAATATCTTTGGGTAAAAAGCCAGAACAAGTCAATAAATGAGTAACTATCTATAATGACTGTTAACACTACGTGCATTCTGGTTTTTTTCCTTCGGCTATTTTTGTTTTTTTTACAGTGCGTCAGTTCACGATAACGAGCTTTGGAGAGACTGGTCTGAGTCACCTGCCGAGTTCTTCTCCAACGAACCAAATGAGTTCTAACTACCACGAAGACGGCACCACAGTGGTAACCGACAATCCTATCATACCGCGCCACACGGCGGCAGGCAGCGCCCCGCGGTCCATGTACTCCCGGACAAGCCGTCATCAGATCGCCAGTCATTCATCCACTCCAGGCAGTCACGTATCCTCGCAGAAATCGGCCGTGGTCGCTAGGGAGGGTGACACGTGAGAATAACGATTGTGTCATAGTTGGAAGAAAAATATGTATAAGCTAATATTCAGGGTTTAAATATTGAGTGGCCATGTCTTCTGAGACTGTCGTTAATGAATAATGTGGTGCACATCGGATCATTGTTACCGAGTCTAGCAAATGAAGATAGTGACAAAGGAATGCTTAGCTAGTGACTTGACTTGAGACTGAAGGACTTCTTTGTGGTGGACTTGCAGGGCAGCCCAGGGCATCAGATACTAATTAATGATTTCTCATGGCGTTGAAGTTTAAAGCGTGCAGCTGTAAAAAGAAAACATGTGTATGTTTTCTGAAAATATTTGTACAGGAAATGTGGATTGTTTTTTTATATTGAATGCACTTTTTAAAAACACAAATTAGTATTCCAGCAGGTGTGGAATTTGACCAAGAATGAAGTTTATAATATATCTTTGTTGAAATCATTGCATGTGAAGGTTAGAAAAGTTTGCTTTATATATAAAAGAAAGTGAAAACATATATCTCGTGGACAATCAAAATGTACTAAGTACATTTTCTTTTAATAATTAAGCTGTATTTTAAAAGAGGTCTAGGATTGTCCCATTTTATGATGGTATGCTA
The DNA here is from genome assembly GCA_037893245.1 of Crossaster papposus. NCBI lineage: Eukaryota > Metazoa > Echinodermata > Asteroidea > Velatida > Solasteridae > Crossaster > Crossaster papposus. Next base: position 272,516 of record JBAIAA010000534.1, on the reverse strand, counting down.
GTTCCTAGGGGCATATCTTAGTACTTGTTTAGATGTATTTTACAATGGTCATTTTTTTCTAATCTGGGGTCCACTTTTTGTCCACTTCCTGTTACATCCGACATGATTTTGTAAATTGCGGATTAACTTATAATGTTACCTTTGTTGTGTGAAACAAATGACCCAACCAACAAATATATATTAGTTGGCTAGGTCATTAAGATTAAACAGGTACATGACAAAGTTCAAAGGTAACAAGGACAGGAACAAATTGCAATTGGCCCAACTCTAGTATAGGTGTAGATCAGATTTTATGTGTAAATAAAGAGTGTTTATTTCACCACAACATGAACGTGTCACTGGTTCATTTAATGACTTGATCAGTGATCCTCCAATCGGATGACAAGGATTTATTCCATCATTGTGTATATATACACGTAATGTACCGATAAACATACAAAACCACAATCGTGACCATTAAATCATGAACAATTCAAGTGATTTATTGTCTACAGTCAACGCTGGAACTAATTTTTGAGTTGAAAATTCAAACCAACTGCTCTTCTCTATCTATTGTAAAACAGAAATGAAATTGGGGCAAATTCTATCAATAGTTTTGAAACAACAATTAATTAATAAAATATAATATCAAAGCATCGGCAGAAAAGACGGCATAACCATATCAAAAAACCTATACTGCATACCCAGCACAATATGTGACCCAGCACGAGTAAATGAGACACTTTGAGGCAAAAATTTAATTTGAGATTTAGATTTCATCATTTAAAGCTAAACACGCTTTAAATGATGAAATCAAAATCTCAATTTTCATTTTTGCCTCAAATTGTCTCATTTACTCGTGCTGGGTCACATATGAGACTGAAAAGACTCCCCACTTAGTCCCCCCCCCCCCCCCATACCTACATGTATACACTCTCTAGACTATTGTTACTTAATGCACCCTCCTGAAAACCCAACAAGAATTCCTGAGAAACCACAACAATGCCACCACAAAGGAGGGGGGGGGGGGGGGGGGGGTTCCCTCGGTTTCATATCTTACTCCAAACATTTAGACATGTTTTCATCAATATTTCAGAATATTTAGTATTTTTTCTATTTTACATTTTTGTTAACCTTAAATATATACCCAGCAAGATATGAGACTAAGATTCCCCCACCCCCCTTAGTCCCCCTTACCTATACACTCTTTAGACTATTGTTACCTAACGCACCCCTTAAAAACCTAAAAAGAATTCCTGAGAAACCACTACAAAAAGGGGGGGGGGGTGTCGTTTCTGAGTGAATATGAAAGGATATTCTCCTCGATGTAATTTGTCAGTTCGGTTCATTTGCAGTGGTGATCTCAGATTTCATAAAATTTTTAAGAGAGGATTGTAAGCGAGGGTGGCAATAGTCGTATATTGTTGTTGATTTTACTTCAACATTTTGACTTTTGTTTTTAATTTTTAATACAGAAAATACAATTTTCTTCCAAAAATTGTATATTCTTGTTTTATTAATTAAAAATATTGTTGTGCGTTAACTCATTATTAACTCTTTCAGCTGCATACAATGTCTACCTACCAAACCTAATCAATTAATGATTTAGTGTTTACTATTGAATTTCATTCAGAATTTTCAAAGACAATCGGAACTTGACTAACTATTATTCTACATTTAGAATTGCATACATTTAGAATCTCAACACCTATGTAAATTACCCAGGCTATGCCAGAACATTCTTAAAAGTTTCTAAAAGTAAATTTCAAAGCTCACTGCATCCAAATAACATTTCAATCGGGACAAGTGTGAGAGTTGTTTTTTTAGTTGAAGAACACAACTGTCACTGTGATGTCATCCCTGTATTGCCTGACCACATTGTCCGGCAGACTCAGTGTGTTGGCCAGTCTGTGGTGGTCAAATCGGTTGTGAATGCCTCCCAGGGCATATCGGATCAGATGGGTGGCTACGTTATCATCTCGCGGCCACAGGGCCGCTTTGCGCCTTGACAACATCTGATGAATATGCTCCAAGCTCATCTCAGCGGACGGGGGATGGAAGTGACCCACTTTATCCCTCATTAGAAGGAAGTCTCCAACTAAGTTGACGGCCTTCTCTGGGGTGAGGCAATCCCACAGTCCATCAGTGGCAAGAATGAGAAATCGGTCAGCTGGGATCAAGTGGTGGTGGATGACCTCTGGCGTGGCAATCAGGTAAGGAGGGGTGTAGAAATTCTTGGGGATGACGTTTGTCCCGAACCAGGGATTCAAGACCTGATGTTGGAGGGACTGGCTCCATTTGTAGCGAACGTCACCGAAGGCTCGCAAGGGGGCCAACTCGCTCAGAAGGCGACCGTTCTTGATGACAGTGGAGGATTCATCCAGAGGGTGGGTTGAGCGTAACCTTTTGACCTCATCAACATTTTGTGCATTGTGATCGTTTGAAACAGCAATGGCACTCCATGGTTCATCTTCACTCTTTCTGCCGACCACAGCCCGACAGTCTCCAGCATTAGCCACATACAAGTCATCTGCCTCTGCATATACCACGCAAGCGCAGGCTCCGGAGAAAACGGTGTGCAGCCCCTCATCATTGAACTCTCCGTTAGAGGTGCTCACCGCCTCTGTGGACAAGTCTTTGTCCAGTCGGTCAAACGATGTCGTAAGCATATCAGCCACTCTGTCCTCCCCCTGGAAATCGATCTTCAGGTTGTCTTCCATGTACTGTCCAAGACTGTGCTGAAACAGCAACTGCCTGTCGTCGGAGACATAATCGTTCGGATGCTGGTACCAGTCAACCAACTCTCGGAGTTCCCCGTTGTTGAACATGCGAAGTGCTTGTTGGAGTACATCGTAAGGGAGAACCTCGGCAGCAATGTAATTGATCAAGCGCTCGCTGACAACCTGAGCGCAGGCCGGACCGTGATGTCCATCGAACACGCCAAACAGCATGGCCTTGGTCAGGACGCACTTTGCTTCGGCCCTGCGATCCTCCATCGGATTGTTGGACCCCAACTGGTTAGTCATAAAAGTTTTCACCGAGGTGTCCTTGCTATTGTCTACTTCAACGGTAACCTCGTTCCTGTGAAGAATTGAGTTGACCTGTTCCGGCGAGACAGTAAGGTGGCCATACCAGTGCTGAACCGGAGTTGTGTGAAGTGAGCGGATGGGCTGGTTAAAACCTCTTCCTTGCAAACTCCACGCTTTCCAGGATTGGATAGTCTTAAGATGAAGAAAATAGTGAACATTCCTATTCCAAGGTTGAACCTTCGGTGACGCCCGATTGCCATCGTTGCAGGCATAACAGTTCAAACTCCTGCCGAAATGTACCGTACGCCTACCCACCACAGACCTGGTACGTAAATATCTGATATTCTGTACAAATTTGGCATGTGACATCCTTGTAATTTAATTGTAATGTCAATCATTAAATGTTTAATATCTCACATCACATTGAATATTGCGCTAGTGAAGTGCCAGCTCCTGCGAGCCGGCCAGCCGAAAACACTTTCATTTTCAGAAGGAAAATTCAGGCAAAACAAATGGTCACATTCATGGTTTAATGTTATTTCCTTACTGCATTAGAGTTTCCGTGGACGTGGTCTTCTGTATTTATCTCGCTCACCACCGTAATCTTATTCCTTATTCACAAATCAGAACAGAAATCTCTGCTTTAGAAGTTTAGCAGTAAAATGCATTGAAGCGGAAAAAATACACCGGTAAAAATGTGTAGCGCCCTCATTTGACAGCGCACTCACAACTCGCGAGATTATTTAGACTTATGCAAGATAGTGCAACTGCGCGCAAGCAAGAGCATCTACTTCAAATATCGCAACTTGCCCTTAAAAGTCTATTGTTATTTTATACGAAATGTTGCCAGGATTGTGCAGAGGTACTGTGGGTGCAGTAAGGAGTGTCGTCGGGGTTTCCACGCGGCATTTTCTGCCGCAATCTTCGTCCTTGGCCTTCGCCAAGTTCGGGACAGTAGCTGCGCAGCAGCAGGGTGAGAAATCCGCATAGTTCACTGCATAGGGAAATGCTCGAAGACAGTGCAGTATAGGCATGCTCATATTCCTCCATGGTATAGGGAACCAGACAAGAAGTTGGATAAGATTTTTCCTTAATTTTACTTTTCTGATGTGCATGTACATTTTGTATTTATAAGCACATTAGTTTGTCCATGGTTTGTCCATAGTCAAACTTAAGTTGACTCAATCCTGGATGCCCTGATTTAATAACTGAAGAGATAGAGAATGCATTATTGGGAATGAGGGGGGGGGGGGGGGGGGTGGGGAGATCAGCTGAGATTGAGGCGGTTGTGTACTTAGGCCCCATTCTACTCGGGAACAAAATCCACTTTGTAGTTATTAGATTTGCCTTACTAGCTTGCGACATTAAAAATCAACAATCAACAAATAAAGATTGCGACCCAAACATAAATAAAAGTAAATAATAATAAAAAATATATATATATTTGACTATCATCGCGGTTAATGCAAACTGACAAACTACATGTAATGTCAGAACACCACATTCTGTTTTCATTTTTTTACATAGAAAGTGTTAGTTTTCTTAATGAAATTTTTTTGTTCTTAAAACTTTCAGAGGATGCAGTTGCAAACGAGGATACCTTCTCGGGAAGGGCACTGTACATGGATGCTCAGTCCACTACTCCATTGGTGAGGTTCACTTCAAGTTTATACATAGACTCATTTATTTATTATATTATGGCGGCTAAACTAAGAATGGAATTTGATTTCGAAGTGTGGGAAGCACAGAAGACTAAGAGGGTTAATAAACATGAAATGACTGGAATAAAAAATGTTTCCCATTGATAGGATGCCAGTTTATCGCAGGTTACTCCCCAGCTAATGCCGATACCCATCTACACGTCTTGCCTCGGAAAACGGTCAATTTGGGCAAAGTAGCTTGCTTAGGAACACCGCAAATGAAATCAGTAATACTCATGGGTGTGACCCATACCACTAAGATGATTCATGGTCGTAATGTTGAGCTTATGTATGGTCCGTTTCAGGACCCACGCGTACTGGATGCCATGATGCCGTACTCCCTGGCCTACTTTGGGAATCCTCACTCCAGGACGCACTCCTACGGCTGGGAGAGTGAAGAGGCTGTGGAGAAGGCAAGAGCAGTAAGTGACTTGGGCCTTTTTCCAAACCCTGGCTCCGTCTCCGTATTTGACTGCGATCATGCAGCTTGGCAATGGTGATGGAGCCGGAGCCTAAGCTGGGGTTTGAGAAAACAGTTACGGATTAGTAACCACTCTCCCACCCTTTGACCCTGTCATTTGATAAACATTCTTTAGACTTCCAGCTGAATCTTACAGAATTGGTAAATTGTCAATAACGTGCCACCTACGTATTCTGATGTAGAAAAAGATTTTAGGAAGTCTGGTTGGCAAAGTACCCAAAAAATTGCGGCGATTAAATCTTTCCGTCGATTTACTCATTTCCCGTACCCTGTTTGCACTAGTTGTCATATTTTGTTGATCTTATAGCAAGTGGCAAGATTGATCGGAGCAGACTCACGTGAGATCATCTTCACCAGCGGTGCCACCGAATCCAACAATATCTCTGTCAAGGTACAGAACGTTGTTACCCCTAAACAGAACTCAATCTGTTAGGATGGGTACAGCACTCTTAAACTGGTTGTCCTTTGCGTTGGGTTAGGCATACTAACAGATTCAGAGTCCAACAGACTTGACTCAACTCGAGTCGCAAAAATCAGTGACCATCTCAACCCTGTCAATATTTGTAGAGGATATGTAGTTTACTTGGTCAAAATAACCATGTCCAACTGCGACAAATTACAGGCCTGACAAAGTATTGGTTAACAATTGGGCTTTTCAGCCGAGTCAATTTATATGTAGCACACAAATGTGGTTATTACTGACATTATTTGCTAATTAAAATAGGTTAAACTGCTGAGCTGCTTAATCTGTCTTTAAATTTGTTGAAAGTAAAAACCTGAGTCTGTACACATCATACCCTTACCATTATTTCTTAACTTGATATTTGTACAAAATTCTTGCCTGCTTTTTACAGGGTGTTGGGCGGTTTTACAAGTCCCGCAAGCAGCACATTGTAACCACGCAAACAGTGAGTTGATCATAATCTTAACTGATCATCATTATTATTATTACTATTAATGATTTCTGGTAATGAAACCAAGGATCCCCATTGAGGCACTGTAGCTTGTAAGCCTGAAGAAACTTGTAGAGAGAAGACAGTGAGAAGAAGGTACAGTTTTAGAGGTGGGTGGAAAACCACAGAAGAATATCCTGGGGAAAACCCACGGAATCAGGCAGGGACTGAAAACCCAATACACATATTGGCCCAGGCGGGGTTCGAACCCGGGTCATAGCGGTCGAAGGCGAAGAAAGAACCCGACTCCCCCAACACGACTCCCCCAACACAACTCCCCCAACACATTTGTATGTCTTTGTTTATTGTCCACCAGATTTAGGGATGTTGGAGATTACAGTTTTGTAAAAAGACTAAGGAGCAAATTTTATTCATTTTTCAAAGCACAGAAATTTGCTCAGCACAGAAATTTGCAAAGGTAAAAACTGGGTTACCAGTCAAAATAACCTACTTTAAATATTGCTTGTCACTGGTTCTCGGTGGATTTTTGCTTAGCACACGAAGCCAAATTCTCTGTTTAGCAGCTCTGTTGAAAACGCTTATGTTACCGTGTTGTTGTCCGCAGGAGCACAAGTGTGTGCTGGACTCCTGCAGAGCCCTGGAGGGCGAAGGATTTGAGGTGACCTACCTCCCTGTGCAAAGCAATGGAATTGTAGATCTCAAAGTAAGCCAGGCCGGGTCCAAATTACTTGGCTTAAGGCTTGCAGTAAACACAGGCGTCTATGGCAGGTGGCCGCAGCCACTTCCATAGGCAGCTGTGTCATCGCAAGCCATACCCAGGTCATTATGGGATGTAGACTTAGATTTCAAATGAATAGTGTACAAATGTAAGTTTCAAAGCCCGATTGTGAATAATGGTGGATATGTGATTATTGTGCAAGATATTGTGAAACCAAATCCACCAAGTTGAGTTAGTCTTGCATACGCACTGTGGACCTCCGAACAATATAGGTCCACACGATGCGGGAAGAGGTTACGGTGTGTGGACTTGCACACGTCCACAATCCGTTTTTCAGTTTCCGAAAAAAGAGCGCTAGAGGAAAAATGGGTTAGGGTTATATATAGAAAAGATAGAAGGGACAGCTGAGAGGCCCATAATCCAAATTTGAGGGTAAATTTGTTTTGGGGAAGCGAGAAAAATGAGTATTTAGTCAAAGTTTGTTAACTACACGAAGACAAAGGAATGTCCACAGTGCGTATGTAAGGTAAAGCTGCGTGGGTACATGTGTGTAAAAACAAGCACATTATGACTGCTGCTTGGCGCACGAGCCTCAGATATTTCTTAATAATTCGGTAGTAAAAATTGTCTATATCTGCAAATGGTGTATCCTACCTACCTACCCTACCCTAACCGTGCCAGATCCAGCACAGTGCATCTGTGGTGACTGCTTGACCTTGCTGGACACAAGTCAATGTGACAAAGTATGCAATCTGTTGCGTCTGGCAGGGTTTCTAGCCAAAATACCCTGGAGGGTTAGGGTTAAGGCAGAAAAAGGCATCAAGAGTTATAAACCAAATCTTTGTTTTGGTCTGTAGGTTTTTGAAGATGCTATTCGTCCAGACACTGTGCTTGCCAGCGTCATGATGGTCAACAACGAGATAGGAGTCAAGCAACCTATACCCGAACTAGGTGAGATATCCATCTCTGTTCGTGTGAAAGTCACCTCTGACAAGGCTAGGAACAAATAAACGGATCAAGGCAAACGGCCACAGAAATAAGGCTGAAGCAACCCAACCAACAAGAAGTATTGGCAGAATTTGTGGGCAACAATTGTCATTTCTCAGCATAGAAGACGGAATAGATGGCCAGTTCTGACCATGGGAATATTTCGATTTTATTGTTATTGAGGCATGAAGCTAAGCATTCTTTGTAGCTCTCATTGGTAGAAACCCTTCCTCAAATTCATGTCCTTTGTCCAGAAGCTTTTTTTTATCCCGTCCTGGGAAAAATGTTCATTAGCAACTGCTTGACTCGCCAATATTGATGACTTCATCGCGGAAAGATTGTGGCGAAGTTGTTCAGAATCCTGCAACTTGTACCCATTATTACAATTCCCACAACATGGACCCTAATAAAGCTGACATGCAGCATATTTACCTCAGATTAAAAACATTGAGATTTTAAAGTTTGTCAATTTGTTTTAGGAAAGTAAAAATTAATACATTTTCTGCAATTCAGGTTCACTGCTGTATTTTTTGTTATTTAACAAAAATAATTATTGTGTATTGTTTCAAGGTAAAATCTGCCGAGCCCACAAGGTGTTCTTGCACACCGACGCAGCCCAGGCTGTAGGAAAGATCCCCGTAGACGTTAACGAAATGAACATTGACTTAATGTCAATCAGTGGACACAAGATATACGCACCAAAAGGTAGGCTCGGGTCGGGTCAAATCGAGTCGAATCGTGTCGGGTGGGGCTGGGTCAGGTCGGGTCAGTTTAGGTCACAGCCTATGCATTGGAGCCAAGTACAAGGTACTATACTGAGATGGTGATGCCATGCGTGCGGATAGATTAAACCTTTTGAACTCAATCGAACTCTCAGAACTGGTTGTTTGGCACGATTACAACTTACATGGGCAACTCAAATTCAAAGGGATCTTGTACATATCTGAAGCAGTTCCAAATAGAAAGAAAGGTGCTGATTCTGATGAAGTTTTATCTCTGTTTACGATTGCCAGGCATCGGGGCTTTATATGTCCGTCGTCGTCCCCGTGTTCGTATCGAGGCCTTACAGAGCGGGGGAGGTCAAGAGAGGGGCATGCGTAGCGGGACCCTGCCGACGCCACTCATAGTTGGACTTGGAGCAGCTTGCGGTATTGCACAGGAAGAGATGGAGGTAGGAATATGGCGAACAAAATCCTGACACACTAAGTTTAAACTTTACTTCAAGCACTACAACAAATCAGTGTTGTAGTCGTTGTTTACTACCAAATATTGAGCTGTTTGTTGCAAACAAAGTGAGACAAACATTGACAGTAGACAACATATAAAGTCAGTGTTAGAAAAAAAAAATTGCTTGGGACTTTGGATGCACAAAGATAAGTTCTAATCAAAGTTTTAAGACAGAAGTACCTGAAAAGTACTGCTCTTGTCTTAAAAGCTTTATTCATTCAAGATTCTGATTGTCCCGATTTGTTTAGCAACGTATTTACTGTCCAGTGTCTGTAGTATGTAGCTTTATCTATACCCAACCATCTTAATATCTGGTAGTTAAGCTGGTACTCGGAAAGGACTCGACTACAACTCTGTCCAAACTAACTGAACCACTGACCCTGTATGGAAATCCTGTCTCGTTGTTTTGCTCTCCCAGTACGACCACAAGCGCATCTCGGCCCTAGCGGACCGCCTCATCACCAAGGTAACAAGCCAGATCTCAGACGTGATCCAGAATGGCGACCCAGACCAGCGCTACCCGGGCTGCGTCAATCTCTCTTTTGCTTATATCGAGGGGGAGTCTCTGCTCATGGCCCTGAAGAGCATCGCGTTGTCGTCTGGAAGCGCTTGTACGTCAGCTTCGCTGGAGCCTTCTTACGTTCTGAGAGCCATCGGGGCATCTGAGGATCTTGCCCACTCCTCCATCAGGTACTAAAGTTGCGTTCCCATCGGACTCTCTTGCACCTTTTCTGCAGAAATTACAAAATAAAATCCAATGTGAACGCAGGGTAGACTAACGTCCCTGTCAACTTGGTTTAAATCATTGATTGAAATCTCATTTAAATCACTAAAGAACCATGCAGAGGAATTTTGCAGGCCTTGTAAAGGCACCTTTCCGTCCTGTTTGACGTCAGAATTTCGGAATGTTTAGATGAATTGAATTCATGAAATGTAGATACGTGTCATAAATTACTCGGACATATCCACCTGGCCAGTCTCAAGTCGAACCCGAAATCAACACAGTCCTCGTCCAGTCATATAAGCTTCTTGTATGTTGTCGTTTCTTATCCATCCCCTCCCACCCTTCTTAGGTTCGGAATCGGCCGCTTTACGACAGAGGAAGAAATTGATTACACCGCCGATCAGTGCATTGGCAAAGTCACGGCCCTGCGAGATATGAGGTATGTTGATTACAGAGGCCAATTTCATAGAGCTGCTTAAGCACAACATTTTGATTAAGCACAAAAACTCTTGCTTGGTAAATGTTTAAATGAAACTTGAAACTGTAGGTATTAACAAATTAATACCCTCACAACGTTGAACATTAAATGATAATGCACAGCGCGACTTATACCTTTTTTGTGGAGCTGGTCACATTTCTAGTGATAAAATCTAATGCTTTGGCTAGAGCTTTATTTATGAATACGCGTACTTATACTGCCAAAAGTATAATGTGGGTTTAGTTTTTTCCCATTTCTATTTTTTTTTTTTTTTTACAATTTTTGTTACAAATATACTGGCCGAGTTTATAAAATGTGTGTCAAGTTCGGCGGCTGTAACCCAGCTTTGCTTGCGTTCAGTCATGCGTAACTGAGCCCTGCATTATGCTTGATATCATCCACGCTGCTTCTGAATGTCATTGGCACTGCCTCGACCCATCACATTGATTAGTGGAGGATTTTGGAGGATTAAGGCAGTGGTCACCCCTCCACCCCTTTTTTTTTTAATAACGGGTGATTTTGGTGGATTGAGGTTAAATACGATGTGTGCAGGGTGACAATTGGAGGATTTTGCAGGATTGAGGATGTTAAGCAGTAACCATAATTTGGTTTGTGTTTTGGTTTTTACCCCACAGTCCTTTGTGGGAAATGGTGCAGGAGGGAATTGACATCAAAGAGATTAAATGGTCCCAACACTAGAGGGCGCTGTGTAAGAACAACCGCTAGAAGGTTTGGGACAGCACACGCTCTTGAAGTCTTGCGTGTTTTTCTTTTTCAGAAACACTAACCCAAAGGCAAAAGTATGTCGCATCATATCAGCTCGTGTTTGAACATGTTGCATTATTATTTTATTTTCTGTTTCTATTAAAGGTAGGATACACCATTGGTAATTGCTTGAATTATCAAGAATGAGTAGATTTCGGGGGTTGTATTTTATAGTAAATATCGTTTAACTGACCTGTCCAAAGTTTTACAGTCATGGATGCCGAGAAAAGCACGAAAAACAGCGTGTTTTTTTTCAAACGGCGTCGAGCAGTTATTTTTATGTTATCTTTGTTTTTTTGCGATCGCCGTCCCGTAAAAATTCGGAATAATTACAGAATATCTAGCGCAATCATTTTGCTGGATGCCTAGAATCAATATTTACTTGCAAATGAGTAAGATATTTCCTAATAATTCGGTAGTAAATATTTTTGATATCTGCAAATGGTGTATTCTACCTTTAACCTGAACTACGGATTTTTAAAAATATTTTCGGACACATTTTCTTCCATGTGACCCGATTTCCACAGACTGTTTGATACTATTTAAAAAACGATATAATCTCATGTTTTATTTTTGTTTTTTGTTTTTTGGTGGCAGTTTATTGTGCTTTAATTTCTCCCGAATAGTCGATTATTTTCAATTATGAGGAGAAATGTAAAAAGTTGTAAAGATTACTGTGATGTTATAAAGGTGTAAACTTTGTAAATAATTACATGGTATTTGTGCTAATTATTATTAACTTTAAATCCAAATTTGAATTTCTTTGTCATCCCTTGTATTCTATTCTATTGTATTGCATGTAATGTATAAGTACAGGACTAATATTAATATTACTTAGGGTGTTTTTTAATCATGCAAGACACCCCTCCCCCCCCCCCCAAAAAAAAAAAGCGACACTTTTGTTTTTACTAAATTTTGCAGTTCTTTAAAGTTGAAGAACTACCAAACACAGGCACATTTCTGCAAAATGAAAAAGTACCTTGGTAACGTTTTCATATTTATTTTGTGTTTTTTTGCACACTACTAACCCCAAGACAAGAGTATCTCATAGCAGCTTGTATTTAAACATGTGGCATGATTATTTGACCTTCTGTTTCTATTAACGTAAACTGAAAAATGACACGCCCAAGTGATTTTAGGGATGCCGAATGTCCTGCCAATGATTTCTCTAAATATTCTCTGTCACTATTTCAAGTTCCTAAGACAGAGAAAAAAAGGAAAAAAAGTACCCCCCCCCCCCCCAAAAAAAAAAAAAATAAAAAAAAAAAATGACATATACATGTACATTTAATAGCTTTATAAATCATAATGGATGCATTGGGATAACTTCAAAGCTTTACGAACTAGGATGTTGTTTAAAGTTAGGTTGCTCACGCTTTTTCAAAATTCATATTTTTTTTTTTAAGGAAGACCATTTTATTTGTACTGTTAGGAATAAATTTGATTTTTTTTGCATTGGCCTTTACACATTGTTAAAAAGTGGTTTTTATCATTGTGCCAATTGTGCGCCCCTGTTCAGTTACACATGATCCTCACGAATTAGGAGCAAGAATTTGAATTTAATTTATTATATTTGGGGGGGGGGGGGATGTCTCAATCAAAAGCTCAGAACAAAAACAATTATCAATTCAATTTGAAAAACAATTTTTCAGGGTGCAAACCCCTAAAAGCACGGACACACCAACTTAAAGTAAAAAACAAATGGCCATGTAAAAATATTGTCCTTGAATATTTATTCAATAGATAGCTGAAGAATAAGAAGTGCGGATGGCCATGTAAAAATATTGTCCTGCATGCATATTTATTCAATAGATATCTGAAGAATATATAACTAGATAGGGTGGCCTTGTTGTAAAACTATTGTCCTGCATGCATATTTATTCAATAAATTCGGAAGAATATAATAACAAAGTCGGATGCGCGAGCGCGCGTACTGTTAACTGTGTACATAATTTTCTTGTTGTGCACAGACGAGCTACGCAGCACATACGATCAGTATTAAAGGTAGGATGCACCATTGGTAATTGCTTGAATTATCATGAATGGGTAGTTTTAGGGAGTTGTATTTTTTATAGTAAACATCGTTCAACTGACCTGTCTGAAGTTTTACAACCATGGATGCCGAGAAAAGCACGAAAAGAGGCGTCGAGTAGTTGTTCTTATGCTATTTTTGTTTTTACACGATCGCTGTCGGGCGATCGCGAATTTTTCTTTGTAAAATTCTATTTTTCGGAATAATTACAGGATATCTAGCGCAATCATTTTGCTGGATGCCTAGAATCATTACTTACTTTCAAATGAGTAAGATATTTTTTAATAATTTGGTAGTAAATATTGTCGATAGCTACAAATGGTGTATCCTGAATAGGGCTGTTGCCCTGTTTACGTGATTTTTTTTCAATTACAATTGTACGTATTTTCAGTATACGCACGCACCCACATAATAAAAGCAATTACCATATATAGTGGAGGACTTTCTTCTCTTCGGAAGAAAAACATTTGCACAAACAACGCTAGTAGATGCAGTGACGTGGTAGACATGATGTTTATTTAAAACCATTATTTAAAGGCATATTTCCACCACTTGGATTTAATAAGTATATAAATGCACTGTGGTAAACAATATTTTGTTGCAATTTGTGTGAGTTTCCAAAAATGAAGTGTTTTGCCTGTACTAATTTAGAGAAAAGTGTATTTTTGTTAATATTCGAGCACTTTCTTTTGGACTCGGTATTATCGCTGCAGCAACATTGGCAATTGAAAATATTGGCCAAATGAGCGTGTTTCCTGGCGTCTTTCAAATCAAATTTACTATCATGACTGGACCTATGGGTTTTTTTCGTATAAATTTATAAAGCGTTTGTTTGGGAATGTTCTTGCGGAATCTTCTGACCGAATTCGAACTTGAAGACTATGAGAAATTGCATAATGGGGCCTTGAGTTAAAAGCGTTCGCCGGCCGTGCTAAATTGATCCCGAGTCCCTGGCCGGTAGCCTATGTTTGAACAAGAGAACTGGCTTTGTTCGAACTAAACAGTAAAACTTCCTCGTTGGTTTAAAAGGAAAAATCTTGCCATTCGATTATTATTCTTCTCTCCTTTTAACGGTCCCTTTTAAGCTTTTAATCAATCAGTGAATTATGGCCTCCTTAATGTATCGGACGTGACATTCGTGAAATTGTCCCATCATGCATTCCCGCATCCGACACTCTTCTTTTGTTCGCGCCAGCGCGGTTTTTGTGTCATGCATGCGCTGGAAAACTATAGCAGAAAGTGGCGTAAACACTCGGAATCTACCACGTGCGCACTCGGGATGCCGACGCATTAACGCTCGACGTTGTCAAGGAATAGTGGACATTCCATGTCCCATCCCACGGTATTGTTCTGCCTCTTATCTTTAATTTTATAAAGAAACGAGACTTTCGTCTTCAAATTGATTTTCTGGGAAATTAACGCTGATGGTCCTTGTCCTTTGTTACTTCGAGTGGAAAAGCTTTGCCGATTAAACTTTGTTGCCAAATGTATAAGCGAACCGTATGTTGAACGAAACAAAACTAAAGCAAAAAGACGGCCACCGAGGGCTTGAAATCAGTTCAATTTGTGACTAAAGTAACGGTAATCTACCGATTTCGATTCTTAAATGACTGGTAAACGATCGAAACGTGTGCTCAAGTGAAAACGGCTTTGCTATTATAAAGCAAGATTCATTCTGATCCTAGCTGTGTGCCGAATCAAGCGACTCGAACTACGACCAGCACAGAATCACGCGATCAGTTGGTGCCGAAAGAGACTGGTAATTCTGACAAATTGTAAATGGTATTACAAAGCATATTTGTTTTTCTTAATGGACCTTTCTTGACGTAATCATTAAGGGTGTTTCTTGTATAGCAACTAATACATAATGTAATATCAGGTAAAAAGAAGAGAAAAAGTGGTGAAAAAAATGCAACAAAAATGGGGACTCCATTTGGGGCTATTGAAACCATGCATGGAGAAGTCTTATTTCTCCATGTTGAAACCAAGTTAATTTGACTTTTGACCAAAAATGCACAATCCGTCACTCTTAGACGGATTGGTAACCATATTGGTAATGATGGTAGGACAGGCGTGAAAATGGAGGTCGAACTATTAAGCTCATAATCTATACCATGGTGAACTAGTACTGTCCACAGGCTACGAACAGAAGCCCATAAAAGGATGTTTCGCCAAATGCTCTGTCAGTGAAGCTTCACTGAATCATTTTGCAAGTATAGGCCCTATGTAATATATAAATCAACCCTAAAAAGGGGGCTCTTAACGACGGTTGTTTCTTTTGTTATTTTCAGGATATAAACTTGAGTGTGGTCTGAAAGTTGAAAATGCACTCTAATTCACTAGTAAGAATCAAAACCATCACAGTCAATAATGGCACTCGAAAAGTTACTCGCCAATCTCGGAGGCACTTCTACACCGCAACTAATGTTTACGTGACTTGTCCTCCTTCAAGAGAAGGAGCATTAACAGGGAGGCAAACCTTAATGGCAAGGTCCATTTGCAAGTAAGTAATTGAGAAAAAACAATCACGAATGACCTTGCCGACATTGGGGTCGGGGACGAGTAATGAAATCATGCTGCAAAAAAAAATGAAAAAAAAAAAATTCAAACTTGGTTCTCTGATCACGAACTTTGTCTTAAGTCTTACACTACGTGTCTTCAAATGCTTCTTTGATTCCCCAACTCGTGTCAAACTAAATGTCATAGTTAATGTACATGTAATTGCATTACTTTTCTTCTATGAATGTAGGGTGCCGAGTGGATAAGAACACCAAACTCAAGCTCTGCCGTTTCTGTTCAGCAGAGTGTGGGTTCGTGTCCCGGTCGTGACACTTGTGTCCCTGAGCAAGACACTTAACTATAATTGCTTCTCACCACCCAGGGGTAAAATTGGTACCTGTGAGGGCAGAAATAGGGAATGTGATTGATTTAGCCTAGTGGCGCATATATTGCAGCACAGGCTGTATACTCCCCAGGGAGCTGAGATGGTTTAAGGATTGAAAATGGCCCAGTGACCAGGGGTAATAATGTTGGAAGCGCTTTGAGATGCTCTTCGGGTGTGAAAAGCGCTATATAAATCCAAGAAAAAAACCAACAAATATCAAAAACCGGCGGGGAGACTCGTGCATTTTCCTCGCTAATCGTCCATTGTATATTAAAGGTAGGATACACCATTGTTAATTAATTGAATTAATTGAATCATCAGGAATGGGTAAAACAAAACAAAAAATGGGTGGGGGGGTGTATTTTATAACAAATATCATTTAACCGACCTGTTCAAAGTTGTACAATCATGGATGCTGAGAAAAGCAAGAAAAACGGCGTTCGTTTTTAACCGACGTCGGGCAGTGGTTCTTATATGTTGTTCTTGGGTTTTTTCGCGATCACCGTCCGGCGATCGTGATTTGTTTTATAAAATTCAATTTTTCGGAACAATTACAGGATATCTAGCTCAATCATTTTACTGGATTCCTACAATCAATATTTTACTTACAAATAAGTAAGATTTTTCGTAATAATTCGGTAGTAAATATTGTCGATATCTGCAAATTATTTATCCTACCTTTAAACTCTTGTGTATAATGTGTGCAGAACAACCTTGCATGTCCTCTCTATCCTCATCTACTTGAAGAGAAAACAAGGTTCATGAGGAAAAAGCCAAGTCAACTGTTCAACAATAATGATCCACTATTGCCTATTTGGAATGTAGGGATCTAGGTTCGTACTATTTGGCATCTGTAGTTGATCTACATGACCCCCAATGATCCCCTCCAAACAAAACAAAATTAACAAAAAACTAACAAAGCAAACCCCTCCCAAATCCAACAGTCTGTGATATATCATCCTTCTGGAAGCCGTTAGAGCGCTAATGGTCAGATTGTTCCTAGTGCCTGTTTTTCACGTTTCGTTCCCAACTTCAGTTTTCCCGCCATACTTTGTTAATTTCAGGTTGAATTTGCGAAAGCCACACCCATAGCCCTTTAGACTTCCTAATTTAAATTTTAATGAGAGGTTCTATAGCCTTGAATCCCAATCATTCCCTTGGCGACTTCGACGGTTTAAATAAAGGAATCGTTATGTGCTTGGTTGGTCTTAAACAAGTACGTTTTTATTTTGTGCCCCCAAAATCGCGCATTGACCAGAAATTAAGTAACTCTTAGGACGATTTTAGGGCCTTCTGAGAAACATTCAGGAGAAATTGACCACAAATATGATTGGAATGTTTTACCCCCCTATATTTTCATTGGGCCGATTTCCCTTTACGGGATACGTACGCGAACGTCAACGCGAGCGCTCAAGTCATTTTGGCGGGAAACGTGCTGCTAAACCTCTATTTGTCGTCGGTTCAGTGCGTGACGCATCGCATATAGCTGCACTTGGCTGAACGAAATCTAGAATTTTATTTTCTTGGTATACAGCATTCACTGAGCTAGGGCACCCGTCTTTAGATTTAGAAATTATTTGCTGCTGCCAACGAAAACAAAAAATAACACACAAACAATGACAAAATAATGATTAGCAAATCGATATCGCGCACCACTCGTGTAAAAGCTAAGTTTATTCAATGTATTATCGGAAGCTTGCAATTACTCGGAGTCAAAATGCCTCACTGTGGCATGAGCCAATATCGCTTCTTTTGCTGAAAACCCAGAGCGCCCTCACTCTTCGTATCTAATTATTATTCCTAGCATACGGTTATATATTAATCGTGGGCGGGCATTAGTGGTGCCGCAGTGTGAGCTTGAAGTTGGCTCGAACAAGTCGCGTACGTAGGTTTGACCAGATCGCCGAATTCATAATCGACCGCAAGGTTTTAGAAGTTGTAGGCCTATCAGAATATAATGTTGATGACACCGAACCGAAACAAGGTGGCGCCTTCGCGAGAAATGGCGGGGTCCCGCGTACGAGGTAGCAGCGATGGGATAAACATAAGCCGTGGATCGATTAGCACCATCGGCACGGAGAAAAGACAGATGAAACTAGTCCTGAAGAATGCCACCGATGCCCACAGCGGCGATAAGGATATGGCTAAGATGCTAGCAGTGATCGTCATCCCTCTGGTGGCTCTGACGGTCATGTCTGCTCTCTCCCTGAACACCACCGTGTCTCAGCTCAATGATTCCAAATCCACTCTGGCAGCAATCTCTGCCAGCGACATAATGACACAGGTGATACTTTCCCTGCAAGTGGAGCGAGGGTTGACTGTTACGTTCCTCAGCAGCAACCGGACTGTGCGACAACTGTCCTACTTGCTGAGGGAGAAAAGGTCTCTCACTGATCAGGATATCTACCGACTAGAGACGCCGCCGGAGCTGCTTGTACAAGGCAAGACAGTTTCCACAAAGAACGGTCTAATCTCAGCTCTGAACATCTACAGAGAAACTGTAGACAGAACGTCGGTATCCATTGCCAATGTCATTACGTTTTACACCGACATCAACCACCAACTTATAATCGAAGCACTGAGCCAGAGTACAAATCTAAAAGAAGGGACGCTCTGGCCCCGACTCGTGTGTAAAAACGGTGTATTGCAGACGTCGGACCTGTACGGCATCCAGCGAGCTCTGGGCAGCAGCTTCTACACGGGCTGTTCCCTGAGCCCATCGAACCACGAATGGTTTCTGAATCTCGTGTCTAGCAGCGAGACGCAAATCGCAACGGTGTTCGCTTACTCGGGGGACGCGGCCACTCTGTACAAGAGCCTGGTGAACGCCAAAGATCCCGCCGAGTCGCAAATCAACGCCATGAAGCAAGAGATCATACGTGGAGAAAACCCATGCGAAACCAGGGGCGAGGAGGGGGCCAGGCTAATGTCCGACTACTGGTTTTATAACATGACCATCTTTGTGGACATTCTGGTCAACGTTGTCTTCGAGCAAACCAACTCTATTCGCGGTGACATCGACACGACCATTGCGGGTGCTGTTCAGGCTGTAGTGATCAACATCACCGTGCTGTCGCTTACCATCACCGTATCTCTGTCCCTCGGTGTCTTCCAGCTCGTGCAAGCCAAACGACTGCTTGGTAAAATCGGCAAATACGCTCACACCTTGGACAACAAGACCCAGGAACTGGCCACGGAGAAACGAACCACGGAGAAGCTGCTGTATCAGATGATGCCCCGCAGCGTGGCCGACCAGCTACGGTACAAGAGAGAGCTGATTGCAGAGGAGTTCAGTAGCGTTACCATCTACTTTAGTGATATCGTCGAGTTCACCAGCCTAGCTGCACGAAGCACACCGATGCAAGTGGTGACTTTGCTCAACGATTTGTACTGGTAAGTTTACACTACCTAGCTTCAAGGCGATGGTTTATATCGAACACGTCAAAATCTGTCCACTGTTTACTTTGAACAAAGCCACAACTTAATTAAAGCACAGGTGGTTCTACCAATCCTCAAAAGCAGACATGAATTTGCCATTTTAAAATCGCAATAAAGTGAAATTAACCGTATGCAGCGATTCAGCGAATCATTGGGCTTTAGCCCCACCTAAATTGTTATCTAGCCCCACCCCCCTCCCCTTCCCCCCAAAATAGCGAAAGTTAGAAGTTGACGTCACGTGCTAGCCTGGCCCCTAAAAGATTGGCTCTCGATTGCTTGGGGGTACAGTACAGTACTGCAACATACTTTCTGTACTGTATTTTGTCGTAATTAATAGGTGACGTTTGGTGCGATCTTTACATTTAGGACAGTATCTCTTCCTTTCTTTAAACTCTATTTTTATTTCTACACGGCTCTAGCTGATGTCATAATTATGTCATCGGTATCATTGTTTTTCTTGTGGGGACGTCAAAAATGATGCCTATATAATTATATGTACCTAACTTAAATTTTCTACTTGGTACAAACCGTTATATATTTGCCAGTTTTTTGCGTCACACCTTTTTTTTTTAGAGAAAGGGTATATCATTTACATTCTGCTGAGTGAAAAGTACATGTATTTATGTATTTAACGTTACATCTGTTGTGTCCTACCCCAGCATGTTCGACAACTGTATCGACATGTACGACGTGTACAAGGTGGAGACGATAGGCGATGCCTACATGGTGGCCTCGGGACTGCCCGAACCTACGGCCAATCACGCCTGCGAGATCGCCTACATGGCGCTAGATCTACTACAGGAGGTTAAACTTTTCCGGATCCCGCACCTTCCTATGGAATGCCTCAGTCTCAGGGTCGGCTTGCATTCAGGTGAATAATATAGGGGAAACTTGTATTGTGTCAGGATGACGGGGGGGGGGGGGGGGGGGTCTGTCGCCCTCTACTGTCCGAACTCTATTTCGTCCGCTTCGTTAGTCATAATTTAATCACCCCACCATATTTATATCCAATCTCTTGTACAGGCTCGTGTGTAGCTGGAGTTGTCGGATTAAAGATGCCTCGATACTGTCTCTTCGGGGACACCGTAAACACAGCGTCGCGGATGGAGTCTACGGGCAAAGGTGAATGTACTATTATTGATTGACAAAATGACGTCTATAATTATTTCAAGCATTGGATGTTTCCAAACCCCAGCTTCGTCTCCGTTTTGGCTTGTTTCATGCGGTTTGGCAATGGGGAACATGTAGACGGAGCCACACCTGGAGTTTGGGTGGGATTTGATGCACTATATAATATTATAGAGACATATTATAGGTAACTCAATAATAGATCAGTTTCTTGGTAAATCCATGTACGCACGCGCATAAATAGACCGGGAGGCAAGAAGCGAAATCGGCCCATTAAAATTAGGAGTCTATAAAATTTCGTCATTTTTTCTCAATTTCTCCAAGATTTGCCTGAAATCTTCATTATAGCATAGAGAGTGTTCCTTTCTCTATGATTATAGGTATTACTTTCTGGTCTTTTGTGGTACAAAATCAAAACTTAAAAAATGATTTTGTCCCGTGCATGCGCACGAGGTCGAGGGAAATCAGCATGGCTCCTTTCCTCCACGATCGTGAGTCAAAGAAAATACTGCGACTTTTGGGGGGTACCATTCACCATATTGTCGGCAGAATCAAAGGCACTGGATCACGACACGAATCACAGCTTGCGTTGGCACAAATTTCTTTATATGTTTATCGAAACGGGAAAAAAATATCAGCTCTAAAATTGAAAACCACTGTTTACGTCATATCTTGTTTTCCAGCTCCAAATGGAAAATCTGACAGAAAACTTGACCTGAAATTGCATGATGCATGAGGAAATTGGATTTATAGATGTGAACTATGTAGGGTATACGGGTGGAATCTTTAAGTCCTAACCCATATAGACAGTGCTTTTATAGTTTTAGTCGTGCCTGGTTGGGCGCTACACGCATACCGCGGATTGAACGTGCAGTGCATGCACTTACCGCCGGATTTTCAATCGAGACGGTTTTCCGGCGAACCAAGATCCAAAACTAATTCGGCCTCCAACAACGATATAATTATTAAAAGAAGGAAGGGATATAACGGGAAAATATCTACTCTGGCTTGGCTCCGGCTCTTTGGCGCCAGAAGACGAATTACTTATCATGTTATAACAAAAGCGAAATCACTCGATAGAGTAATATCATAACCCCTTAGTTATATCCCAGGGGAATAATGTGTCCAATTGTATTTTGGGACTTGCATTAAATCGATTTTAAAGTAATCAAAATTAATAACATTTTTGATTTACAACTACAACCTTGGACGATTCTCCCTAAGCCACCGATCAAGCGTATATATTTACCTTGGAGAGTCCCCTTATCGTGTCTTGTATAGTCAACTGGTGCTTCAAATTCGAAGTTATAGCCTAAGGCTTAAGGAGAATTTTAATATCAAAACACTTGAAGATGCGTCTGATTCCGGCGAAACTAGGAAGAGAGTATTGGGATCCGGACGCAGCACTTTGCGTTCACAGTTAAAGATGTAATTGTTTCCGACTAGCAAGGACATCGACTCACGTTGGGTTGTTTATTTGTTTGTTAGTCTGGTATTTATTTATTTAATTGAATATTCCACAGACTGTACTCATTATAAGGCGTGCCGATAATTTGCTTCGTTATTGGCCGCTCGCGAATCCGGCATGGCAGGGGATGATTTATCTCATGGGGGCGCCCTTGCATGGTGACCCCCCCCCCCCCCCCTACCATATGCATTGACGCATTTCCGACCATCCACTAACCGGAAAACCCCTCAAAACGCGTATTCTCGGAATAGAAACGTAAGTCAAAATGGCTGACTACAATAAATGTGACTACAATAAATGTTCAATTTACAACTCCTCATACCAAGTGTCCGAGTATTCTAGTCTCGATTATTTCATTTTATTTCGTAAAATTGGCTATTAAAAGACGCATCTTATTTTACGAAGACACGTTGTTACTTCTGACGTGTTTTAAACCACTGTCAAGGTAGTTGCGATATGTTTAACGCATCGCAAGTTTCGTAAAATGGAAAGTACGACACGTCGCGAGATGCGACGCGTACTTCGTAACTCGAGTTGCGACACGTCGCAACGTTTAGTGAAATCGGGGGCAGGTACAATAATTTTAATATTTTTGGGAAGTTGAGGGAACTTCTTTTTTGGCTCGCCCTGTATAACATAGAGCTATACGGATCCAGATAATTCGCGTTATTCTATCCAAAGTTCTAAGGCTGTAGAAACCATCTGAATTGCTGGCGTTTGCCTCGTAATCAAATTCTATTATTGTCTTTTTTTCAATTTTGTATTTATTTTAAATAAATTGATTGCCATATGTAAACCCGGTTTGCTGCTGCGGATATATTGTCCATATAGACATAAGCCCTCGAATTCACAATGTTTGTTTCGTTCTTCTTATTCGCTGCCTCCAGAGCTAGGCGGGGGTAGATAAGTGTACGTGTGACGACTGGACGACTGTTCATTGACCCTGGCAGTCAGTGCTATTGTGTTTAATGACTATATACCTCAAGTCGCAACGTTAAAGAACGGGCTAAATCCGCCACAATAATTGATGAAACGACTTTTAGTGAAGAGCCATGCATTCATATTTATAGATTAGGATGTGCACTCAAGGACTACGTTAATTGCATAATACAAAATATACAAAAAAACCGAATAGTGATGGATCACCGCTATATACTTAGGATAATCGGCTGTTTAAAGGGATCGTATACGTTTGGTAATTGGAAGACAATGTTTGTTTCAATCCTATATAGTTATAGATATATACCATAAAAACTAACCTGTACAAATTTCATTTCAAAAGGTGATAGCGATTTTGAGATATTGCCGAAAATCTCGAGCGGTTATGTCAATTACGCAGGAAGAATAATCTGCATTGGAATACACAATATAAGAAACGTCACCGCAGTAACGCTTCTCAGATTCAAATTGGGGATACAAAGTGATATCTTTTCCCATAACCGCAGTACTTCGAAGTGAACAGTTTCTAAAAATGCATTATACTATCCAAAGCTGCTGTACTTCTTACCAAGTAAGTTTGTATTGCCATTAATTTTTGGAGTAATTACCAAACGTATACGATCCCTTTATTACATGAACAAACATTTTAATTTTGTTGTTACCTTCTTACTTTTGTTGGCAGCTCAGCAAATCCAAATCAGTGACGCAACTAGGGACGAACTGATGATCAATAAAGCGCTCCACAAGATTAAGAGAAAGTTCATCATCGTCCCCAGGGAAGCTACGGTAGTCAAGGTATTAAACACATCAGCGCCCAGTTTATGTCCAGTATTTCGGTTTTTTTAACCAGTTGTGCGCAGGCTTAATGTGCGTTAAATCTTCCTCTTTTGAAAGATGCTAAAAGTCTTACATCAAACCCAGTCTCATCGCTGAATGACCTCAAGTTGTGGGTAAACATGGGTGGCCTATACAAACGGACAGGCATGATATCAAGATACCTTGATTTTTGGCCGTTGTAGCTCAAGACCTTGTTTTGTGAAGCGAAGTCGGAGGCCCTTCCTCACTGAGAAATAACCAAACCGCTCCCGCAAAATTGACATGGCGTGGTTTAGCTAAAACCGCACAAAATGGAGATATATAGGTGTAATGTTTCTGCTAGAAATATTCCCCACCCATTGCTATAAGTAGTTTTGGCCCTTGGGTATAAATATGCTTGTCCGTACAGTCCGTTTTTGTGGACCGCCCTGTATAGTGTTCCCAGAATACTGAATGTATTTTTAGTACTCGAAGACAACAGCTCACGAATCGTCTTCCTCATTCATTGCCACCGTAAGGGGTTCAATAATACATGTAAATGTACACGCTTAAAACTAAAGTGTTGAATCAACCTTATAAGTGTGCGGTCAGTGACTACTCTTTAAAAGGTGGGATTTCAACCATAAAACTGTTGAATTCAACACTCAATGTGTTCAAATTCAACAGTTTTATGGTTGAAATCCCACCTTTTAAAGAGTAGTCACTGACCGCACACTTATAAGGTTGATTCAACACTTTAATTTTAAGCGTGTACGTGTTATTGGGTATTTATAGCTTTCACCGCTAAAGGTAAATGTTGAGCTTAACCCCCCCCCCCCCCCTCCCTTGTTTGGTTTGGCTTGCAGGGCAAAGGAGCCATGCAGACGTTCTGGCTGACGGAAGAACCGCGTGAGGATCTTCGGTCCGTCCAACATGTGGTCGTTTCGCCTGTTGTGCCGGAGGTGATTGACTGAGCGCGGCGGGCTCAATGTTTTGTGTCACGAACCCGCTATCGATGCGCGCGTGTCGCTTTACGAGATTACCATAATTATAGACGTATTTGATTGTATCTACCAAGGAGCAATCTAATTATTGTTACATTATGATAGTACATGTACCTGTACCTATCATCATCAGCCACTTTCTGAAAGACCACAGACTGTGCAATAAACCTCGACCGCAATTTGGAGACAAAGAGTTTTGCAATTGCATGATGAGAAAACACACGCGTTGTATAATGATTTCCTCGCATAATGATACGATAGTTATAAAAATTTCCACCGTCATAGGTATTGGCGGTATTACCATGGACTGAATGAAGTACGAATCGGCCGCTGAAACTCGGTTCATGATCGGTTGCTAGTATGTGTTGCATGATTCAGCACCCCAGACTTAACAACCGTTGAGTTTCAAGAAAATGGGTCCAGGAGCTAGGCGCGGTTCTACGGGGGGCTTTAGCCCCCTCAACCCCACCCCCCCTTCCAAAAAGAAACATGCAATAAAAGGTATATGCTGGAAAATGCGCATACTGGATCTGCAAAAAGTTAAAAGTTGACGTCACTGCAAAGACTCTAGCCCCCCTGAAAATATTGGCTCTAGAACCGCGCCGGCCGGGAGCTAGATAAATATAAAAACACAAAATACTATACGTGGCCGAAATAAATACAGGAATACATATTTGGTTGGCCGGTTTTAAACGTCGGTTTAAAACTGGCTCATGGGCCTGGACGCGATTTCATGAAACTCATCTTTATTTTTCAATTTCATGTTTACATTGGTACCAGTTTAGGCAGAGATATTGACGGCAATCATGCCAGCGCGTGTTGATTTTACTTGAACATCTTTGGTCGAATGTTGCTATTAATTATTTTTACCTAAAGAAGAAATACGTATTATGCACATTGCACAAGATTGTGTCACAAAGTTACGGTGAAACTATACAGCAACTTTCTAAACGTCATAAAAAGTGCAATTTTATAATCGGGTTATATAGTATACTTTATAGTATTCTACGTTCTATTGATGTAAACATATTAAATTCTATATTTTTGTCGCTAGATTTTCTACTCTAGAGTGTGTGAACGTCTTCAAAAATGGACAAAACTCATTTCAAGAAAGAAATTGTGACTTTGTTCATCGGTGTGGATAGTTAACCCGCTTTTACTTTTTACTCTGCAAAATTACTTAAACAAAACGTTTCAATTCACCTGCAAGTTAGTATTACGTGAGTGCAATTACATTAATAGAATAGAACAAAATATGGATATAAAATAAAAACGCTGACTACACATTAATATACCGATTTCGTATGGACCCCACCCCTGGAACAACTGACCAATCACAGTGATTTTGGTCCGACAAAATTGCCGCCATTTTGTCTGTCATTGCACACTTTTGTGGATTTAACTTTTTGTACCATTACAGCCCGATTTAATGTAATGCAAGTGATCGGTAATGCACGTGTCAGTTCAGTTGCTATGGTGGGTGAGTTCAGTTGCTATGGTGGGTGAGACGGCCAGCGAAATTATTTTCCCCACTATGGGAAAGGGTAAATGGGCGTTTCTACACCCCTCGCGTCATGATTATTCAGTAGTTTCAACAATAATGCTAAAATATATTGTTATTGCTCAGTCAACTAGTTACACGTAGGCCAGAGGTACATTAAAGCACTTAGAAAAACGGCTTCTGTCGACCTCTCCCAGTAGTCAAGTAGATAATGGGTTAGGTTATAGATCGTAAGATTGGGGTTCGAGTTCTCATGGGTTCGATTGTGCTCATTTTTCATTGACTATTTTTGTATTGTAAGTTTATTGTGGGATGAGTTTAATTTGAGGGGAAGCAAGGTTCTAAGAACCTAAGTGTCTTCCATTCAGTGTGGTCTAGACACGCCCAGTTATGATAATTGGCCTTTACCATGTTGGGAAAAAAAATCACGCAGACGGCCACAGAGCTTACGAGGTTTATAGCGCCCTCTTGAAATTCAACCACTAAATGTTAAACGAATGTATTATTCAAAGCACGTCCATGTCAATTGAAGGTAGTAGAATACACCATTTGCAGATATCGAAACTTTTTACTATCGAATTATTAGGAAATATCTTACTTATTTGAAAGTAAATAATGATTGTAGGCATCCAGTAAAATGATTGAGCTAGATATCCTGTAATTGTTCTGAAAGATTTTCATAATAATTCAAGCAATTACCAATGGGTGTATCACATTCTCACCTTTAATATATACTATTTAAAAGTAGGCACAAGTAATAAATATATTTCAATCGAGTGAATAATAATGTTCAAAAATGCGAGTAATTTATGTTTTTAACAAAATGAGCCACTGAAGATTCTTTAGAAAATGTCAAAGGTTTTGAAATTATAATATATTTATTTGCACAAAATACAAAACATTAAAATATTTTGTATGAAATAAAAGACAACATGTTTAAAACAGGGGTCAGTAGACACAAATTATTTGAGAGATGTGAAAGTAATTACTTTTAAGGAATTCTTTGTCTCAATTTTTGTCAATACAATGCAACCCTTACCATAACCCCAAGATTTTTTAAACATTGTTTCAAACTTTGAGAAAATGTGAACTTTGTGAACACTTTCCAACACGACATTTTGGCAAATTTGCAAATTTAAAACAAAAGTTGTCTCAACACTAAGTCTAAAAACCTGCATAACTTAAAAGAAAAACAACAATAATAATATAACCCAACTATTAGGATATGATGAGTACCAATAATTATTCATCAACAAATGTACATTATTTTTTAGTTGCGATAATCGTAACCCTCCATCGACGGTCGAAGACCGGTCTTCGACCGTCGATGGAGGGTTACGATTATCGCAACTAATTATTTGTGTATATATATATATATTTTTTAAATACTCAAAATAGGAGACGAAAGACATCGGAAGAAAGTATTACATAAAACTGCCATTGTCACTCGCTAATACAGTATACATATATAGGGGGGAGGGAGTCAATCAAAATCCCCCTAGAATCTGCCACTGCATCTCTGACAAGTTCATCGGCTGCACCCTCTTGTCTTCAAGAACGAAGCGAGACAACCAGCTGTTCCTCAGCCTCCTTGGACATCCAGCCCAGGAGCCGCAAGATACGCGAGACGTAAATGGTCACCA
The DNA here is from genome assembly GCA_037893245.1 of Crossaster papposus. Taxonomy (NCBI): domain Eukaryota; kingdom Metazoa; phylum Echinodermata; class Asteroidea; order Velatida; family Solasteridae; genus Crossaster; species Crossaster papposus. The sequence continues at coordinate 244,682 of JBAIAA010000534.1, read as the reverse complement.
AGTTGCCGAGGTACGTCCCGCTGTAGACAGACAAAGATTGAAAATTACGCCTTAATTTCATTTAATTTTCCCGATTCTACATTTATAAAATAAAAATAAACGACTCCATTCAATTATTCTTCCTAAAAAGAATATCAAGAGGTTAGTTCACTCACCAAAGTCTCAATTCCAAGATACCCCGGCGATAGTAACCTTTGACCTTTCCCACAATGCTCTGCTGTTGTGATTGGCTCAATGATGACTGTCTGGCAGCACTAACAAGGAGTTAGAAAACAGAAAACAGAAATGTTTAAACAGAAAGATTGTTTAAAGATAGTTAGTTGTACATTTTTATCGTTTGAAGCAGCAAAAGTTCTCAAAACCTTAAGAATGGTGCTTGACATTTAACCTGATGTTTTATCTCTGTGAATGCTGTATCCTCCGAAAAAAATAATGTAAGATTTCGATTTGGATTTCGAACAGACTAACTACTAGTAGTACTAATAGAAATTATTTAAAAAAATGCATCTTTGCACTTCTTTTATTATTTTCTTCAAAATGACAATGTCAGAAAGAATAATTTGACAGGGAGTTTAGAGTCATTTTTATTTTTACATCAAGTAAGCTTTTGAATAATAATTTGGTTGGTTACTTTTGGGATAGTTGCAAAATGTATACTGTGGACCCATGGCCTACAGATCGGTGAGGCAAACACCCTGGACCATCAGACTTACCACCTTGCCATCACTGTGTATCTATCCACAGACATTCCCAGCTCCAGGTTTATTGCACGGACGGTGTTTAAGTTCCTGCAGGTCATGACAATACAAATATTACAACCAATTTGCATTTAGATGGACGTGGAGCCCTCGGTATAACAGAATGGCAGTTCATCAGGTACAACACGTTTGTGAGCTGGGATACTGGCAAAATGAGACGGAACTGGGCAGAGGTTGAAATGAGGGTTCTCAGGTATTAGAAAAGAGGATGCAATTCTTACAACGCTGTACTTCAATCGGGTATTCCATTAACAGGTGACGAGTTTTATACATGTGATATAGAAAAAGGCCAATTGTTTTCATTTTATTTCATTACTTCCACTACTTTCTTAACAAAATATGGTTAGTAGTCATAACAAGTTGACAATTATAAATAAATAAAGAAATACCCCCCCAAAAAATCATACATTTGTCATTACTTTGCCGTTTTTCTCCATTATGCCCTGTGCCCAGTTCCGTCTCATTTGGCCAGAATGCCTCACATTTGGTGCGTTTTGTTTGCTACTTTCTACCTTATGACGAGCAGCAATGAGTGAGGCATTTGCCTCAGCACCGTCATGATTTGATCAAAGTCCTGTTTGCCCATGTATTCCTTCTCGGTCAGCCTAGAGCTCAACTTGTACGGACGCTGCGTCATTATCTCGGCAAAGGTTTTGATATCTGACAACGTACAAAACAAAAATGAAAACGTAGAAAATAGACGGAAGGTTTTAATTATCAATGCATTTGTTTTAGGTTGCGTGTTCGGTTGTGTGTACGGACAATCTGTACTCTCTGTGGACCTGCGAACAGAAGACGTCCACAGAATGCGGGAAGAAGTTACGGTCTTGTGGACTTGTATGTGTCCACAGTTCGTTTCGCTCTTTGTAAAAAATGAAAAAATGGGGTCAGAGTAAGAGTTATCCATACAAGAATGAAGGGCAACTTCTAAGAGGCCCAAAATTAAAATTTAAGTTTGAAAAAGTATTCTGGATGCGAGGAAAACAAATGAGTATTTAGCTAAAGTTTTCCACAGTAAGTATGGAATGCAAGACTGTTCAGTTGTTTTGTTGAAAAAAAACAGTTTTAATTTTGAGTGTGTGATGTGCAATAAATTGAATAGCTCCCATGCAAAAACTGTGAATCCATGTACCTAATTCTTAATGCCAACTCTGGTGCCAAGATAAAAATCAATAAAGGAATTGGTTGTTCCCCCCCCCCTTCCTTTTAAAAAAACCCAGCCTACCTTGAACACCCAGTTTGGCAGCGCTGATCGCCATGCCATCCTCATCCTGGCCAATCAAACATCTCCAAAACTCACATAAAGCCAATCTATGACTGTTCATAGAAAATAAATGGAATACTATTATATACACAAATTATTTGTTTGTTTGGAAATCTATTGATCTAGCAATTTTGATGACAAACATGTGCTAATTTGTTTTCCTATGTTGCTTTTGAGAACTTGTGGGGACTTGTGGGGACTCGTGGGGACTCGTGGGGACTCGTGGGGACTCGTGGGGACTCGTGGGGACTCGTGGGGACTCGTGGGGACTCGTGGGGACTCGTGGGGACTCGTGGGGACTCGTGGGGACTCGTGGGGACTCGTGGGGACTCGTGGGGACCCGTGGGGACCCGTGGGGACCCGTGGGGACCCGTGGGGACCCGTGGGGACCCGTGGGGACCCGCCGGGACCCGCGGGGACCCGCCGGGACTCGCGGGGACTTGTGGGCGCATTTAAGGACTTGTTGGGACCTAAAAGATCTTGTGAGGATTTGTAAGGACTTCACTCTAACACTGGGCTGTTTATACCTGTCCTCTAGTTTCTGGTAGAGACCGTGATCCAGGAAGACTAGCCTGGCTTTACCATCAGCACCTTTCTGGACAAACACTGATGAAAGAGAAAACCATGTCTTGTCCATAAGGATAAATGTGCCGGTGTATAGCAATAAAAAATGCACGCTGTTCTTGCCACCCCACTAATTTTTCCTCATTCACTCCAAACATTTAAGAACAACCATTTCAGACAGGCCTTCCCGAGTCGTGACCAAAGTGAAATTATCCCCCGTGATTTGATTTAAGTACATGAACAGTTTGACGTTTGAAAGAGTTAGAATTGAAACAACATAAAACGATCTACTGTTTTGCAGTTGTTACAAAATGCTTGATGGAAAATATTTCCCATAAATTTGCCTTTCCAAAACAAAAGTTTGTTGAGCTTCACCTTAATTGCGTCTTACCATACATGATTCAGCGCAACTCGAGAATGCAAGCCTGGGTTTACATGGGTAAATTATCTCATGGGTCTTTCCATAAATTTGGGTTAGGGTTAGGGTTAGGGTTTTCAGTATAAACAGGAATGAAAAAAAAAATTGAAAAAGTTTTAATATTTGAAACTTTAGGTTTATTATTTGAAACTTTCAGTTCGACCCGGCCCAACAGGTATTTGAAGAAAATTGTGCACACCGGTTTAATATTTGCATCGTTCAGTTTAACTCATTAGCACATATACATTGTATTACATTGTACTCGTTCTCTGTTCAATTTATACAATTTACAGTGCAAGGGCAGTTTGGGCAATACAGTGAGTGACATGCAGAGCTGTTTTGGGCGGTACAGGCGCTAATGGGCTATTAGTTAACCAGTTCGCGCCGGGATTATTTTAACATCGCCGAGCCGACGGGCGGGATTATTTTTAACGAAACTCGATCCGAAGCGTGTTCAGGCCGATAGTGCTGGGTAGCACACCCACGCATTTCCGGCCTTGCGCGCTGCTGACATACATTTCCGAACTTGAACTTGGCGTATTTATTCGTCATCCGTTTTGAATTTGGGAAAATTTTTGCGTTTATATTCGTCATCCGGCGCGAACTGGTTAATAACAAAAACATGCCGACAAACTTCTTTCCACACTGCAAGCCCACTGTAGCCTTGATTCGACTATTGACACTCGCACTCCTTCTACCACTACTAACGTACCATTTCCTGGGTGGGGGTCACCATGCACAAAGCCCGAGTGGAAAATCTGCTCGCTGAAACCTCGGATAAGCTTTGAATTGACCTAAGTGATTCGAAGAGGCAAACTCTTTACTGTAATGCACGGGCCAATGGCATGGAACTGCTAAAATATACTGAAGAATTTGCTAAGAATTGTACAAAATATTTACAACGTCAAAATAGGTTATTAGCCAAATTGTCGTGCAATGTGCATGGGCGTCGACCACTTCTTAGAAGTATGTATTTCCTTGTAGATTAATCCGAGCCTGGAGCATGAAGCCCCAATGGCATGTGTACGCTTTTATATACAAAAAAAAGTGTAGAAAAAAGTAGAAAATAGTCGAAATTTTCAGAAAAAAACTAGATAAAGTAGGAGCAAAGTTAAAAAAAAAATAAAAAAAAATAAAATTGTAATAAAAGATTACGTAAAAGCCTGAATACTCAAAAGCAATGAGATACATGAATATGAAATTAGCAGCTTCATGCAGTGCTGGTATTCATGATGAGCACAGGATGAGATGTTTACAAACTTACATCGGCGGGTGACAAGCCCATTCGTATTATCCCTTCCTTGTCGTTGACTTTACAACCGTGCACAAATTCAGCCGTTAGAACCCTCTGCCGAAGACAAAAAGGAGTCAAATTAATTTCCTTATTTTTCAACATCGAACAGTTTATTTTCGTTTTCAGCTAGAGACCTGCATGTACTTTAACCCGTACTCCCTTGAATTTTTTAGGAATAATTTGATAACTCTAAAATGATAGCCTGAACCTAATTTTCCTGTTTTCAGGTTGACAAACCTTAGTGGTGTACTGCCATATCACCCTCGGCACCGATACAAATCTGAGATGCTCCAGGTCGCGTTGGCATCGCTCTCCATTCCTTCCTTCGTGCTCAAAGTCCAACTCGCACTTCAAGTCATCCTTAAGAACCTAAAGTACACCATGACATGAAAAGGCTAATGAGCTACTTGGCTATGGCTGACAATTACACACGTTCCTATAGGAAGAGGCTTTAGTCGTACAGCCAAGTAATTCGGGCGTGGCTTAATTACCTGTAGGACCCACTTGAAATTGAAGGAAGGATGCATCCAGCTTATCAGGTCGAGTAGTAGCTTCAGTGTCCCAATGTCACTGTCGTAACGGTCTCTCAGATCAATGTACTGCACCTAATGAGACAGACACAAATGTGTTTGCATCAGTTCATTGAAAACAATTTGCCCTAACGTACCCTTCCAAATCTTTGAGAATCCATCAGGAAATTTAGGGCAGTTAATTGGGTCTTTCTAGTCCGTTTGAAATTTTTACGAGATCAAATTAAAGTAATAGTCATACTAGTTTTGGTCGAAGACCAAGTTTGAATTTTGTTGTGAACCCATTAAATGAAGTCTAACCAATGTGGCAGTAGATGATGATGATGCTATCGACAAGATAAATTTAAAATTATTTTTGCGAACTCCGACACAGACAGAGAAATTCTGTGGACGTTGCCCGTGCCCAGGCACAGGATTGTTTTTTACGAACCTTGATCTGAGATGGGTTCAGGCCAACATCTGTGGGTAGAACACTCTGATAATTTTGGCTTTGTTAGCTGCGACCCGGTTGCTGACAGATATTTCTGGCCTTACTCGTGACGTGTTTATCCGTCATCCGTTTTGAATTCCTAAAAAAAACTTTGCTTGTCTACAAATGTCCTTATAGATGCAAACTGGTTTAATTGAATGTAGCATTTTGGACAGAACATACACAACAAAGTGCAAAGTAGCCGTGAACAAATCTAAATTCAACTATATGGCTGGGTTTTTTTTCAGGCCTATTTTTACCTTCACAGCCACCGTTTGGTTGTCGTGGGTGACCGCCCGGTGCACTTGGGCAAGACTTGCTGCAGCAATAGGCTCCTTATCAAACTCAGCAAAGAGCTTGTCGGGCGTGACCCCAAATTCCTCCATAAAGAGTCTATTAAGCTGCGAGAGATTCAAACATCCATCAGTAACAATGAGCTAAGGTTCTGGGAGTATAAGGTTCTGGGAGCTAAGGTTCTGGGAGCTAAGGTTCTGGGAGCTAAGGTTCTGGGAGCTAAGGTTCTGGGAGTATAAGGCTCTGGGAGCTAAGGTTCTGGGAGTATAAGGTTCTGGGAGCTAAGCCGCCTAAGGTTCTGGGAGCTAAGGTTCTGGGAGTACATTGTATAAGGTTCTGGGAGTATAAGGTTCTGGGAGTATAAGGTTCTGGGAGCTAAGGTTCAGGGAGTATAAGGTTCTGTGATAGCATTCGGTCATCGTTCAACTGCAGCAACAATGCACCGACCTCGTTTGGACGACGCACCAGGGAGCAGTCTTCCAACTTGTGAAGCGTTTCTACGTACTCGGTCGGCAGGATGTGATTGAACGTGGCCAGGCCCTGGCCCAGCTTGACGTACAGGCCCCCGCACTTGATGCAGCTGTAGAACAGACGGTCGGCCGCGCGCTGGTGACAGGCCGCCAAACGGGTACCGTGATCTGGATGTCCCTCGTCCAGCCAACGAGTCGACCACCAGTAGCCTATAGAGATCGTCAGCCCTACGGATACTGAACTGCAAATATTCAACAAAATGAGTCTTAGCCCAGACAGTGTTGAACAAAAATCTAAATAAAATCAGGCTAAATTTTACCCACTTTTTTTAGTCAATACAATTTTCCAACACTGATATGAGGCTTAAAGAAGAGGTTCTCAGTACTTTACCAGCCAAGTTTGAAGTCTCAAATAAATTTTGAAGGAGAGTAAAACCACATTATTTCAAGGCGTGTTGGACTGGTTTGCTTCATGTGCCAGTATATTGTCTTGTTTTGTATGTTTTCAATACCTTAACCCTAACCATTTAAGAGGTATTCTGTGAGTTGCCTTCTACACGCATCAGATTGCATCATATGTCAAATTGTCAACCTTGCTCACTGCAAGAGATTCATCAGGTCCACCTGCTGCACTTTGTTGCGTGTGGAAGGGTTAGGGTTAATAAGTTTTGGAACTCTCATGCACAGTCTTGAGAGTTCCAAATTGTCGGACTCTAGTCATGAACTCGATCCACTATGTAAATGCAACAGAGTTGCTTAGCCTAAAATGAACCGGTAAGATACTGTTGTATTCTGCTGCTTATCAGGGTTGATTTGTTCACATAATTTGTTATGGTGCGACTCTGGAACATGAGCGATTGGAGCATAAATATGACAGATGCTTACTACAGAAACCTCTTGACACCATTCAGCAGCAAGCCTATCCGTCTTCGTTGTCCCCGATCAATGTTCAAATACACCAGGCCACCCAGCAAACCTGATGAGCCTACTCCCACCAACCACCGTGACGGCAGTCTAATTCTGGACTTCGATCGTCCGGATATGACACCTTGACTGGGTGACGCGGATGTGCCAAACTGGTTGATTCTTGAGTATTTTAGCCTCAATGGAGGAAGGTTTCGTGGGCAGTGAGTTGGTAGGAATGGTTGCGTGGTCAAATATGGCCTGGTGACTGTGCGTTGAGGGATACTTGTATTCGTAAGCCAGTGGCAGAGAGCTGTAGGTATTCTGCAGCCAGCCATCATGGCCATTGTTTAAAGTTCACGACGATACCATTCGAATTCAGCAAGAATTTACTCCTCAAAACTGCAGGAGAAACTAAAAGAAAAAAAGTGCTTATTTGTTTGTTTTAGCACTGACTTATGAAGTTATATTTTACAAAATGAAACATTGTTTTTTTCTGTTTCAATGCCTAAATTGAACTAGGCTAGGCATATAGTAGGCCTATACTTTTGAAACACGATTTCTAGCCGAAAGGATTCACAATTAATTCACATTTAATTTTATTTATTTATTAACCACTTTAACAGCGGATGAACCACCAATAACAGGAATGGTTTTAATGAAAACACTTTTTAGATAAATGTAAAACTAACACAAATACTGCTGTACCGGCTATAGTATAAACATTGAGGTGTTTCCTACCTAGTCCTAGGCCTCCATGCCATGGTATAAATATTTGGGCCTTTTTTTAACATTTTGTCATTTAAGACAAATTTTTTAAAAAAGCCATTTTGCACTAAATAATTATACGTATACACGTATGATGACATTTGAGAAAAAAATGGCAAGATTAAATAGGCCCTCCCCTCCCCCTCTCTTGCATAACAAAATGCAATTTACTTTTAACATGGACTCGGAGGATCACCACTGATACATCACGACCACGTGGAGATCATGTTCTGCGTGATGGCGCCACGCATTGTGACTGCTAATTGGTTATAGCGACCTCTGTTGGTGGACGACCCCAAGTTGTCTTTTTGAATTTCTGGCTTCGCCGTCGTCTTTGGCTTTGAGCGATTTTAGGCTCCCAACTGCAAACAACTCCTGGACCCCAGTTACATTTTAGTGCCTGTTGTGCTTTAGAATCATTCAATCTGTTGATATGAATATAAAAGTTGGAATATTTCCTCTTGCTTCTATTTTTATTTGCTTATCAGTAAATCGGAAGTCGGAGGTGAAGCCGAACCAATGCTGAAGCCAAGGTTTTGAAAACCATTCTCCGCACGAGTATTAACTGGTTCCATACATACAGCAGACTACGAAAAGCTTCAAATTGTTTCTTTCTGTCTAGATTGAAACTTTTTTTAGCAGTAAAACAATTTGTTGAAAGACATTTGCGGCAACTACGACCCTAGAGTGCCCGTTGCATAATGTTGCGCGACGGCTTGAAGAGAGCCTACGATTACATACAAAAGGTTTTTGTGCCACATACGGGTACTATTCAGCTGGAATTTCACGGCTTTCTATTGGTCACCTTATTTTCCCAGAACGTGGTCCGGCGTCTTTCCGACGACCATTCAGCAAACATTTTTGATTGGATATAAATTTATGGGCAATTAAAGCCTTTTTGCCAAAATAGCTGGTAATACAAATTTAATAACCAAATAAATATATTTGTATCATGATTGATTTATTATTGTACAACATTCTGAACAAGTAGTTAAAAACAAATTAAATAGAATTTGTTCTTTGCACTTTAAATAGCTAACACAAGTAACCAATCAGGCGACATGTACAATGAAAACGAGGTGTACAAGAGAATGTGGGACTTCAGATCATTGACATACATTACATGCGTTATGGTCTGAAAATTTCAGATTACGAACAATTTTGTTTCGTCGTTTTAGGATGAAGGTGGTGAGTCTTTTAGTGTCTTAATTGTAGATTGCCTTCTTTGATATTATGAGATTGAAATATTTGTTCACAAAAATGGGAAACCATGGGAGAATTCTTGTGAATTCCATTCATGTGATTACACCGCGCGCTTGTGTATGCATCAACATCATCATCAACATCATGGTGCATTGCTCAACTTGACACTGCACCGAACGTGTGCAGTGTGGTCGTCAGGAATTTCTTTTGCCTTGCTTGAAAACAAAACATGAACATTCCCAATTTAATTAAAAATTGGTCGCCCGCTTTTGTTAATAGAACACCTTTTTTGTGGAAATTAAAAGGAATGAGAATGCAGATGATTATAGCCAAACATAAAAAAGGAAATTTGTGGCCAAATTTTATTGCCATTTTATGATTTTGTCAGTTGATCATTTTAAGTGAGCACTATTTCCAATTATTTGCCACGAATCTAAACCATTTCCACACTTGCCCCCCCCCCCCCCCCCCCCACCCCCCAATTTTTTTTTAAAAATAGCAAAAACAAAAATAATCCCCTACCTAGCCTACCCTACTTTGGAGGGTCATGTAACCGGATTCTCCCCCCCCCCCCCCCCCCTTCCATTTAATTTTACCCCTACCTACCCAAATTGAAAATGCCTTTTAATTAGAAACGGAAGTATATTTCGTTTGGTTTGATGAAAAAAGTGGCGACACATATTTGTTTGTCTTTGTTTTTGCAGTGTTCATCATAGAAGGAATCAAAACCATCAAAATGTAAAATCACTTTTTTCTCAGAAGTTAAGATGAATTCACCGAGACACGTCAAAGGAGATGCCCCCACCAACCAAAGCCAGATAAAGACACCGCCTCCGATTGTTGCTGTTGGTGATCCGATGATGCCTCAAATGCAGTCACCCACGACATCTCCTAGCAAAAATTCACCGGTGGTTCAACAACAGTTGATCCGCATCCAACCGCAACAATCTGGTCAGCAGGTTCTGCAGCAGAATGTTGTCCATGTCTCATCCCTGACCCAGCCCGCAACCCAGCATCCACAGACAATCATGTTGATTGGGGGAAGTCCCCAAAGGCTTCAGGCACACCCAAACACAATTGTACAGCCGATAAGACCTACCAGCTCATCCACATCTGATGCTAAGCAAATACAGGAGCATGGTTATGCAGTAAATGTGGTAAAGACGCCACTCACGCATCACGACTACGCATTGCCTCAGCAAACCCAGGCGTTGGTAACTCAACCGACTGCTGTGTCTCAGCTACAGCAGCCAGGAGCTGTGCAACTTATCAGGCAAGCTCAGCCAACAGCAGCAGTGCAGCAGCTTAAACCCCTCACCGCTACACTTCAAGGGGGACAGTTGATCATCAATCAGCAACAGCTCTTACAAGGTAGCCAACCTGGACAGCCTGTCACACTGCGCTTGCAGATGAAAGATATTAGCTCTCTGCAGCGTAACGTCGGCAAACTACAGCAACCAGCATCTGCCAAGATGACCACTGGTGCTCGCCAAACCCTGCCCAAACAACAAGCTGTGTCGCTGTCCTCTCAACCCCAGTACATCATCACCAATGCCAGTAATAGCTCTCAGCTTCAAGGACTAGTTGGCGCTCAGCAAATCAAGATTGTTCCTTCAGCACATCAAGTACAGCAGCCGCAGCAGCACATAGTCAAGCAACTTCCAGGTGGTGGATATGCTCTAACAATAGTTCCTAGCAATACTGTAGTAAGCTCAGGAACTACAGTTGCTCAGACCATCGCAGTTCCTAGCAGCCCGCAGGCAGTCCGGATCATTAGCTCAACCCAATCTTTACCAATTCAGTCCACAGCTGGTGGTGTCGCAGTGACTAACACTGCAACAGTTCCTGCATCCTCTAATGTATCACTGTCTATTTCCCCAACACGCATGATAACTAAAACGATTACCATACCGGGAATCCCAGCTGGTCAGCAGATAATTCACTCTAGTGTTCCAGGTCTGACCATGCTTTCTCCGCCATCAGCTGCAGAAAAAACGAAGCTGGTTACTAATCTCTCAACACCTCAGAAAATGCAGGCCATCACCACTCACACCATTACAAAAACACTCACTATCCCTGCAAACTTCCAAACAGTTCGTTCAGTTGCTGGATCCCAGTCTACCACACAGACGGTCGCTGCTGCCAGAGGTGTTGCTACAACCACCAGTGTTTCCTCTCCCCAGCAGACTATTAGCATCACTGCTCCAGTCCAATCGACTTCCCAACAAGTTGTAATTTCTGCTTCCTCGCAACCCTCAAGCATTGATCAGGCAACCATAACATCATCCCATCCAACTTTTACCATCACAAGTATGGGAAACATTACCATCCAGAGCCCCAGCTCTTCAACGGCTAAAACAATTGTCACTGCATCAGCAGCGCTTCAGAAAGCTGCTGCTGCTGTGTCTACTTCACAAAGCCAAGCAGGTCTCGCAGCGAAGGCCAGCACGTCTCAAGCGAAAAAACTTCCCAATATCATCCGTAGCCCACTAGTCATCCAAGCTTCTAAAACCGTCGGGCAAACGAAATCTAAGGCATCGGCTCAACAGACAACAAAAACATCGGCCATCAAACCAATCCAGATACCTGGACAAGCGGTTGGCCAGAAGGCTGGTCAGATCCTAATCATGGTGAACCCTGGAAGCAATGCTTTGGAAGAGGTCAAGAAGATTGCACAAGAGGTCAGTCAGCTCAAAAGTCGACCTCGGTCTGCAGAAAACTTGAAGAAATTCAAAGATCTACAAGCTCGTGTACGGGAGCTACAGAACTCTGTTCAAACTGTCAGAGCAAAGGTAAATAAATATAGTTTGAATTTAGTATGTTCGAATTCGAGAAAAAAATTGTTAGATAACATTTTAGGCACAAATTTATCAGTTAATCTGAAATTGTGGTTGACTGTTAATTGTATTTCCCAAAGTATATTTCAAAACTGAAATCATTTTTTTAAAACTAATCTTAATATAAACCGAATATTATTATTTTAAAATTGAAAGTGAACAAAGAAATCGGCAAGGCGGTACTTGCCGGCGACCTCCGCAATACTGGACCGGCGCTCTACCAACTGAGCTATCTTGCCCTATGTTGGCGGTCTCCCAAATTGTCAGTGTCTTTGTTAGAGGGCGCTAGTCAGAAGTAAAAAAATCATGTCTTTAAAATCTCTAATGTTAAGACTATTCAAACACAATCCTTCAGCAACAAAGGAACATTTTTTTTTTTTTCACAATTTAGAATTAAAATTAAAACATCACCCAAAATAAAACGTTGAAATTGCATTGTCGGCAAATACATAAAGAAAATGAATGAGTTAAGTGACCAGATGTCAAACAGTTTTGTAATATTTTTTTACTTTAAATAATTTGTTTTCATTTTTGTCTTAATTTAATTTCAGAACAATGCCACGGGAATTCCAATACAGCCGTTAGTGTTGTCCAGCTCTGGCCAGCAAAGCGGCACCCAGAAGGGTTCCTCTGCCTCCTCCCAGTCCGACACCAACAGCGGAGAGCCGACTGCCAACAACTCCACCAAGCGAGAAGGCAAGAAGCACAAGCTCCAGGAAAAAGCCAACCGCATCGTCGCCGAAGCCGTGGCGCGAGCCAAGGCCTCGGGGCTCCAGAACATTCCCAAGATAATGGCCGACGTCTCCCTGCCGGAGGTCAACTTGGACAAGGAGAAAAAGGCCAAGGAGAAAAAGAAAGCCAAGATGAAGGAGCCCAGACCCAAGAAACCGCCCAGGCAACCCAAGGAGAAGCAGCTGCCCAAATCCAAAGCTTCTAAGAAGAGATCACGGCCCAAGAAAATACCACCAAAGTATGTTTATTTAAGAAATCAAAATTTGTCGTTGATAACTAGAATCTGACTAACCAGTCGAACATGAAATATTTCGAGGACCAACTTTTCATGTCAAATGTTTTCCAAAGATAATTTGAAACGGATCTGACTCTCTTGAGCCATAACTGTCATTGCAGGAAGATTCCTCCCGCAGCACTGGTGAGACTTAAGCACAAGAGGAAGCACATGAACGATTCGTCATCTTCAGGTTCAGAGGCAGAGGATGCCCTACTGGCCAAAGCTTTGCCAGATGATGAGAACATGGAGGTGAGCAACAAATGCCTTATTACATGGTTCCCTGCCAGTTAAAAACTTTTTGGGGGGCATCCATGATCGTAAAACTTCGGACATTATTATTTTAAAATACAACCCCCAAATCTACTAATTCCGGATAATTCAAGTAATGGTGTATCTTAAATTCAAGTGTTTTTTTAACCGAAGCATTTGACATCATAATTATTGAACACACAGAAAAGGCGATCTAGTCGAAACACCAAGCGTAAACGCTACGACGTGGCGTATGAATTCAACATCACAGACGAGGACAGCAGTGACAGTGACAAGAAGGAGTCCGACAGTAACTTGGATGTAGACGTAGTGACAGTGGCGCCGGTCACCACTCCAGCACAGAACGAATCGGCCAAATTCTTTGTGGTGAGCTGAAAATCGAACTATGCCAATTGGCAATGTTCTATAAACCTATTACTCAGGAAGACCAATATGTGTTTGTAGGCTGAATTATTTGGCTGCGGTCAGTGGAATTTTTTTTTTACTTGTTGGACTTAGATTTGCCATTGTCCAACATATCAAATTGTAATGACTCTACCAATATTATTTCATAATGGAAAAATCCATTGTTTCGACGCTTCTCCAGAGTTACAATGTATGGCCTGGGTATGTTCCTATTCTTAAAAACCCAGCATAACCTGACATTATTAATACCTCTTTTATATTTTTCTGCTGACTTTTTATATTTTATTGTATTGAAACATTGAGTTTGTTGAAATGAGCAGGATCCATCTTTTTTTCTCCACAGGAAAATCCTGACGAATCTGAAGCCAATCTTGTGGAAAAGATCCTCTCCTCCCGTGTCAACAAGAAACCCCAGCTGCCTGGTGAGGCCCAAGTTGGCGAGATAGAGGAGTTCTTTGTCAAATACAAAAATTTGTAAGTTGTTTTGTAAGTTGTAAAATAAGCAATTTTTGTTTTTATCACAGACATTAATTGCAATTCCAATGTTGGTTGGACCCTCTTTCACCTCTTAGGTAGTATAATGTAAGACGATCGTTGGCATTCTAATTTGAAAAATTTATTAAGGAGAATTCAAAATTTTACGGGCACTAACTTCAGGTTTACCTCAAGGTTTTGCAAGGTGTGCAAGGTTTGTGGGATACCTTGGGGTTTATTTCGAGTTACCGCTGGTTAAAGTTATGTATTCTAGCCTTAACTCAAACTTACTAAATTTTAGGATTGTTGTCTTTCTGTACGTCATACCTAATTTCCAACACAGTTCCTACCTCCACTGTGAGTGGGCCACGTTTGACAAGCTACAGAAAGGCGATCAACGTATCCACCAAAAGATCAAGCGCTACCGGGCCAAGCAACGTGTACGACCGAGCTTCTTCTCGGAAGTAAGTCGTAAAACACTTGACTGCCTTTTTAACTAAGGTTTGCTGCTTTATTGTAATTTTAACCCCTTGACACCAGTATTGTCGTCGTACCACTTTTCTCTGCACCGGATTATACAAATGTCTGCAAAGCAGCCTTTGTCCAGTAGCTGCACTGCACAATGGACCGAGCGTGCAGCTGCCACACTGTCCACAGTATTCTAGATGATTAGTGGGCCGTGGCTATAGTCGCTTCCCGTCGTCGAGGGGTTAATTTTTACAACCGTCATTGCATGTAATTGTCAGATTGCCAATGTGAATGGCTCTTAATTTTCATTTAGAAGGTTCCCACAGCCATGGAAAAGTCCTGGATAATCTTGAAAAGTCGCAGAAATCCCTAATTTTGTCCCCGAAATGTCATAGAAAAGCCACGGAATTTCATTGTAAGATTTGTTTGTGGGAACCCTGCTTGATGACCCTCTCTGTATCCTTCCTCAAATTTCAGCCAGAGGATGAAATGTTCAACCCAGACTACATCCAAGTGGACCGGATCTTAGATGTGGCCGTGACCGAAGACCCAGACACTAAGGAGAAAGACACTCACTACCTGGTCAAATGGCGCGGCTTGCCTTACGAGGATAGCACGTGGGAGCTACAGCAAGACGTAGACGAGGACGCCGTCAAGTTCTTCACAGCTACGCTGAAGCCCCCGCCTGCCAGTGAGCGAGAGGTTAGTGTTTTTTACCCATCCGTACTTTTGATGCCGGTGCGTACTGCATTAGAAGGCAAAAGCGAAGAAAATGGAATATAACATTTGTGGTAGCATTTGCCCGAGTTGGAATGCGTTTGACTTTAGTGAATATTAGCCGTGATGTTGCATTTCACGTTAAGAAATATGAACTAGCCTTTACCCAAATTTGTGGAATTGAGGAAGATAGAGTCCAGCCACTTTTACTTGTACCTTTTCTGGATGGAGAGGCTTGCCAAAGGAGACAACATATGGCCAGCGGCTTAAATTGAACCTCTGATCATTGGTCACAAACCCTATTCACTAGACCACAGAAGGAAATCTTCAACAAGCTCCGTTCAGACTTTGAGCCCTGTCCCTATTTCCATTGCAGAGACTCGATAGAGCCGACCCAGATGACTGGGCCAAACAAGAGGAATCCCCGGTCTATAAAGGTGGCAATACGTTGAGGGATTACCAATTGGAGGGAGTCAACTGGCTTATGTTTTGCTGGTGCAACATGTGAGTGCTGCTCATACAAAAACAGACATATTTTATTTGAAGACCGACATATTTTTACCCTGTGCATGTGTAGTAGATCTTATGAGAGCTGTGTTGGAACACATTGTGTACACAGACCGGTTCACAGCTGAGAAAATGCTCATACTCATTAAGAAATTTAAAGTAAGCTGCCTATATATTACTCCTTGTAATACCTGAAGCTGTGCGAGGGCTCAATTGTTTTGTGGATTTATGAGTGAAAAAGCACAATGTAATGCTTTAAAAAGGGTTCTTTTTGTAACTTTTTGAAATTGTTGACTTTTTTCTTTTTCAAAGGCAAAACTGTATCCTAGCTGACGAGATGGGCTTGGGCAAGACCATCCAGGCCTTGGCCTACGTACGAGAAGTACAGAAGTTTGGAATTATTGTAAGTTTGCCTCAAGTGAGAAATCCTTATTTGATTTCCAAACAAAATAAAAGAAAGCTTGGACAAGGCACAACAAATGAAACTGCTTTTTGTTTTTTATCCTCTTAGGGCCCGTTCCTGGTTATTGCACCACTGTCGACCATCGCCAACTGGCAGCGAGAGTTTGAGACCTGGACGGATATCAACGCCGTCGTGTACCATGGTAGCGCACAGAGCAGACACATGATAGCAGAGTATGAGATGTACTACAAAGACAGCAAGGTAAATCTTTGATTATTGTACTCAAAACAATTATGTCATGTGACTTGTCACATGATTTATATCTAATCGGACGTGTAATAGACTCGATTACAAGACTGGTTTTAGTGAACTTGTTATTTGTACTTTTTTTATCAAAAATAAGAAAAGGAAAAATATAAACATGGAAAAAATGTATCCTGACATTACTTTAGTAGTCGTGTACAAAGTCTATGGAAAGTCAAACTTTAAAAAAAGTATTTTCTAACAATTTTATTAATGTTACTTAGTTTAAGATTCATGTCTTTTCAACATTGTTGCAATTATTGACCTTCATTGAGATGATATATGATGAAAAAAGTGGCGTCAGGTTGCAACATTCTTTCCAAAGACTTTACTCGTATCACACCATCGGTGTTTAATTTCTTATAGGGTCGGCGTATTCCTAACATCTACAAATTCAAAGTCCTCATCACCACCTACGAGATTGTCCTAGCCGATTGTCAGGAGCTCAGTGAGATTGAGTGGCGAGCGGTCATCATCGACGAGGCTCACCGCCTCAAGAACAGGAACTGTAAACTGCTGGAGGGGCTCAGGTTTCTTGATATGGTACAGTAGTGTGAAGGCCAATCTGGGCACGCCGTCATTTCTTCCTTCCTTCCTTCCCTCCGTCCTTCCTTCCTTCCGTCCTTCATTCTTTCGAAGTGCAGCCTCATATGTATGAGGATAAAAGTACTGTTCTATCAAGATTGGCCCCCTTCAATGCCCAAAGCATTGTACTAGCTATTGTTCAGATAATCCCGCATGGGGCAGGGGCTTTCCGAAAGTACCTTGCCCAATATACCCGCCATTTAAGGGGGCCTCGTGTGTGTACATTGATGACATATACACCAACACCCATTTCAGACTGTTCCAACGTAGCACTAAATCTGTTTTTCTTTTGTTAAGCACAATTTGAGGTCGAACCCAAGATAGTTGTTTTTGTGTTAGACAGATTTACTTTATTAATTTTCAATTTACTGGACTCTGAACGAACAATTCTCAAAGTATCAATTGTGGTATTTTGTATTTAATACAAATACAAATAAAATAAGTTAAGAGGGCCTAATATTTCGATCATAACCAGTTCGCGCCGGATGACGTATATAAACGCAAATATTTCCCCAGATTCAAAACGGATGACGCATAAACACGCCAAGTTCAAGTTCGGAAATGTATGTCAGCAGCGGGCAAGGCCGGAAATGCATGGGTGTGCTTCCCGGCACTATCAGCCTCAACACGCTTCGGATTGAGTTTCGTTAAAAATAATCCCGCCCGTGGGTTTGGCGATGTTAAAATAATCCCGGCGCGAACTGGTTAACAAGATCTTCTTCAAATACAAATAGTCGGTTACTTTGGCATTTGCAAAACTCAAAGTAAAAGGTTCTTTTAGGGCAAAATAAGTAGGGTGTTTAAATGTTGTCAGCTCGCGCTTGCTTTAACGACCTAGAATATAGTACTAATTGACAAGGTTAGTCAAAATGAGTGAAGTGCTATTTTTGTTTGTCTTCAAACATCTTGTAGGAGCACCGAGTGCTTCTAACCGGCACACCTCTCCAGAACAACATCGACGAGCTCTTCAGTTTGCTCAACTTCCTTGAGCCTGTACGGTTCCGATCCATCAGTCAGTTTCTGGGCGACTTTGGGGACTTGAAGACCGAGAGTCAGGTGGAAAAACTACAACAGGTAGGAAGGAGATTTGAATGCGGTGTGCTGATGCTCATCAGTGTTCCCCCTCAAGATTTAGCACTCCCAGATGGAATTTACGCCATCCTGATAAACATTTTACCACCCTGTAACATATTTACTTACCTGCTATGTATATTTTTGCATCACCCACTTTAAATTATTGTTAAAATGAATATATTGTTAAAATTAATATATTAACAACACTGTATAATATTAGTTTACAGTTATTACTACAACTAGTAGTGTATTTGTATACTCCTGACGACGGGCAGAGCATACTGTCCGAAACGTTGAGTTCCCTCTGGTTCTTTTAAGAACCACACAACTCGTACAGAATTTACTGCATGGTGCTACTGCAAACAAACAGTGGAACGCCGCATTTGACATACCTAAAACCCAAAACGCCCTTAATCCTGCAAAATCCTCCGATGCATCAACTTCCAAGTGCCCTAAATCCTGCGTTTTGCAAAGAGGATTTTGAATGTTAGGGTTAAACATTTTTAAATGCTTTGGACATACAGCATATGATTGATTTTGAAACTCTGCAACAGAATGACTACAATTTTTTCATATCAATAACAGCTCTTGAAGCCGATGATGCTGCGTCGTTTGAAGGAAGACGTAGAGAAGAATCTTGCTGAGAAAGAGGAGACAATCATCGAGGTGAGTCTGGAAAAGTGGCCACAATTTATTTATGTTTGAAAAGGGGAAGCAATGGCCGAGCCCAGTTTTTGTACATTGAGTGTTAATTTCTGACCCAAATTAGTCATTAACCAGTTCGCGCCGGGATTATTTTAACATCGCCGAGCCGATAGGCGGGATTATTTTTAACGAAACTCGATTCTCAGCGTGTTCAGGCTGATAGTGCCGGGAAGCACACCCACGCATTTCCGGCCTTGCTCGCTGCTGACAGATTTCCGAACTTGACCTTGGCGTGTTTATGCGTCATCCGTTTTGAATTTTGGGAAATGTTTGCGTTTATATACGTCATCCGGCGCGAACTGGTTAAAGGACAGATACTGTAAACGCCATTCCTATTCCGGGTCTCTACTATCTTTGTTTTATTTTTGCTAGTTTTTTTTTTTTAAGGCCAATCTCAATTGATATCCGGGATGAGTTTAGGACAAGTTGCAGACATAGCATCGGATATATAAGTTGCAGGATTCTGAACAACTTCCCCGCAATTTTTCTCGCAATGAAGTTAAGAGTTTTGAGGAGTCGAGGAATTGCTATTGAACATTTTCCTGGAACATGTCCGGGACAAATGCAGAGCTTCTTCCAGGCAAAGCGAACAATTCTACCCGCCACTTGTCCGGAACTTATCCCAGATATAAAATTGAGACGGGCCCTCAATCTCTCCAAGTCTGCCCCTCTATAGGAATCTAATAGCATGTTATGGCTACATGAGATTTAAAGAATAAGCCCGATAGACTCGAAACGACATCCTGACATCGTAGATTAGATTGGACAAATTACAATAATAGGATTCTCTGCGGCCTAACTAACCCTTCGCTCCACATTATCTGCTATTGGCAAAAAGGACCTGTGTAAAGTGACAGTAGTTAAGACCTCACCTTTCAAACATCTTTCTTGATAAGTACCTGAAGGTAGTTAATGATGAAACCTTTTTTCTTGGCACGTACAGGTGGAGCTGACCAACATCCAGAAGAAGTACTACCGAGCCATCTTGGAGCGCAACTTCAGCTTCCTGAGCAAGGGTAGCAACTCCAGCAGCAACTTGCCCAACCTGATGAACACCATGATGGAGCTGCGCAAGTGCTGCAACCACCCATTCCTCATTAACGGTAAGTCGCAGGGGTGATTCTTGTCAAGATTGTTTCTCTGATTCCAGGATGTTTCACAAATCCTTTACAAAATCTGGATTCATGAAGGTAGCTTTTTCTTATAAATATATGTACCGTAATTTCCTGCGGTAAAGACGCGGCTTATCTGACTTTCTAGACCACAAAAACATCGCCGCGCCTTATCTTTCAGTGCGCCGTATATGATGTCGCTTGAGTTCAAAGTGATGGTCTTTGTGTGAAGAATTCTTTGAATGCCGCAATCTTACTCAATAATGCGGTCAACCAATTAGCCCAACTCTCCGGACATTGTGACCGTGTTTCCATTAACAATGCCGCGATGTGTTGATCCCCCTACGACCGTACATGTATGTGATTTAGCACTCGGCAGCGTGCGTAGTCTTGTTTGCAAGACGATCTTTGCGATGCGGGGCGCCCTCTAACGTACGCCGTAGACCACGCGCGAATTACCGCATCGGCGGCCTACGCGCGCTGCATATACCGCGATTAAGATCGTCTTGCAAACAAGACTACAGCGTGCGCTGCATGACGCGTACAATAGCGATAAAAAGCTGGCCCGTGCTATGTGGCCTTTTTATAAACGTTTTTTCGTCTACGTTCCGGCTTCATGCAATTCACCATCCGAACTGCACAGCGCGGAGCATTCACAACGACTGGAAAAAAGACTAGGGGGTGTCGTAATTAGGGATACCATGCACGCGATCGCTGCATGTGGTGTACATGTGCATGTACATGCATGCAAAGTAAACCTCGTGCGATATTGTGACTACTGGTTTGAAGTTTTCATGCATTGTTTGCGTGCCAGATAAACTCAAGTACTCAGCAAATTCTTGCTTAGAATACAGTAGTGGGATCGTTCTAAGGCAACAAAATGACCCCTTTGTGGCGATGTACCTACACCGGGTGGCGCCTGGTGTTCTTCTGGGTGCGTTTAAGCATGCGCCTTATTCGGCAGTGCGCTTTATCTGTTGACGTTTGAAATTTTTTTGGGTGATTTTAGGGACCTGCGTCTTAACCGCCATGCGGCTTTACCGCAGGAAATTACGGTATACATTTACAAGCAGAAGATGAAGGGAAGAAAATCTGTCGGCTTCTTATTTTGAAAATCGTGAAATTGTTGCACAACACACAGGGGCGGAGGAGCAGATCATGGTGGAGCTAGCCCTCCAGCCTATGAACCTGACGATGACCCAGCACATGAGGGCGCTGATCACGTCTGCTGGTAAGATGGTACTGCTGGACAAGCTGCTGCCCCGACTACACGAGGGGGGCCATAAGGTGCTCATCTTCAGCCAGATGATTCGCTGCTTGGACATCCTGGAGGACTACCTCATCCAGAAGAGGTAGAGAACAATTTTATGGAGCTGCCTCAAACCAAATGTACACCTAAATTTGACCTTTAAACTAGTCTGTCACCTGTGGCCTTTTTTTTTCTCTTTTTTTTTTCTTGAGACCTTTTGAGGACATGAATGTCTGTGAGCCATCGAAAACTGAGTGATTACAAAGATGAATCTCAGAATAACAGTAACTTTATTTGGGGTAAACGATGCCTTTTCATTTCAGATACCCATTTGAGCGCATCGATGGTAGAGTTCGTGGTGATATGAGGCAGGCTGCTATAGACCGATTCAGCAAACCAGGTAGGCTTTAAACAAACCCCCCCTGGCCCCTGCCCCCCCCCCCCCCCCCCCCCCCCCATCCTTTTTTTCTTGATATTCGTTTCGTCGTGTATTATTTTGATTTGTGTGTTAGTTGTCAAGTTATATTATAAATCGCTGCATTCATGCAATCGCAAGTCAGGTGGCAAGCTATTCAGATGGATTGTGTCAATCGGTGTTCATTGCCTTAAAGGTAGGGTACAACATTGGTAATTGCTTACATTATCAGGAATGGGTGGATTTGGGAGGTGATATTTTATAGTAAATATCGTTTACCTGACTTACCTGAGTTTTACAATCATAGATTCCGAGAAAAAATACAAGAAAAACGGCGTTCGTTTTTAACTGGCGTCGGGCAGTTGTTCTTTATTTTTTATATAATTAAATTTTTAAAAAAATCAAATTCAATCCATTCACCTAGCCCAGCCACTTGACTATTCTCATATCTAAATATTCCCCACAATCGGCTTTTAAGTGGTACTGTTTCTCCCACTCCCTAGATTCGGATCGCTTTGTCTTTCTCCTGTGCACGAGAGCAGGAGGCTTGGGTATCAACCTGACGGCGGCAGACACCTGTGTCATCTTTGACTCGGATTGGAACCCGCAAAATGATCTTCAGGTGTGTATAGGGAAAAAAAGGGAATTTTTTTTAAATTTTTACGAGAAACGTATTTCTTAACAAAAGCTTTACTTAAAAAGTTTGCAGTTTGGAGATGATGATGCGACTTTATCCGTGTTTCACCTGATTTCTTGTGATTAATAATCCAAAGTCCTGATCTAAACTGTAACATGTTTGTTTCCTGATGAATATATTGACAAATCCGACATCTGTGTTTAGCACACCCTGATATTTCCGGCCACGCTCACTTTGAACCGGTCGCTGACAGATATTTCCGGCCTTGCTCCTTATGTGTTTATCCGTCATTCCGTTTTAAATTCCATGATTTTTTTTTCGTGTATACACATCCTCCGACGGGAAATGGTTAAAACAACATTTTACCTTTTGAAGCTCTTGATTTGTTGAGTTCCCTCTCCAAAAAGCCATGAAGATCTGACGAGAGTGATACTGTTACTTTGATTTCCTTTCTTGATAACACAGGCTCAAGCCCGATGCCACCGAATCGGACAGACCAAATCGGTCAAGATCTACCGACTGATCACCCGTAACTCCTACGAGAGGGAGATGTTTGACAAGGCTAGTATGAAGCTGGGTCTAGACAAGGCTGTGCTGCAGTCCATGCGGGGAGACAACCAGTCTACTACTGCCCCTGTAAGCAGTCATCTCATTCAAGACTTAGGATTATTGTTTGCATTTATCCTAAACCTAAGGGATTGCGAACATTTTAGACGCAGTTTTCCTCGGATCAGCTGATTTTTATTGTATTTTTTTGTCACACTTAAAATTTAAAAACACTGTAAAATGTCTAGTTAAAATTTAATTTCCTTGGTTTCGGGGGTTTAATTCAAAGTTGTATGCCTGCTAATAGCTTATAACCAAACAGCTTATTTGGATCAAAGATCGTACTGGTAATAAACAACTCGTCTTTTTAGGAAGAAAACTGGAAATGTAGGTGATTCCACCAATCATTCAATTGAGTGAGTTTTGGAAATAAAGTAGTATAGGCAAAATTGTACTTGCACGCGGAGGGTCGCGTCCACTGGCCTCTCAAAAATGATTAAAAAGTGCTTGGAGCCTGTAGTCTTTGGGTCTTGATATCAAGGAGCAAGGCTGAATGTTTCTCTTTATCTGTACCCCATCAGCAACAGCAGCCCTTCTCCAAGAAGGAAATCGAGGACCTTCTACGCAAGGGCGCCTACGGTGCCATAATGGAAGACGAAGACTCTGCCTCTAAATTCTGCGAGGAGGACATCGAGATGATCCTGCAGCGCCGCACCCGGGTCATGAAGATCGAAGGGGGACAGAAGGGCTCCACCTTTGCCAAGGCCAGCTTTGCCCTGCCGACCGACCAGCAGTCGGACATCAAGCTGGACGATCCGGACTTCTGGGCCAAGTGGGCCAAAAGGGCAGAGCTGGACGTAGAGGCGATGAAGAAAAGGGTAAGGGATTTGCCAATAAACCGTCTACCCCAATAAACAGGGTTAAAAAGAAAAAAAAAGTTCCAAACCACTCTATTGCATGACATTTTGTTCAGCAAATATTTTCTGTGCTGAAAAAAATCTCAGACGGGAAAATTAGTTTTAATTTTTTTAAACTTTTTTCTTTTTCAGGAGAGCCACGTTCTCAACGAGCCTCGCACGCGCAAGCAGACAAGGCGCTTCGGCAACATGGACGAGATGGTAGAGTTCACCAGCAACGACGACGACAGCGACGACGACGCGCCCACGGCCCTGCCCAAGAAATCTGCACAGCACAAGGGACAAAAAGGGGCGTCGACCTCGGGCGGGGCCGCCTCAGCCGGGCCCGCGCCCATAGTGGCTATGAAACCTATGAAGCCATGCAAGAGCCAGCTGCAGTCTGGCTGGACGCGGTTGGAGTGCTTCCGGGTGGAGAAGGGGCTGCTGACGTATGGGTTAGTAGACGCTCGCATGATAATTTGTATCATTACTCCATGATGAGTTTGATTAAAGTGTGGTTGTCTTGAACATGTAGTGGGACACTAAAAAGACACCTGTTGACACTGCTTATGTCTTATTTTCTTTATTCCTAAGGTGGGGCCGTTGGGAAGACGTGCTGCTGACCACACGGTTCAAAAGACTGCTAGGAGAAAAGGATGTAGAGGCCATCTCTAGAACAATGGTGAGATCCTATGCTAGAATGTTTACTCAAGATATGTAAACCTGTGATTTACACTTAAACTATTAGTAACATTTTTTTGCCACATATTTAAAACTATAACTGTTTATTACTATCTGGTTTATATTATATATGTCTATTTTCAGTTGTGTGCACAATTTCGTTAAACCTGTCACATGACAGACAGTCACCTGACTGTCATGTGACAGATAGTCATTTGACACTAGTAACACTGTCATATGATGGACTTTAATTTGATAGACTTTCAGGTGAGGTCAGAGAAAACCTATTTGTTGTAGAAGTAGATATCACCTTTCCTGATTCGAGAAGAAATCCAATTTGGTTGACGACAAAGGAACAAAGTGAATTTGAATGCTAAAAGTTGCTAAGATTTTCTTTTTTTCTTTTCTTCTATGTCGCAGCTGATCTTTTGTCTCAAGTTCTACAAAGGCGACGAGAATATCAAGAGTTTCATTTGGGACCTGGTCACACCAACCCCAGACGGTTCAGTCAAGGATTACAAGAACCATAAAGGTATAGAAATTCAAATAAAATATGGCGATTTGACTTTTTCGCTGCAGTCTTTCCACAGAACGGGCAATTGTCAAACATTTTAGACAAATGTTGTGCTGAAACCGAGCCTTTGAAGACTTTACTTTATGGCAGACAATCAGTTCAAAGCATAAATTGTTTGACATGTGGCGTGTCATAATTTATTAACACTTCGACTAAATAGTTTTTTTACCAACTGATTGAAGAGTGTTAAACTCTCATCTTACAAGCCAAACCTAACCTGACTTGCTCCACTGGATTCTAGGGCTGTCTGCTCCCGTTCCCCGCGGCCGCAAGTCCAAGAAGCCCAAGAAGGAAGAAGATGTAGTGCCAGCCATCCTGGAGTACGACTTCAACGCCAAAGACCAGGACCCGGAGGGGTTACTGACTGACCAAGGCTACAAGAACCATCTCAAGCGACACTGTAACAAGTGAGTCTATCGCGACAGGAGTGCTGCTTATGCTGCGTTCCAATCGCGTCGTATTTATCGTGTTCACCGTGAATTTCTCCATGTTAACGAGTAGGTTGCATTCCAAACGCTACTCACCAAGACGCATGTGCACATCCAAGTTTAGTTGTGCGGTATAAGGACATTTTCTCGTGAGAAAACTCGTACGTTAACCATCACGCATGCGCGAGTATTTCATTCGTGATGAAGTCGTGAACATGGAGAAAATAAATCCACCTCGAGTTCACCACTGGTGAACACGAGTTACCAGGCGATTAGAACGCCATTATACGACTGGTGAACTCGTAAACACGATAAACACGACGCGATTGGAATGCAGCATTATTATGCGTCTGTGACCGAGTTACTGAGGTCACTTGACCAAATGTCATGATCTAATTGGTCAATGCCACCAATGCCGGTCAATGCCGCGATCTAATTGGCCAGTGTACACTAGATGATTGATACGCTGTTGGGACTATCTGCAAACTCTGCCGACTAAATTTCTAAAATTCCTGAGTTACGGCTAGTTGAGAGACCAGCTGGCTCATTTGGTTAGACATGAGTAAACATCTATTCGTGGGGTCTGCGGACAGCGGAATTTTTCTTGGAATTATCTTTTTGTTTTTGTTTTCCCATAGCTCAGTTATGTTCCTAACTTCGTTATTTTCAATTCTTGTTATATTTTTGTTTGTCTCTTAAGGGTCCTACTGCGTGTGCGACTTCTGTACTATCTGAAGCAGGAGGTCATCGGAGACATGGTGGGAAAGATTGCGGCTGGTGCCGAGACTAGGTACGTAGTTTCAGCGGTTGTGTACAAAGTCTATGGAGAGTCGAGAGAAGTATTTCTTAACAAAATTGGAAATGTTTCTCAGTCCCAGATTCATGTCGTTTTTAACACTTTGACACCGATTGATCTTTATTGAGATGATATGTGTAACCTGTCACCACAATATGAGGGTAATTTGAGCCACCAATTATTGTTGCGTTTGTGTTGGTTTTCCTCCGTAGTGAGTTACCATTGGCCATGATACAGCCTGAAGGAGAACCACCTATTGCTTGGTGGGACGAGGAGGCCGATAGGTCCTTACTAGTGGGCGTCTTCAAACACGGTTAGTAGCTTCTCAGAGAGTTACAGCGATGATTCAGACCGGTGTTCTAGTATAGTGCAGAACCTAATTATTCCTAATATTCAAATTAAATGAACATTTTTTTAAATGCATCTCTGAGGTATATTTCGAACTTGTTATTTTCTTCAAAATGACAGCATGCCAGAAGGAATAATTTAACAAGGAGTTTAGAGTCATTAATATCTTTACGTCTAGTAAGCTTTTGGACAATAATTTGGCTGGTTACTTTTTTGATAGTTGCCTAGTTGTCTTAGTTGTGGCCTAGTTGCCTGGAGCATTGAATTCATGATATGTGGGTAGTTCTGCAGGTTCAGGGTTCGAGCCCGGCCTGGGCTAGGACACATTATATGGGTAGAGGCATTATTAATGCCTTGCTGTGGACTAGTTACCCATCCCAACCCTATTCGTGCTGTGAAGCATTTTGTAGCATTAGGAGATGTTAGGGTTAATACATCAGTCTCTTCCACCCTCTGCGTAATGCCTATCACGTGTGATTGAACACCTCTGCAGGTTACGAGCGGTACGCAGCCATGAGGACAGATTCAACCCTCTGCTTCCTAGCCAGATGTGGAGCTCCTGATAAGAGAGAAATTGCCAGAGAAAACGCTGACAACGATGAGAGGTTATTGCGAACACTTGAAATGTTTTTAAAAGACTTTGAAATGTTTTTACAACTACAAATAACCGTTCTACAAGTAACTTTCTGATGCAATGCAGAATTATTCAACAAACTTCTGTGTGTGCGATGCAACTATTCAAAACATTGATATAAAGAGATATCAAATTTAAAGTGATCGATTGTAATTTATTTACTCGAGATTCTGAGAAACTTGAGGCAAAACTGAAAAAAAATATGTAAATTTCTTATAGGAGTAGCTGTAATCACATTTTACACTTGGCCACATTCTTAAATCTTTCATAATGTATGGAATTTCAGATAAAGTTGGATCAGTGAAGTTTCCAAAGATTTTTTTATATCCATGACGGAGGTTAATTGGACATTTGATGGGCGTGTGTGTTCTTGTATCGTATTACGATCGAGGATCGAAACACAAAAGAGAACAAAGGGAACAAAGGATCCTCGAAGGACGGTTTGCTTGTCCGAAATCGGTCCTTGATCGTTGGGGCAAGCGCTAGGTAATGGGGTTAGGGTATAGTATGGTTCACGACTGTGTGTGTGTGTGTGTGTGAAATGATGAGCTATGTCATGCTAATACCGAGAGCTCACACGTCGGTCGTTATGACGACGTGCTGGAGCTCGATGAGTTGAAACTCTTCTCAAAAAGAACAATCTGATCACACACACTCACATGGGCAGACTAGAGCGAGTTGGAGGAAGGAATATGGCTAACCATTGTTTAATTTAGCCAGGATAGCCCACAAAAGTCCTTTCGACTTATTTCTAGCCGTTTAACACGACACTGGAACACTAATCTGAAATGGATCTTCTTTAATACTTCCATAGGTGACAGGATTATTTTATTCCTTATTATTCATTTTCTTCATTTCTTGGACTCTCTCTCTCGCAGTCAACTTGATGTTGAATCGATGGAAACTGGGGCCTACCTGGACCCAGGCGCCGACCTGGACATCAAACCGACCATCAAACAGCTGAAAGAAGACTATCTAGAGGTATTACAGTCACAAACTAACGACTCGCTTGCAAAAATCGCAGAGGTTTTACTGATTGATGAACGACCCAAGGCCGTCTACGATATTCCATCACCCTGCTCTCAATAACATGGCGATTTACAACGTAAAATGGTCGGCATTTTTTTATTTCTCTTGAAATGATGATCACCGAAACAACACACTTCTTTGCTGATGGGTGGTTTTGTTTTTAACACTCGCTGATGCAAATGTTCTGCAATGCTGATCAAGAGAAATTAAAGCAAAAATTGTCAGTGTTGGGATACTAACCAAACCTGTGTTTGAGGTTTGTGCAAATTTGTAGTAATTTGAATGTAAGTGTGCTAAACAGGCCATTGTTTATTTTAATATTTGTTCAGGATGGATCTCTTTCGCCCTCAAGTACCCGGACGTCGTCCCCAGGGCCTTTGAAACTAAAGACAGAACCAGAACCAACAACGATGCCAGGTAAGACGTTCATTAAACATCTCAGAAAAGTCTCTTTTTTTCCCCTGAATCTCACTATCTCTTGAAATGATGATCAACAAACAACATACTGTTAGCTGAGTTGAGGTGATGCACAAGTTCTGCAATGCTGATCAAGAGAAAAGTCCTTCCTTGCCTTTTTTCCTCCTGCAAATGGCCTTCCAAAACCTCCCAGAAATTTGGATCATTCTGGAGGTTTAAAAGACATCGAAGGATAAAAGACAAAGAGATGCATTTGTTTGCTGTATGCAGCGTGCGATTGTCATGGTTCATACTAATCATGCTCTGTTGACCCACAGTGATTCCGGGCAAGCTGCCCTTTCCTCTC
Organism: Crossaster papposus; assembly: GCA_037893245.1. Taxonomy (NCBI): domain Eukaryota; kingdom Metazoa; phylum Echinodermata; class Asteroidea; order Velatida; family Solasteridae; genus Crossaster; species Crossaster papposus. The sequence continues at coordinate 215,882 of JBAIAA010000534.1, read as the reverse complement.
GCCCCCGACGTAAACACCAGGCTAAGACGACTCGTAGCGTCTTACCAAAGAAACCACAAGAGACAACAACAGAAGCAAGCCAAACGAGCAAGGGTGGGTTAAATCAAACTACAATAGTTTATTTTTTAATTTGTTTTATTTCTTTGGAGTATTAAAATACCAGGTTTCCTAAATACTCTTGAAATGATGATCAACAAACAACATACTGTTATCTGAGTTAAGTTGATGCACAAGTTCTGCAATGCTGATCAAGAGAAATGATGTGAACAGTCCCTCCTTGCTTTTTTTCTTTCTGCAAATGGCCTTCCTGTTTCCTAAATACTTGAGAAGCCTATAGATAAGTAATCAGTGTTTAGAGGTGGGTTCTAACCTCGAACATATTCTGAAGATACCTACAATTCAATCGCTTAAAAAAGTTGTTTGAGTTTTACAATATTTTCGGCACAAAAGAGCAGTAGTCCCTTCTTTATGTTGTATTTTTAAAATTCAAATGCTCAATGTCTGTGCTTTTTGTTAACTTTGACAGCGTGAGATGGTGAAGCAAGTACGATTTGAGGAACAGCTTAGACAGAGGCAGCTCAAGAAACAAGAAAATGCTCAAAAGTAAGCTGTCGAATCTCATCTTTTTGACTGGAAAAGGGTTGGAACTCGGAAAAGAAATTGGAATTTGTTGGTGAAAACATTGGCAATTTCTATTGGGTCCAACATGCAAGATGTGTTTGAGGGCTTGTCAGCTAAGCAGTTGACATGAATGAGGGAAATGCCTGTGTCAAATAGACAATAAGTAACTAAGCCAACACAGTGAATTTCTAGGAAAGAATTCCATGTCCAGATATCATCCAATTTCTGCGTACAAAACCTATGGACCACGATAGAAAAAGGATTGTCAAGAAAAAACTGAACTCGTTCCTAAACAGTGTTATCCAACCTCCAAATTTTAATCGTTCTTTGTGGTCAAGCTGAGACATCCTCGGCATAACTCAGAATTCATTCCAATTTCTGACTTTTCCTTACTTACAATGCAAAACCGCGGTAAGTGGTCAATAAATATTAGATGCCTGACCTTATTCCCCTCTCTCTGAACCCCCTCCTCTTCGCAGGTGGTCGCGGCGCGAGGAGGCCGACTACTACCGTGTCTTGGCCACCTTCGGAGTGGAGCAAGACCCCGACACGGGCAAGTACAACTGGTCCAACTTCCGTAAAGTGGCCAAGCTGGAACGGAAGTATGACCACCGCTTGCTGGAGTACTATCAGCACTTCCGGGCCATGTGCCTGAGAAAATGCAAGAGAGAGGAGGAGATACCGAAAGAATTTGGTAGGCTTATCAATTAAACACTTGGCCTGGAAAATACTGATTGTTTTATTTCTTTTCTTGTGCTTCCAAAAACCGCCCTGCCTGTTACTCTGTGTACTAACCTAAACGGCTGAGCACAGTATAGTTTTATGGGTTCATAACCGTATTAACCAGTGCCCCTTTGAAAGTGCACAGACCAAATTTGTTAAAGGTCAACACAGACTATTGAAAGAAGGTTTGCATCAAAGGACGCTTAGTTGAGTTTGGCTTTTGCCTTTTCACCAAAGTAAGATGTAGAAGAATTGATTGCCCCAATTGCAGAATTGTGTCCACACTAATTTTGTCTTTGCGTACTACCCATTGAGAGAAGGGCAATGGTAACAGCACATATGATGTGAGATACGAGTAGTTTAAGTATGAACCCTTTATATTTCTTGCTTGTCGAACGTTCTGATCACTTTTATTACAAGAAGCACTTTATTTCACACATTGACCTTATTAACTTTCCCGTTTTTCTTTCTCGAATCCAAAACTCAGCCTCCCTGCCTCCTCCAGACTTCACCATCGAAGACATCTCGGAGGAGCGTGCCAACAAGGTGCTCCACCGCATCGACCTGTTGCTCAAGATCCGCAACGAGGTCCTCCAGCATCCGGAGATGGCGGCCCGCATGCGGCACTGTCGCAAGAGTCTAGAGCTGCCTGACTGGTGGGAGCTGGGAGTACATGACCGGGATCTAGTCATCGGTGTGGCAAGGTACGTAGGATTGTGAACTGCTGGTTTTTTTTATTTGTATTTAATTATTGCAATTTTATATGAACACCAGCTTTGGCTTAGTAAAGTGTGGATCTAGGGCAAATTCCATGGAGCTGCTAAGCAAGTTCGAGTCCCGCCGTGCCGATTTTCTCTGTTCACCTTCTTTGTTATACCTATCGCAACCCCAACCCCAACCGCAACCCCAACCCCTTCCTCTCTCAAAGCTTCTGAATTATGATAGGTTTTAATATAGAAATGTAAGGTAGCTGGCTCCGTTTTAGGACTGAAAGAGCGAGGTTTTAAAAGTGTGGTATTACCTAACCTTTCCTTTCCCAAATATTTGTAAAAGTATGTTTGTCGAAACAAAATTCAATGATGGCAACTTTGATATTGAAAGCGAACTCGTGGGAAGTTGGAAGTTGTTCAATGAGGATAGAATTGTCCCTCTAAAACCAGAAGCTTAAAGCCTTACACTGTTAGGCTTTGCTGTGAGTACTGACAATATTCTGAGAACAACTGGAGTGCGCTCACTGAGGAAACAAGAACGGAATTACCGTTTTTTTTTTTATTTACCTAAAAAAGCCCACATCTCGAGGGCGATTTGCAAAATAAATAAAAACTTGGAATGCTTGATAAATTAGTTTGTAGCGATGTTGATATTAACAGATTTTATTCACGGACTCGTTTAAAGTCACAAAAGATTTCATTTCTGCCTTTCATTCCGCGTAGATATGGCATCAACCGCATGGAATCTCAACAGCAAATGCTGGTCGACCCCGAGCTTTCTTTCATGGACCTCAAGGAGAAGTACCCTCTCATGGTCCCGGTGCCCGTGCCTCTGCCCCCTTCTGTCAAGGCTTCGGGCGAACACGGGTCCTTTCTAAAGGAGGAGCCAAGAACTAGCAATGCCAGTCCCGGACTGGAGTACGATGGGTTAAGAACTAGCGGGGAACCGGCAGCAGAGTCGCAGGGGGAAGGCAGTGAAGAGAACGCGGAAACTGTGAACGGTCCGCCGAGTGTTGACAATTCTCAGGAGGCAACGAAGGCAGAAAGACAAGCAGAATCTGACGAATCCGGGATCGAGGATGGTGAAAATGACGGTAGTGGTTTGGAGACTAGCCAGGAGAATGCTTCACAGGCAAAGGATGAGAGCGCCCTCGCGTCTTCGCAGGAAACGGAGATGGCAGAGCGCAGTGACGATGCGAGAGAAGACGGAGACGAAGAATCTCAAGATAACGACGAATCGAGAGCTGAGATGGAGGACGCTGGTGCAGAGGACGAACCCGACTGCGCAGCAGGTAAATCAGACGAGTCCACAAACATTGACAACCTGGAAAACGAGGATGAAAGAACTAGTCTGCAAAACAGCTTTCAGTCCACAGACGGCAAAGGGGCCGACTTGGAATGCTGTAGTCCAAGGTCAGCTGCGGCTGGTGAGGAGTCTAGCCAGGATCAGGCAACAAATATGACGTATGCCTTCCTCATGAAATGGCCCAAGGTAGGATCAGATTTTTCACTGATTTCACTGTTTAATGGGACTAGCTCTCATTGTCTCTCAAGTGCCTGTTTATACACTGGTGTTAAAACTTAGCAAGAAACCCACAGTACCTGGATTTCATAAAATTGGGAAACATTTTATCTGATTTTTTTCCCAACGAACCATAAACTACGCCTCGATATGAAAAAAAGAAGTAATATTTGTGGTTTGTCCCAGGACCGAGTCATCGTACATCGTCTGGAGAACATCTGCCACTGCGTCCTGAAGAACTGCTGGCCCGGCCGACGCAACCACCAGCAACACCTAGAAGCTAAGGCCCAGCTGGCTGCCCTGGCCAAGCAGCAGTATGACTCGGATCACCTTTCCCAGCTCCTACCAGGGGAGCTATCCTGGGATCCGCTTGCAGTGGCCCCTGAGCACAACTATGCCGGTATGGGCGACGGGCTACTGGCACTGGTCCACCAGAAGAAGCGCAAGAGAAAACGCAAGTTGGAGCCAGGTATGAAGAAGAGGGTTCACCCTCTCTTCATTTTTATGCTCGTCCTTATACCATGAGTACCACAAATTCCTGATTAAGCAAATTAGACAGTACTCTGTGGTGTCAGTTTCAGTGGCAGTCAGTCAATTATGCAATTTGAAGTAGTTGTTAAGATGCAATGTCGGAGTATGATTTGTCGAAAGCACTCTTCTTTCCAAAAACAATTGCGTGTACTGATCGTTGGGAATCGCCTACATTTCTTGATTTCTTCTCAATTGTGAAGCAAGTCTGACAGAATAATTTCACGAGGTGATTCGTACCACTACAATCTTTATTTCCAGGAATCTTTTAGACAACAATGTGGTAGGTAACTTCTGTAATAAATGCAAATGATGAACAAGTCGCATTTGTTTCTTCCAACTCCCAACCCCTCCTACAGATGCCCACCTGCCTTCAACAGCAGGCAAGTCGACCCCCGAGTCCCCCTTAGATCTCTCCCAGGGCTCGTCCCGCTTATACCACCACCAGGCTGGCTTGGAGAGCGAGGGAGGCAGGCCAAGCCACCGGCCCCTGGATCCCTTACGCAGATCCTCGGTTGATGAGATCAGACGTAGGAAGAAGAAATCTTACCTGAAGGTGAAGTTCAAGGCCATGCACGGCGCACCGGGAATTAAAACTGAGGTGATTATATATTTTAAATCAAAAACAAAACAAAAAAGTAAACTCTGCTCTGTAAAAATGTTATGGTTGGCAGGTATTTTGTCTCCTGCTTTTGCCTTTTTTTAAATAGAACAATAAGGTTGCAGATAATGGCCAGAGTAAAGAGTACCTCAAGAGATGTTTGATGGCAAACCTAGAACCATGCACCTGTATTTTTTTGTGAACCTCATTTCCCATTTAATTTTCTTGTACCACTGAAGGGTGAGCACATGCAACATGTCACCCAGAAGAGAAAGAAGAAAGCCAGACGCCTGAACCTGGCCAACTTCAACGATGGTAAGTAAATGAGCAACCAAAGAGTAAATGAGCAACCAAATGAGAGAACAAACCCCAAATCAGCTTTGAATCAACACTTCAGCTTTGTCCTAGCACCTGCAGAGTACTCTGTGTCCCCTTGTTTTTTTAGACGACCACATTTCAGTCATCAACCGCAAGACGGGAGAGAAGCTGTCTGGGGAGGCAGCCCCATTCAAGAAGCACCTCGTGGAGTGGTTGGAAGCCAACCCAGACTTTGCAATCCAGCATCAGGCACACTGGTCACTCCCCGCTCCGGACAATCCAGTCACAACCCTCACTGGCTCAGAGGTCGGTGTTCAGAGCTTGGATTTATTGTGACACCCCATGCCCCAAACAAATAGACGCTTACCGTTAAAGATGTTCAGTGTTGTCGTTGAGGTACACGTCATGAATACAAATCGGCACAAGATGTCATCTCAAGTCGGCTTGTAACAAGTCATCTCCCGAGCTAATAAAAAAACAATGACAAATGCATTCACTTTAGGCTTTCAAGTATTCCTACTTTTTCTTATTAATTTTTTTACCTTGCTCCTACTTTGTTCGATGAAACTCCTTATATTTGATGAAACCTCAAGGTCAGTTGTTTAAATCGTGACTCCAGGATTCTCAAGAGGAGCTTCCAGGAAGCAGCAGCGCCGTGGCCCCCAGCGCCACGCCCCACGGCGAGGTGAAGCCCAAGCGACGACGCCTCAGGAACCCGGCCAAGCTGCACCTGTCTAAGATCAGCGTAGAGGAGAGGGTTGGGATTGTTGAGCGGGACACCGGCCGCAAGCTGTCGGCCAAGCTGGTACCCATGCTTAAGAACCTGTGCGAATGGCTGGAGAAGCATCCTGGGTACTACGTGGCCTCGGAGTGGGGCGAAATTGTTAAGTTAAAGGTCGGTATATGGGCAAGTGGGGTTTGGGGTAATATCTAGGATTCAGAAGAAAACAAAATCTGTGTAAAAGAAAATCGGAATTGGAGACTATCTTGCTATTAACGACTAGCACCATTGCCAAGAGTGCACCGATGTAGTTTTACTGTACTTTGTTTATACTTTCTTATCTTGCAGGGCAATCTACCAGCTGAGCTACACAGCCGTATTATGCCATCACCTCCCAAGTCCACCTCCCCTTTGATCCAACCCGTCCTGTATCCCGCAGTACTTTCCACCACAGTGACCGGCCTGCCCTACCAACCAAACGCAAACCACCTTGCAGCCTCCACGGACCTCAGCAACAATGTCTCAATGCAGATAGGCGGCGGCACCCTAGGGGGGCTAGCTCTGTCGGGATACCCCCAGACCCTCAGCTTAGGAGCTATACCCATTGGGGTGGCTCCCATAGCGAGCCTGGCTGGACTGGAACCCCAAGTCTCACAGCCCAAGGAGAACTTGAAGGAGAAGATGAGAAAACGCAAGAGCGGCTCGCCCCGGAAGATCCTATCGGCGGACCAGCCTGCGATGTCCGTCAGCGCCCCGGGAACCCTGGCTGGGATCTCTCCGTTCCTGCTTCCAAGCACGGCGGGGATGTACTACTCCCCGTTCCTGGCCACCCAGGGCCTAGTCCCGTCCAACTTACTCCCCGAGTTGACCAACGTAAATGGGGCTCAGCAGACCTCCAAGCTGCAGGATGGAAACGCTAGCGAGGATGAGGATAATGAGGAGATGGAGAGCGAAAAAGATGCGGAGGAGGCAATTGAGGAGCAAGAAGAAGATGAGGAGAATGAATCAGGGGACAGCGATGTAGAATAATGCTTCCCTCCACAAGCATCTGGTCAGGATAAAGGAGTTCTGTACACCCTTGTGGTTGGCTTGCCAAAAAAAGAGTAATCAAGAGTTTCTTGGTAAAAGGCAAAAATCTAATTATAGGCCACCAAAGGCTCCACCGAAAACCAAATGCTCCTCAAGATAATGGAACCCAGGGAAAACAAATTAAATTTGTCCAATTTCTGGAAAATTCCTTACAGTATTACAGAGAATTCAAATTTGTTTGTCATGTACTTCTTTGAAATAGCCTGGGCCAAGTGGCCTGTTTAATAATTGCGACACAGTCGTCAAAAGTCTGTCCTTGAATCACAAATTTGTACGCTTGTGACAGGAATGATGTGTTTGGGAAAAGAGAATGCTTTCGAAAGTTGTTGACACTCTCTGTAAAATTACTAGTGGAATAGCTTCGCTTTACACATTAGTGAGATGATTGAAAAAGTTGATATGAAATGATTATGTTCCAACAGTTGTGAACTCGCCACAACAAGGCCCCACACTGTAATAATATGGTGGTACTTGAAATACCACGATGCAATATATAGACTGTTTCTTTAAAGTTGTATGTCTACATACATTGACAGACTTTTACCTCTTCAGTTTCCTTCATAATATGGTGTGGGTACATTGCGTTATGTAGCTTGGAAAATCTACCTAGTAATATCACAATTTCGGCATTTTGATTTGAAATTTAAACTGCCCATAGTGTGCAGTGTTGATTTCAAAATGGTGATTTACAAGAACCTGTTTCAGATCCAAATATGTAACCCTTTAAGTACAATTTCTAATAGCTCCCAAGTAAACCAAGGGGTTTAAGAGGATTTGGTAAGATTGGGGAAGGAATTTCATGGAGCTGCTAAGCACAAAAAGTGGCTTAGCAGGAATTTTCTTAGAATGAAATGTTGTGTGCTCTTCTTGGTTTCTACGATGCAGTGCCTTTTTTGGCAAGTTGCAAATCATGACAGCAATATTAAAAGGGAAGAGAGAAAAAAAGCTTGTTGATACAGAACATATGGAAGTTTTTCTACAAAAGTATTTATTTGTGTGAATTTAAAAAGCCATCAGGAGGAATATAAAAAAGGCGACTTGTTTAAAAAACAGTTAGGTGTATTTATTTGTACAGTCGGACTGTAACATTTGAAATCACGTTAACAATGAAAAGCCATTAGACGTTGGGTCTTTTGGAGTTTGTTTTGTCAAACTAAAGCAGTGATTTTGGTGGTGAACAAATATTTTGTATCAAGAAACCTACATCAAATTGATTTTTTTTCCTTTGATTTTACTTTTTTTTCTGTTTTTTTCTTCTATTTGTTTGTTTGTAAATACTATGTACATAAGAAACGGAAACGTTAAAGAATGCTTTTTGTTTGAGAAATAAATTTATTGATGAATTTTTGTTCAGAAAACTAAATACAGTACGTACAAAAAAAGAAAACCTATGTTACGGAAATCAGATTAAAGTGGCGATTACCAAAATACTAGTGTGGTGATTTTTTTGTGAAGAGCAATTCTTTATGCAAACTTGTTCTCCTTCCGAACAGATTACTGTTTAATAAAACCGTTAGAAGAAATGGTTAATACACATGGACAAACAATTGGGTTTTTTTACATTTCGATTTTATTTAAATGTTTTTCCCATTTTGCAGCAAAACCAATTGCCCTAAAATAACCAACACCAACGACACGACTACACTGTGATATTACATCTTTCTTGTTCCTTGAGTTTGTTTGACGATCACCTGTGGAATTTTGAAATGACTTCACTAGTACATTGTAATAAAACACATTGTGCGATTTTGTCCTGGTTTTGTTAAAACCGGACACATTTATAGAATGACCCATGTTTTTTTTAGTTCCTCCAAACAATATCTTGCTGTATAAACATGTGAACAGTGCAGCTATAATGCATCTGATGACCACTTTGGATACGACTATTAACATCAAGTACTAACTATTGGTTCGAATATTTGGAGAGAAAAAAAATATAAATAAATATATAATGGGCAAAAGATAGTCTTTAACTAACACAAGGAATATTTCAAAGTTTAGACTCATCAGGCAGTTTATTATCAAGGCTGAAGTTAACAAAAAACTGTGTGTACACATTGGATTTATTATTTCCCGTCTTAGATTCTACATTAAATTTAGGAGACCAAATTAGTTTAAAAATGATCCCTGCAGGGTATTTGCATTTAATTGGTTAAGCCGGAAAAAGTAACTTGATAAGAAATGAGAACAAGCTTATAACCGCAATCATTATGTGCTGCATATTAATGAACTGCCCAACTATTATTACACTTGGAACTAAATCTATCTGTCCTTTAATGAGCTTGTGCTTAATTCCCTGATAAAGGAGCAAGCTGTTTTGGAAGCTACAAGAAACATCAATTTGTTACATTATACAAGAATATCTGCATGGAGAAATGCTTACGACTATTTCACATTACAATATAGCCTCAACATTTGAGCCATATTACACCAATTGATTTCTTGCTTTATCTTTTATTTTAAGCCGTTTTTCAAACCTGAGCTTGGGCTCCGTCCCCAGCTCAATCATCATTGCCAAACATTGTACTAACCCTTCCTACAAGCAAATGTACAGGACGAATACTAGACGCTTAAAACAAAAACCACTTTTCATTATGCACAAAAGTATTTAATGTATAATTATACATTTTCCCAATATTAGCTTGGATAGCATGGGGACAAGTACCAGAATATTCACTTATAAATGGCCTCCAGGCTATCCATATTGTAGTAGCTTGGAAACCATACCACATTCATGGTAGAGAAATAAGCATGCGTTACATTAAGATTTCTGGATGAGCAAAACAAACGGACTTGAAAACGAGACTAGCAACTATACTTTATTTCCCATTTTGTTTTAAACTAATACCAATACAATAATAATATAGATACATCCAAAGTACTAGCTGATACAAATGCAAGTTGAATATTGTTCAGTGTGCGAGAAGCGAGATTATATTTTTATCATGCACTTTTTGAGACCAGAAAGCAAGTATATCATGTTCCAGATTTTGAATAACCTCGCTATATTTGTTTAATACTTTAAACTAGTAAATATAAATTGTGTTTTTACTTTTGTGAATCATCATTCAATATAAATATTTAACATTTATGACAAGTACAGATATTCTATGGTATTTTAGAGTGTTTGGGTAAAAAAAGAAAAGGCGCCAAAAAAAATTCCTTTTTTTCCCCTTTAAACACACTTCCTCCTTAAAAGCTAATCTAAAAAAACAAATCACCTGCGTTTTTAACCAGCATTTAGTGCTAATTTTCCTCCCTGGTTTACTTGTGCATAGTAAACCGACTAACAAGACCCCAACACAAGACAATCTACAACAATTGGAACATCACAAGTTACCGATGATACTATACATATATATGCACGTGTACATATATCAGAGGCATTAAGATTAGCTCTGTTCTACATCTACGTTATATGTTACAGATTTCCCCTCGAGTCTCTACAAATTCAAGACTTAGAAAACGTCAAAATCACAAGAGCGTCCTATTTGTTTGTCTTGTTCTTTTAAACTTTTCTGTATTTTTTTTAACTCTGGATTTGGATCTTACAAACAATTCAAATTTCAGAGTGGATTGCACGAAATAGAATTGTCAAAAAAATAATTTCTCGTGGTACCCCGTCCAAATCATCTGCAAACTTTGGAAATCTTGTGTTACACATTCACTAATGTAAATATGTCATTTTTTTCAATTTTGTTGCACATGTTTACAGAGCTATTAAAACTTGTGTTTTAGTTATTGAAGGCCTACACAAAGTAATTCGTACTACAAAGTTTAAAGCAACTTCACAATTTTAGGATCACCAATTGTTTCAGGCTTCAGGTGAGTAACTTACGACTAAAAGTTGGTGTCATTACGAGGGTAATGATTTTTCGGTGCTCTTTCAGATTGTCAGTATTATATCTCCATTACGTCTTAGCATACAAAATAGACAAAAATGGTTCGAACGTGCAGTGGGATATTTCTATCATTAAGCACTGGGTGTATACACAAGATTAATTAATTTGGGGACAAAATGCTTAGTAATATCAAAGTAATATCCCATGCAGAGAGAGAAATAGCTGGACAGTAATATCCTCCGATTCTTCAAACCCTTGAAAGGCTAGCCTGAATACACACCTCAAATTTCTACAAGTATCACAACAAGATTTCACAATTTTATTTGTATTCTTTCGTTGCACATAAAAGTCTAAAAACACAGAATATAGAACTATGTGTTTCTCCTGCCTTGTATCCAGCTGATTTTCCCCCCATTTTTTTCTCCCTGATTGAATGAAAAGTTTTTGACGTTATCTAGCAGCAACCTCCTCCGCTCTGTTGGCCCCCTCCTTGTGACGGTAGCGTGGGATTCGTGGGCGAGTGTTGTGGACCGAGCTTGATGCCGTTGGCCTGGGATAAGAACACAAGGTAAGTGTAGAATAATGCGCAAGTGTCATCACAATTTGGATTTGAAAAAAAAAAATGTTATTTGTGAATTGCTTTACCTCATTGTTAATATCAAACACGCCTTCCTGAATCTTTTGGTAAATCTCCTTAGCTGTGTTGATGAAGGCTTCCTCTACGTTGGCTGCCGTCTTGGCCGACGTCTCCATAAAGATCAGGCCGTGCTCCCTGGCAAAAGCTTCTCCTTCTTCCTTCTTGACGTCACGACGCGCCTCAAGATCACTGTAAGAAAACCAAACCCACTATTATAATAGTTCCTTTAAACAAATATTTCTGTCAACATTTGTTTTCTCAACATTTCAGACAGCGTACTCTGTTCTTCTCAGACCCTAGCTAGCTCGGTGTTTGAGTAGTAAGACGTCGGCACTATAAAGCAGGTCATGGGTTCAAGTCCCGCCCGAGTTATTTTTTTCGGGACACACTTAGGATACAGCGTTTATAAAATCAAAAGCATTGTTAAAGGACAAAACCCAATATTGAATTTACATCACCCGGACACAAAAATTCCATCTTGTGAAATACTGACCACACAGTCGGAGTTTTTGATTTTGAAAACTACTTGCAGATGCTGTAAGCAGTTACCTCTTGTTTCCGATGAGCATGATGACCATGTTGGAGCTGGAATGCTGACGGGCATCTTCTAACCAGGTCGTCAGATGGTTAAACGTGTCCCTCCTATCAAGGGTAACAACAGTAGGAGAGTTAAAACTGGAAAAATATGTAATTCTAATTTTGGCAAGACTATTAAGTATTCAAATATTCAGTATATTCGGTACTGCCCTTCACGTAGTATATTTTAAACATATTTTAATATATCCCATTGAGAAGAGACCATTTTGTAAGGTCAACATGATTTTTATTACAACCAGGCTAATTTGGAAGGCAGCACACAAATATGCTTCCATACATGCTGGTACTATATAATAATGTTCATAGTGGAAAAAGTCAAACTCATTCAAACGCGTCTGCGCATTAAAAATTCAATTGTTCGCTGTGTAGTTCTGGCTCTAGCCCCATTACACAGTTGAGCCGTAATGCATAAGAAGGATTTGTGAATTAAGTAGAGCCTTCTGGCACTGGCGTTTATGGGCACTAACCACTTCTGTTCATGTGCATGTAACGTGCTAGTCGCAGACAGCACAATTTGCTGGAAAACCCAACATTTTTATAACCACCTATAGCAATTTTTTTTTAGCATAATATTTGGAATGACCTAAAGAGAGTTTTGCTGTGAACTTTCATTGCCTTCAACAAGAAATTATCTGGAAGTACAGCATTATACTTCTAAAAGTGTAATCCTTAACCCATCCTCTATTAGAGTTCTTTACTGCAAGTCAGTGGTACATGTCAAACCACTCCAGCTGCAGTGCAATGAAGGATTCTTTACATGTACAATGAAGGGCACTTCAGTTAATAAATTGGGCATATGGCTTTGCTTATCAGTGTAATACACCGTAGACAGCAGCATAACCCAGTTGACCTGTAGTTTCCTATGGCGTGCTTTGGTGGGCCTTGTTTTTCTTTTAAATCAAAGCAATCAATATTCAGCCGACTGTTTTATTTACATTTCGCACACCTCATCCCAAATATATACAACATGCCACCACCAATTACAGATATTCTCACACGATACAACTGTCGGCCAATCACCTACCTTGTTATATCATACACCAGCAATGCGCCAGCAGCGCCTCTGTAGTAGGACCGTGTGATAGACCGAAAGGACTCTTGCCCAGCCTGGGGGGGGGGGGGGGGGGGGGGGGGGGGGTAGGGGAGGGAGATACAAAATCACACAGATAATTAGGTCGAGGGAACGAAATTCAATAGGAGAGTATTCATGACAGCTTGTAGATTTTAGCTGTTTACAACACTAAGTACATGTACATTGTCAATCAGGCCATGACAGTATATTAATTACAAGTGCAAGAAATGTACAACACAGCAGTTTTCCAAATGTAATATAATACAAAAGGCAATAGGATAAAGTATTTTGCAGTAACACCAATTGACATGGAGACAATTGACATGACAAATATACAGCTTTTTTCTCATAAACTCGATTTTCCAATAACAATATGATATTAACTATTGCCCAAAATACCCCTCCCTCCCCCCCCCCCCTCCCTCCCCCCCCCCCCCCCCCCCCCCCCCTCAAAAAAAAAAAAAAATAGTCCAGGAAGCCTGAAGCAGTGCCGGTGCATTTTATGAATTTTGCCCAGGATACAAAGAAAATCAACTGATGGACTTTGGTGTATTGGGTCCAGTACCCCACAGAAGCAGTAGGCAGTTAGGGTTAAAGTACAATGAAATGTATATCCTCAACTATAAAGAAACAAGAGTAATATTATGCACACAGTGTGTATACACTCGGGTCACAGAAATTTGTGGCACTGTACAGTGATGCAAATTAGCAATTCCGGTAGTTCATTGATTTTATTCAACTGCATTGAACACATACTTGTACACACTACACATGTGGTTGAGCTGCAGATGGCTGTAATAGCATGAATCTGGTCTGAGTATCAAACAGAGACACTAAATTGGATTGCAAGTGGCAATTCAGGACCCAAACATGTGTGTGTACTGTGGGGAATCAGGTTTAGTTGTATTACAGACCATTTGATCCACCATGACCATGGTAATATTTTTTAGCCTACATAAAGCATTAAAAAAATGCAATTATGCATACAAACGTACATATTTAAGGCTGCTTAAATAATTTTTCTTTGTTACATTTTATTATTATTATTATTATTATTTATTTTGCCAAACACAACAAACAATGCAAAATAGATTTATGTGTGTTTACAAATGTACACACAAGCTGTTACATGTACCTACATAATTCCTCTCAGATAAATTAATATTCAGAGAAAATGTACTCTAATATACCACTTATAAATAAAATACTGCCTGGCTTTGGTACAAACAACCACATGGGGTGATACGCATGAAACACTGCACAGTGCATGAAATTTGGACACTGCAATATGAACAGTGCAATGTGTATGTAAAGTACATGTACAGTGTGCATTCACTTCTGTGCATGTAGTTTTGAACCACATAATAAGGTCCTCTATTGTGTTTTCCTTTATTCCTGTACTATCTCCCTATCCCCATTACCTAGCGCTTACCCGAACAATCAAGGACCAAATTCGAACAAAGAAACCGTTCTTCAAGGATTCTTTGTTCCCTTTGTTCTCCTTTGTGTTTCGATCCTATGTACACATGTATGTATGTATATTTACAATATTTTCATAAAACTTAGACACACAACCAAATTCTTCCATCCTTTTAAACAATCAATGGTAAATACCGGTACATGTACTGGATTTATAAACAAAGACATGCAGAGCATATTCGGCAGAGCATACTGTAAGAAACGTTGAGTTCCCTCCGGTTATCCTTAACACCCCCCCCCCCCCCCCCCCCCCCCCCCGGCCATTCACTCACATTCAGGCCATATCACTAATTACTTCTGCTCAAATTAACCCCCTTACTCTCCTAGTGTAATTTACTAGGAACCATACCCATTTCCCTAAATAAAACCAGTGATCTTCTGCTTAGGCAGACAATTAGATGAAATTAATAAGACTTCAATTTTTAAGAGACTTCAATTTTTAAGAGACTTCAATTTTTAAGAGACTTCAATTTTTAAGAGACTTCAATTTTTAAGAGACTTCAATTTTTAAGAGACTTCCCTTTGAGTCCAATACTACTGTCTAAGAGTTAGTGAGATACACAGTTAAGTATACAATGCCTACTTGTAGATAGACAAGCACAACAGATTGCTTACCGTATCCCAAATTTGCAATTTTATCTGTTTGCCATCAATATTTATCATTCGAGCTCCAAATTCGACACCTGTAACAAAAAAATAAAATTACAGATGACACAACTTGTTAGCATGGGAAAGTATGTGTTTAAGCATCAAATGTGACTAACATTTTACTGCACAAACATACAGTATGCTGGGATTCCTTCAGTCCGAATGGTGAATTTATAAAAAAACAAACCTAAGAATAGTTGACAAAAGATTATTTATCACATAAAACAAATTAAACTACTGTATTTGTTAGGTCCAAGTGCCAAGACACCCAAGACCAGAGAGCCATATTCGCGGAGCTGCTAAGCACAAACAAAATAAAATTTCTCCTTTGCAAAAACAGGGTTACAAACCAAATTTTCAGGTAATGTACATTAACGTCAAAACCACATTGTTTGGGATGGTAACTTGTTTTTACTGAGCAGTGAGCAAGACTTTTGTGCTGAGCAATTTATTTTGTAAATTATTTTGTATGGCTTGCTGTTGAGTAATATTAGGGGTATTACAAATTCAGAGGAGAAATAATAATTCTCTCTTGTCCCTCGAGCTCGGCGAGTCTCAAATGCGTATTTCAACTGCATAGATCTCTCAACTTACCTATCGTTAAATCATGAACTGGCTGAAACCTTTTGTCTGTGAATTGTAGGAGAAGACATGACTTGCCAACACCTAAAAATGGAGAACAAGTTGAATTAAATGAAGAATGAAGTTTATGATTGTCAATGGAATTTCAACAAATTCTTTGTTTTTACATTAGGGGCCTATATATCCCTGTTCATTTTCGAATAATGTAGCTTTAGTTGAAAGGTATTGGACTTTTTTCTTCGAAATACAAAGTGACTGAACATTTGGCGATATTATTAAACTTTGTTTGTGGCTGAATATTGTTGCTTGTACTGGTACCTGCTGATCTGTGTAACTTTCCGAGTTTGATTCTCTGAAAAAAAACATGTGCAATACATTTGGTATAGCAAGCTTGGGAAACTCTGGTTGCCCGGAGCCCTGGCGTGGTTGTCCCAGTGCCGTTCGGGCTCGGCCTGGGATTTGTCAAGCTCTGTGACAAAATACGTCTCTAAAAGCACAAGGCATTATGTGATGTGTAGACCAGCCCACGGCATCTTTGTCACGTCACCCGCATACGAGTTGGCTGGCGTACGAGTTGGTTGGTGTACGCGTTGTCCCGCGTAAGAGTTGACCAATCTGCATACGAGTTGTCCCGCGTATGAGTTGGTTTGCGTACGAGTTGACCTGTTTCTGGTAATCTATACGTACGACGCGACTCTACGAGTTCGACTCGTACTCGTAGAGTCATACGTATAGATTACCATTTATTATTTAGGTTGAAATGGCTGCCTTAATCTGGACTAGTCTAGGCTACTCTAGGGCCTACTTTGTATTACGAGGCGAGGAGCTAGTGCTTGCACTTGCAGTTGCAGTGGCTATGCGATATGCCTATGCTAGGGCGCGCGCGACATCATCAGTAATCATCATCATCATCATCATGCACTATTTCACAAACCACGTCGACACTGTCACTGCTGCGGTATGGTTGTATTAAATTGTATCACTGTTTACACATGTCGAAAACTGACGAACACTGGCACGGACGTAGCTAATTAAAAGGCTGAATATAAAAACCAACACTCTGAATAAGAAAATCTCACCTGTGTCTCCTATAATGATGTATTTGAAGAGATATGCGTACGACATTTCGCCTTGTTTTTAGCAATGTACACAATATATCAATTATCATTCGGACACCGACTCTATAGCTGGTGAACTGCTCGCCGGAAAACTAAATACAACGGCCAAAAATACGAGGTTGTCGGGTACCACTGAAAGAAACCTGCGATGTCTATGACGACACGATTTGACGTCATTAATTGATTCGCGCAGGCGTAAACCCCCCAAAACTTTTTGGAACCCCGCACGCAGAGCAAGTTACACAAACCATTTTTTTTTAAAGATGGATTTTAATTAAGACGCTGTTTTCCCCTCTGGTACAAAAAGCTGGATAGTTTCACACACCAATTTAGGATGTGTACATGACTGTGCGAGGTTGCTAATCTCCCTGGCGAAGAATTTAGGAGGAAAATCTACCAAGTACCAAAAGGCCAAGATCTACCAGCACGTCCCAAGTAAGACTGGGGGAGGGGACTGGCGATTGTTGCATGATAAAATGAATGAGCTTTATTCACGAGTCAGCCATATCGAATTGAAAGTGAGGTAAAATCTTAATTTTTGGAACTTGCGGATAGAAATGACCTTAAGTTAATTACAAATTAATACCAGGGTTCTTTTATGAATAATTTTTAATTTGTGAAAATTGAAAGTGAGGCTATACTACTCTACCTATATATGGTGCCTCATTTGGGGGGAGACGTTCAACAGACAACCAATAACAGTAATTGTAGTTTTTATTTTATGCAATGAACAATCTGAACAAACTACATTCCATTTTCCTCTCTTTTCAATCCAAAATGTTGCATCTCTTTGTGAGAAATTTGTGAAATGTGAGGTGCTAGAGTGAACTTGAATATAAATGATTTTGTAATCTCACTAGATAATCTTTCTACTCTTTTTCTATGTAATCTTTCTATTCAGTTTGCATGTTTTTGTATTTCCTAATGGTCCTATAATACTCTGTGATATCTATGATTTTTGCTTTATTTTGTATCATGCAAAAAAATTTAATCAATATACTGACTACATTTAAACTAAATCAGAACTACTTTCTAGTTTTCAAAACAATGTTAGAACAACAAATACTAGCACACATTTTCATAATATTTCCTCTATAATTAATCTGTCAAAATACTATATCTGCAAGGATATTAACTATATCTGAAGGATATGTCTAGTTTTTAGTGTGAAGAGTTACATAACATTTTAGAAAATTTAAAGTAATACAACTTGTCTTTTCATGCAACAGGATGTTGCAAGACAAAACAATATTAAAGCTATTGAAAGAGAAAATGTAAATATAAGTAATTTAAACAGTAAATACTCAAAGATGGCAAGCATATAGCTCATGTATGGTTTTAAATTAGTCTAAATTTAAACTGTTTCCAATTTTAACTGTTTAAGATACAGACAAAGATGGTAGTTTATTACTGCACACACTCGACAATGCTCCGATGTTTCCACAATTGGCTGTGATGGGAAGAGATGTTATCACTTTGTTTGCCAGCTGGGGGAGAAAAAGAGAAAGGGACTTTTCGTTTTGAATGTGAATATTTGTGTAAATAAGTTTCAACGAATAGTGAAAAGCTGTCATAAGTTCACCACAAGTCACTCAAGTTATCCAGTTCCATGACAACTCATAAATGGGTGCATGCAAAGGTAGGCTTATTATACTTCAGGACCGAGTCCCTTCCTGTAAAGAATGAGATAACTACTTTCTACTTTCATGCCTACCAGATTGGAGTCGCACATCTTGGCAGATGTCACAGGCAATAACTCATTGTAGACCTTTGGCGATGATCTCTCAGAAGGAGGTGGCCCTTCTTGGCAAGGGTTTTGTGGAGGGGCAGATTGGAAGGCCAGTCTCGTGGTTCCTGGGTGGTGAGTCGGCTGCATCTGGTTCTGGAGTGCTTGTGGCGGTGGGGAGAGGATGAAAGTTTGAGGAGGTGCCTGCTGCTGGGGAGGGCTTGGTTGGGGAATGGCACACATCATGGGGTCACTGCTGTTAGACAGCAAGAGGTTATCTCTCCTTGGCAGGGAAATGCTGGCTGTGAAAAAAAATATATAAGACAGGTAGGGCTTTATGTATACTGCTTAAGGTGCAGAATAAAATGTGTACATTCCATTTTGGCATTAGCCTTGCACAGAGTGTGTTTAATGCATAAACTGGGCCTAAGCCTATATCCTAGGACTCCCTTATTGTTAGAAGATGAAGACAACGTCCAACCTGGGCTAGGCCTATTTCACTGTTTGTCAACTTCAAAGTGGGCACTTTGATTTGGAAAACATTTAGTGTAAGGTTAGGCATGGCCTAAACTTGATTTAATGAGCCCTGTGTAGACTATAAAACTATGATGTGCTGTGCTGTGTTTCAATCCCAATAAGCTAAGATTAACTATAAACGGCCAAGTTGTTACGCGGTTACGGGTTTAGGCTCAGCCAAACTCACCTCCATTTGACCTCTGAAAAACTTGGCCAACGTTTTCCTGGATCACAACGAATTTCCTTAGCTGTCCTTGTTGGTTGTACAAGGATGGGAAATCAACCATCTGGGGTTGTGACGGGCAAGTAGCCGTTAGTGAACCGCTGGTCGTGTTGGCTATCAGCGTGAGCCCCTGCACGCCGCCGCCAGCTCCCCACCCGGACCCCCGGCCGTAGCACTGCTGCTGGCCCGGCGGTCCGAAGCCACCAGTCGGTCTGAAGTACGGGCTGAAACGATTGTTGATATCTTGAAGAGGGTTGGGGTGCGAATGCGATGTATGCTTGACAGGAGCATAGGTGACGCCTTGGTGGTGAAACAGAGTCTGCGGATAACCTTTGGAAGAACTGTCTGGACCGTAGCGATACGGTGTTGTCGTGTAGTAGGAGTTCTCGGCGTTCTCGCTGACGCCTCGACGGCGGCTACTTGCCCGACGAACGTGCCCCAACAACTCTGGACGATTCCGGTTGAAGTATGGATTCTGGAAGTGGTGGATGTCCTCCCCGGACATGCTGTCCTTTGAGGAAACCGCAGCCAGTTTACGGAATCCATAGAGATTGAGTTGTCGTACAAAACTAGAAAAGTTCTGAGTTTTGAAAACGCTGAATTCATCGTTGTAAAGAACCTCGTTTTTGAAGGTTGTGCCATTTATTGCAATGCATGCTCCGCCATTGCTCCAACCAATGGACTGAAAACGGCCGCCATTCACTAGCTTCCACAACTTTCCAGGGAAAGTGTTCGAATTTATTGGACACGATACAGTCCCCATGCTCGAAGAATTAGAACAACTCATGGCAGTCGATAAGAATATCTGAAGGAAACGCAAGAACAAACAGTTCGTATATGAACGCCACAAAACTTTATGAAAATTCAAACCCAAAACGCGTGGTTGATGATAACTTGATCACGCGCACGCCACGCGCAGGCAAACAACCGTACAATATATACGCGCTGAGCGCTGCAATGGCGCGGCGCCCTGATATGAGCACACGCCGTACACGCGCGCTTTTCGTACAGCATCACGCGGGACGCCGAACCTACACGCCATGCACGCGTAATTTACGTAATTTCCGAGGAAATTTAAAGTAGCAAGGTATCACCGTACCTCAGAATGCACCACAGATCATCTATAGTTCATTTTGGGTTTTTGTTGTTGTTGTTATTGTTTTTTGGGGGAGGCGGTGGGGGGGGGGGGGGGGGGGGGGGGGGGGGGGGGGGGGGGGGGGGGGGGGGCATTAAGCGGTCCCCGACCCTGCGGACCACGGCCCACTCCGCCAATCCGTTGATAGGGGAACAACGGCTGTTGTCGAGTGGGCCGGGATGGGCTATGAATCAAAATCCCTAGCTCAAATCTTGCTGTTAGGTCTCGTTTTTCCTAGTCAAATTGATATCTTTGGAGTATGATTAGTAGGGGGAAAAGAGACCAAGAACCTAGGCTGTTGCAGTACAGTGATCAATGCAACTATATTCATGAAAACTGCTTCACCCACCCGTACCTACGGAAAAAATATGCACCCCGGAAGTACTGGTCATATACATGTACGTCAACAAAAACATTCAGTAGCACGTACAAGTCTTTATGTACAAGTACACAAATAAACGACATAATTATAGAGAGCTCTCTATAATTAATTATGTCGTTTATAGATCAGTGTACAAATATGTACGTACAATGTATTGTACGGTACTGATCAACCTCTGGTTGTGGCCCATCCCATCGACTGAATCTCAGCAGCTGATTGGCTTACTGCCAAATACAGTGGTTTTGTCTCCGCCCATATACAATGACGAGCCAGAGGTCATCTATTTTTCGTTCGTATTACTCCGCACTAATTTACAACGGATTACTTAACTTAGACATCCTTGATGACAAATATAATATGATTGCATTAAATATAGGTGTTTAAACGATTCAAGTTCAGTATTTGTTTTTAATAACAAGAATCTGTCGAGAAAAACATTCTTACATGAAATCATTTGGACTATTTTAATGCAACGATTACATTTTTCCAGGAGTGACGCGGATTTCCCGCCATTTTCAGCTTCGGTACGCGGTACGTGCCGATAACGTTCGCGCGGGGCCTATCGATCATATGGAAAATGCGTATGCAATAATTAATGCAATAATATCGAAGTGGGATTTAAACCGAAGATGGCGGCGCCGATCAAGAGTGAGGAATTGGACATAAAACAACGATTCGAGGAACTTTGCCTTGGTTTGAATCTAGACGATGTGTCTGGTAGAGAGGCATGGGATACGTACGAGAGAATAAGCGTCAACTATACGCTGGAGGTGAGTTGTAAATTGAAACATTTTTAGATGTAACGTAATGGGTGAACCACGTGACGTAATGTCTGCGCCCGCTTCTCGGAGGGAGAGTTCTGCGGCGAGTTGTCGCTACTTACGTAGTCCAGATTCCGGACGTAGATGCTACTTTATTCATTTTATTTATTTAAAACTTTGCTTTTTATTAGATTAACAAAAGAACAACTACTAGGGCCTACGCCTATATAAATTAATTTGTTTAATTTTTTTAAAGAGCCTATTTATCGTAAAAGTTAGGAAGGAAATTTTGTGGCCAAACTCTTTTGAAAGAATCGAGTGAAGCCCTGCTTACAAATAATGGGAACCTGTGTTACACTTTAGTCCGAATAACTAGGACCCTTCTTATCGCTTTTTTAACATTTGTACACGATCTGCGATAGTAGTAGTACTGGGTCCGAGGTCTTGCTACCGCGTGGTCTCTTAACAATTAAACCAAATTTAGTAATACCAAACTTTGCCGGATACAGGTCATCAGAAAAGCAGGTCAACTCGTACGCGAGCCAACTCTTTGTACGCGAAACGACTCGTAGGCCAACCAACTCGTATGCCAGCTAACCACGGCGGCTTGGACCCTATCACAGATCATGTCCAAATATTTAAAAAGTGATAAGTAGGGTATTACTTGGACTAGTTCCAGTCCACTACGTTTCCTAGCTTCGTGATTCCACAAAAGAGAAAGTATTGCCCTCGGTCGGCATAACATCCGATGTTCAGATATAGAATTCTTTCAAAGTATTTTGTTTTAGATTGCCTTATTTGAAGGCGCACTGTGTCTCGTGAACTTAGAGAGAGATATAGGCCAACTTATTTTGCCCTTTGGCTTTCCTTTTTGCAGGGAGACAATCTTCACTGGCTTGTGTGTGCTCTTTACGTCGCTTGCCGGAGATCCACCATTCCAACTGTCGGAAATGGCACCGTGGAAGGAAACTGCGTTTCACTGACTCGTCTGCTGAGATCCTCCAGACTAAGGTGAGGAGAGACGGTTAATATCTGATCGTGGGCCCTACCCTGGTCGGGTACCCTGGTCGGGTACCCTGGTCGGGTACCCTGGTCGGGAACCCTGGTCGGGAACCCTGGTCGGGAACCCTGGTCGGGAACCCTGGTCGGGAACCCTAGTCGGGAACCCTGGTAGGGAACCCTGGTAGGGAACCCTGGTAGGGAACCCTGGTCTGGTACCCTACCCCGAGTCACTCCTCGTGATTTGGTGAGGCACTGGAATACCAGTCTCACCAGAAGGTTACCCCCACGTTCAGATGTCAGCAACACGCATCTTTTGCTCACTTTCTTTTGCAGTGTGATCCAGTTTTTTAGCAAGATGAAGAAATGGGAGGATATGGCCAACCTGCCCCAGCAGTTCCGGGACAAAGTGGAGCGTCTGGAGCGCAACTTCAACGTCTCCACTGTCATCTTTAAGAAGTACCAGCCCATATTTCAGGACATGTTCATATTCAAGGATGCATTTGCTGAACAGCCTCGAGTGCCTAGAGGTCGCAAGCAAAGGTAAAAATTAGATTTGTAAAACATACAAACTTAATACAAACTGTTTAACTTGTATTTTGTCATATTTTGTATTATTGTATTTTGTCATAGTAAGATAAAACTCCAGAACTAAAATTGTGTTTGTTTGTTATAGTCTCGAAGGCATAGTCGTAATTATTATATATATTACTGTTGACACTAACTTGAGGGTATGAAAATAACGATGGGCCAGGTAATAGTGTAATGAATCCATACTTTGCCAGGTTTTTCTGAAGTCGACTTTCAGATTGACAGAATGTGGAGTTTTAACCAGAAACTCTAATGAACATGAATTGTCCCCTTAACCGTGTGATTCGTTTGCTTTTTTTCAGGAGGCAACCTTGCAATTACTCAGAACTTTTCTCCTTTTGTTGGACATTATTTATCCACATCAAAGGTAAGCCGATTTATTTTGTATTGGGTTTAACCCTAAACCCACTAAGTTTTTTTTTTTTAAGGGATATGTAAGCCAAGGACCCTGTGGGCTAGAATTGTCAGTTATTAAATTTGGAATGAATCAATGAAACTAGAAGTATGGAATGATCTCAAACAATCAAACTTTAGTTTTATTTATTTCTTAGAACAACTCTCACAACAAATGTACATATACAAATGCAATACAATGTTTCAAAAAAAAAGGATATGGTCGACCAGGCCCTATAGTTGTTTGTTCCCGGGGACTCCCTCGACGTGTGTGCACACTAAAGCAAATGTTCGGGACCGGTTAAAAGTCTGGAAGTCCTCAGTTCAAAACTGAGACGATCCCAATAGTTAGTGGAACTTCTGAGAGTTCAGTTGACGGGTGTCAATGTTTGGTCTCACTCCCCGTAGCTCTGGACGGGCTGGAGACTATCGATGAATCCTCTTCATCCACATGTCACACGACAGTCATCTACAGCTGACCTGTAACCATGGTAACTCAGTGTCTACTGAAGTCGTCGCACAAAGTGAAGCCAGTACTTGGGTTGGCCTCCGTCGACAACAGCCTCTCAGCTTGTCTCTGCTGATATGGACACGGACACTGCTACCTCAGGTCTTATGACTTCCTCCTCATATTCTGAGAGATTACAATCAATAGAACACACAAATCTAAGTGCTCAAGCAAAAACATTTGACTCACAATTTAAGATGCCAAACTACATTGGTCTAAGGCAGTAAACACCATTTGTTTGTTGGATGTTTCATTTGTTTTTAAAACAACAATAAACATACACAACATGTCAATCAACATGCACAACAAATTGCATGTCAACAAATATCAAATAGGCATAACATCTTGTTACATAATTAGAAAGTGCTTATCACATGTATACTATTGGATAAAATCTAGTGCCTGCCTGCATAGACAGAAACATAGCACAATGCATGTTTATCCCCCCCAAAAAACAGTTCCAGAAAGTCCCAAGTTTTATAATGAGAAACTATCATCAAGTCACAGGTTTTATAAACGGAAATAATCCACTTTGGATCAGTTTGAGAGTAACTAATAAATCTATTTCTCCACTGGTAAGTATTAACAGTTCCTGATTATTTTATGCGAAAACCCTACCATAACATATTGTCATTTACACATGTACATGTACAACTACATGACACAATATTTATGTAAAAATCCCTTCCCATGAATACCCCGTGAATACATGATTGTAAGCATGAATTTAACCTCCCTCATATTTAAGTATGGTATTATATTCCTTTTATGACACTCACCTGAGAGCCACAGACTGAATAAGTCACTTATAAAGCACCTTTTCGGAACAAATCTCTTGAACTTTTCAGAGAACACGTTGAAAAACAAGCAGACAAAATGGCGTAAAATTGCACGAGCAAACTTTTGCCGCACCATTTTATTGAGGGCGCCCTTCCACAGAATCACGGGCTACACTCCCCCCTACTAAACCTGCTGCATCGCCCCGATGCAATCCTTCTTTGTGGGTAGGAACAAGGGCTTACAGAAATCTGGGAGCCAGTGCTCCAAGGCATTGACGCTTAGCCTGTGGCATACAGGCTGGCCAAACACCTCGTAGGTGAATCTCTGAGGAGGTCTTCGCTCTCTTGACGGACGAGGCACACCGACCTCACCCTGGCTCTGCACCTCGGGCTCCACAGTAGGAACATCCTCAGCAAAAGGGCTATATGGAATGGTTTGAGTTTGTGGTGGGGCAGACTTATGAGCATTTGGATCAACATCTTGATCCACATTAGCATCATCAGCATGGCCACTAACCACAACCTCAGCACCAACATCCAAGTCACTATAAGGTACATACCCCGCATCACTACAGTAGGGAGCGGCACCCTGTGTGTCATTAGAAACCCCATCCAGACTCGGTGCAGAAGCCTCCCTTGCTGTCTCACATGCAGTGTCGTCACTTTCCCTGATCTCATCCTCAGAATCTCCAGGTGGTAGTTCACTTGGCACACCCACAGTTGAAGGTTCTGCACACTGCTGATCCTCGGGCTGAGCACACAACTCTGTGTGTTCTCCATTTGCCGGTAACACTTGCACAGTCTCACCAACAACCAAAGAATTTGCTAGGTCAGACTCTATGGAGACATTCTCGGTGTCGTCGTCGACCCCTGAAAATTCCTGAGACCTGGATGGTGATAACTGAGGAACAAACGGTTCAGCATCAACTCTCAAAGGTGACACATCAGGGGATACACATGATTCCTCATTTCTACATACCTCAGCTATACAAACCTCACTTGGCTTCCCAAGACTATCATCAGACAGGCTGTTGTCCTCCTTGGACTCACCTACAGGAGGCACAGTTGTCATCTCACCGGAGTCCCTTCCCCATATGGTGATGATTACAGGATCATCCTCGTCCGGACTATCCTCCCCTTCCTCCTCTCTCGGTGGGTTATCTGAACATTGAACTCTTTGTCGCTGTAACTGTCTGGTAACTGGTCTCCTTGGCAATACCTTCTCTCTGACAGGTTCCACTTCACCTGTAAGAACCCCAATGGGCAGGATCATGTTGCGATGCAACATTTTCGAAGGACCTCCTCCTGTCTCTGGTTTCAACCTATAAACAGGAATAGCATCACTTGGGCGGTCTGCAACTCGATACACCGTGTCTCTCCACTTATCAGCAAGTTTATGTGGACCCTTGAATCCCACATTTCGGATCAGTACCCTATCCCCAACATTCAACTCACTGCCTC
The DNA here is from genome assembly GCA_037893245.1 of Crossaster papposus. Taxonomy (NCBI): domain Eukaryota; kingdom Metazoa; phylum Echinodermata; class Asteroidea; order Velatida; family Solasteridae; genus Crossaster; species Crossaster papposus. Next base: position 189,600 of record JBAIAA010000534.1, on the reverse strand, counting down.
TCACCTTGAGGTCATACCGCTTTTTGTTTGAAGCAGCCGACTTTGCCGATTCCTGGGAGGCAAGCTGGTAAGCATGTTCGAGACTCTGCCTCAAGTCCTGGACATATTTGTAGTGGTCTTTGTTTTTGATGCCATCAGGGGTAGTTCCAAAACACAGATCGAGTGGAAGTCTCGCCTCTCGCCCAAACATGAGGTAGTACGGTGAAAACCCAGTACTATCGTTACGTGTGCTATCATAGGCATGCACAACGGAACCTACAAACTTGCTCCAGTTCTCCTTCTTGTCACTTGGCAGAGTACCAAGCATACTCAGCAATGTACGATTAAATCGTTCGGGCTGAGGGTCACCCTGGGGATGATAAGGCGAGGTTCGGGACTTCTTCACCCCAAGGAGACTGGTGAGTTCTTTGATCAACCTGTTGTCGAACTCACGCCCCTGATCAGAATGGATTTGCTTCGGCAATCCATACGGCAAGAAAAACTTTTCCCAAAGCAACCGAGCAACAGTGCGTGAGGACTTGTCCTTTGTGGGAAATCCTTGGGCGTAACGTGAAAAATGATCTGTTACAACCAGAACATACTGCGCTCCACTTCGGTCCTGCTCCAACTTCAAAAAGTCGATGCAGACCAATTCCAGAGGGTAGGTAGTCGTGATGTTCACCAATGGAGCTGCAACTTTCTGAGAGGTTTTGTAGGACACACACCGAGCACAGTTTGACACCCATGTCTCTATGCTGGCCGCCATCCTTGGCCAATAGAATCTCTGGCGTGCTAAGTCCACTGCACGCTCAGCTCCAAGGTGGCCAAGGTCATTGTGAAGTCCACGGATGGCTGTCTCTCTAAACTTAGTGGGTAAGACCAACTGAAACAACTCTTTCTCACCTGAAACCACTCGCCTATATAACACTCCATCCCTTAACACTAGCTTGTTGTATTGTCCCAACATCAACTTGATCTCGTCTGGAAAATCTGAAATCACTTTGGGTTTTCTCCCCTCAGCGACAAATCCAACAATCTGCCTGATATCGTCATCCTGACCTTGCTCCTTCTGCCAGTCGACCTCTCCATCTCCATCATCTGACAACTTGACTGAACAGTAGTCCAAGGGGACAGCCTCGGCACCCAAAGCCAAAGAATACACCAATGAACGACCTCCCGTCTCAGATGGCTCAGTCAAAACAGCTTCCCCAGAACTAACCAGATGTGTTGCACAAATAGCGTCCATAACCTCCCCATCAATAGCTGGGCACTCGCCATCAGCATCATCTTGCAGTCGCGCCTGGAGGATATGTATCTTTTCTGTCTGGCCATGTTCGAAAGACTCTACGTCTTTAGCATCCTGAGGCCGTCGAGAAAGAGCGTCCGCATCCTGATTAGTGCGACCCGGTTTGTAGTGGATGGTGAAGTCGAAAGTTGTCAGAGCTGCCAGCCAGCGATGCCCTGTGGCATCAAGCTTCGCTGTTGAAAGGACATAAGTCAAAGGGTTGTTATCAGTAAAGACCCTGGTTCCTCGAGCTGCGTACAAGTAGTCCCTAAACTTGTCTGAAATTGCCCATTTAAGGGCCAAGAACTCCAGTTTGTGGGCTGGATAATTCTTTTCAGAGGGTGTCAACCCACGGCTAGCATAAGCAATGGGACGCAACTTCCCCTCCGATTCTTGACACAACACCGCACCCAACCCATCACGGGACGCATCTACATGCATCACAAATGGTTGGGCCACATCTGCGAATGCCAGAACTGGAGCTGAGCACAACCTCTGCTTCAGAGTCTGAAAAGCCTCTTGACACTCGGGGGTCCACTGGGATTCAAATGATGCTCTACAAGCTCCACCCTGGTTCTCACTTCTTGATTGCATTGAAGAAGACCTCTTCTTTTGATGACCCGGTATCAACCCATGCAAAGGTTTGGCTATAGTAGAAAAACCCTCAATAAACCTCCTATAGTACCCAGCGAGTCCAAGGAAGGCCCTTAACTGTTTGGGGTCTTTTGGAGGCGGCCATGACCGAATGGCTTCCACTTTCTCGGGATTAGTCCGGACTCCCTCACCAGAGACCACATGACCCAGGTACTTTACCGAGGGACAACACAACTGACATTTCTCCGGCGCAATCTTCAACCCATACTCTGAGAGTCGGCTGAAAACCCTGCCCAGACGTTCTTCCATCTGTTCCAAGGTAGATGCAAAAATAATGACATCGTCCATATACACTAGTACCTCTGCCAGATTTAACCCTGACATGCACTGCTCCATCAACCTTTGGAAGGTGGCTGGGGCCCCCTTCACACCTTGTGGCATCCTTTCAAACTGAAAGAACCCGGCAGGGCAGATGAAAGCTGTCTTCTCTTTGTCAGATTGTCTCATTGGGATTTGATAGTAGCCTGACTTGAGGTCAATCACAGAGAACCACTTGCACCCATGTAGACAGTCTAATGCCTCCTGCACCAATGGAACAGCGTACTGATCAGGCACCGTCCTGGAATTAAGAGTCCGATAGTCAATACAGAGTCTTAAGTTGCCATTTTTCTTTCTCACGATGACTATCGGAGAGGCATATCTACTCTTCGACTCTGTGATGATTCCAACATCAAGCAAGTGCTGCAAATGGTCTCGCAGGTCCTTCAAATCAGCTGGTGAAATCCGACGTGATCTTTCCCGGAATGGATGTTCATCACTAAGCCTGATTTCATGTTCGATACCACTGGTTAGGCCCACATCCCAGTCATGGTGCGAAAATACTTCGGACTTGCTGTAAGCCAAGTCCAAGATTCTAGCCTTCCACCTCTCATCAAGTGGACCCCAAACAAACGGTAGTTTCTGGAACTCCTCTTTGGTTACTTTGGATGTTTCACCCTTGTGTTGAGCAAAATGTGCAGAAACTGAGGGTGACTTGCCCCCCAACTCATCACTGTGACCACAGATTGATGCAGGTAGAAAAGCATTCGCCACAATACACCTATTGGGTAGGCGAATGTCTTTGTTGGTGTGGTTTTGAATGCAGACCCTCACCCTCTGGAACCCAGCATTTATCTTAACCAATGAGCACAAAGCTTCAGCACCACCAGGCAACCGGCGTGGGATGGCATCCTCCATCAAAGCCGTCACAGCCTCTCCAAGTCTGTTTCGAATGGTACAAGACACCAAAACATGCGAGTTAGCAGGGACAACATGGTCACGCCCAACACACCTAACTGGCCCTATCTTCCCATCCAGTCCGGCCTTTTGTGACACTGCGAAATCTTGGTAGATCTTTTGACACGTTGCACTTATCCTGGCAGCCTCCACTCTTTCTTTTGCACGCAACCCTGTAAGAGTTTCATAGCAGTTCCTCAGTGCCCCTGAGTTAGTGCCAACAATCACTGAGTACTGCGAAGACTCGCGACCATCTGGAACGACCAATGCCAATATGGAAGAAGCTGTACTGGTGCCACAGAAATCAGCACGGAATCCGACCTCCACATGCACCCAACCTAGGTAAGGTATCTTTCCTCCTCCACCATGCCAAAGAACTAAGTCTTCTAGTGGATTCAACTGCTTGCCCAACCTGTGAAAGAAGCTCTCATAAATTATTGTGACTTGTGATCCGCTGTCTAACAGACATCTTGTCCAGACACCACTCACACAGCAATCCTGTACAAGATTATTTCCAACCAGACCAACAGGGATGTCTGTCCCAGGCTGAAAGGCAACATGTTCTGTGGGACCTACTGCTTGGTCTCGGGCTCCTGACTGGTCCCTGTCAGGCGCCCTTTGTCGTTTCCCTGTCCAAGAAGGCAGCGAATGAGCTGTTCATTAACTCGCTTCAAGTCTGCACCATTGGGGCAACGAAATTTGAAATGGCCTTCCTGGCCACAGGAAAAACAAAAATTTGGGCGCTCCCTCTTCTGTTGGCGGTTGTTCCACTGAGTCCTATCAACTGATTGGGTAAAACTCTTCGCTGGTTTTGATGGTACAACTGTTACTGGTTGAACCTTAGGTTCACGGTGTGAAACTTTTGCTTGTTGTTCCGCCTCCTCACGCCTCACCATTTGTAAGAGCTTCAAGTAGGCAGGTGGATCATTCTTCATATCTTTGAGACGCAGATTAACAAGCAGGATTTCATCATACAATATTCCCTTCACAAACTGGGACAGAAGCAGCGAATTAACCTCCTCCCTCTTGGTGGAGCCCTTCCTCACCAACTTCCGCACTACTGCCTGGAGCCGGGTGAGAAACTCCGAGGGGGTTTCACCACGCCCCTGATGCATAGAATGAAACTGCACCCGAAGCTCTTCGGGTGAGTCAGTGCTGCCAAAAGCTAGCTCTAGAGCTGCTAAGTAGTCTTCAGCTGTAGCCTCCGGTTGGTCCCGACGTAACTCTGTAATTATGGTAGCGGCAGGTGGACGGAGTGCTTCCCTCAACCTTCGCCGCTTTTCCGCATCCTCTGGTTCTTCTTCCAATTGACCCTGGACAAGTTCTATCCATGTGTCAAAGCCGTCTTCATCCTTCGCGGACACCTTGGCTCCTGAGAATGGTTGCAGTTTTCGACTGCTGGAGATACTGCAAGCTGTCAAAGCCCTGGCCAGTGGCACTTCTGCTTGTTTCTCTCTTGCCTCTGGGGAACCATCTGTGGAAAGATCCTTGACCAAAACTCTACTTTTGAATACACTAGGGGCCAACATCTGAATTCGAAACGGAAAATCAAAATCATCAACAATTAAGGTCAAGACCCCCGATGGGGGAAGCACAACTTCCTTCACTTCCCTGTCAAACTCACACAGAATGAGTGTCTTTCCGTCACGCTCCCGTCTTGACACACCAAAGAGATGTCTGACCATACCCGCCAGGCTAAGAGTCACTGCCTCCGTCGACACATCAATCACATCATTACCCACAAGAAGGAGAGCATTACCTACTCGGATGTCATCCTTTTTACACCAGTCGCGCCCCAAGCGCAGTAGCTCTGTACCATCCGCCATTGCTCCTGCTTGCAATCAACTAATTAAATTTTACGACTAGAAGCAACCAAATCAAATGATAATATATCTGCAAAAAAAAATTGAATGTAAGTTTCCTTTACAGTCGGTGGCTCTCAGGTAAGAAGTTAACGATAATTGAATTCTAAATCAGTAATTCATCCAACAAATAACTAGCATGCAAAGAAGCGGTTTAAACTCTCCTTGCAGTAATTTTCGCCCAGATCAAAAAATAAATCCACTTACAAATTTCTATGGGTCCTGGCAAGGTCGCCAAAAATGTAAGCCAAGGACCCTGTGGGCTAGAATTGTCAGTTATTAAATTTGGAATGAATCAATGAAACTAGAAGTATGGAATGATCTCAAACAATCAAACTTTAGTTTTATTTATTTCTTAGAACAACTCTCACAACAAATGTACATATACAAATGCAATACAATGTTTCAAAAAAAAAGGATATGGTCGACCAGGCCCTATAGTTGTTTGTTCCCGGGGACTCCCTCGACGTGTGTGCACACTAAAGCAAATGTTCGGGACCGGTTAAAAGTCTGGAAGTCCTCAGTTCAAAACTGAGACGATCCCAATAGTTAGTGGAACTTCTGAGAGTTCAGTTGACGGGTGTCAATGTTTGGTCTCACTCCCCGTAGCTCTGGACGGGCTGGAGACTATCGATGAATCCTCTTCATCCACATGTCACACGACAGTCATCTACAGCTGACCTGTAACCATGGTAACTCAGTGTCTACTGAAGTCGTCGCACAAAGTGAAGCCAGTACTTGGGTTGGCCTCCGTCGACAACAGCCTCTCAGCTTGTCTCTGCTGATATGGACACGGACACTGCTACCTCAGGTCTTATGACTTCCTCCTCATATTCTGAGAGATTACAATCAATAGAACACACAAATCTAAGTGCTCAAGCAAAAACATTTGACTCACAATTTAAGATGCCAAACTACATTGGTCTAAGGCAGTAAACACCATTTGTTTGTTGGATGTTTCATTTGTTTTTAAAACAACAATAAACATACACAACATGTCAATCAACATGCACAACAAATTGCATGTCAACAAATATCAAATAGGCATAACATCTTGTTACATAATTAGAAAGTGCTTATCACATGTATACTATTGGATAAAATCTAGTGCCTGCCTGCATAGACAGAAACATAGCACAATGCATGTTTATCCCCCCCAAAAAACAGTTCCAGAAAGTCCCAAGTTTTATAATGAGAAACTATCATCAAGTCACAGGTTTTATAAACGGAAATAATCCACTTTGGATCAGTTTGAGAGTAACTAATAAATCTATTTCTCCACTGGTAAGTATTAACAGTTCCTGATTATTTTATGCGAAAACCCTACCATAACATATTGTCATTTACACATGTACATGTACAACTACATGACACAATATTTATGTAAAAATCCCTTCCCATGAATACCCCGTGAATACATGATTGTAAGCATGAATTTAACCTCCCTCATATTTAAGTATGGTATTATATTCCTTTTATGACACTCACCTGAGAGCCACAGACTGAATAAGTCACTTATAAAGCACCTTTTCGGAACAAATCTCTTGAACTTTTCAGAGAACACGTTGAAAAACAAGCAGACAAAATGGCGTAAAATTGCACGAGCAAACTTTTGCCGCACCATTTTATTGAGGGCGCCCTTCCACAGAATCACGGGCTACAGATATATTCTCAATCCTTTGAAATTGTTCAACTGCATCCATCCAGCACTGCAGGCTTCATAGTGCGAACAGGTTAATTCTATAAAATCAAACAAACACTGTTATACCCCAAGCCCATCAAACTCCAACTGCCAACTGCAGGTTTTAGCAGGTTTGGTACCAAACATTAGCAACTTGTTTGACTCGATACAAAAGGCTTAGGGGGATTTTGTTGAAATCTGTGAGGTTCAGGGCAGAAAGGCATGAGACTTGTAAAAAGGTTTGAGCTTAGGGAAATGCACAGGCATTTGTTGTGGGTGAGCTCACGACTGGTCACGGCACAGTTCCTGGTTAAATGTACATGTAAGTGTATATATGTACAGTACACCCTGTGTGCTCCCATGCAAAAACAGTCCCAACACACAGAACCAATGGCCTGTCATCACAGCCCTGATCCTAAACAATGAACAATGCATATTCAAATTATTTTGTATATTAATATAATTGGAATTTGTACTTTTTATCACTCTGCGCATGTATTTTAATCAGATGATATTTTTAAGAATGTGTGGGCATTATGCATGTATTACTTTTCATTGCAAAAACTTAAATTTTCCTAAAATCAATAGCACACCTGTCCTTATGCAAATTTAACACTTTTCTAATTAATATTGTTGATAAAAAACCTCAAGGAATATTAGTTTTTCTCCAAATCACCTTTGAGGTACAAATGTACATGTTAACACGGGATCACCCTGTGCCTGGTTTGTGATTGAAGCTAGCTGAGTCATGAATTATTCATGTTGACCTAACCCTGAACCCTGGGCATATCATGTGTTGGGCACACGCAACGTATTTCAGGGTTCGCTGCATAGTGCAGCAAAGGCCATTCATATGCTAATGATGTTTGTGACTTTGGTGGGTAGCTGGCAAGTCCAAACTTGTCTGGAAGTTTTTGTTTTGGGGGGGGTTAAATGTTTGAACGTTGGGTTCAATAGGGTATTAACATACCCATGCCGATGAAGTTTTTTAAGCTACATAATACCAGGGGATTTATAAGTCATGAAGAATATTTTTGTGGTGCACAGGCCATTCGTGCGGATGTAAAGTTGGATTTTAGAAGAATACCCTATACGGTAATGTGGTAATTTGATGCAATTTTGTTATTATGAAACTGTTTAACAATGGTCATAATTTGAGAATGTTAGTCAAATATTTTTGCTTTATGAGTTTAAGGGTTTTTATATTTTTTGTTTGTATGACATACCTCATAGTAAGTTTCACACTAGACAGATTGTATATTTATTAAATGTTTGTAAACAAATTTGTTGAAGAGATTAGTACTTGAATAGTTAGGATACTTATTGGAACTAACAGTAGTACCTGTCACTCCTGTTATATGGGCTGGGTCTCAGCTATTCTTGGTCAATTTTGTCTGCAGCCACATCTCGTAGATTCTTGCATAATATTAAGTCCTAGCCAAGTATTTCAGAGGCCTTAATAATATTAATAATTTACAGGGACCAACTTAATTTTAAAGTGCAAAGGTTAATTAGTTCGTTAAAATAAATTTAGGCATTTAAAAATTGTTGTATTCTTTGCATCTTTGTTTGTGTTTGTAGGTAATTTTCCGGCCATCAGCGATGACCTGGTCAACTCTTATCACCTACTGCTGTGCTGCCTGGATCTGGTATTCTCCAATGTCCTGCTGACCAACCGACGTGACCTTTTGAACCCCGAGTTCACAGGTGAGAACTGGCCAATTTCATAAAACATTTTATTCAATGTAGGCACCATTTAATGTAAATGTTATTTATTTAAATTACAAGTCGGTATTGGTAAGTAGTATTTTGATTAAAAAAAAAAAAAACCAAAGTACAGAAAATGAGCTTCATCTCGCAAAATATTTTGGTTATCCTTTTTAATAGTTAATGAAAAAAGAATCACTACAGAAATTGTTCTGAACAATATATTTTGGTATTTCCCCTCGATTATTGTCCAATTTTATTACTCATTTGGTTTACATACAATGAACTTTGTTTACCGCATACAAATCCAAGCTTATTGCAGAACCGAACAAAAATTGTGTCTTTAATGATTTATAGAATTGAAGTCCAACTAGACACTGCCATTTCATTACAGATATTCTGTATAAACTGATTTTTTTCTAAAAGCCAGTTTCTAATTTTGATTCAGGTCCAAATAGACCACTAAATGTAGGAAATTGTGTCGGTGAAAATGTTGTTGGTGTCTTCAACGCTGCTAGGATCATAGGCTTTTCGTGCATTTTGTGTTTCAAATAAGAATGCTCAGTCTTAGCCTATAACCCTGTTGATATTTGAACGCAGTAGATATTGCATTTTACACCCCGCCTTTTGTCTTTGTAAACTCGTGCACGATTTTTGTTTTTATATTATTTTTAATTGATGCGACCAGGTCTTCCTGAGAATTACTCAAGTCGTAACTATGCCGTGCCTCCCGATCCACCTTGTGTGATTGAGAGGCTGTGTGACCTCCATGACGGTCTGGTGCTGGAGGCTAAAGGAATCAAGGAGCACTGGTGGAAACCCCACATACGCAAGCTTATCGAAGATCGGGTAAATTGTGGTCTTTTTAACAACCAAAACTCGCCAGAAGCATCTTTGCAATAGAAAGTATATTTTGACGATACTCTGGAGATTGTGTACTATGTAATTGAATTTTTAAAAAAACTTTTATTTTTTTTAAAAATGTATTTGCAACAATTGCTTGATTTGCTTGATTTGATCTTGGAAACTGTGTGCCCTCTTTAGTTCAATGGATAATAGATTTGCGTTTTTTATTAAAAAAATAGTTTAGATTTTTGCCTAATTTTATAGTCGAACGGGCAGCTATAATAAAAAGAGGCAAAATACTTTTAAACCTATGCATGTAGGTAAAATGCTTGAAAAATTGCTTTTGCGGAGAGACGATAAAGGTTTTGCAAAAAAAATTGCCACAGTGAGCATGAATTTTAAGTGATTCTGCTGCACTGTGTACAAACAAACTGCTTACCCGCACCTGAAAAGTGGGATTAGGATGTAATACATTTTACCTGTTTAGTGAAAAATTCGTATTTGTGTATTGAATTAGAGCGTTGTTTAATCTTATCATTTTATTCTCATATTTTCTTTTTACATTTACTCTCGTAGATTCTCAGGGGAAGCGTGGACAAATTGGTCGGGCTTCTTGATGTCACAAGTTTTGAGTTGAACAGGTCAGAAAAACAGTCAAAATTTATCAACATTTTTGTGACACCAACAACTCAAACGGTTAGGATTTTGCATAAGCATGGAGGGTTAAGGATTGACCCGTTGTATTTTTTTTGTTGCAGTAAAAGCATCAACAAAGAGTACGAGGAATACGTCTTGACGAAGGGAGATTTTGACGAACGCATCTTCCTTAGCGATGATGCTGACGAAGAAATAGGAACACCTGCCAAGTCACCGGCCGTGAAACATGCCACCAGTCTGAGCGATAAGATGCAGGCAAAACGCAACATGCCTCGGTACATGGAGAAGGTAGGGTACCATGCAATCGATGCCTGTGACTCTGGCTGCGTCCAAGTTACTTTGTCACATGTGTATTGGTAGTCTTAGTCTTTTCCTAAGACAACAGTAATCGATAGTATGCACGTGGCGTACAATCTTTTCATGCAGTGCGCCCGTGAACGACACGGTTATAGACCTGGGGCCAATTTCACGGAGCTGCTAAGCACAAAAATTTGCTTAGCATGAAAATTTGTCCTTGGTAAAAACAAGGTTACAGACCAAATTTTCACGTGATCTTTATTGTTTTTGATTGATAATCAGCTGTTTTTTTGCTTAGCATGAAAAACACGCAGAATTTTGGCTGATAACTTGTTTTTAATGAGCAAGACTTTTTTGTGCTAAGCAAATTTTTGTGCTTAGCAGCTCCGTGAAATTGGCCCCAGCTCTCTACTGGATATGAGGTTGTAAGGATAACTTTTGTTCTAATAAAAACACAAAACACCCTGGAATTGAGAAATTTGTCTTTGTACTTTCCCATGATGGTTCAGGTGAAGACACTGTGCCCCCAGACCCCACTGACTGGTCGCCACTACCTGAAGGAGAAAGATCCAAGCATCACCCCGGTCTCCACGGCAACGCAGACGGTCAGCCGTCTCCAGGCGTTGCTGGCCGGGTGCAAGGCGGCACCCAGCGAGGAACTGCAGGCGTTGTTCAGAGAATGCAGCCAGGACGTGACCGAGTCTATCGTCGGTCGTATCAAGGTCATGGGGGAGACCTTCTGCCAACGATACACACAGGTAACATCATTCTGCCCCTTTTTAACTGGTCCCTGCGTACCTAACCGGGTACCCGAGAGTACCCAACCGGGTACCCGAGAGTACCCAACCGAGTACCCAACCGAGTACCCAAGAGTACCCAAGAGTACCCAACCGGGTACCCGAGAGTACCCAACCGGGTACCCGAGAGTACCCAACCGGGTACCCGAGAGTACCCAACCGGATACTCGAGAGCACCCAAACGGGTGACCGAGAGCACCCAACTGCCAATGTTAGGGACGGCCTTTCCAAATAATTGTAGGATTTTCAGGATTCCCACCTTAAAACAAAGAAGAAAATCTATATGTTACTTTGTTCAAATAATTTTTTTCAGCAGGATGATGGGACAGGGCCCCCGTTAGACTTTGCTAAGCGACGACTGACGCTGGCCATCAAGATGTACTACAAGGCATTGGAGAACATCATCATCAGCGAAAAGAAACGAGTAGAGCAGAAAGGCAAGACAGACTTATTGGTAAGAAAATCAACAGGTGTTTTTCAAAAAGTGAAAAAATGCATTAATTTCAAAGATTATTACATTGTCAAATGAATTTAAAGTCGCAATTCAACGCGATTAATTTTTTCAATGTGTATGAAGATTTTTGTTTCATTTGTTTTTGCAGTCGTTATTGGAGCATGATATCTTTCATCGGTCGTTGCTGGCCTGCTGTCTGGAAGTCATCATCTTTGCCTATAACTCGCAGAGGTAAGTTACTGACCTATCCAAACAAATTCACAAAACCTTGTTTTTATGAGCCTTAAATATAGAAGTGACCTCCGAGCACTTGTTTGTCTGATTTACTTGCGCTAGACCAGACCTATCAAGTCCTGGGCCAATTTCATAGAGCTGCTAAGCACACAAATTTGCTTAACATGAACATTTTCCTTTGGAAAAAACAGGGTTACTAACCAAATTTTCAGTTGATGTATATTGTTTGTGACTGTAATCAGCTTGTTTTTGCTTAGCACGAAAAGCACAAAGTTCAAATGGTAACCGGTTTTTACTTGGCTAAGCAAATTTGTGTGATTAGCAGCTTCATGATTTTGGCCCTAGCTGATAAAGTTCTGCTTATTCCCACTCATAATCAATGCCTGTAGAATTATTTCAGCCACAATTGAATAAACAAAATTTCCAGTAAAATGAAGTTTGACATAAATTGATGTTTACTCGATAACTTTTTGTTTCCTACAGGTCATTTCCATGGATACTTGAGATCTTCGACCTTCCAGCATTCCATTTCTACAAGGTCATTGAGCTGTTGTTGAGAGCCGAAGACGGTTTGTCGAGAGACATCGTCAAGCATCTAAACCATGTAAGCAGACCACATGTTGTTGAATTGTAGAGTAGTAGGCTCCACCCAGAGGAGCTGCTAAGCACACACAATTGCTTATCATGAAAATTCTTATATTATTCGTGACTGGTATTCAGCTGTTTTTTTGCTTGGCATAAAAAGCACATGGTTTTGGTTGGTAACCTGTTTTTACTAAGCAAGACTTTTTTGTGCTAAGCATTTTGCTGTGCTTCTCAGCCCAATGAAATTGGGCGCATCTGTCGTTGAAATGAAAAAACAGTTGTTGCAACACAATTTTCAAAAGTGGGAGGCAAACCTCAAATCTGTAAAAGGGATGGAAATAAACTTGGGAGTTTTTTTCCCTTTTTTTCTTTAGGTTGAGGAAGAGATTCTTCAAGACCGCGCCTGGCGCAGTGACTCCCCTATCTGGGACACTCTTCAAGACTCCAAGGACGGTCCACCATCCTGCGAAGATGTCTCTGTCACCACGCAGACCGATGTCAATGCGCGGGCCAACGGGGGCCCTCCTCAGTCGCTCCGGTCACCCGTGGTGCACCAGCGCGTCCGTATGCTCATGGAGACGGACCCTGCCGCTAGGAAAGGTGAGTTAAGACGTCTGCATATGTTGACAGGTCGTCTTGGGTTCTCATCCAACTTGTATATTTTTGTATTCCTTGCAATCTCACAGAGATGTTGAAACAATAAATATTACATCACCAGAGACAACATTTTATTTGAAATAAATCTACATTATTCAATGTGAGAACTTGCATGAAATGCCAGATATTACAGGTTTCTTGAATTCTTTCCAGATTTTTCTTGTTTTTGGCATTTTTAATTAGTCAATCTCATGACTTGGTTTATCTTTCACCTAAACAGTGTTTGACCTTTTACGTCGACTGCACACTTTATTTTCATCTAAAGCACAACCTAGTAGTACCAAAAAACCGGAACTTGTCACTTGCAAACAATATGTTCTTTCTGGTTTGTTTTCAGAATACACATCTCACGAAAAAGCCTTACCACATGGTGTTAGTGCAAACTACTTATTTTATCTGTGGTATACTTAATTCCTCAAGATTGGAATGATTAGTTTATTGAGTTGTTTCCTTTGTTGTATTTTTTCAGATGCACTTCTTCAGTCCCCGACATCGGCTCGTGATCGTTTTAGCTCCCCCTCCCCGGGGAGTGCCAAGCGACGTCTGTTTGCCGTTGCCGTCCCTTCGGAAGAGTCGTCCTCCACCCTGTCAGCGTCACCGTCATCGTCACACAACGGTAGCAAGGCGGTCAGCAGAGCCAATGGTTCCGTCGCTGGCCAGAAATCTCTGGCCGAGACCACGTTGGAGAGCGGGGTGAAAGTTAGCGTCAAGCCCAAGTCCATCACCCTGACGCAACCCAAGACCAAGCTGGCGACACAACCCCAGACAGTCACGGTGACAATACAAGGTAGGGACGGGCAGAGTAGAGATTCATACAAACGGTACCCAGAAAAGTTGTGAAGACACTCTCCATAAAAAAAACTTGTGCAAATTGTTTTCCAAAGTGCGATAATTTTTGCAAAGTGAAAAAGACAAAATCGACTGTACATCGGAGTGAACCAAATTCTCACTAAACAAAATTCCCGATCACAATACGTGTACATGTGCATTGTGAGATATTGTCACATCCAAAATGTGCTTATAAAGCATGTTTTTTATTTAAATCTTGGCAGTGATCCTGAGTTATGTTTTGTTGGAAGTTCTGGGACATTGGAAGTATGTAAACAAGACAAAATTTAAGTGGAATTTTAAACTCAATAAAATATTCAGTAGTTTTCTACAGTAAGAACTACTCAAAACACAGCTTAACCAACCCAATTATGATATAAATGTTTATACAATTTTCTCAACAGGCATCAAAGACAAAGACGGCAACATCAAGTTTGTCTCCAGCCCTATCAAGGTCACCACCATGCCCACAGCCCCTCAACGCACCCAAGCCCCGCCCCTGAAGACCTCACCTTCCCCCCACAAAACGTCGCCGGTCAAAATGGAGCCGGGTACCAGGATCACGCCTACTGGGCAAGGTTCGGAGGGGGAGCAGCCAGGTGTGGTTTTTAATAAACCGAAGAGGACTGGTTCAGTGGGACTGTTCTTCCGAAAGGTATTTAAGAAAATGAGCCTCAACCAGTAAGGGCGAAATTCACAAATTAAACAGACGGTTAACTACAATAAACCGCTTGGTAAACCTAGACTGTCCGCGCAATAAACCTGAGCTGTACCTTGTTTAATTGTGGGTCACTTTTAAATGACCTAAATAATTTGTCTTTCACAAGTTTTGTAAATTTATATTTGGGTCTTACCAGTCACCGTCATGAATTATCCAAACGCTGTATCTACAACGTTAACCGAGAAAATAATTGACTTGGGTTCACAACTCCCTGCTTACTAGCGCAGTTATCGTTCCCTACAGATCGATCCTGTTAGCTTCCTTCACCGTGAGAAGACACTCGCGTCTCTCTCGAGCCACGACTGTGATTGGTCAAAGCGGTCATGGGGGCGGGGCTAATGCTTTAAAATTCAAACTCTGGTTTCTAATCTTGGGAAGTTTATTTTCAAAGCTCATGCTCTTTTTTGTTTTTTTATCTTCGTTTTTGTCGTTGCCAGCTCTTCCACTTGGTCAACGTCCGTTTGCTCGACCTCGCCCACAAGCTGACCCTGACAGACGACCTGCGACGTAAGACGTGGACCTGCATCGAGCACTCGCTGACCAAACACGTTGATCTGATGAAGGATCGTCATCTGGATCAGCTCATCATGTGTGCAATATACCTCATGTGCAAGGTGAGGGGATTTTATTGTTTTACCCTAACGTCGCCTAATACTACAAAATACTACTTAAGTAAACTGTAGTATGCAGAAATTTGTAGTTCTGTGTGCTGTACCCTAAATGAATGCCTAGGACATTAGGGTTAATGTAGTAGACCCTCGAGTAGGTTTAATATAGAACCATTTGATAAGCCATTATTCCACTTCGAATTCCTCTTCGAATTTCTCTTCGAATTTCTCTTCGAATTTCTCTTCGAATTCCTCTTTGAATTCCTTTTCCTTTTCCTATTCCTTTTCCTATTACTATTACTATTACTATTACTATTCCTCTTCCTATTACTCTTCCTCTTCCTATTCCTCTTCCTATTCCTCTTCCTATTCCTCTTTCTATTCCTCTTTCTATTCCTATTACTATTCCTCTTCCTATTACTATTACTATTACTATTCCTCTTCCTCTTCCTCTTCCTCTTCCTCTTCCTCTTCCTCTTCCTCTTCCTCTTCCTCTTCCTCTTCCTCTTCCTCTTCCTCTTCCTATTCCTCTTTGAAGTGTGTTACATTGTATTACACTGTCTCTACTCCTTGATGGCAACTGTCAAGTCATTTTTGTTGCGTCACGGCAGGTGACCAAAGAAGATAAGAAGTTTCAGGACATCATGAAGGCTTATCGTCGTCAGCCCCAGGCCCAGAGTAGCGTCTATCGCAGCGTTTTGCTTCAGGATCGCCGCCAGACCAATGGCAACAACTCGACCAATGGCAACAACGGGTCTCGGCAAAGCTCGCCTGATTCGGACAAACAAAAAGGTAGAAAACGTTGACAACTGAGCTCCTGCATTTTCAGTGTGTTAACCCTAATTATGCCAATCCAGTCAAACTCCAACAACAGGTTTTGTTGGGATCTGTTAGGATGGGTACTGGAGTCCTAAACTGGGTTAGGCATACCTCCAGAATCAGAGTCCAACAGTCTGTGTGTACAGTTTGACATATGGTGTTGGAATTTACAAGGTACATGGTTCCTAGTAAATTACACTTCCTTCTACTGGGAATGTCAGTAGATTCTACCAAATTTCAATTACAGAACCAATTTTGTTTCTCCTAGTTCACTTAACAGAGATTAATTATTTGCATTCCCCCCCTCTTTTTCTTGTTTTATCCAGTTGAAACAAACACCAATCCCCATAGCTTAAGGGTGCGATCAGCCAGCACTCTGCCCGCCTCTCATCCAGGGAGTGCCCCGCCCACCCCTACACGCATGGCAGGCACCAGCTCATCATTTGAGGATGAGGATAGGGGAGACTTGATCACGTTTTACAATTCCGTAAGTACCCCCTCCCCCTAAAAAAACAAAAAAATCTGTAACAGAACTGAATAGCTTGTATGAGCTACTTTGAAGTCGATATGATTTGTTAAACAGGATTACTTTATTAAATTCGTCACCATCTCAATTTAGAAATTTCCAGTAGATTTAAAATGGATTTAGTCCTAATACTAAATGCGTTTGTGGATTTGGCCGCAGGTTTACGTCAGGAGAATTCAGGCGTTTGCCCTTCGCTTTGCGCCTAGCGAGGGCAGCCAGGAGAACCTGGAAGCGCCCTCGTTGTCGCCCATGCCGGTGATCAGGGCGCACCCTGCCTCGCCCCGACGGGTGTCGAGGCGTCATGAGCTATACATTAGCCCTCACTCTAACTCCATCCCGACTAGCCCCAACAAAGGCATGCTGTATTACATCAACAAGAGCCCTGCAAAGGTAAGACATTAATCTCAACTTACTCTCCAAGTTGAATATATCAAGTTGAACCAAACCCCGATCCCTGTACCTTGGAAGTACTGTAAACGGTCTACACTTCCTGACTTTGTCACGGGTGCCACTTACTCAATTACACGTACTCTACATGCATAGGCTCAGTTGTCCTTTTGCCATAGCAAAACGAATTTCCCATATTCCCTGTCCACAGAACCTGCGAGACATCAACAACATGATCCGGCTGGGCGGGGAGCGTCAGACCCCCAAGCGCGTCCTGCCCCTGGGTGAGGGCATGGAGAGCTCGCCCAAGCGTATGCGCCTTGAACCCAATCCACTCGCCCAACGACTGAACAGCCTGAAATCCGACCGGTGAGGATGGACGACCCTAATCAGTTTGACAGCAAAGTGGGTCTGGGCTCAGACTGACGAAAAGTGCGCAGTGCACATGCCAATTTCATGGAGCTGCTAAGCACAAAAATATGCTTAGCACAAAAAAGTCTTGCTCAGTATAAAAAAAATTGCCACCAAAAATCTACGAAAAATCATGCTAAGCCAAAATCAGCTGAACACCAGTTACAAACAATATACATCACCGGAAAATTTGGTTTGTAACACTGTTTTTGCCAAGGATCAGTTTTCATGCCGAGCGATTTGTTTTGTGCTGAGCAGCTCCATGAAATTTGCCTGAGATTTGAGAATCAAACAGTTCAAATTATAACTAACGTCACACTTAATCACACTGTGTATTTGAAATGTTTGCAAGTAATTCCTTCTGGATAGCTTTTTATATAATGCTAAATAATCTTTTGTCTTACTCTAGAAGACATCGGTTAATACAGATCCAATGTCTAAATTGAACTGCAATATTTTTAACCAGTTTTGTCTATGAAGTTCTTCAGAGCAGTGTACCCAAAAAATTAACTATCGCCGAAAGGCGATCGCGAAAAAAAATAAGAACAACAATAAGCCTCCATGATTGTAAAACGTTGGATATTTACTATAAAAAACAACCCCTCAAATCAACCCATTCAATATAGTTCAAGCAATTACCAATGGTGTATCCTACCTTTATTACCCAACCGGACCCTTTTTCCAACAATTTTTTAGACATTAAAATATACGAGTCCTTAAAACTAATAGTTTAAGAACCATCGGCTAATTACAAGAACATTTTAGTCATTGAGATGAAACATTGAAAACCTGCATTTTTCTGCGCTATGTAAATGAACTCTTGCAACGCTTTATTTTAAACCAGCAAGTTTTGATTAAATTTTGTTTTAATTGTTTAAAACAAAAAATATATATTTTTAATCAGTTGCCAGTAAGAAGTTTTACAGTATTTTACAACTTGTTTTAAATATTGGCACTGAAAGAATTTCTCCATTTTTTGGGCTGCAACTGTGCATAATACGCATTATTTTAAGGTTATCCTTATTGTATTATAGTTTATTATAAGATGGGTTATTTGTTAGTACACAGAAGTTGTACTTTTCAAGTCCTTTACGTTCTGTGCAGTTTCTGCAAATGCCTTAATTTGTTATTGTTTTTAACGGCCAGTACCTGAAGGGTTTTGTTTTTCAATTTGTTTTCTGATTTTTTATTTATTTAATTTCTTTTTTAGGAGAAAAAAAAAGGTGAGACCTTTTGGTTGGTTATTTTATCATACCTATTTTTTAATTGTTGGGGGTGATTTTGGATCTGTGCTATTGGTCAATCATGCTGCAGTCGGCTGATAACTTTTTCTAATTCACAGATTTGGAGTATCGTTTTAATGATGGGAAATAAATTCTGAAATTGTGGTTACATGTGGTATACATGTATTTGTGTCCCCTAGCTGTGGCTCCAGCTAGTACTTGACATCTCAAAGCCTAATATTGTGAAGCTGTGTCTGTAATGCAGCCGTGGTTTGAAAAAGGCCTTCTGATACTTCATTTTGTAATTAAGTTTTGTTGAAGGTATCTAACTGCGATGTGTTATTAAGTTGATATTTTTGTATAAATATTGTAATTAACACTTCCTATACAAACTCTTTTGTAGAAAAGAAAGGGGGAAAAACTCTCTTCGGATGTCGACGTATTTTTGTAGTCGACTAGGACTTTGAAAATGTTGGGTCCGGTATTTTGCAACGGCTTTCTTAAGTATTTAATTATTCGATGATCATGAACTTTTAATTCTTTAGTTTGCATTTCACGAAGTGTAGTAATTTTGTACACGTTGCCCTATCATTTCTAACCACAACTGTATGTATTCTAGAAGCTATCGGAAGCTCAAAATGTAACTATGCTATTAATAAAAAGATAGAGGATAGGGTGAATACATTCATCCGTGTTGCGACATCAATTTGCTTGTACATGTACTGTTTTGTTTGTTGGTTTCAATTAAAATGCAAGGCTAACCCCTTACAATTTAGAATTTCCAAGAAAAATCATATTTTGGCCAATTTCAATTAAAATGAAAGACCAACTCTTACAATTTCTAAGAAAAAATCATATTTTGGCCAATTCTAATTAAAATGCAAGACTAACCCCTTACAATTTAGAATTTCTAAGAAAAATCATATTTTGGCCAATTTCAATTAAAATGCAAGGCTAACCCTATACAATTTTTAATTTCTAAGAACAATTATATTTTGACCAATTTTAATTAAAATGCAAGGCTAACCCCTTACAATTATATTTTGAACAATTTTAATTAAAATGCAAGACTTGAAAGGTTTTTAGGGTTTGAGTATAAAGAGCTCATCCACACGAACCGTAACCTTTAGAGCAAAAAGGGACAAAAGCTGTTTCCCCATGTTTCGTTTATGATTCTTTTGTTTTACTAAAACAAATACTTCGCACAGGAAGCTTTACCATTTTTAACTTCGAAATCGCCAACCCATCTTCCCATCCTTGCACTTTTAATGATGGCATAATATTAATAGTGAATTTAAATAAGATCATAATTTATTTATCTTTATCATTATTTTGTTATATATTTTTTTTTTTTTTTTTATTTTTTTTTGGTGGGTGGGGGGGGGGGGGGGGGGGTGTGGGGGTGGGGGCACTGGAGATCAGTTCGGGGCGCTGGTCATGGGCCCTAAACGTAACGTGCCGATAGAGGGCACTTTACAAGATGGCAGCGCCCGAGCACAAGTCACATTTTCCCAGTTCCACAAACAAGTTTAACAAACAAAACCGGCGGCAAGCTAAAGACAAAGGCATAACAGATGACACACCTGATGGTAGGATCGGCAGACTTGATGAGCATACCTTGAGTTATTGTCGTAGAGTGTCTGACACAATTAAAGATGGGTTTCAAGATGAAGCGGAACAAGGTAACGTGCTCGATCGACGCTCAGGTTGTACGTTATGCAGGTGCTGTGTTGTTTACACTAGTCTATCGCTAATAATAGGAAGGTCGGCAGTTTTTGGTGTGTTTTTTTGCATTGTCCAAATATTACAAAATTGGTATCATTGGAAAGAGCTTAAAAAAAACACAACAATGGTACCAATTAATTATAACTTGTATTATCATTGTGTAGTTACTGTAAAAAGAAAACTCAAACAACTCAAACGCAGCTTAAAATAGTTGACAAATAGTTGCAAAATAATTTCAGGAACTTACTTTTGCGAAGCCTACCTAGTATAGCCTAGGGCAAACAAAAAATATTTAAAAAACCTTAAAAATAAAAGAAAACCCCATTAAAAGTCTACTGTGTGCATGTGCTGGGTAGGTGTGTTTCTAGACAACGTCTTTGATCAGATAGAGAGTGAGCAAGTCCAGCTTTGCCGGAATCAGACTGTCTCCCGCATCCTTGAGGAGCTCCTCTGCCTAGCTCACTCCTCCCACCTCCAGAGATTCCTGTCGGGTATCTTGGCAGAGTTCCAGGTGGTGGTCACAGACCGCTTTGCTGGGCACGTGGTCCAGAAAGCACTGCTTCAGACTGCCACTTTCCTAGACGACGGAGACGAAGGGGCTGAACTTCAGGAGACGGGTGAGGTCTAATAACAACTTGACATCATACCTTAGGGAGTATAACTATCATTTGTGGTAATAATAATACCATTTCTAGAACCAATTTTGCACTCAAAAGTTTCTTTTTAGTTTTAGTATAATTGAGGAAAAAAATGGGTTGAGGAAAGTTTATAGAAATGAGGTTATGTGGTTTTTTTTGTTTAGTTTGTGTGCACATTTATGCAAATTGCTCTCTAACTTAGGTACCATTCTTAATGATAATTATGATACCTCCAAATAGGCACTTGGGGAGACAATCCCATAGAGATGTACACAAACTTTAAACAGTCCTAACTTGTTTACCCTAACCCTTTTCTCTATGATCTTCGAGATTTATGCTATTTAGACCAAAATCTGTCGTTCTAGGACAAAAATAACCCCCAAATATCGTGTTTTAGGGTAGCTAGACACTTAGGGAGACACTGAAATGTCTCCCTAAGTTCCACTGTCTCCTTATTACCTAAAAACTTATGCTAAATTGTCTCCCCAAGTGCCTATTTGGAAGAATTATTGTTTTCATTTATAATAATTGTTATTTCTGTTCCCCTTTTTACTGCTATCTAAAAATCAAAATTGATTTAAATGAAAAATCAACATATTTGTTTAAGTCGGTTGCCTCTTTTAACTCTCAAAAAATGGCAGTTCTCTCAATGGCTGACTTGCTACTGGCCAACCTGAATGATGTAATGATGGACACATATGGCAACCACATTCTCCGTACCATGCTGCAACTTCTAGGAGGGGTCAGGGTGCCAGACCAGGTTGCAAGGAGCCGGTTGTCAAGGGAACAGTTAGACAAAGGTAGGAATACAAAATATTTATAAAAAAAAACACACACAGAATGACAGAAACAGAAAACAAAATGCCCATTGTGATACAAGTCTAGAATAGTTACCATATTTTGTTTTATATTTTGTTTTATATTTTGTTGGATTAACCCCGGACTGAACTAAATTTACTCGACCAAATCTGAAAAAAAATCCATCAATGTCTCTGCAATACTGCATAATGGACAAGATAAGTTCATCATAATCTGTCAAAATGTGTTGATCCAGTCCCCAAAATCTGCCAAAAGGGAAAGGGGGGAGGGATTTATGAGATTTGTGACGATAATAGGTTTAACATAAGTGTTTCAGTCAGGTTTTTTTGGTTTTTTTAAGAAACAAGCAAGGAGACACAACAACTGCTGAAGAAAGTGCCAGAGAAAATGCAGCTAACTCTCAAGAAAATTACCAACACTCTACTGTCTGCAGAAAACTTCAACGGTAATCCCTAAACCTTTACTCCTCCTGCTTCCCGTTACCTAAAATATGATGAAGACACCAGATTTTTTGGAGGTTAAAGGTTGGAGTTTAAAGTTTAACCCTAACCCTGTCAGATCCAGCACAGTGCATCTGTGGTGACTGCTTGACCTTGCTGGACTCTGCACACAAGTCAATGTGACAAAGTATGCAATCTGTTGCGTCTGGCAGGCTTTCTAGCCAAAATACCCTGGAGGGTTAGGGTTAAAGTTTACAAATCAATAGAAATCATATGACTTCTTAAGGTTTAAACTTTTTTTTCTTATGATGACAATAAACTGATGAATGGAAAATCTTGTGTAGAATACTTGCTGCACCGTACCTCCAGTCCGGTGTTGGAGGTTCTACTTCTGGTTCTGCAGCGGTCGCATCCCGCCCTCTGCCACCGCCTCTGCCAAGCCATCCTCAAGAAGTCCAAAGTTCTGTCCAAGACTCCAACCCAGGCTGAAAAAAGGTAGCTCTCAAATACTGAAATAGTGCTTGTGAGAAGAAATTGGCAAACTCGCTCGGTCATTTATTTTAGAAAGTCTTGGTTTTGAGAAGTACATTTTGTGTTTTTTGATTGTTTTAAAGAATACCAGTGGTGTTGACAGACAGCGTCGGCAGCCATTTGTTTGAAGTCGTGATCGAGGTGATTTCTTCCGAGGTGTTCTCCGAGGTCTACTCGCAGTGCTTTGGGAACCACTTGCTAGACATGGCACTGCACCCTATTGCCAATTTTGTGCTGCAGAAACTGATCAAGAGATCTGGTGGGGAAGAAGAGGCAAGTGTAGTCAAATCTATCAAAAAGTCTGTCACAGGTTCCTCACAAAGTCCTCACAAGTTCCTCACAAGTTCCTCACAAGTTCCTCACAAGTTCCTCACAAGTTCCTCACAAGTTCCTCACAAGTCCGTCACAAGTCCGTCACAAGTCCATCACAAGTCCCTCACAAGTCCCTCACAAGTCCCTCACAAGTCCCTCACAAGTCCCTCACAAGTCCCTCACAAGTTCCTCACAAGTCCATCACAAGTCCATCACAAGTCCATCACAAGTCCATCACAAGTCCATCACAAGTCCATCACAAGTCCATCACAAGTCCATCACAAGTCCATCACAAGTGTCCCTCGCAAGTCCATCACAAGTGTCCCTCGCAAGTTTATCACAAAACCTCAAAAGTCCTCCACAAGTCCACGACAATTCCATGACAAGTTCTCATAATCCATCACAAGTCCTTCAGTCTATTAAAGTCAAGTTAAGTCATTAGTCATTTTGATGGTGTTCCTTTTTTATTTTGTTCAGTTTTCTGAGATCTTTGACGAGCTGTCAGCAAACATAGAGGCTGTTCTTGGAGTCAACCACATGGGGGTGGTGTTGAGGTTAGCCGAGGTCTGCGTCCAAAAACCTTCCAAACAAAGTAAGCCTTCGAATTGGAATTCATTACAAGTTCATTCGCATACACCCGCAGACAGTCCACTCATTCATATTGGTTGAGAAGCCTGTTCATGAGCGTGGTCTCAAAGTGCCGTTAAAACATCAATCAGCAATGCCGGTCTGGAGAGGTGGCATTTATGCCATGCATGCGTATCACAACTGGGTGTCTAAGAACTGCTCATATGAGCTCCTGATGAGGAGAACGAGATGTTGAGCAAACTGCACGCATCTTACACGTACCATAAAGGTGTCCTGAACGTCGAGTAAAATATTGTCTGAATTACCCGCATATATGGCATCTTGACCGCTATTGTTTATTGATCTCATTTAGATTTCAGAGGCTAATATTTCCAGTTTGACCCAATTTGACTCGGAGAAGCTACTCGTTTATATTTTAGTTTACTTCTGGTATAAATTTTGTCTTCAGAAGTCGACCTCATTTAGAGTTGCCAGTCGTGGATTCAGAGTTGTATTTGAGTCCCTGCAAGTTTTTTCCCAAGTCTTTTCATAAAGCCAGTCGCAAGTAACTGATTGAACAATGACAAATGAATGCTTTTGTTAACAGTTCATTTGAACAGCTAGTGACTTGACTTGCAGGGACATGCAGGGACTCGAATACAACTCTAAGGGGATTCGCATATGTGACCTGTTCCAACGAAACCCGGACAAAGTCGACTTTTTAGTTTTTCAGATTTTGCTTTTTTCTAATTCTCTAGGTTCTCAGCTTTAAAATGATGTATCATTTACATATGTACCCCCACCCTATCTTCCCTGGGGTCTGGATTTAGTGATAAAACCCTGACAACCTAATTATGAGATAAACAGCTTTGAAGTTCAGAAAAGCGTATTATTTCTATACACAAATGTTTCACAAAATTGACAAAAAACACACTTCTGGTAGACGGATTTTATTCAAATTTGAGGAGATTGTAGATTAATAGTAAGTGGCTTAGGAAAACCTAAAACCTCAAAATGGTAAAATCCATCCAGAAATGACTTCAGGAGTACATTGTGACAAAACACATTGTGCGACTTTGTCCGGGTTTCGTTGGAACAGGTCACATATGGTTTGAGATTACGGTAGGAATTAGGGTCGCGCATTCAGGTCGCCAGTTGGTCGCGTATTTTTGATCATGGAACATCATACTTTGTCTGCACCAAGGTGCATTCTTGCAGGGATTACTGAGCGCGTTCCACTGCTGGGAACCGCGAGAGAGACGGGCGTCCTGTGTCCTGCTCATCGCCGGCATGGTGACCCATGAATTCTTCTTCCCCAGTAGCGAAGAAGGCGAAGAAGGCGAAGAACAAGACACAAAACCGAAGGTAAGACCAGTGCTGTTTTTCATTTTGTTTGGCAAAAATATAACCCATGTGTGTATGTTTTTTAAGTAAACTTGAACTTTATTTTATCTCTAGTAATTACAAGTATACACACAAAAAGAATCGGATAATAATTTGTAGATATGCGGAATCCATTAAAAAAGCTGAGCTTGTAGGGTATGGATCTTGTAATTAACATTAACCCTAACCCTCACAAATCCTCCAAAATCAATATGATTTTGCACACACCCTAGGGATTTTGGGTTAATTAGGACATACACATAATTTAGAACATAAACAACATGTATGTTATCTCGTGCTTACTGTAAAGCAACTCAATTTGACGTAATAATTAAGACAATGAATATTGCAATATGGAAAATAACATCTTCTCAACACAAATTCCAACTGGTTGTGGTGTCTGCTTCTGGTCCAACCAGTCAGTTGACCCCAGCAATTAGCAGCCAAGTGTTGTGACATCTGCACTAGTAAACCGGAGGTTGTGGGTCCAAGTCCGGCCAGAGTATATAAAGCATGCGACTTTGTTTTTATTATTGCAAGCCTTTGTTTGACACTAATCATTCACCTTTTGTCCGCCCAGCCGGGACTCACCGAAGTCAATCTTCACGGTTCCCTGCTGCTCCAGCAACTGCTGAAATTCCAGCGTTGCGGCCCGATCATAGCGGGGTTCATGGCCCTCAGAGATGATGATCTAACCGTAATGGCCTGCTCCCCGAGCGGCAGCTATCTCCTGGAAGCCTTCGTGACCAGTAGCGTGGTCAGCGAGAAGAAGAAAGATAGATTGGTGGCTCAGCTCACGGTAAGGTTAACGCAAAAGTGAGAGCAACATTCACAGCGAGATTAGCAGTGGAAGTTAAAAAGTGTTTAGCTTTTTCAAATTTGCATACAAATATATGCTGTGACGTCATAAATTCTCGTTTGGTACTGACACTCGCACTTTCCAGGAAAAAGAAAAAGAAATTGCATATTTTACAAGACTTGTTTCAAAATTTAAAGACCTTGAGAAAATTACCTTCACTCAATCCGAAGTGAACCCATCAAAACCTCAACTTCATTATTTGTTTTTATCTGGATGAGTACTGGACCCTTAAACTGATTGTTAGGCTTACCACCAGAATCAGAGTCCAAAAGTTTGAGTTGAGAGTTGATGGTGTTGGAATTTGCAAGGTTGTTAGGGTTATATGTATGTTGGTGAGTAGTGGTAATCTAACATTTTGGGTTTTTTTCAGACCAACTGTTTTAAGATTGCCTGCAACAAGACAGGCAGCCGGTCCATTGAAGCCGTCTTCAAAGCAGCCTCACTCAAGATGAAGAGCGCCCTCGTTCAGGCGCTGTCAGAGAGGGATAAACAACTTCAGTCAGATCATTTCGGTAGGCGATTTATTTTGACATTGCTTTAGTAGAAATTTCTTCCGGCCTAATGTTTTTTTTTTTTTTTTTACTTGGCAGTGTTGCACTTGCATATGGAATAAGTCGCGGTCCAAGACTAAATTTGTATTTCCATATAGTTGCATATACAATTTGTATCGTTTCTTCTTCATGAACAATGTGAGACAATTGTCCTCGGTACCCACCAGTACTTTCTAATCTTGGGAGGGTAGTAGATTCTTTCTCCCTTCCTTTTTATTTTTAGGAACAGAATAAATTTAAATCTTACCTTTATTCTCATTTCACATAACTTTTGGAATGAAATCTTTAGGAGTGTACAAAAGTTTTTTTTTTAATTTTGGTTTTCCTAGGCAAGTTTGTGTATCGCAACTGTGCCGTGGGACTGTACAAGTACCGTCAGCGGGACTGGGAAGAGCTACAAGGAAGAGAGAGCAAAAAGAGGAGGCTGTTTGCTGAAATCATCGGGGATGAGGAAGACCAAGCTTCCAGTAAGTTATCTAAGATAGTCAATCTTTAAGTTAAACAAAGAAATTGACTAAAGCGGGTGTGAACCAGCGACCTTCGCAATACCATACCGCTGCACTACCAACTGAGCTGTCGAGATCAATGTTGGCGATTCCTCAATTTGTCGGGGGTCTTAGCTCAAGAGGCGCTAATCACAGGCCAATGAGCCCAAATCGACCATGCCCAAAACCGGGATGCTTCAAACCTTGGAAATAGCAAAGATCACTCCAAATATTTTTTATATTTATTAACATTTGTCCAGTAATATATTCACGTAAAAGGAAATGCAGATTTGGCTGTGAGAAAAATCAAGAACAAATTTATTCTATATTTTTTTCAGAAAAGAAGAAACGGAGACAATTGGAAGGTGACGCTGCACCGCCATTGTCAAGCTACTCCGACGAGATTCTGGCACTTGGGATGACGGTAAAAGAAAAAGAGATTGAAGAATCGGACGAGGTATAAATACGATTGTAAACAGGTCCAAATTACTTGGCTCCGGCTGGCTATTACACATGCGCCTATAGAAGCGGCTGAATCAACTTCCTATAGACACATGTTATTGCCTAGCCTTGGCCAGGAAAATTGATAAAGCCTTACTTGAGATTCCAAACAACTTACATTGTCTTCTATTCACAGTTGAGAGATATCCTTTTTTGTTTCAAAATTGTGATTTTTGGTTTTGTAATTGATTTATTTGTACAAAATAAATTGTTTTTTAACTCCGACAGGATGACGACATTGATGGTATCTTTGAGAAAATACCCAAGTCTGTGGTCAAGCCGTGTGCGTCACCCGAAAACAAGAGCTCTAAACGGAGACGATCTGCCAGTACCCACGACAGAAAGGACAAGCCTGACACAGAACATGGACAAAATAGTGAAAAAGGAGACGAGTCCCTCTCTAAAGCGAGGAAATCCAAAAAGAAACTCCACAAAAAGGGGAAAAGAACAGATTCAACTTTATAACTGATGCAAACTTTGGATCAGGGGTGGTTCCAGGGGGGGCTATATAGGCGACCGTAAAGTTACGAGTGTTTTGACGATCGCTGCGGCATAAACAAAATTGAATTCCTGCTAGATCCACCAGTGTAGATACCCTGATAAACTTGACAAGACATTTCCTAAGGTTTGCCTGCAGGGGCCAATTTCATTAAACATGCAAGCACAACAATTTGCTTAGCATGAACATTCTTCTTCAGGGTCACCAACCAAATTTTCAGGTGATGTATATTGTTTGTGACTGGTATTCAGCTGGTTTTTACTTAGCATGAAAAGCGCACGGGAGTTTTGATTAGTTTGGACTGAAT
Organism: Crossaster papposus; assembly: GCA_037893245.1. NCBI lineage: Eukaryota > Metazoa > Echinodermata > Asteroidea > Velatida > Solasteridae > Crossaster > Crossaster papposus. The sequence goes on along the minus strand of JBAIAA010000534.1, from coordinate 161,550 downwards.
ATCTCATGTCTTGTCAGAACTGTCTTTTTCATTTTTGTAGTCCAAATGTACATCGACTTTGCCGTAGACTTTTTGCAGCATTTGAAGAACCTTCTGTTGTATCTGATCTACTTGCTCCGGTGGACAATAATCATCATGAGAAGATCTAGAAAAAGAAAACAGTTAAAGAAACTGGGCGGGGGTTTGACAATAAAATAATCAATATAAATGGCAACAGAGGCCAAGAAAACACTACTTCGTGTCAGGTTTTGTCTAGTCCTATCGATCTTGATTAGCATCCCCGAGTGAGATAATATCCACCACACCATTTTGATCTCTGGCAGACTAAGATTTGTTACTTTTAACCCCCAATATAAATTGGTCTCTGGATGCCCAGGATAAAACCAACCTAGCAACTGTCACCATGACTGGCCTGGGTAACTGCGACAAAAGTGTTTCCACGGAAGTCACAAGGCTGTCGATTTCGTCCTCGCTGCTGACGTGGTGCGGGAGTTCGCCACTGTCGTCACACGTCAGGCCTGCCATGTGGATCATCTCAGCATCCAGGGGTTCACTATCGTCGGTACTGGTGGCTCGGAGAGACTCTACAAGAGACTGCACTTTTTCGAACCTGTAGGAAAAAAAAATACATGGCACATTGAAAGATTACAGAAGTAAGCTTCATTTCAGACCTCCATTCCAAAACTCAATGTCTAAATAATCGTTGAAGTTTTAACTGTCTGAAAAACAAAAGTTGGGTTCTGTTAGTTGCTTCTAACACACTGACATGACATTGTGGCAGATGACCTGTTTCCGCTAAGCCAATATTATTTGTACTGAGTAAATTTCCGTCCTCAATGGCTCCATAAAATTGGCCCAAGTTTCTACCGCCAGCCAGGGAAGTCTCACCTTTCCTGAGGCATCGTGTCTACCCTTTCCTGACCGCTAACAGCTGCCCTGAGGGCTGTCTGCAACTGACTTAGCTGCTCCGCCCGCTTCAGCATACATTCTGTCAGTGATGATTTGTTGTCATTGACGGGACCTTCGTAACTGTACAACTCCTCTAATAAACGGAACTGGAACTGAAAAGACCCAAAACAAAAATGACATGGCTTGGGAGGAAAATGACAAAGTTAGAAGTAGTGGTGAGCATTTGTAGATAGTACAAGAACTAGATAAAAAAAAAGCCAACACTGAAATTCAAATAACAAAAGTTGCTGTTCACATCGTTTATAAAGGTACATGTGCTACACTTCTTTGGTGCGATGTAGCAAATAAAATTCCGCAGTCTGATCGTCATTTCATCCACTCACCTCTGAGTAAATCTCCCTGAATGGATTCCTTGTCGAAAAGAAATCAAGGTCAATGTCCAGGACTGTGGCTGAGCCCTTCTCCATTGCAGCTTGCGTAACATTGTAAAGTCTGCACAGATTCCCCGATGATGAGTGTTGCTGATCATCCACTGAGCTCCACCGTCTCTTGATCTCGTTTGAAGTTCCATCTTTGTTTAGTGTTTTGGGACTGCCACCACATGAAGGTCTTTCTGATCCTATGGCACTTTCATGACAATCGCCACGCTGTCCTAGGTGCTCTGTTGAAGTGTTTCCAGTGAGACTGTTAGAGGTATCCAGATCTTTTGGCCCAGTTGGCTGACTACCCAAAGTCTCTCTGTTCAAGCTGCATTGGAGAGTTGTTTTTACTTTGTCACTTGTCGCACAACTCGTTTGATTTTGATTGGCTAAGCCTGATGTTCCCTGGTCTATTGGTAGTAGATCTGTTGTCATGGTAACCACGCCCACTTCTAGCTCCTTAGCGTGTTCCATGTCCTCTTCCGGAGCATATAGGAGGTCACTCAAGAAGTAGCTGTCAGGCCAACTGATTCTGTTACACCGTGACAAAAAGGAGTAGGGGCTATGTAAGGGGGTATGTATGAAAAATAATCCTGCGTCTGGTTCTGGTAAATCAAAAATATTTTTGTGCTAACTGGTTAACAAAGCTTTAGTTGGTTTTCCAAGGCTTTGTTTATGTGGTCGGGGTCCAACAAAGTGGTGACCCTATTTAAAGTGGGGTCCTAAATCTCCAAGGAAAATTCTAAGGAGTTTAGTTAGGGTGGCAGGTCAAACCCCGCTTTAGACATGGGATAAAACAGTCATCCTTCCACGAGTACAGAGACTTAACAGCCCTAAACTAAACACCACCACCAGACAAAGTACCTGAGTTTTTTAGACCGGGTGTGTTTGCCAACAGAGACCTGCCTGCTTCCCTCAGGGAGCTGGTCCGCCCAAGGTGGCTTGATCCACACCACGCTGCCGATGTGTCCAGCATACACTGCCGGCAGGATCCAATTCTCAATGCTCAACGAACTGTTCTTGTTAAAATGAAAGCCAAGAGATGGTTATAATAAAGCAATCTTAACTGAGTTGACTCATATCTCTGATTGAAAAAAAAGATATGCTCTTAATTTATGGTGCCATTAAAGTGGAATCTCTTTTGTATGGGTACTTGCCCCTTGATGAGTGGCATTCTTAATGAGGCAAGCACTCAATGAGTTTTTGACAACAGGATCCGATTGTATGGCAGAGCTTACTGTCCAGAAACATTGGGTTCTTTCTTTTCAGAACCGCACAATCTCACAAAAGAGAGTTACCACATGGTGCTGCCACAAACAACTGATATTATTGTTCATTATTGAACTTGTGGGATGGATGGACTTGCAGGTACTCAAATACAACTTTGCCCGCTACTAATAGTACCTGAATAATTCCAACTTGTCAAAGACTATGTCAGCGTCCATCTCTGTCGCTATCTGCAAGTCTGGGTGGGAGTCAAAATGAAGCATGGTGATCCTTTGGAAAGGCAGGTGACGTGAGGCAATGGCCCGGTAGACATGTGGAAGAACCTGAAACATATAGAAAAACATAGAATCTTCAGTCTATTTGCAATTTGACTGATACCCCCTCCCCTCGGCCCTATCCCTACAACTGGGCTCTGACAGTAGGGGTAGCCTCCCGGATTCTATGTGACCCAGGTGCTTAATTTTGGAAGTTGCTGCTATGAGAAAACTTATTAGTTTTTCCTTGTCAATAATCTTTTTCTGTCGTGGGCCCATAGGTTTTGTCAGGTTTTGTCTGGATCTCAGATGATGTCCAGGTATGAATTCTGGCCACAGATCCCCTCCCACTCAGTTGGGCTCCTGCCCCGTCCCTTCCCCAACACTTCATTTGTTGAGCATAATTATGTTCAGAAGAAGTTGAGCACTTTTTTATTTTCACCACACCTGCCGAATTAAATTTGGTTAAAATTTGAGAATATTATCCTCACATCATTGTGGTCCTCAACGACCCACACCGGTAGTTCAGAGTAACACCGAGCCTTTAATTTTCCCGCTAAATATTGGGCCATTTTCAGACGATCAACTTCAAGTTCAAGCGTGCTTTGCTTTTAATTCAAGTGTGTGATTTATATACCATTTGGAATTGGAAACCACCTTTTGTGTCCAGGGGCGTGACATTTTATTGGAAAAAAACACATAATTTGCTAGCCGTTATTTTATACAACTTCAATTAAGTTAACTGTACCCGTGAATTATAAATCAGTGAGAGACAACGTTTAAAATATTGTGGTCTTTATGTTTGTTTCTGTTTTTGATTTTGATTTCGATTCAAAAGCAGCATTCAAAAGAAGTTCAGAGGTGACCCCTTTTGATTATAGTGGAATGGTCCTTCAATTGCAACATGGCGGGACAGCAACATGTGTCGTGTGGTCGCGACTTGCATTGTGTGCCGGATATTTCGTCTTCCACGCAACTGGCGTCAGTTGCAGGGTATAAAAGATTATATTTATTTGTGAACCACCAGCATATTTTTTTTAAATTCTTGTATTGAAACGGAGTATATGGATTCAGAAGGTTTTTATTGTTGGCCAATATTGCACATGTCAAACTGTATAGTCACGTGTTTACGAGACTGGATCTATTTCCGACACTAGTGGCAAATTTCGTTATGCTTTTTAGAAGTATGCAGATGTACGTTGGGAATCGTGAAATTCGGACACGTCATATTTGATTTGGTCTTGACTAGTGTACGTCAGAGGACGTGTATATACACGCAAAGTTTTTTCGTAACTTAAAGCGGATGGCGGATAAACATGTCACGAGGTTGGAAATATTGTCAGCAACCGGCTCGCAATCGCAGTTGAAGCGAGTGAGGCCGAACATAATTTTAAATATCCGGGTGTGCTACCCACAGATGTTGGTCTGAACCTGTCTCGGACCAGGGAGCTGCTGTGGCCTCTGCCCATTAATACTCCGTCCGGAATGCTGTTGTCAGGGCGAGGCCCCGTTCCTATATAATGAACGAAATCCACTTTGAAGTTATTGGACTTGCCAAACTAGCTTGCGACATTAAAAATCAACAAGTATGTCATACTAGATAGAGGGCAGTTTTTTGTTTGTTTTTATTATTTTAATTTTTTTTTATATCTGCAAATGGTGTATCCTACCTTTTAAGATTGAGATACTAAGCCAAACTAGTATAAAAGATGAAAAGTGAAGTTTTTCGTTCAATTCTGAAAAAGCTATTGCATTTGTCTTTCACTGACATTTAAGTTCAAACTACTTTTGTTTTCCTCGTATTAGGTTTGATTTTGCAGCAATGCCTTTAGTTCACCCACGGTTCAAGCGGGAGTTCTTGGAAGGCAAAGCTAAGGACAGACAGGGAGCCTTTGCCAGGTCGGACCTGTTTCTCTCAAGCCAAGGTACATCATCCTTAACCCCATAACCCTATTTTTCTTACACATAATCTAAATCCTGCAAAATCCGGCCATTCCAACACGTTAAAACTCCATGTAACATAAATCCTGCGAAATCCCCAAATATTTATTAATGGTGACCACAAACAAAAAAAGTATTCAAGAAAAATAAATTAAAAAGTTACAAACAAAATTTGATTAATTTCCTACCAACCTACTTGGGTAATTTAGGGTGTTACCGTAAACAAGCAATTTTTCCCTTGGCCTAGGAGGCAGCAATTTGTTCAAAATCTTGCGGAACCAATCGACCTTGAAGAGTTTTAAAGGTGTACGGATAAATGCACAGCAAACTTAATATTCCGTTCCTCAGACTGGAGTTCTCTCGTGGTGGGCAAGCTGTCGCCATGGTTACAGCTGGACTCGGAGGACGAGACGACGCGCAAGAACTCGCAGGCGGCCCTGAAGCAAGAGCTGGCCTACGCGGCCCATCTGAGCGTGCCCGCTGTGCTGGTGCCGCTGACTAGTAACAGGTGTGCCAACCTTGGCCGTTGCTTGCTCAGTCACATGCAGGGTCACAGCAACCACCAGGTACGTCGTGTTCAGTGGAGCTAGTTTAAAACTGTGGCAAAACAGGACAAACTAGAAATGGACCACTTGGTAGAGCGCAGACCTCTGTCCCAACTGAACAGAAGCTACTTAACTGAACAGAATCTACCATAAATTGTTCGCCATAGAAGGTGGCCCTTGCATTAGAATCAATAGCGTGCCCAGATCGATCTATAAGCATCTTGTATTTTGTACCTGCCCTATAGGTCTGGATACAGGTCCCAATGTGCGCCCCGTCTCGCCTGACTGATGACCTTATTGAGAATGACCTTATTGTCAAGCAACGCTCCAGTGACAGTAACAGCTCATTGGACGACAGTGACATCATACCAGAGGGCCAGGACCCCTGGCAGTGGTGGAACACGCTACGTCGGGTTTGCCACCATCACAAGAGACTTGGTGTTGGTACGTCAAATTCAAACCCTAAACCCGCCTTGAGAAATCCTCCAGAATCAACCAGGTGGTGTTTTTTTTTTAGGATTGAGGCTGTTTGCCGGTCATGTGCCTTGTTGATTTTGGAGGATGCGCTTCGTCTTAAACTCTAACTGGTGTTGTTTATTATTGTTATGTCAGCTGGCCGGATTTTAATTTTGTTTGGAAATTTGGAACAAATATGGTGATACTTCTTTACCTCTTTAAAACCAGCTAGGCCTTTTTTCTTTTTAACCCTAACCCTTTAGGGTATTTTGGCTAGAAACCCTGCCAAATTCACTAGATTGCATCGTTTGTCAAAGTGACTTGGCTGCAGAATGCAGCGCGATCCATCAGGTCAGAAATCTCCAGGTCAAAACTGCTTCAGAGTCTGTGGTCACTGAATGCAGCAGGATTCATCTCTGTCATTGTTCAATGGGTATTAGCTCACATAGTCTTAGAATGTGGTTGTTAGGGATGACGTTTTTATAATCCTTGGTGTCCTTGATTCCTCGTTTTGTTTCCAGCATTGGAGATCTCCACCGATCTACCTCCCCAGTCCGTCATCAACCGATGGATGGGTGAACCACTCAAGTGTGCTATATTCTCAACCACGCTCTTCCTTACCAACAAGAAGGGGTACCCGGTGCTCTCCAAGGCCCACCAACAGATAGTCAACAAATTGTTTAGAGTACGTGGCCTGCCACTCAACCTTTTAAACATTCTCCGGTTTTGGAAGATTTTGGCAGATTGAGGTCCGATCACATTTACTGAATAAAACCAGTGGTTTGATGCTGAATGGTTTTTTTCCCCCTCAGCTTGATGTGCAGATGATGATTACTGGCATCAACCGACACCCAGACAAGGGCATCCGAGCCTATCAACAGTACATGGATCATCTATATCAGAACCAACAGCCACTGACTGGCGTGGAGGCATTCGCTAAGGGATACGAGGACTACCTGCAGTGCCCACTACAGGTACGGGTCAAAGGTCAAAGGAATCCTCAATTTTGTATTTGATTATTTCAACTCGGATTTGATCGCATTTGTGCAATGGTTTGGAATGTCTCCCCGTTTTTCTTGCGTGTTTTGCATACAGCCATTAGCCGACAATCTGGAATCCCAAACTTACGAAATCTTTGAGAAGGATCCTGTCAAGTACACCAGCTACCAGAAGGCTGTGTTCCAGGCACTCAAAGACAGGGTACCAGACAGTGAGAAGGACACCAAGACCTCGTAAGTAGAGCTTTGTAATGTTGAACCTTGTAGACTTTTAAGCTTGACTTACGCCTGATCACAAGCGAACTTTGTCATTTCCCTTCGGGATTTGCTCGATAGCTTTTCGTTTAATCGTTGTGGCCGTGGCTAGAAATTGCATTGTATTAGGAAAAAAATAAGGCGAGTGAAATTTGCTGGTGGTATCTGTGACCATGTTTGTGCTTTCCTGACAGTGTTGTCATGGTGCTAGGGGCAGGCAGGGGTCCTCTCGTCACAGCTTCTCTCAAGGCCGCCGAGCAAGCCGACAGAAAGATTGAGGTGTACGCTGTTGAGAAGAACCCCAACGCAGCTGTAACGTGAGTACACAAACCGGCGGCGGCCTCTTCGCTATATTCTGATAAAATCGCAAGCTGACCGTCGTAAAAATTCCCCATTTTTCGGGAAGATACGTCAGTATAGCAGCAAATACTGTATTTTTACAAGGCCTTTTTGTTTTCCAGACCATTTTTTGCAGCATTTATACTCCTGTGGGTGGAGAGATGCACTTGTAGTAAAGTGTCTTGTCAAAGGACACAAGCACCATGTTGCCTGTCGGGGTTCTAACACTATACACGAGTTGCTCAACGTGACCACTGGATCACAGCGCCCCTCATTTATTTGTTCTGAATTTGACAAACAACTTTTCTATTTTTCCTGCAGCCTCTTCACTCTCAAGGAGGAGAAGTGGGGAGACAACGTGACCATTGTCCAGAGCGACATGAGGGACTGGAGTGCTCCTGAGAAGGCAGACATCATCGTCAGTGAGCTCCTTGGGGCCTTTGGTGACAACGAACTGTCTCCGGAATGCCTGGACGGGGCACAACCGTTCCTAAAAGGTACAGCACGTATTCCTAGCTCAGTCGGTAGAACATCGGACTAAGGATCAGGTGTGGTGCTCCTTCTCAACAATTGATCTCCCTCGTTGTATGGCTGATACCGACAATAGACCTCCTTGACCTACCTAATTTTATTGTTGGTTTTATATAATATTTTAGAATAACCCTAACCTTCCAGGGTATTCTGACTAGAAACCCTGCCAGACGAAACAGATTGCATACTTTGTCACATTGACTTGTGTGCAGAGTCCAGCAAGGTAAAGCAGTCACCACAGATGCACTGTGCTGGATCTGGCAGGGTTAGGGATAATGACTGGATTTCTATAATTAAAATTGTGTGGTATTCTTCAGGGTTTGATGTACCCGAAGTACTAGCATGATTTCATCACTCGGTTTTGTTTGAGTTGAAGGATTCATGTTTTCCTGATCTTTCTTTTTCTCTGACAGATGATTGTATAAGTATCCCCAGTGCATACACATCCCATCTGAGCCCCATCATGTCGCATAAACTCTACAATGAAGTCCGCCTCTGCAAGGATAAAGAAAAGAACCAAGACGTAAGTAATCTTTGTTTGTCTCTCTATCCATCTGTCTCAACAAATGAATTTTGTCTATTAAACAGGTCGCCTTTTTGTTCACCCTTTCCTCTTCCTAGGCCCATTTTGAGACCCCCTACGTGGTCCACCTGCACAACGTGACCCGTCTGTCGCCCGCGGTACCCCTCTTCACTTTCACTCACCCCAACAAGAACAGCCTGGACAACACCCGCTACAAGTCGGTCAGCTTCGCCATGGAGGAGGAAGGAGAGGTCCACGGCTTTGCCGGGTACTTTGACACAGTACTCTACAAAGACATCGTGCTGAGTGAGTTTTGTCTTCGGGGAGTTTGTGAAAAAAAAGTAATGACAGAATTTCATGCATGGACATCACTTGATACCTTGTGCACAAACCGTATGAGACTAGTCTAAAAATATTCCTTAATTAATGCTTCGATATTTTCTGAGCTAAATTTGACTTTTTAGGACTTTTATTGCTAATGGCTTGTAGGCTTTATCCGAATTGCATGGCTGCTGCTTGATATTACGCACGAGTCTATGAGATGTGGCTGCAGCGGCTACCATAGACTCGTGTGTAAATTCAAGCCGCAGCCAAGTAATTTGGACACGGCCTAACACTGTATTCTTCACTGACAGGCACCAACCCAAAGACCTTCTCTGAAGGAATGTTCAGCTGGTTTTCCATATTCTTCCCGTTGAAGGTACGTGTATAACGGCTTTAAAACACTAAGTCCCAATTACTTAGATACGGCTTACAATTGCACATGCTTTATATGGAAGCGGCTTAATCCACTTCTCATAGACGTGTATGCTACTGTCAGCCATAGCCAAGTGATTTGAACGTAGCCTTTTAATGTTTATCTCAGTCTTTGTTTGAGACTAAGAGGTCTTAGAAATTGTAACTTTTACGTATTAATTTTGTATAATTATATTATTTTTTCAAGCAACCACAAAGGAAAACGGACTAGGTACATTATGACAATTTTTTTAAGTTGAACAATGAAATTGACTGGATCTGAGTTTGAACCTGTGTCTTCAGGCACACTGCACCGATATGTGACATGTTTTTTGCTTATTTCGGAGATATTTGGAGCTTAGATTTGGAGCTAGTGAGTGTCTCTTCATTCTCCAACAACTTTGAGGCTCGCAGCTCAAATATAAGTCGAGAAAAGTAACCTCATTCCCAGTCATGTTTTCATCTGTTTATGTAACACGTGTGTTTCTGCAAATGCCGCCGGCCGGTAACATAACGCATGAGTCTCGGCGTTTGGGCTCGTTCCAGTGAGATTTTTGGCGATATTCTTCATTGTCCAACATTTCTGAGTGTCGCAGTTCAGATATGAGTCTAGAAAATTTACCTCATTCCAAGCCTTGTTTTCCTATGTGTATGTGGTTTTTTTTTAAATTGGTGTGTTTTTTTTTCTTATTTAGGAACCTGTACACGTGGCAGCCAAGTCGGATCTGGTGGTCCATTTCTGGCGCAACTCCACTCTCAGAAATGTCTGGTACGAGTGGTGCGTATCGGAGCCAGTGACTATGCCTATACACAACATCAACGGACGATCCTACACCATCGGCATGTAACCCCACCCCGAAACCCCCGCCCCACCCTGGGGCCGGAATTATAAAGGCCAGATTGTGCAAGCATATTACACTTTGTGAAATCATCTGTATGTATTGTTCAAAACTGTACTCATTCTTGTTATACTCATTATCCTGTGTCTTCGCTGTGGATAGTTTATCAACGATGATGTGAATATTTAATGCCAACTAATAACTAACCTAACGTGCTAAACTGCATTCCTGTACAACTTGTTAAAAAACAACTCGTATAATACCAAAGTTTATCCTGTTTGGGAAGTAAAATAAATAGTAAAATCTAAGCCTGTCGAAATACATGAAATAGAAGTGTGGTCGAGGCAAGGTCGATTGTGCGGGCCCCAATTTGAGGTTATTTGACTTGCCAAACTAGCTTTTGACCTTAAAAACTAACAAGTATGTTGTAGATAGAAGGCAGGGTTTTGATTTTTTGTGGGAAATGTTGTGGTACGGCGATGACAAAACACAACGCGAACATAAAATGTCGTTCCCCACGACTTTCTGTGAACATGCAAAACCGCGTTGATTCGCCTTTGGAAGGACTTGTGGTAGAATATAGAGGTTGGCAAGTTTGCATCAGGCCCTACTATACCGAAAAGTTCAACCTAGGCTGCGAAAAATTTTGAAGATTAAGTTAAAGTTACGCAAGTAGAGAGATTATCACTGTCAACTACTACTTCTGCGTTGATAATTGGCAAAGTTCACTTATCCAGGTTATCATGTCAAGGTTGATAATTGCAGGAACCACTAACAACAGACTTGAGCATGAGCCTAGATATGCATGTTTGTGGTGATATATTAAACAATATTTACCATTCTTCTTCCTAAGCTTTTCAACCAAAAAAATCATCTTCTGAAATGTAGTCTTGTATTTAAGTGTTTAATGTATGCCCTGCAATATGAAAAGCAATTTTTTAAAGATTACATTTTCCCCCCCTTAAAGGTGTCAAAAGTGCAAAAAATATAGTGAATCAATATAATTTAGAAACATTTGAAGAGAGCAAGGTTTTCATTTACAGAAGGGATTCCTCTGTGAAGATCTTGCCAAAAAGCATTCTCTAAACCACAGATGTCACATTTTAATATCTTTAAGGCAGTTTTCCTTGTCAGTATTATAACAAACCTGTTTTTCAAATGATAAACAATTTGCAGGATTTTGTTTGCCTTTGTCTCAGGGCATGAGTGTGAAATTTCTTGCGGCAAAATTTAAAGTTGGTGACGTGGATTTTAAGCATTTGATTATTGCCCAAGATGTTGTATAACCCAAACCATAAAGCCAAGGTAGATGTAGCGATAGAATCTTTGTACAAATCGACATAAAGTTAGCATAAATCTGGAGAAAACTTTGTGTTTTACGTCATCCGGCGCGAACTGGTTAATATGTATCAAGTACATGACTAAAAAAGCGCAGAAGGTTTATACTTCACGCAAAAGTGAATGCGATGCAAATTTGACGTCGCAAAGCATTCAATGTGAAAGTTCGCCGATGGGAAAATGTATTAAACTTTTGTGAATTCTAGCACAAAAATTTGGCGTGATGTCACAAATTCGCGTACGTGTTCGCTTTCATGTCGAGTATCAATAAACGTTATGGCCGTGACTTTAAAACAGCATCCAGAGATACGGCTATGTTTATTGTTCTCATGCAGCTTTAATATGTCCGAAGACCTAGATTATAGCTCAAGACTAGAAATTCAAATGCAACTTAGAAGAGGAGCCAATCATACACGCCCATCGATTGGTCAGTAAATCGGCACTAAGTATCAGATATTTCTATTTAACGCTATAAAAAACGGTATGTAAATTACACTTGGGAGTCCCCGAACGCTATTGGACCGATCGATATTCCAGCCTTAATGGTATACGCTTGTGCACCTACGATTAGATTTGTGCAGGGAGATGTACTCTGCAATGTTAAATTTGTGCAGTATTGATGGACTACTCGTTTAATCCCCTATTTCCATCCCCATTCCCCACTGCTGTTTATTTTCTTAGTTTTTGTATGTTTTAACTACACGTACCTTGAAATTGGGACACGAGAGTGCCAATTTTCTGGACCAAGATTGACCGATAAATGTTCAACATGTCAAAGGTCATGGGTAACCATAGGTTTGAATAATCATACCCAGAGTGGGAGAAGAATTGTCACACGCTTGTAAATTTTCTTCTGAATTAACAATCATGACGATTATGAAGATGCATACAATATCCACACTAACTCATATTTCTGCTAGTTTCCAACATACTTTACTAAGCTGACTAAATCCTTTTTCATATTTGCCAAAGTTTTGAGGACTTTCTTGTTGTGTTCCAAGATGAACAGCATAATTTGATAAATTAATTTCAAATCCTTAACCAAAATGCATCTGAATTATGCTAATTGTCTAAAATGTATTGTAGATTTGTTATTTTATTTATATACGTGTAAAATGAGAAAACATTTTTTGTTTAAGTAGGACATTCTTGAAAATATTGAAAAAATAAAACAGCGATTGAAGTGCAAGTTAGCTAGTACCAATGAAATTGTTTGTTTTACAAATGGTTAAAGCATTTAGAATAAGATGTAAAAATGCATCGGAAGGTTCAGTACAGTATTATTTAACTGACATGCAGATCCTTGTAATTTGATTGGTGGAACTCGCATCACGTGACATTCATTATTACTCCCGCCGTGGCTTAAAAAGTCCCATTCGTCCACGGTGGTATTCAACAGTTAGAATCATCCTCGTTCTCACAGCTGTTGAACAGTTGGCCCTCACTCCGAAACCCGGCGAAGAAGGTTAATAATTTATTAATAAACAACAAAGTCTTACATTACAGCTGTAAATATATTCTTTATTCTTTGTTTGGCTTTTGTTCTTTCCTGCACTGGTTAATTAGTTACTGCTTTGTTTTAACATGTGCTTCATTCACACATGTGCGCATTCATAAATTTAAATCTATTACTCCTTTTAACCTGCACAACGTATCTACATTATGCTCGATGGACATGTGTTTCAAATGAATTGCTCCCGACATTGCAAACTTAATGCAGAAAGTGAGAACTTCTCAATGTATATCTTAAATATTTGCACATACTGTATATTAAACTAATCAAAATTATGGTGGCAACGTAATGGGCTTTGCGGCTTCACAGCTCAAGCGAATGTTTACGATTCATACCATGTTTACATCGCTTGCAAGTGCAACCCGACTTCATTTTACACGGGTGTATTATTTGCGACGTTTTATTTTTCAAATTCCACAGATGTACATGTTTTGTACAACAGTGAAAATATTCAACATTTTGGTAATCTGTGTTCCAAAGTTTCCTGAATCATAATTGCATTGCGTGATTGAATAATGTGTTTATGAATACAGCTCCTTATTTTCGTTTTTTGGCATTATTAGTATTTTTCTGGCTTATTATTATTTTCCCCGCTATAAAACTATAGTATTTATATTATCTCTTTATCTCTCTACATCTTAATATACAGATAAATCTATTTGAGGCTGAGTTTACTGTTATCTAATTTGTTAGTATTCGTAGATCGCAACAATACCAGAAAATCTCCATAATTTCCTATTTTGAAGCTTCTTGTAATAGCGGGAATACGTCAAGATAATTCTATACTCTGACTTACACACGCGTCTAATGTACACAACTTTACATTGATTCATGCAAGCACCAACATTTATATACATATTTAATGCTTATGAATTATTTCGTGGAAGGTTTTTCATGGACTTTTGGAAGGCATTTTGATGTCAAGATGTTGTAGGCTATGTCGGCAAATCATGTGGCGTCCTCGCTGCTTCGGTACGTAATAACGTCAACTTATTCATTTAAAGTACCAATCAAATTTCTGGCCACAATGACCACGCGTTCCGTGTTTTCCGTTGTTAAATCTTACCCAGTCCCACCCTTCCGAGCTGATAATTGTGGAACACATTTCAATTTGTGTTCTCAGTACTTTATTCTCCTATCATCAAACTCGAAACTTTTCCCATTTTGGGGTCCTACCACCTATTTAAATCACTACATCAATTAATCTAAGCGTCATCTTACGTCATAGGCCTACTTAATTAGAAATACATAACCATACATCATAACCATACTACGAAACAAAAACAACCAATAATTATACCATAAGACTCAACAATAACATTACACCTTTTCAAAACTTGACTTTAACTCATATGATACCAACAAACATTATACATGTAGTGTGTTCTCAATACCGGCCAACTGACAATTGACATTTTTTTCCTTGAACTTTGGAAAGTCCTTTCGGTTCCTTGCGTAATCAGTGAATATCAACTTAAAAATGGTTGTGCGTATTCGTCACAAGTAGCAACTTATAAATTTCAGTTTTCTATATCGACATGGATTCGTGGGTAGCAGGCATGCACGATATTTTGCATTAGACAGAGCATGCACTGACACGTATGTACCAATGGTGTTTCTGCTATATAAGACGATCACGTGGTTCTAATCCTATGTAGGCCCCTAATCCGGTTAAGGAATTTCAGATCGCGAGATTATCGCACGGTAGGGATTATCAGGCGTTGTGTCACTGCATATATCTGTTTACTTGGGTGTGTCTGGCTCCTTGACGTCGTCTGTGCTACTGGCTTCGGAAGCAGCTACCTCTGGCACGTTCACAGGCTGTAGGATTATCGGATAAGAATTAAAAGAATGTTCACATTTTTAAAAAGTAAGGTACAAAAATATGTTTAAGTATTAGTAACCAATGTCACAACACCAATTAATGGCACCAGACATCATCATGCTCATACCTGTGTAATGATTCTAGAATGGAAATATTGGGTAATTAGTAGAGCTTTGAGAAAAATGGATGATAGGTGCGGAGATGAAATCCCAATTGGAAAATATTCAGGATTGAGGTATAGGGAAATGGTTTGGTAAAATCTAGACGGTTAAAAAGCGGTTTAACTATACCGGTTCCTTTCTTTCTAAATTTCCAACTGAGTATAAATCATAGTTATAGCAAACATAATTGCAGTTTGTACAAATCGGTTTACGGTTAAATCAGTACATTTATTGCAGTGTAAAATGTCGTAATTCCTTTAAAACAAAATTCTTCTTCCTCAATAAAACCACATGAAAAACATCGACCATAATTTTGGCATGAATAGTCGTGACTTTGTATGAAATATAGACGATCAAGGTTCAACATGCTGCGCGTATAATGCGAAGCAGCTCACGATGCCGTCAGTGCACGAAACAATTTGAAAGAGTGGTCGACAAGAACCTGTGATTTTGGTGGTGATTTTAATACACATCCATTGGATGGGAGGGTTGATATAGAGATGGTGTGGATGGCTGAAAGATGATGAATAGAATACTGGAAGGACAAACAGATAGTGAGACGGACGGACGGACGAACAATGCTGTAACTCTATACGATGAAAGGTTACGGTGATTTAAATTTCCGTGGGACCGTACCGCGTGCATCGTAAAATTTCAAGATATCTTACAGTGAATTATGGTGTAGCCTGGGGAGAAAATAGACAAAAATAATAAAACTTTAACAAACATGAAATTAAATAATCTATGCTAAATCAACCTTAACTTGTAACCTTAAGGTGGAAATCCCCCCCCCCCCCCCCCCCCCCCACACACACACACAAATGTAACTATACATAGTTTAATAATTGCTGTCCGTTTTTTACTAAACAGAGACAGGAAAAAAAAAACTTTTGAATGACCATTTTTTTAATAGGAATTAAATGTTTACCTTTGGCTTTGGTTCTTGTTCTGGTATTATGAGTATTTTTCCGATATTCTTGTGGTCATGTATTTTTAACATGGCTTCTCCAACCTGAGAAAAGTTACAAAAACACAATTTATTTTTCTCGACTGATTAACAAAACACAAAATATACATTAGCTGACGTAAACAAGTTAAGAACAAAAGAAAATCGCGTTTTTAGTGACAAAGTGTTGAACGTTTTTAAAATGTAAAGACCAACCTATATATAAGCGGTAAACATTCTAAATAGCCGATTGGTATCGCAAACAAGTTCCAGTGTATAGGCGTGAATTTTGGACTCTATGGAATCCGTAATCATCGGTAGTGTTGTGCAAGCTATTATTTTAAGATAATTAGGAGAGTGACCGGTTACTCCGTCAGAGGGTTTTAACCAATAGAGAGAAAGGAGAAGGCTGATTTACACATCAGGAGTCTAATTTGTTGTTCTGTATGACACTGGTTTTGCCGGCATATCTTCCAAGAATAGTCTTGTCTCCAGTCGGAACCTATATGGCTTACATCCTCGAAGGCATAGGTGGAATCGATGACTGGGTTGAGTACATTGACCGTGTGCAGCTTGAAGATCTCGTTCATGACCTTGTTGACTGTCTCCTCGCCGCCTTGGTTGAACAAGAAGTGGTAGAACTGGAAGCCTGACATGGTCTTGTTCTCGTCCCAGAGTTTGCCCGGCTTTATGCTGTCCACGTTCCACCACTGGGGACAAAGATGACAAAGTAGTATAGGAGGTAAGTTTAGGAGCAACCGAACGGCCCAAACGTCCCGAACGGCCAGAACGGCTTGTTCAAGTTTTACTATAGTGACGCCACTCCACTCGGTTCCATTTTTTGTTGTACTATGGGAATGCATTGTGAAGAAGCAGCCCCCAATATCCGAAGTTGCATTATGATAATCTAATATTCTAAACCGAAAGAGATGTTCCCGTTTTAAACACTAACACTTGTTGGTAAATCATGTTAAATGTTGGCCTTCAACTCTGAGTTGTCTATATCATAGTGTCTAATCATAGTGTAACGATAGAGTTCATGATGAGCATTTTTAGCTCGCTTATGGTTCTAAACATGGCGATTTTGGGAGTATTATCTTTTCCTAATTCATCAGCTGGTATATTACAAGAAAACGAATACTTTGAAGGGAAGGCGGCATAACTTACTGTCCTTGCGTAGCTGAAGAAACTCCTCGTTTCGCCAGTAACGACATTCCCGATTCCTAAGGAAATACAAATGATGTGAGGGTATAAGATCAGAAGTACGGGCAACTGAAAAGATTCTTATAATGACCGAACAGTAGATAGAAAATTGTACAGTCAGGGTTATCAAATTGAGTTCATGTTCACATGATTTATAACCAGTCCCAATGATTTTCTTGTTTCGGCCTTCAATATTTGTTTTAAGCTTCGTTCTTGGCTCTTTATATTTGGCCCAAGAATAATTTTTATTCCACATTAATTTCTAATCTTAAAGGAAATACCTCCAGCCAATATTGTTTTAAAGATGATGTTTCCGATATATTGTTGGCACGTGGAGTACTTCATTATTTTGTAGGGCGCCTCAAACTCCCGCCCGGCCCGCCCGCCGCGCGCGAAGTCGAGGAAGTTGCAAAAAGTTCTACGCGACGATTGAGGGCGCCATGTAATCATAAAATATAAGTGATCGTCTGCAATTCCGGCGCTTGCTGAATGTTACGTTTAGTCATCGGATTTTAGAGTAAAGATCTTCCCTGCCAGTGCCAGTACCAGTAACATTGCAAATCACCGTATGGTTCGCAGTGTGGGGTATACTGCAATTATTTCGGTCGCTGAATTAACGGTAATAATTAAATACTGTTCCATAAACATGGAGAAATAAAACACATTTATTTTATTTCTCCATAAGGTCTATTGTCGATCGGTTGATTTCAACAGGTGGCGCCCTGCGCTACGGCATTCTGGGTAAGAAAGGGAGCATGTATCGCGCGCCGTACGTATGTACGTACAAACTGTTTAGTCTTAAGCGGTAAAGTTGTCCTTCATCGCAAAATTCGCATCAAACACTCATCAGGTCCTAAAACTAAAAAGAAATGGGAGGTGGTGATCACTGCGCTGTATATGGCTGTAACAACGATCGAAGATATAAAGAAAGGTAAGCATGGTAAGAAAGCAATTTTATTGAAGTATTTGAGATAAATACAGCGTGACTTGTCAGTGATACGTGACTGTCAGTGTTATTCCTCCATGGTGTCACTCGGCCGCACGATCGTTGCGCCGGTCATCGCGGCATGGCATACGTGCGCGATGCAGCCAAAAATACACGAGTATAATTTATAAAGATGATGTACCGTGGATCGGATTGAACGAAGGGCTCAATAAAAGATGGTTAAAGTAAATAAATGCATTTCTTTATATAATTTATAAGTTAAGCTTACAAAACTGTCAAACTGTTGCAGAAATCCCCTAAAATAAATGTTTTTGTTTTTTCTTCTTTACCCCGGCTAGGTACAAAATAAAGCCCAATGCTGTCAGTGGCATCAAGTTCCACAAATGCTCAGACCCCAAGCATTATCGAACCTGGACTAGCCTCCTCAAAAGAAAAGACTACACTGTGACTGAAAGCACAAGGGTTTGCAGCAACCATTTCAAATACGGTCAGCCATTCCAATTGGATCCACATCCAACGCTGTACCTCACTGGATATAAAAATGATCCAACACCAGAAAGACGCCAACTGAAACGGAGTGAAACACCGATCCATCAAACACCAAAGCGACCAAGGAAAACAATGTCGCCGATGAGACGTGCCAAGTTAATGGACATTGCCATTCAAGTGGATCCAGTCGATCTAATGACAGAGTCACTACGTGCCTACGCTGGTGACCATGATTATTCAAACCAGACATCTGATTGCACATGCAGTAGTGTTACTTGTGCAGTATGTTCCAAGAAAAGGGTTGAAGACCTGGAGGCCCAAGTCAGCAACATGGAATCTGAATGTTCAGCTGTGGAACAAAGACTTCAACAAGCCAAAGACGAAATGAAACAGCTTGAAGAAAGCTTGAGACAACAGAAACGCTTCTCTGTGCAACAAATTGCACATTCTGATGAACTTATCAAAATGTACACGGGTGTACCCTCATATGAGATCTTCCAATGGCTCGCAGACCAGGTGCGGCCGCATGCACAGAAGCTACAATACTATCGATGTAAGCAATCTATGGACAAGGATAAATGTTACCAAATTAACAACAAAACTAAGCCGGGCCCGAAACGGTCTTTTTTAGTTGATGATGAACTTCTTATGACTTTGATGAAACTGCGATTGAACTTGAGGGAAGGAGATATTGCCTTCAGGTTCAAGGTAGCACAGTGTACAGTATCACAGATCCTCTCAACTTGGATACCCTTTTTAGCACGAGAACTAAAAGGATTCATTTTTTGGCCCTCACAGGAAGAAACATTGCGGTATTATCCTCAATGTTTTCATAAATACAAGGGCTGCGTTCGCTGCATAATAGACTGTACTGAAATACAGATTGACAGACCTTCGCTTGCAGCTTCCAATAACCAAGTGTACAGCCAGTATAAGTCTAGGCCAACCCTGAAGTGCCTCGTTGGCATAACACCAGGAGGGACAATCTCCTACATCTCCAAACCAGTTGGTGGATCAACATCGGACAAAGAAGTAGTTAAAATGACAGGGATTGTGGAAGAATTTGACAAGGGAGATATCTGCATGGCAGATAGGGGATTTAACATCCAAGAACTTTTCCTCCACAAAGAAGTAAAACTGGTCATTCCACCTTTTACTCGTACAACTAAGTCAACAAAGCAGTTTACCGAGGCAGAGAATACAGCCACAAAGACCGTTGCAAATGCAAGGATTCACGTAGAACGTGCCATAGGAAGGCTTAAAGAGTTTGAAATAATGCAGGGACCAATACCGCTTTGCATGATAGATCTTATGGAAGCAGCTCTTATTGTTTGCTCAGCAGTGGTTAATTTGCAACCTCCTTTGGTGCCTTTGACATCGTGAAGACAATTGAATAAATAATAACTTTGAGACATTTGTGTCCATACTGTATGGTTTTACACTTGTCTATTGTGTTTTATTCAAGCAAATACAGACAAGTTATTTACATCTTGTTATTTACATGCTCTAATAAGTTTAGAAATGATAATGGGATACGGCTTTGTTCCTTCGCTTGTCACCCTGGTCACTCCAGCCGTACCGGAAGTGACGTTGCGGCGACCGACAGAATACTTAAAACTAAACACAGTGGAACACCTTTATAACAAGGTCCTTAAGACCTAAATTTGTTCTTGTTATAATCAGGATTTGACTGTACACAAATGTACATTGTATTATGATGTGGTTACATAGTACATTTCACTGTTCTGAAAGCACACACATTTTACGTTTTCTTGACTCTTTCTTGCACTTGTCACATTTCCATGTTGATTTCCGTTTACTTAAGAAGAGTTCTTGTCCAGTAAGTCCTACACAGGAATAATGATACCACAAGTGACACTTGTCACATCCAATACTTTGGCGACGATCGTCAATGGGATCGCCCTCACAATCGTCCCCACAAATCCCACATGGATACAGAGAACCACCCAATGACAACATTGTTGAGCTGGATTTGTCAAGTTTCTTTAGCATATTTTCCATTGTTTTTTGTACTGCATTCTTGAGTACTTGTTCCTTAACCTGTCCAGTCATCAATTCTGGAACGATTGCATTGGAAAAGAAGAAACTAAATTTAGGCATTAATACATTCAAGTATTGTTTATCCAAAAGGACTCGCTCAACATGCATGTTGTCATTGGGTGAACTTGTGTGAACAACAAAATCGCACCACTTATACCCTGTTGTATGTAGCTGGGTTTGAATTTGGGCGTAATATTTATGGAGCCTGTCTAAATGCACCACATCATTCTCACAAATGAGACCAGATGATTCCTTTTCTTTTACAAGTTCACTTATTGTCGTGTGTCTATGTGTATAGGGATTTTTAATTTCAAGAAGACCATGCCCACATTCTTTGCAACTGACGATCCCATCTGGTGATGCTGCGACATAAGGAAACTTTAGGCTCACCCAAAGTCCAGTGTCTGTACACGAGACACCTGAATGTTTCCGATGTAATCGGTGATGTGCTACGTAATGTTTCCTGGCCATTGCTTCGCGATTCTTTCCCCACTGCATAGCTGGGGATGTAGTGTTTCCATAATATCCCATAATACGTGCTACGCAGGAATGAGAGGTTTTCAGTTTTGGAGGAATGCCACTTACTACTGCAGCAGCGCAATCTCCAGCCACACTTGAGGTGATGCGTCCCTTCCTGTGTTTAAGCCACTTGTGACTTGACGCCTGCTGCGATGTGGCATGAGCAAGCAGTTCCTGCTGGTGCTGGTTAATAGTTAAATTGTCAATAACCTGCTCGTTTACAAGCCTGGAGCCAGGTTCAATTTTGGAGAATGCTTCACTGACTGTTGGTGCTTCCACAGTTGTGTTGACGTCAACATGTTGCTCCACCTCAGAAATGTTGGGTGTCTCTCTTGATGGGTCAGGCTTCACTTTTGAGTACATTAACAAACCAGTTTTCCCATTGGTAATTTGGGCCAAACGATCCAAGTCAAAGTCAGAAATAGGGTGATGAACCCTGTCTGCAATTACCCGTGGGTCGTAGCTAGACCTGTACCCCCTACTTGCAACAGTGTTCTGTAATGAAACATCTTGTTTCACTTTGACAATTTTAATGTCCTCAGCAAATTTGGCCCTATGAACCTTGTCGCCCTTTTTTGGAGGAGCATTCCACACCATCTTCTGTGAAGTTGAAGACTTGTTACGCCCTTGTTCCACCGCTTCAGCTACCGCAAACAAAAGGGCTGTGACGTGCTTGCATCCAGCTTGAATCCTTAACAATGAAAAGGGAAAAATTAATACTATATGTAAGTGCACTTTTTTGAACCAAAAATCATACATTTAGTAGTTTTAGCAAAAGTTCGACCATTTTGTTGAGCAAAATTGGTTTCTTGTTTCTCAGACGTCAATTGACCAACATAAACATTTTTCATTCATTTAGGGTAAAATAAAACAAAAAGAAATCTGAGAACAATATCAAAGTGAACGTCTTTCCTCTTACCACAATCGAGTTTGATAAATTGTTGCAAGAAAAATGGGAGTCAAAACAAGATAAATTAATTGACCCTGACTCTAGATTTATGGTATTTTAGTTAAAATAACCAGAAGATTGTTGGTTAACCATACAGGTTTTAACTTGCCCCACTATACAGCTACACTCCGCCGTCGTAACTTGCCCACTGTCCTTGTTCAGGACCACCCATGAAAAATATGGATCATCATTGGTATTGGTCTGTGGTATAACCTGCATAAAAAGTAATAGTAACAAGGGAAATAATAAGTTAGTAGATAAGCTTAAAGATAAATTACATCATTGGCTTTTTATTAAAATTTTACAAAATTAGCCCATAGAATAACGCCAGGTAAAACATTTTCACTGGATACTTGGGAATAATATAAACTTTCAATCAAGAAATTTGTTTGGGGGAAAATTGGAAGTAATTTTATGTTCTATCTGCAAATGATATAATCTCACTTTAGCATGTGAAAAAAGTCATGCTTGACAGTTGACACATCACTCTTTCTTAAATGTCCAATCATTCAACCAATGTCGTTAATTGCTTGCACCATAAAGGGTAAAATGTTTCATCCAGTCCATTAAAAATCAATGTTTATTTATTACACTAGTCAACAAATCAGTTGATGGAATAAGGACAGGCTTACGTACCTTTCCACGTACATAACAATAGCTGATGTTTGGACTGATGCCATGGTAAGCCATCCCTCTCACATGGTCAGACATATATAGACCTTTTCCAAGTCCTAGAGTTCTCACACCCTCGGTGTTTTGAAGTCCAACTTTACGTCCAGCTGTAAAACAAAATGTGGGAAAAATGCACAAACTCATAAAGTAAATTTATGAAAATATATTCAAACCACCCAAGGAGAAATTGTGTAACTATTCACATGTTATGTTGTCGTTCACAAACAGCTGACATGTATGCAAACAAACATCTAACATGTCTATAATACTAACAAATACGCAAACATAAAGTTGATCACAGAGACAGTATTTTTATAGAAAAATTCAAAGGGATGAAGCTTTGCAGACAACATGGCACTGAACTGTAACGTTACACATAACTAGTCAACATATCGCAAAAGCTTTTGTAAAATTATCCGAAAGCTCAAAGACAAAATGACAGTTTCAGGCTCTATTTGCAATATACCTTATGCACACAATTTTGGTGAATGGCAGAATGGTTTTTACAATTACAGTTTATTACCCCACTGTGATACTTAGTGTTAGAGATGTTTTACCATTTTAAAACTCACCAGTTTTTATGTAACTGTCAATATGGGCCCTGGTTGTATCTGGCAAACTTGCTGGTGAAGTCTCCCAACCTGCTGAAAGGTATTCAGGTCGTGGTAACCAAATCATTCCACCATCCAAAATAAGCTTCTTCTCCTTTGAATTGATAGGGATATAAATAAGTGCGAGGATGCTGTTCATTGGATGACCCATGTTCTGAACAAGGTGTTTCGTGGTAATATGCACCATCTTGTTCACAGGGGGCAAAAACAACACTATTTTGTATGCAAAATAATGATAATCGCAATTACTCTGCATTAATACTTAATACATTGACATGATTCTATAAATCATTTCATGTCTCAGACTTTTGTCTGAGTCTCTAGCTCCTCCTAGTACAAATAAAGCTATGACAAACAAGTCATAGTCGAATTTTAATGAGAAAATCGAAGCATTTTACTTAAAAAACACTTTAGTACGTACCCTGTATACTACTGTCTATAATAATTAATATGATTATAACTCTTTCCAAATTTCCTATACTAAAAAAATAGTATTTTTAATCAATTTCTCTTTGCTTTGCAGAATATGATGGATACCAAACTTGAATTAAAATGTTGTTTTATTACTTTCTCCAAATAACCACATAAAAACAATTTGGTCGAAACATTTATATTACAGAAATAACCCTTCAACCCCCGCGGACGTCAATGACACTGACAGTGTCAGTGACACAGAAGAAATTCCATGATAAGGCATAAACGTACCTTTGATTTCTCGATCGCTGCCTCTGCTTCACTATCTGTTGGTTTTGCAACCAAACCAAGCTTTTCGGCCCAGTATGCCTTCTCGGCAAGCTCTTTGTGCTTTTCATTACTTAATACTACAACACCTCTGGCCCTCAAATACGATGAGAGTTGGTCTTTTTTTAGATTTAGGAACTTGCGAATTGTTGACACATCCATTTTGTTGACGACAGATTTTCGCGTGGCGCGCCGGGCAAGGCCGCGCCAGGGGGGGGCGGAGGGGGGCCCAACAAAGTGCGCCACCAACGTTGAAATGTATCTCATTCATTCTTCCACGCTCGCGAGCTGCACATCTCACACAGTAAATACGTATAGATCGCTACCGCGAAGCTCACCATTGAAACACGTACAAATTTGCTCCGTGTATCGCTCTCCGAATTCAGTGATTCATGCAACGTCCGCAAAGCCAGGTACACAGGCACGATCTACACGAATTTTTTTGGGGGCGATGTCATTTTCTGCCATTTTCGTTCGAAAACAACACGATAAAACGCAAGGGGTTCACAGGCAGATTTTTTTAAAAATTCAGTATATCACTGCTACATCCTTTTTTAACGTATCCATGGAAAAAAGTGAGTGGGTTCGAAGCACGATTTTTCACAATTTATCGATTATTATTGCCCTTTTTAGGGGAGGTATTTTTCAACGTCGTTTGAGTATTTGTGCACAATCTCCACGCGCATCAACGGTACGTCAACGCTTAATTTTTTCGACTGCTTTTTTCATTTTCAATACAATTTTTGTCATTGGATGATAAAAATTAAGGTAAATAACAACCTTTTACAACTACAAAAGACAAGATGTTAAGATTGGATGCCAAAAACTCTTTATTTTTCGCGTGAGAAAATTGTTCCCTCCTATTTTGAGAATGGACGGTACGTCAGCGTTGCGCAATCACAGTCTCGAAGGGCCCCCCCTCCGCCCCCCCCTGGGCCGCGCGATACATGCTCCCTTTCTTACCCAGAATGCCGTAGCGCAGGGCGCCACCTGTTGAAATCAACCGATCGACAATAGACCTTATGCATAAACGTTAGACATGTTCGAGAAATGTAAACTTGACATGGGGGCGGCCATTGTTTTCGTGACGTTATGCCGACCGCGAGAATATTTCAAAAAATGTAAAAACTTACCGTATAGAACATATTTTCCCATGGGTTTTAGCAAATCATAGCCTCTGTTTGTATCCTCACCGCAAAGACAGTCTAGCACAATATCAAGTCCTTTTGGTTCAATTCTGTTGTGAAAAAAAACAAATGCTCAATTTAACAACATGTTTAATGACCTTAAGTTTAATGTTTGTTGACATCAGCAGTGCCTGGCTTCGAACTTAACTTAAGCAGAAATAATTTATCCTAACACCACTTCTTTGGTTACATACATACATAAGGAACCAAGTACAATTTCAAGTATTTTATGACAAATTTCTCAGTCCTAGATTATTGTAACCCTAAAACCCGCCCAAATCCTCCAAAATAAATATGATTTTGCACACACCTTTAGGAGTTAGGGTTAATTAATCATGTTTATCATTTTGCAATGATTGACCTTCACTGAGATTTCAATTATTTTAGAAGATTTATTTTGTGTAATATATTGCATTTTATAACTAAAATCTTCAAATGCAAAATAACTCTTACTTCTTGATTGCTTCAACGTAATCACATGCAGTGCGGTCAAAGAGATGGTCAAATTTGTCATTGATGTCTTGGTGTTTGGCGCTGGAGGCTGTGCCAAAGATCTTGATATCATCTACCGTCTTGCAGAGCTGAGCCACAGCAATGCCCTGCCAGACAAAACAAACAAACAAATAGACAAACAAACAAAAGTCATGGAATGGAAATATTTGTTCAATTGAATTTTGATGAATCTGTATTTAATTGTTCCATTTGAAATGTCTATACGAATTATTATAATTTTTGAATTTGTATGGTTGTGGTGGGCTCAAGTTGTGGACTTCAGGGGCCAATTTCATAGAGCTGCTAAGCACAAAAATTTGCTTAGCACAAAAAAGTCTTGCTCGTTAAAAACAGGTTACCAGCCAAAATTCTACGTTTTTTTCATGCTAAGCAAAAAACCAGCTGATTATCAACCGAAAACAATAAAGACCGCGTGCAAATTTGGTCTCTAACCTTGTTTTTGCCAAGGACAACATTTCATGCTAAGCACATTTTTGTGCTTAGCAGCTCTATGAAATTGGCCCAAGGTGATTTCTAGTATGTGTACATAGTAGCTTGGGTGACTCAATACTATGACATAAATGGAATTGATTATAAATGTAAACTTTTAATCTATATAAAGAAGTCCACTTTTTAGAGGAATCAAATGCCTCCAAACAAATTTGTATATTTTAAATGATTGCTCTCTACACAAAATAAAAGATGACTCTCTAAATTACCCCACATTTAAGATTGATTACTTGACTTTCGTTACATGTACCAATTCATAAAGCTTCCTTTGAGGGCGTTTTTAAAATATAAATTTGAGTTCATTTACTATCCCAAATGGAATTGTGAGTTTATAGCGCAGTCATCCTAAAGACTTTACTGAAACTCCTTTGTTCGTAGTTACTAACCACGCCGCCACCAGCCGAGTGTACAAGCACCTTTTTGCCCTTCGTCAAGTTAGCCACCTCGTACAACATCATGTAAGCTGTTGCATAGCACAGGCCCAGTGCGGCGCCCTCTTCATACGTCATCTTGTTGGGCATCTCGTAGACATACTTGGTGGGCACGGCGACGACCTCGGCGAATGCGCCGCTGCGTTGGAAGGCAACAACGCGATCGCCGACCTGTGGACATTGAGGTAGGTTGATTGGGATCAGAAATGCACATTTGAGAAGCAATCTCGGCATACATAAAAAGGAAGAGATATGTCACATCAAATAGCTGAGGGGAGGGGGCAGTCAGCTGAGAAAAAGGGGCAGTCAGCCGAGGGAAGGAGAAAGTCAGCTGAGGGGAGGGGGCAGTCAGCTGAGGGGAGAGCGCAGTCAGCTGAGGGGAGGGGGAAGTCAGCTGAGGGGAGGGGGACAGTCAGCTGAGGGGAAGGGGTCCAAGTCAGCTGAGGGGAGGGGGAAGTCAGCTGAGGAGAGGGCGGTGCCAGCTGAGGGGAGGGCGGAGTCAGCTGAGGGGAGGGGGAAGTCAGCTGAGGGGAAGGGGAAGTCAGCTGAGGGGAGGGGGAAGTCAGCTGAGGGGAGGGCGGTGCCAGCTGAGGGGAAGGGGTCTAAGTCAGCTGAGGAGAGGGCGGTGCCAGCTGAGGGGAGGGTGAGTCAGCTGAGGGGAGGGGGAAGTCAGCTGAGGGGAAGGGGTCCAAGTCAGCTGAGGGGAGGGGGAAGTCAGCTGAGGAGAGGGCGGTGCCAGCTGAGGGGAAGGGGTCTAAGTCAGCTGAGGAGAGGGCGGTGCCAGCTGAGGGGAGGGTGAGTCAGCTGAGGGGAGGGGGAAGTCAGCTGAGGGGAGGGGGAAGTCAGCTGAGGGGAAAGGGCAGTCAGCAATTTTTAGTGCTTAGCAGCTCCTTGAAATTGAGCCCTGGTTTCAATCAAGCAGTTGCTGGCTCACCTTGAAGTTTTCCACGCCTGTGCCCAAAGCTTCGATGTACCCAGAGCACTCTGTGCCCAGGATGAAAGGGCTCCGGGGACAGTCGTCCACAGATCCCTGCCGCATCATTAGATCTAAGAAGTTGAGACCACTGCAAATACAATATATAGATGGGTACATTGCAGGTAATCTTGAGTCGCCATAGAGTAAAAGGAATGTCTGTTAACCATAACCCTGCCAAATCCAGCTCAGTGCATCTGTGGTGACTGCTTGACCTTGCTGGACTCTGCACACAAGTCAATGCGACAAAGTATGCAATCTGTTGCGTCTTGCAGGGTTTCTAGCCAAAATACCCTTGAGGATATGGCCCACGAGGCCGACATTTATTCTTGATTTCCTTGGCATGACACGACCAAGATACTGTCTGTTTCTCCTGAATGAGATTCCAGGTTACTTTTCAGCTAACGCCGGTACTCATTTGTACTCCTGGGTGGAGAGAGGCAAGTAGGGGTGAAGTGGCATGCCCAAGGACACGAAAATAGTCTGCAGATAGATTTCAACCTTTAATAGCATTGGTAGGAAATTAGACTGACGCTAATGTTAAGTCCCTTCTACATGCCTTTTGTAACAATCTCACCTTGTCTATGTATTCCCCACTTACTAATCTTCAACCATAGTAGTTTTTGCAACCACTACTTGAATTGGTAAAACAAATGTCATGCAATTACTATATGTATTGCTTTTATAGAATCAAAAGCCAGTCTGCAAATTGAAACCAAAAAGTCTTAGTCTAGCTCACTGCCAAAACTGATGAAAGAGGGTTATCATTGCACTTTATCTTTAATTCAACGAAGGACTTGTTGTTTGCATTTGTTTAACAGCATCACTAGAATTCTTCATTTTGAACACGTGTATGTCAAAACCTCTTGTGCGTTGATGGTTTTTTTCTTCAGCAGACACACTGTGGTCTCGTTTTGCAGAACTATTTGATGTAAATGCTGATTGCTTGTGCAAACCGAAAACAAAACCAAAATGCCCATGCAAATCCGTCTGAACCCTGGGATTCTGGGCGCAATTGGAATTTGCTGCATTTCTATGCCGTGTATTATTGAAGTCTGACGATTGACTTTGTTTTGATGGCGGCTGTGTCAGCTGCGCGGCCCAAACAAGTTGTTCAAATAGGAGATGATTTAGCCTGGGTATTATTAGCTCAGACTATTATTACGAGGTCTGTTAACAAAGTTTTGTTATATTTTTGTTATAAAACATGGAAGATTGTCCCTGTGCTTATAGCAGATCATGCACTTAGCTCCTGAAAATCACATCTTTTGCACTGAAAACAATTATCTGTACAGAACTAGTATTCCATATTCCAAGCATCTTGTGATACTGGTGGATATGGATGGGAAATAATGGTAGAAATTAACCAATAAACACCAACCATATGTTTGTGATTCTGTATCATTACTTTACAAAAATTGAAAACATTCTTTGCACAAGTGTGATAGGTGTAGGTGACTTTATATATTCAGTGTATTATATTTGTTTGGTTTCCTGCTTATGTTAATTTGCACTAGCTGTGCATTACAATGTAGTGCACTATCCACCCACCCAATCGTTCACTTCACTACAAGCCCTTGAAATAACGTGCTTGGAGGGTTAATAGTAGCCGGTACCAAGATTATAAAACCGGGTGAAGGGTGGTTGCCGTGCCAACAAGAGGAGTGTCCTCCGTGTATGTATGTGTGTACGGCAAAACGGGCAGCGGCACATTAGAATAACGTGACATTTCGAAGAGGGAGAAAGAAAAAAAACATCCCCACCTGCGCGGCTGGGGTGTTTACGTGAATTTTCGCGGAGATCTTACAAGGAGATAATGAAGAATAAGTCAGTTATTTGTTTAGTGATGTGTCGAAAAACAGTCAACATAAAAACTACTTATCACTACTCAACCTTATTTCAAGCGTGGCTTTTTGTTTGAGATTCAATTCACGATGGCACTTACATTTTTGGCAGATATTTTACACCATATGGTGGAAGATTTCACACAAAAAAAGCACTGTAGATTCCTGAATAGGTTTGTAGTGAGTTTAATTTTAATGAATGTTTCACAGATTCATGCATATATATAGTGGGGTACATAATTTTATATTTTTTTTAATCGGACAAAACATGTGTAGGGGTGGTAGATTCAGTATTGTTGCCTTTAACAGATAGGGGCAAATGCTTGGGGTGGGGTGGGGGAGGGGAAGAGATTGGGAGGGGGGGGGGGGGGGGGGAGGGGGGGGGGGAGGGGGGAGGGAAGGAGGGAAGTAGGCATGGGGGCGCAGTAAACACTGTCAATTCTTTTATATAAAGTCAAAGCATTGGGGGTAGATTTTTCTCACAAAAAATCCCTTGAAACTAATTACAAAAAAGGCCAACATAAAACAAAATGGATATTAACAAATTTAACAACGGTAACTTGTATTTGTCATTTTGTGAATGTGTACTTCATTGTTAATCTTGATTTTTGTTTGGACAAAATGACAACCGAGACAGTATTCATGTTTAATACAATGTTTTCAATACCCTGCTAATTTTGTGTGAGTTTCTCTAGAATTGTAGACAGAAAACAGAAGTTACAAGTTTAAGTTCGAAAGTTCGGTCTTTATTGCATGACACTTTTAGATTTAGACTTACAATCAACATCTTAAAAACTAAGCACTGCATGCAAACATATTTATTTTATCTCTGTCACAAGACTAGACTTATGTTGCAGGTTTTTTTTTTGCTGGTAGCTGCTCTTATTCCCGCCTTTTGTACACAATTAAACTTTATGAGGTTGTAAAATGTAAATGTACGTGTAGATTCCAAAATCTACGGGTTGTAAAAAATAACATTTGCATATAAGCTTTACAAAAAAGGGGAGGGGGGAGGGTGGGCACCATAATACACAACACAAAAAGATCAATCTATTGTTTGTTTTTGTGGTAATGAAAAAAATCCCTCATCACGCTTCCTGTTTTAACCAGAACAAAGTTGACATGGTGTTAGTAAACTCTTTTTGCGGCGCACTCTTTGATGTAAACGGTTGTTTGCGTGCCCCAGTGATGCGTAACGCACGAAGCGCGCTATAGCAGACAGGTACGGGTAGCCCGCTACGTACCCACGCCATCATCAGCCGCCATTGAACGTTAGTTATTACCCTGCCTTTGGTTTCGTAATTTTTCCACTGGTTTTTTCCGTTTAATTTGCTATATCAATTGCTATATACATTTTTCATTCGGTCTATATACCTACAAGTCATAGTTTCGCTCTGTTTTGCAATAAAAACAATCCTAGATTGGTCGATGGCACCCTTTGTGGTTTATGACAAAATGCTGGTACTGGAAGAATGCTTGCTAACAAGCTTTTTAGCACGAACTTTACGTCACGCCCCTTCTAAGGGACCAACATACATGTATTCTGCGGCAAAACAAAAATCGTATAGGTTTATATTAAAGTAACTTTATCTCTCCGTACAACTTGATTTCAGGGAGCTGCCCAGATTTGTTTTGTAAATCGAAATCAGCTGAGAACCAAACACGAGCAGTATCAAATATTATATTATTTTGCTAACCAATTTTATTTTCAAATAAACCACAGCGATACTTTCAAAGTTTTGAAACATTGCCATCGACGTTAGCATCGAAACTTAGGGCGTGCTTCGTATGGCTTGTATCCCTTGAACGAAACAAATTGGAAAGGACGCCAACATTATAGGGCTGTAAAGCTCAATTGAGAACCGGAACGTTATCCGGTGGTCGCGCAGGTTCAAACCTCGCGCCAGTCAAATTTTTGCCTTAAATAATTATTAAATAAAGCAAATGTTTCTCTGTTTAGCATGCAGCAGCAGCAACAACCACTCTTTAATTCAGCTTGTATCACGTTTTCTTATGCCCTTGCAATTGCATACGCGATGGGAAAGACCTTCAAACTGCACGCACAAATAATTATGATAGTTGTATTCTAATTCGTGATTTTTGATTTTGTTTACTGTACCGGAATCGTATCATATTCCTGCAGACATTCTTGCAGAACAATATGACATTCTGACCGCCTGTCATTCTCTTCATTCAAGTCCTGAGGCATTTAAAGATTTGTTTTAGTATATTAAATGAGGCATGCATAAATTATGATGAAACACAATATAATTCGCAGTCGGATAGCGATCTGTAAAAACGAAAACCCCAACTCACCAGGCCTTGACTCGGACTAGTACCTCACCATCCTTAGGCGTCGGGATGGTCTTCTTCATCACCTTAAGGCGGTTGACACCTCCAAAAGACTGCAGCACCACAGTTCGCATCTCGGGCTCGGTTCCTTTGGCGGTGGTATCGTCTGCCTGGTCAGCAGGCTCGCCTGAGTCCGCCGTCTGCTCAGTGTTCGCCTCGTTGGTCGCCATCTTCTTCCTCTTCCTTTCCTTGTCTTGAGAAGGTGGACCCCGGGACGAATGCTATCTACTGCTGATAGCAAGGTAGTTCTAATCAGCGCCCACGGATATACTATACGCGCGCAGCTCGTCTGACCGTACTGTCGGCTGGGACGTAATAGGTTTATGCACACACTGCACGGGCGGTCATCGTCTGTCCAGCGCTGTGCCTATGTGCGGGTATAATCAGCAACCACCAAGCGCACAAGAATACGGCCGCGGAGGGATATTGGCGTCGTAAAGTACACGAGTCGAGGCCAGAGCAGGGAGTGAGGGCCTTAAATAAATTCACCTTCACGCGGAGGTTTTGGTGTGTTGAAAATACGTCTGCTCGAAGCTGGGATTGATTTTTGGTGGCAGACGTGCACTTCCCCTCGTAAACATTAATCACCAGCAAAATATCCATCTACGAAGAATCGTATTCTTGAATATTTTTGCAGTTGCAGTTTTACATTACATTAACACTATTAATAAATATGATAACACTATTAGTACAGTTGCCTAATTAGCCTCTTTCTCGTTTTTACTTATGTAGACTATTGAAGTAGGCTATTTGATCGTATTTATTTATTTATTTACTTGTTACAATTACGAAATAGCAAGGCTCTTTTCTTGTTTGGTGTTGTCGTCAATGCTTTATGCATCCTAACTGCGTTGCTGAAATCAAATTATTTACGCGCGCCGCACACATTCGGCAGGAATTATGGCATGCTTTTGGCGGGCGCGTGGGCGGCAGTTCCCCGGGCGGATTTGCATCCATAATAATCCGGGCGCGGCTATAAGTGCTTTTCCGTTGTAGGCAGCAGATACAGACGATTGTTGTGTAGACAGCGCGGTAATTTGTTTGGGCATTTCTCAACTTGAGCGTGGAACGTCAAGGGAGGGGAGATCTATAGCCACACACTGCAGCATTCGTTTAGGAATTCTAAAGCTGCTTGCACCATTAGTTAATTATCAACTGATGAACTGAAAACAGATTCGCGACGAGCGGTCTGTAGTTGATACTCACTGTGCATACATAATGTATGTCAAGTGATTTCCGTGGTGTGAAAGCAGTTGTGGATTTAGTTCATGACTCAAAAGCCTAATGCATGACTTTCCCCAGAGAGGCACGCAAATAAAGGCACGCAATCGGATTGTGGTACCACCCCTACCATAATACACAACATACTTGTCGGTTCTACAAGGAGCTTATGTGCCGCGATGTGCACGTTTGTTGCTTCGTTTATATTTTTTAGCATCTTGTGCCTTGAAGAGTTTCAAAATTGGGTTTCGATTTTATACGAACCAGACTGCTGCATTTACCCGATCCAAGTTGGGTGTTGAATGGCAAAATAGCCACGTGTTGTATAAGGAAATCAAGATCGTTGTCGTGTATTGGCAAGCTGCCGCCATCCCGAAAGAGAACAAGTGAAAGTGTCTATACTCTCTAGAAAACCCAAATCATAAATACCCTGGGTGTAATCGATGCTGTAACATGCAGAATTCAATCATGTATTTAAGAACTGAAAAGTAATCGTGACAACTCCACCAGTTTAATTTCATCAGTTTATCAATGTTTTCATACTTTACATAGCAGTTTTCTTGGAATGCTGACCTGCCGGAGATCAATCACCTTTGGATTGTTCATTCATACCTAAACAACACGATTATATACCCAATTACCCATGGCTTTCACAGACGCTACACCATATTAATCTCTTTATTTTTTTCCCTTCTTTTTTGACAGATCTCGGATTATACAGATGTAGTAGGTGCGGCTGTGGTCTCCGAGATAATCGTCTCAGAAGCGAGGCAATGGGCTCTCGCCACATTCTGTGTGGTTTTTGCACCAAAGATGATTGATACTACCTACATCCTTGTTTTCGAAACTCCAGTAAAATGGCTTTGTCTGACTATCTGACTCTAATAGTCGTAGCTATAGCAGCTTGGAGCCAATACAGATGCTATTTTCTCCAAGAGGAACTCTCCCGGTGCTTGGAAAAAGAGGAATTGGGTCATAAATTGGTGTCTAAATCAGAAACTCAGGAAAGTGTACATGATGATGAAAAGAAGCCTGAAATCGTGGACAGAAGGATCTTGGAAGATGGATCGTCCGTTTGGTGCTCAGGCTCCAACAACACCAACAGGATGTGTCGGTTTCACAACCTGTGCTTCTCCAGGAAACACGAGGAATTTGTCTTCCTGAGAGGTCCTCGGTCAATCTCCACCGGCCTTCCTGAAAACCCTTTTGATCCTGCTCTGGTGGACCTTTCTTCGGTGCCCAACCACAACACTCAGTACTTTGGCTTCAGTCATCTGCCAGTAGCAGCTTTGGAAGATATGCACCCGGTAACAATTTTTAGAGGAAAGCATCTCCTCGCAAATCGATTCAACCCCAGTAACATCATGCACGTTTTCCACGATGACCTTCTGCCGCTGTTTTACACTATGCTCCAGAATGGACTGATGTCAAAGGAAGACTTTAAACCCACGGCTAGACTCGTATTCCTGGATGGATACCCAGCCGGTGAATTCATGGACTTGTATGTCTCTCTATTCAACAACCAGCCGATTCTTACAGATCAAATCACGAGGGACTCTGACAGTGCTGAGCGGGATAGCTTGGTGTGCTTCCAGGAAGCCTTTGTCGGGTTATCAAATTTGACAACTTGGTACCAGTATGGCTTTCAGCTTCCCCAGGGACCAGTTCCGAACATCCTCTTGACAGCCAGGGAGGTCAGACTTTTTACTTCCTTTGTCCGTAACCGGACGGGTGCCAAGAGGTGCGAAGCATCAGATGATTACATTTTGCTGATCAAGAGAGAATCGACGAGACTGATTCTCAACGAGATAGATTTAGTTACCTTTGTTGCACAAGGTGCAGGCATGCGTGTCGTGACCGCTGGACTTGAAGACTTTTCCATCAAAGATCTGATACAGTTGGTGTCCTGCTCCAAAGTCTTAGTGGGGATGCACGGTTCCCTGTTGATTCTCTCGATGTTCCTTCCGGCAGGCTCCATGCTGTTAGAGCTCTTCCCCTATGCCATCAACCCAGACCATTACACTCCGTACAAGACACTTGTTCAGCTCCCCGGTATGGGGATTACTTACAGGTCTTGGCGGAATTGGAGCTCGGATCGTTCCGTTGGGCATCCGGATGCGCTGCCGAAACAAGGTGGGATACGACACCTTAGTCACCTGGAGCAGAGACTGATTTTGTCATCGCAAGACGTTCCCCGACACCTCTGCTGTTCCAACCCACACTGGCTTTACAGAATCTACCAGGACACTGCTGTCTGCATTCCATCTATTTTGAACCTGATTTCAGAAGGTCTTCAAGAGTGCCAACGAACTAGAACCGAGATAGAACCTCGCTCTTCTGTCTTTCCTAGTAAGGTGAAAAACATACATTGCCACAGCGATAAAGGGCTTCATGTGTCATGGCAACGACCTTGGAATATCGAATACATGAATACAAATGAGGTCAGTTATGAGCTTTGGGTACAGGAGACGGATAGAGACGATTACAAGGCTTACATCTTGCAACTCGAGGAGTACACATTCTCCGAGGGGTTTGACGACAGCAGATCGTATCGTGTCTGGGTAAGGTGTTTGGTGGGGAGTGTCAAGGGGCCGTTTTCAAGCATCACTTGTTGATAGCTGATAGTTGAACTTTAAGTCATATGGAAAGGTATACGGATACCTCCATTTTTCCTGTTTGCCAAACCTCTCTATATAATGAACAATGACAGGCCCAACTTCCTGTAAATAAAGGTATCACGTGAAAGCATTCAACTACATGTAACTCATTTGAATAGTCTTTCTTTTTGTTAGTTTCTGACTGCCCCTCACTTTGACTACATTCGCTAATAATAATATTTAACTATCCATATCAAGGATATGTAGACAATACATGTTCATGTAAATGTTGTGCATATCCTGGTAAGGATCGCGTGTTGGTGCTTGGTGACAAGTCATTGGAGTCAATTCTGTACAGTTTTACGACTATTTGTATTCATGATTCCTCTGTGGTGTCGGATTCTACACGTCACAGATTTCAGGAACTTCTGATGAAATCGCCATGGTCTTAAACATAGCCAACATTTGTTAGGAGTCTGGTTTCGTGCCAAGACAATGTATCTGATAGTCTGGACATTGGCATAAATAAGGTCTTTGGCTCTCGGCACTTACAGGGTTTATGAAACATGGACTTCGTTTCTGGCTTAAAATCCAATAAACTACATGTACATGCAAAATATATACCAAGCTGAAACGAAACCCTAGGTTTTGTAAATAGACATTGACTATGATTTTTCTTTGAAATTAAAAATAAGGGTTAGCCTTTCATCTTAATTGAAAGTGACCAACATTTGATTTTTCTGTGAATATTTGTTATGGGTTAGCTTGAATTTAATACAATTTTTAATATTTAATTTAATACAATTTGTAATATTTAATTTAGTTTAATTATTTGTTCATTTAATTTCCAATAAAAATAATACTTTGTCCATTTTAATTACAATGCAATTTCAAAGAAAAAAATATATATTCTGGCCAATTTCAATTGAAATGCAAGGCTAACCCCTTATAATTTTGAATAAAAAAAATGTTGTTCAGCCAAGTGTAATTAAAATACAAGGCTGACCCAACAAGGGTGAACAAACGAGTTCACGTGCGACAGAGTGAAGCACGGCGTGAAAGACAGATACACGGTACAATTTGAGTCCTGCATTATTTTTGTGAATTTTCAACAGAGTCCGCCGTTAAATGAATACATGTAGGCCTACCTGTATATCAAACCCCGCTATGTCAGAGCATGCACACATTAAACGATTCCGTCAACAACATTTGTGTTTATTTATTTTTTCGTAAACTTTGGGGCACAATAATTATTGTATACAATGCACAAGAATTAATGATTGATGCCACAGTATAGTTTGGGT
This sequence comes from Crossaster papposus, assembly GCA_037893245.1. Taxonomy (NCBI): domain Eukaryota; kingdom Metazoa; phylum Echinodermata; class Asteroidea; order Velatida; family Solasteridae; genus Crossaster; species Crossaster papposus. Next base: position 124,694 of record JBAIAA010000534.1, on the reverse strand, counting down.
AATACTTTAACAGATTGTTACAAAAACAAAACTATGCTGAGTTTAACGCTAATAACAGTCATGGGTAGACTTTGAACGCATACAGACGACCTCCCCGTTAATGATCTATGGCTTGATTCAACACTGTAATCATGATCAAGGTTTGCTAGAAGGTAGACTACAAAATTGCACCACGGCATGTTAGTTTTTACGAGTACCGTGAAAATATAGGCGGCTTTATTTTAGTGTGGATATCATGCCAAGTTGAAGAGCAAGTATTCCTGATGTCTGATTTCGAAATCTGCGCACCCCGTGTGTATAAAGCCGTGTTTGCACTGGACTTTTTTGGGGAAGGTTTTACTGAGACGATGGTAAATTAAAAATGGTCAAACGTTACCGCTGTTCGCACTTGGACTTTCGACACGGGAAAATTTTACCGAGACCGCGTACCGCGTAAGAAGTAGCCGAGCTGTCATTATAATGACTCGTGAGGGCGCTTTGCCCGCACGTAAACAATGCAAAGAGCGCATACGCGGTGTCTTGTGTCGTGTCTTGCACTGGGAGGCCGGATGTAAGTTTTCCTGGGCCGCTTTTACCGACACGCACTGTTCGCACTGGACTTATCGTCTAGGGAAAAGTGACCTGGGAAGTTTAACCGGGCAGCAGTTGGCCGGTAGAAGTAGCCACTGGACTCGGGAGAAGTACCTGAGAGGAAAACGTCCTAGGCTGTCCGCACTGGACTTCGAATGGGAAAAAGTACCCATCGTCTCGGTACGTTTTACCAAAAAAGTCCAGTGCGAAAAGGGCTTTATTGCGTACACAAAGGAAGGTGTTTCACATTATTTATTGTTTTACTTAACTTGGTATATAGCTGTACAAAAAAGCGAGTTATGAGCAAACTAGCGGCATACTTCATAGGATTGGTTATGCTGGCTTTTCTCTGCTACCTCTTCCTGGGAATTTATTGGTTGTTCACACCACGAGATCGAGAGAGGACGGATGCGTTTGAGGATACATGGGACCCATATCGTCGGTACAAGAGCGCCAATACCACGCTACCACCGGTAAGTGGTGCTGTTCGGCACTACACATCACTGCTTGACGATGGGGTAAGCTTGTTTTCGGAGCGAGTTCGGCCAAGGACCGTGTTGCGACGGCTGATACAAATGCCTCCACTAAAGGTCAAAATGTCATCATTTTCAGACTTTTAAGGCTCTATGAAATACAGACTCTTCGGTAGTATTGCACATGCCCAAGTATAAGAGAATGACCAGTAACGCGAGGTACTTTAACCATAGGGTCAACTTGGGGAGTTTACACGGCGCCGCATTTCCACTCTTGAAAGGAGACTCGCATGTATGTACATGTCATGAGAAAAAAAACCCAGCAGTTTTGTATATGTTCAATAAAGGTTACATTCATAAATATTCAATTGAAGTTATCAGGGCGTAACTTCATATTTTGCATACATATAGAATATTTATCAAACATCCAAGTTCAGCCATGGGCGTAGTTCACCCATGGAGCAAGGAAAACGAATTCAGCCGGCCATGGAGCTAATTCAGCTAGCAATGTACCACAGAGAAATGATTGTACATGTGCAATGTACGATGTGCATTATGTGCACGCGCGTACACGATCGTATATTTTCGCGCGCGCTGTGTACATGTAGGCCTACTTCGTATGTGTTCATACACAGCTAGCTATCTGCTGACAACCATTGTGACCCAAAGTTCATACCCTGTTGTAAGGCCAAATAAATAAAAAAAAAATGTTTAGCGTCATGCCTTTTTTTTTAAAGGAAGGAGGAGGCCCTTTTTTATTTTTATTTTATTCAAAATGGCCGCCCGACACATCTTAATTCGAGTCATGTAGTGAACATGTCACACCCTATCTTCCAATTTAGAATTAAAACATGGTTCACCCACGATTAAAAATCAAAATTCATGTGGGTCGATCATGTATGCACCGTACACGACTACACGTCACACCCTAGCCTGCCTATTAGAAAAAAATATTTCCACAGCATGTACACAGTGATGCTAAAGTCTAAAATACGATCTTTATTTTTTTTATTTATTTTTTTAATTTAATTTTTTACCAAAATGGTCAAATTTATCATTTTTTTCAAAAAGAAAAAAAAAGAAAAAAGGAGGCATTTTTTTTTGGGGGGGGGCCTAATCAGGACAGCCCCATATGTAATGTGGCTGCCAACTGTGCAGTTAATGAGCTAAGTTAATCATTTTTTACCACTGGCAATTGGGCAATTAGGTTAATGTTATCTTGATTTATAAATAGTGCTTGTTATGTCCTCGTTAGGTCACCCTATCTCTTAAAAGTTTGTGCAAAGTGTAGCATTCAAAATGATGATACACATTATGTCATTTTCTGATTATATTTTGATATATTATTATTATTTTTTATTTTTTAATAATCATAGTATTCTCGTAGGGGGCCTACATTATCCCTTAGAAACTTGTTCTTTCGCACTCAACTTGTTTCAAATGTTTATTTTTGTTTTTTGTACACTGTCATTTTTGTGGCCGAATAAATAATAAATACTAAAAACGTGCGTGTATAATATCACGCGTCTTGCGCCCTCAGCGCTGCAACTAGTGCCAGCCTGCAAAACGCATTCGTAGTCTTGTTACAAGTCCTTAATATAGAGTGAACCCTTCGCTGCGGTGTAAAAACAATATGTGACCTGTCACCACAAAATGAGAGTAAAGTCGGAAATATTGAAAATTGAGATATTGGTATTTTCAAATTCTTGAGAAAGAGAGCTTTCCAATGGTAGGCCTATATAACACTTGGGGGTTTTGCGATAAATACTTTTTACAGCGCTCTAGAAAGTCATGGTTTTCACAAAACGTGTTTGTGGGAAAAAAGTTACTTTAAACATCTTAAACAAAACACACAAAAGATTAAAAAACAGGACAAGTAAGGTTCGGTTTAGCATAGCAACGGCTATGTTCTAATCATGATTTCTTTTTGAAATTCAGACCGTCCCGTAAGCGTATAATTATACGCTTATGGCCGGGACGGTCTGATTTTTATGCGACACCGGCTCTAACTTGTGACGAAGCACATGGCTGTTGGTACCTATGGCGATTGGTCTATTATCAGCTCGATCGTACCAAAATACCTATGTTTTCGCCAGTCACAAGCACATACCTAACAAATAATGATTGTCGATAGCGATATCAAAGTAATCTCTAATAACCGATTAATTTGACGTGGTTCAGTGTGGTGAAAGGGTTGTTTTCCCTTCTTTGCAGCCAGTCACGCTGAGGTGTTCCTCCTGTGCCGTCGTGTCGAGCTCGGGGTTTCTTCTCGGCAAAGAAGCGGGGCAAGCCATTGACCGCCACCCCTGCGTCATCCGGATGAACATGGCCCCCACGGAGGGTTACCAGCGCGACGTGGGTAACCGGACGACCCTCCGCGTCATGAACTTCTTCATGGTCGGGCTGAGACCCGAAGAGATACTGCCGAGTACCAGGGTCATGGTGTGGGGCCTGTTCAGGCGGAGTGTCTACCTGGAGAAGGCGCGGAATTTGACAGCGCGACTAAACACGGGTTCGAGCTTCCACGGCCAGACGGTGGAAGGAGAGGCGCAGGCTTCAGCCTTATTCACCAAAGAAACAGGCCTGCCATTGTGAGCTAGCTCAACCTTTCGAAAGATTTTGTATGAGGTGTAGTAATTCATAATAATTCAGTCGTTTTGTTTTTACCTTATTGCCGGTGATTCCAGCTAGCCAAGATCTATAATGATGAAGATTGAAACAACAATTTATCTTCTTTCTTTTTATCTACTTGTTTATATGTTTGTTTTCCACACTGCTTTCCACAGAGGAGGAACTGTTTCCTGGCTATCCACCGGTTGGTTTGCACTTATGATTGCCATCGATATTTGCCAGGAGATACATGTATACGGTATGGTGACTTCCGACTATTGCACGTAAGTTTTGTTGGCAAATGTTGGACAATACATGCAATTTACCAATGAGGGAAACCTATCGCTGAGTAGACAATATTGGTTTTTGTTTCTGCTTTTTTGACAGACTCAACCCCCAAAAGAGCGTCCCATATCACTACTACAAAAGTCACTACTTCAAAAACAGAGGTACCGAGTGCTCGGCCTACCAAAGGGCCGAGACTAACAAGAATGGCGATCACCGTTTCATGACGGAGAAGGCGATCTTTGCTCGCTGGGCCCTGAGGTACAACATTTCGTTTCACTATCCCGAGTGGAATCTGGAAGAGGACAAGGTGTTGGCAAAACTCGATACGCCGTTTCTCAAAAACTTGGAGCGAAGGCCAAGTTAGCTATAGCCCTACCTGGCGCGGACGGAATCGAGGTTACTGTTCAAAAATAGAAAACCATGGGCTGTGTTGCAATGCAGGAAGACCTTTGAGCTGATGTTAGTCGGTAGAGCCTTTATTCGAACTCGACTATAGGCAAATAGCACGGGATTTGAAGAATTTCTGGAAAGTCCAACTTCTGAAAAAAGGCTTTGTTTTGGGAACCTGACCGTGCCGAGAAACTAAAACAACTGTTACGTACGGCGAGCGCACGGCAGAAGAAAACGGGAATTATGACTTTGAAAAAGAAGGGCAAATATCACGCCAATTAAATATAGTTAACAAAATTTAATTAATTCGCCAAATTAATCCACAGGACAGCATACAGCGTTTTACTTAGTTTGCAACTTAAACTTCATGCAGAAGTTTTGAAATAAAGTTGTGATATATTCAACTTTTTCAGGAATCATTCTTATCAAATGATATCATGGCCTTAGGATATCCATCGTATTTGCCAATTAGACAAACAATACACATTACGTTTCCATTAGAAACTGTTGATCACTTGTTAACACATGTACTGTGAAATATTTACTATCGTTTTTTAAATATATATTTTTATTTCTCGTGTGTCACTCTTTAAAAAAATGTATTGTACGAAGTTTTTTCTTTATTCTATAGATTTGATAATGTTTATCAAATAAACATTATCAAATCATCCCCAAACCCTTAAAAATATAAACTCTCGTCATTTCTCGTCGTTCCAAAGATATTTATCATCTCCTAATAATTCTGCCAAATCAACTCTCGAGGGCCGATAAAAGTCGGTCAATATCTGTCTGGTTTCTGGACGCATCGGCTTGGTTCGGGCTCTGTTGACGTTGGACGAGCGCCGGTTGCATATCTCCGATATTGTCGCCGTGTGCAGTTTATCTGTGTGGGTAAAATGAGAAAAGGGTTTATTATATAGCTGACATACAGATCCTTGTCATTATATTCGCGGATTTGTATGTCAGTATATAACAAACACCTAGTGGCTTTAAACTGTGAAATGAGAGGGATATTATCGCGAGGTAAAATCTGGACTTTTCTAGAAAAGTGCAGGTTTTACCTCGCGATAATATACACCTCGTGAAATGGAAAAGTCTAAATTTTTACCTCGCGATAATATTCCTCCCATTCCTGAGCCACTCAATATTTGTAGGCTATAGACTGATCCGGGGAAGCTATCCATTAAACTATATTGAGATACACACGAGAATGACAGAACTTGGGATATAGCAGTACAATTGCCTGATCCGTTATACTTACTCAGTTGCAGAAAACCGTACATCTCGGGCAGCAAACCCGTGCAGTTTGCGTGCCAATCCTCCAATCGGAGAACCCTGATCTGGTCACGTGGGAAAACCTTCAGCCAATCACGGAGATAAATTGAGTACATGCCGAGGCTCACCCTCTAGAATAAGATTAAACCGTAAAGATAAAATGTCTTTGCAGAACATGCGTCTATATACATGCGCCTATATTGTTTTAATGGCAGAACAAAATGGTCGAACCCAGATAATGGCTGATGATGATGATGATGATGATGATGATGATGATGATGATGATGATGAATTGAAGGTAAACGCAACTGACTGTTTGGGTTTTGTTCTGCAGAAGGTAAGTGCAGGAGCGGTAATCCGTGGATTTTGTCCCGAGACAAGATTGGAACTCGGCGATAAACTTCACGACGAGATCGTGAAAAATCGACGCGCCATTGTCGTAGTTGGGGTGTTGGAAGTAGTTGAAATCAGAGTACAACCTACCGATAAAAAAAATTGCATGTTTACAAATGTACCGTTCGACCTATTTGGGAGATAGGTTAATTTGCTTGTAGTTTTGTCGCCGATAACCTCAACCTGAAAGTATCCACCACACTCACCGATCGACGGGGTTTCTGAATATGACAATGATCTTTGCTCCTGGAAGGATCGTTCTTATTATTTCAGACACGATGTTGGGTGGGTTGATGTTCCCTGACAATCTACGCCATTTCGTGTTGTCCCAAAACGTTGAAGCCGACGAGTCTCCTGTTGATTGGGAGACAAGTGGAAACAATGAGTCCACGATGCTCTTGTGGCGTTTCACTTTGCATTTCTTTATGTCGACAATGGAAACTATACGATTTGACGCAGACGACGGTCACACGATTTTGCCAAACATTGATATCAAACGATGTGAGACAGACGTCATAAACGAGTCGGTGTAGACGTCGTACGATTCGGCGCAGACGTAAAACGATTCGTCATACGAGTGCAGACGTCATACGACTCGTCGCAGACGCCATTTACGATTACGTCAAACGATTAGGTGTGGTCCTAAGTGGTTATAATTATCACGCCTATATAGGTAATACTCACCTATGATAATGTTTGGATCTTGGCCAGTTTTTAGTCGCGGGGCGATGCTAACCGACTGCTTCTCAAGGTAACCCTGTAAGCTCACTGATGAAAAACCATAATTAGTTCAACACGTTTTTAGATATATTCGGTAATAATTATAGCCTACTTCTTCCAATTCTGCTTCATTGAATCAAAGTTTTCACTATGTACCTTAAAAAAAACACCACCCCAAGAAAAAACCCCGAAGAAACAACAACCAAGAACTGACCTCCATGGAACCGATGTCGCGCCCACCAATGTGGCTCTTTCACCGTCGTACGGATCATCTGTGGGTGTCCGTGCAACTTGGTATGGAGGTCGGTGGTTCCACATTTGGGCATCCCAGACAAAAAGAAGTAGGGCAAGCACCGAAGGAGGGAGCCGGCTGCCGCCACTCCTGCACCGATCGCACGGGCGCGTCTGCTCCGCCTGGGTGGCAGGGATGGTACCCGCCAACACGGGTTCTTGAACTCGTGAAGAAATCGCTTCGGCACTCCATCAAAGATCTGTGATAGAAGATACCATTGTCATTTTATTTTATGACTAGATAATTTTCAGGGGCAAATTGATATTGTACAAAATGTACTCTGGGTCATTTGTTTTAGGCTAAAGCGAGCGAAAACCTCAAAATGCTACTCCCGCAAGCGGGTAATGGCGCCCTCATGTGGTGTTTTACGTACTATTATTACAGCACCTCCAACTTGTAAAAAGATAGTATTAGTAACTTACATCTGGAGCGAGTTTGTAAAAAGCTTCAGACAAATTTCTGAAGTTATGTTTGAGGGCAAATCCCAGGCGTGCCCCCCTTTCATTTTTCTTCATTTGTAGGCTGCCGTTTTTAAAAACAGGCTCCGTTTGAACTTCTGCAGCATCAATTGAATTTCGAAGGCCAGTTCGATCATCGGTGCTGGCACGTGTCGGGACAAGCCGTGTGCTGGGTTCCGGCGGCGAATGTTCCGCTCGGTCGTCGCTTCCGTGTGATTCTCCCCCCGGGAGGTTGTGCCGACTATGAAACTCTTGCACCAGGTTTTCACCTTTTATCACATTGTCATTCTCTGGACCAAGTGTCGAACTCGCATAGAGGTCATCCAAGAACATCTTTATCCCAAAGATTGCACATGTGACGACCACTATGAAAACGAAATCCTTCTGCAGCTGAAATCCATGAAGAAATGGGAAATTTTAAAACGACGTTTTGTTTGCCCCTCCCAAGTGAAAAGTAAGATACACCATTGGTAATTGCTTGATTTTTCAGGAATGCCGAGTGGATTTTGGGGACTGTATTTTATAGTAAATATCTTTTGACTGACCTGTCCAAAGTTTTTCAATCATGGATGCCGAGAATCAGTTGGTTTTTGAACCAATCTGTTTTAAGGGTGTGGCAATACTTTAACATTTAAAGGAATAAAGTCAGGTGTATATAAGCCGTATAGGCAAGCCGTATACACCTGCCCCAATAATATCTGGGCTATACACTTGCACACGGTGAGTAGAAATTTGAAAGGTGTTTTAAATAAAATATTATTGTGTTCTTTTATTTTTTACAAATAGACTTTACAAATAGAAATATGACTTTTCTTGTTTACCTAAAGTCAACCTACATATTCACGCTACTTAGACTACGTAAATACCACACAGCTGTGGCAGAAATTACACCGTACAGGGTGTTTACTTCGGATCGATAATATTTCCGTACGAAAAAGAAAAAAGCATAAAAATGACTTATGAATTATTTTCTAACAGATCCCAACAAAACCTGGTTTTCAAATTTGACTGGATGGGAATTGTTGCTATTATATTGCTATTATATTGTCGAGTGTCGTGTTTAAATTGCTATATTATCAGTGCAAGTGATATTCACTTTTGAATGAGAAATTGAACAAAAATTTCATCCACGTTTAGTTTTAAAATATTTAAATTCGACTCTGTACTTGTGATCCCCGCGACAATTATAAATAGTTCGGGCCAGGTTCGGGCGTATCTTTTATTGCGTTTATGAGCACAAAATCAGCAAACTGTAAAAGCGTATTTTCAGAGGCTTTAACTAGGTCCCAAAATATAAAAAAGTATTTTTGTTTCCGCTAGGGCATATTTTGTTAAATAATAATTGTGCTGTATGGCATCATGTATAGGAACTCTGAGATATGACACACTATATATACACCGTATTTTTGGTTACAAACCCTAATTTCCTAAAGTATAGGGTGTGGGGAAAATCCTATTAAAATTGGATTGTTTGGGTTACAATTTTTTTTTTTTTTAACTATGCGCACCAGGATTATTATAGTAAACTTGAAATCTGTCAGTGAGACTGCGGAGGTTAAAAAAAAAAAAAAAAAGTTAAACTTATTGTAGTCGGCCTTTTGCGTGTGATGGAACACTTTGGCGTCATAACTCAGGAAACTCATGAATAGAAAGTTTAGAAACTCGCTTCGGAATGTCGACCACGGTAAAACATCATTTGAAAGCTTACTCTTTCGACTCGACTCAAATGAAGAAAACAAATCGTAAGTACAATGGTGTGGCAATGTACGCTTCAAGTATGATTTTCGAAAAAGTTATTATACCATTCGTCCTTTTTTTCTCAAAAACTCACCTGCATGTTGGTGTGTATATTCCCGTCCCAGTTCGGAAGATTAATTTTACCATTTCATGTAAACATGGTATAAAAAACACCCCCAATAAATACAACAAGTTTGGTGGCATAATGTGCTAAAGCACCTAACATGTAGGCTGCAGCTAACCATGGAGATTTATATAGCTGCATGAGCTAGCCGTGCTCACTGAGTTTCAAGACCAATCATTGGTTTAGCCAGCGTTAATTAAACCCAGAAGAGGCGTGGCTTGTTGTGGTACCGGTTAACGGTTATAGGAAAACATTGTTGACAGTACGGTGCGATTGTCAATAAACTTTATTGCAAAATGAGCTACCAGTGCAACATTAACCCAGTTCGAGCCCGGATTATTTTAACAACGCCGAGCCGACGGGCGGGATTATTTTTAACAAAAATGTGCCGGGAAGCACACCCACGCATTTACGGCCTTGCGCGCTGCTGACATACATTTCCGAACTTGAACTTGGCGTGTTTATGCGTCATCCGTTTTGAATTTTTGAAAAACTGGTTAATAATAACTTAAGCCCACCAGTATGGCAGAAATCCTACGAATAATGTTAGATGATAGTCATAACGTTTTATTGATACAAATAATAACATGACGTTTAATTATTTCATTTTTATTTGCATGTTAAAAGACTTGAAGCGCACCGCAAACTCTATTTGTGGACCGTTGCCCGCCTTGATGGTGCAAAGCTTTATTTTCAGCCAGTACCATCTCATACATTTTTAGGTGTCCATTTAACATTTTGTTGTAAATTAACACCATGCTCTTTACGATTTATTTTCAGTTCGTGTGTTTCAAAAATAGGTGTTTTTTTCTTGTCCGCGTTTCGAGCGTCTATACTGACCGACTATAGTAAAAAGAGCTTTTATTCTTGTCTAGCCTGAAATAACTTTTAATTTCTTTTTTTTAAACTGACGTACGCGGATTTGTTTAGTTTTCTTTTATGGAATGTCTCAATATTTAAAAGAATATGTTGTCAGTGTTACGCTGCTGTCCTTTTTTTTTTACACAGGCCACTATAGACTGACCACCAAAATTGACCAAAGCGCGCTCATCCTATCAGAGTTCACGGCTGCACGTGCAACCTGAGTTTAAAAATCGCCACCTGTCAAAAAGCGATGTCGTCACTTGGTGGCGCTAATCACTGAAGTAACCTGGTATTCGCCGCAGGCACCTACCGTATGTTGTGCGATATGCCGCTTCGTATCCAGACTACAGGCAATTAGAGCCAGGGCAACGAAGTACACGACACTCGACAGGTGTTTAAGTTTGTTCCTAGATTGTTTGGCAAGTCTTGCCCCATGGCCAAGGATGACATCTTTGGGAGTGTCCGCAGCAAACATGAGTCTCCTAAGCACAGTCTACAGTCAAAGCTGGCCAGCACCAAACCCAAGACACCAAACAAGAAAAGAATCTCAGGGGTGAGTATCTGAGTCATTCTGAGGTCTTGAATTTCAGGGTCATTTGAGTAAAAACCAAATAACCCCCCCAAAATGACCAAATCAATGCACAAATAACTTCCCTTCCTCAGGAAAGTCCCAATGTTCATCTCTGTAATTAATTTTAAAAATGTTTTTTCAACTTCAAATAAAAAAAAAGATAGAGGAGAGGAGACCCGTTTTTTAGAATGCAGATTTAGATGTAGAAAAATAACCTTCCATTTTCATTTTCCAAAGGAAATTGAATTGTAAATGTTTCCTCAAAATAAATAGAATTAAAAAAACTAAACAAATAAACAAGGAGGAGGCCGAAAAAAAGTGGGCACGTACGACAAAACAGTTTTCTTTTATACTTTTACAGTTAAAATCAAGAAATGTTTTGTGCACTGCACAACTCGAAGCTTTTAAGACGAACGTTTTTTTTGTCTTTTTGATGTTGGATTTTGTGAAGTACAGCATTCCTTGTGTTGCAAACTTCTCTGTATTCTAGCAGAATTAAACTTAACATCCTAATTTCTATTTTCCAAACACTTTTATTTTCAGGAAACTATTCCAGCAGTCACAACGAAAACAAAAGACTGGCCAAAAGTACAGGAAAGATGGGCCCCAGGGTTGCCATGGTAAAGCGATACTGGCCACGCCCAATCAGCAGTCTCTGACGACCGCCGCCCAGCGTTTCAACTTAATTTCATCCAGGCATGCCAGCCTAGATCGGGTAAGACCTGGCCAACGAGTTGGATATCCATGATTCCCCTCCCCCTGGGTGCCCCAATCACGACCGTACATATGTGACCTGTCGCCACAATATGAGAGTAAAGTCCGAAAACAAAATTGAGATATTGGTATTTCCAAATTCTTGAGAAAGAGAGCTTTCCAATGGTATATAACACTTGGGGTTTTTGCAATAAATACATTTTACAGCGCTCCAGAAAGTCATGGGTTTCACAAAACGTTTTTGTGAGAAAACTTACCTAATAAACATCCTAAACAAAACACACAAAAGATTGCAAAACAGGACAAGTTCGGTTAAGCATAGCAACGGCTACGTTCTATTCATTATTTCTTTTTTAAACTTTCCACACATACGAACTATTGTAAAAACAACAAAATATTAACATTTTTCAAACGTGGGACAGTTATGAAGACCTAATTTGCATATTTAATTACCGTGTTAATTAGACACTGATGGACTATAATCCAAACACTAACTACACAAAATCGCGTAATTTAAGAGGTTTTGATCATCTGATTGCACTTTAAAAATGGGAATATGTAGAAGAGGACTTTGGCTTTCCAAATTAGGCAAAATCTCACAATTGACCATACAGGTTATGTACAATGTACCAGGCTTTTCCATAAATTTTGTCACAGAAAGTGCAATCCTAATTAAGTTACATAATTGAGCTTGCATCCAGTTGCAAGTGTTATGGAATTGCTAAAGCTTTTCCATTTGGTTCTTTTTCTTTTTCTATAAGGCGACGTACAAATGGAAAACCTGGGTAAATTGTCAACAGGAGCGTGACAATGACCAACACGGTATGTGATTGGGGTTTATTAGTCTGTACAGCAGGTTTTAAAAGAGGCAATCTTTTTGGGATATAAGTTCAGTCAATTTGAATATATTTTAAACCTCTGGCATTTGTTTGCCTTCCATATTATTACATTATTAATTAAACAAAATTTAAAAAAATATTTCCAAAGAAATATCTGTCATTTTAAAATTCAAGTCTCTTTCAGCTTCCCAAAGCCAATTTCAACAGCTGTTAATAATTAAATAAAACTTACGAAGATGATAAAGAAAACAAATAATAATTAGAAACAGCTGTTAAAAACATGCACAATTTCACATTTTTCAAATTTTGGAACTAAACTCTTCACATTCGTTATTTTAAATAAGGCATAATTTAAAGGTGGGATACACCATTGGTAATTGCTTGAATTATCATAAATTTTAATTTAATACAAAAATTATAGTAAATATTGTTTGTTTTATAAAATTCAATTTTTCAGAAGAATACAAAATATCTAGCACAATCATTTTGCTGGATGCCTACAATCATTATTTACTTTCAAATAAGTAAAGTATTTCTTAATAATTTGGTAGTAATTTTTTTTTTATATCTGCAAATGGTGTATCCTACCTTTAAGAAAATTATATTGTAAGATATGATAGAAATTGTTGATCTTTGATTTTTTTTCAATTTAATTTTTCATTGGTACTATTTTTGCCACAGATCTGACGCTGTATAAAATCACCCAGGTAAGTTCAAAATTCATTTTGATAAAGGAAGTTTTTAGTATAGCTTAAGCATGACTGCAAATTGCTAAACCATCTGTTGGTCTATAACAATTTTCCAGAGCACACAAATACTCACAATTAACTGGTAAAATGGTAAAAGAGTCAATTATCACATGCATAGCGTAAATGTACACAGCTGCGACTTACTGACTGCCTGCTTTGCAACATATATGGCAAATCAAATACAGATGTTATTGATAGAGTAGTACTTCATTGATCATTCCGCAATTCCAAAAATCAATATTGTACCAAAAAACACAATATTGATCATAGCGTACAGCTGATAAATGTTTCTGTGTACATATATTCTGTGTCGCTCGAGGGGTGTTCTTATTTATGCTATTTCCATATGTGCCAGTTTCTCATATATTTTTGATAAACTGACTCAATTATTTTCGCTTTACTGGTCAATTTGTTGTTTTTACAACTTTCCTACTGTTTTCCCAACAAAGCTATATAAAAAAAACTTAAAAAACCCAAAAAAACAGGTAATACCAGCGTCAAGGGTATGAGTTAAAGTTTTAATTAAAATTGCAGATTTTAATTTAAAATTGTATAAGTTAAGAGGTGTTTTTTGTTTTGGTCTGATTTCCTTTTGCAGGACACATTTAAGAAACTATCAGATCAGGTACATGACGTCAATCAACAGATTAACAAATATCACAGTGCAGGAATTAAGGTGAGATTTTATTTTAATTTCAAGTGATAAATAATTACCTTGAATAACTGATGTTTCAAAAAGCTGTATTATTGAAGATATGATGCGCTTTCAATTGGGTGTCAGGATCTAATAAGGAAATTTGTCTGCCGTGATTATATTTTCAAATGTCATAATATCGGAACTGCAACATAACGAATTAAGGAACCACGAAGTTTGAAAAACTGTGAACTGTGAACTGTGAACTGTGAACTGTGAACTGTGAACTGTGAACTGTGAACTGTAAACTGTGGTGAACCAGGTAAACCCCCTGATTGGTCTTACCAATAGGGCTTAATCTGTTGTTCTTTGTACGTTATCTAGTCAGTATTTGGAGCAGAGTTGTAATCGAGTCATTATAGCTAATAAATGAACTGTTAATTCCTTTGTCATCGTTAAACCAGTTACTTGCGTCTGGCTTTATGAAAGGACTTGTGAAAGAACTTGCAGGAACACGAATACAATTGTAATATGTAGATCAGTGGCAAAAATCAGCTGAGTACCAGTCACAATCGATGTACAATGCATTTCATTTTGGCCGGGAACCAGTCCTGTTCAGTGTGTTCGTAGAAGTTTCTTTTTAGCTAAGGAAATGTGGGATTACTGAGGTTTGCCTCCGGTGGTATTGACGGTTAAGTCCCTACCTAATTACCATAGAGAATCAAAGTTGCAGCGAAATAAATAAAATTATTTTTATTCATGCAATTCTCAGAACCCTGATGGAGACAGGACAGGCCGTAAAGTACACCCCACTCATCTTGCAGCAAGCTTACCCCACCAGGCACCCAGCATTAGGTCGGCACTGGCGGGAGACACTTCGGTCGTCCAACAAGAGCTGGCTCTCCAGGGGAAACCAGTTCAGAGATCCGACAGAAGGTTCGATTGCACCCTATTATCTTTTCATGGATGTTATTCAAATCTTTAGAATTATTTGGTTTGTTGGGACTTTGTCAAACCTGATTTTGATGTTATTCTGCAACACATGGTGAATCTATTAATCTCAAAATTGTCTTCTTCTTTTCTTTCTTTTTTGAGGGGGGAGGTATTATTTGAAATGTTCACATCAGTCAGAAACTCAACTTTTGGATTTTAGATTGCAGGTATTTTCGAGTAAGGTTTGGTGACCAGTTGAAAGTCATCGCCGCTATGCCCCAGACCCACCTTGTTAATAGTTTATTACCTTTTCCTTTCTTCAGACGACCCAATTCTTCAGTCGCCGTTCGGCCAAAGCAGCAGCAGTCTGCTCAGAGACCGCAATCCACTTCCGCCCTCAACGGCAGACAGGCCGAATTTGACCAGCTCACGCCAAGAATGATCATTGCTCTCGGCAACGGAAAGCAAACCAACATGGGCAATACTTATCCTGGCCCCTTTGATATCGTTTCAAACGAGGCCAAGCCAGAAATCTCTGACGACGAAAATAATCATTCTGGTGAGGAATCAGAAGACAAGGTGTACAGGGTAAGAACACCGCCGAGCTTTGACCTTCCGACAGAGGACTTGCTTATCGACAACCACCGGGGTTTGTTTCAATATCGGAGCTCCAGTGTCGGCAAGAAGAAGCAGGATCTGTACCCAGAAGCACTGAGCAAGCCCTACTGCTACCTGGACCTGCTGGAGTTGAGCTTACTTGAGGAGGACTGGAGGCACACTGTCCGTGCCGTGCCCAACAAAATTGAGGAGAAACTCATCGATCGCCTGATTGAGATGGAGCGGCTGCAGACAGCCAGCGAGGAATGGGAGAGGAGCAAGCGCTCGGTGCCACCCAAGAGAGCCGCGTCGGCCACACAGCTTAGAAAAGGTTGGAACTCTACGGCCGCGTTGCCGACGGAGCGGGCGTACAGTGCCTTGGCGCGACCAAGACGGAGCAGAAATTGCTCCCCGGATTGCCTGCAGCCCCTGTGTACTGGGGACTGCGAACTGAAGCGCGAACCTCCAAACACTGGATGCATTCGCTGTAAGCAGGACTCCTGCCAGGGCTCTTGTACAGAGTTTGGCTACCACTTGCACATCCGGCACCCAAGACAGGAAGAAGAACCTTCTCCTTCCAAGCCCAAGTCTTGTAAGAGCTGCACCGCCAGCCGGGGATCCTCTAGAAAATCCACCGTCAATGCAAATACTACCGTTCTAGGCCGTCCCAGGTCTGGCTTTGCGACTTTTAGCAGCGCGAGGCAGATGACGCGCAAGCCGCGATCGATCTCGGCCGTAGCTACAAAAGTCTCTGATGACATGGCTAACTTGGACCTGTCATCAACAACCGGGGCAGGTGGTGATCGACCTCCACGCCCCAAAACGGCGATCACGAGTGGTATCTCCAGGGACAAAGGTCACGGGCGCAACTCCATGCTGCCAGGCAAAAGTTTTTCATCGCAGCGTAGGAACTCGCTGACAGATGAACTAATCAGTACTAGTGCTGCTAATATGAACCCAAAACCAATGAGAGTGAAATCAGCAAGAGTGAAGTCAGCGAGAGCGAAAGCCAAGCAGAAGAGAAACACTAATAAGAGATGATATCTTATTTTTTCCTCGGTAGATTACATTCTTTCTGCCCCCAGAATTGATTTGGATCTGTTAATTGCTATTTTTTCCAGCAAATACAATTCACTTTTGCATCAGGTTAATTGATGTATGCAATTATGTACTATGTGTGTGATTATTTGTAATCAAACTGAACCACTTTTGCTTTGTTTCAACTATGTATACCGTCTGGCATTAACATGTACTGTTTTATTTGGCTCCACTTTTATCCACTACTAACTTTTATCCCCCTGAAAGTAGAAAGTTTTTTCCTCATCTATTTTGTGTTCTTAAGATATTTTAACAATCGAGTCGGAGAGGAAAAAGGAAGTAAGCTGAAATGAGAAACTTTCTTGTTTGTTTTACTTGGCCAAGGTAAACAACAAAAATTGAAAAGTGGTTTTTGGCACTGCAGGGAGGAAAAAGGGTAGGGTTTTCTTTTAGGATAAATTGTGAAACCCTTACAAGTCAAAGTTATTTTTGTACACGAAGCATAAGTTATTTTTTCTACTTCTTACTAAAAAATAAGAAGATTGTTTTTTAGACTTTTGTATTGGAGTTTACAATTAACTTTCCAAATTCTATTTATATTTTAAAAAGTTATTTCTAGTTTTGTGTGTGAACATTTTTGTAATAAATTAAGTTTAGAGGCTTCTATTTTTTTCAAGTTTATAACCTGCAGATCTTTCATTGGTCATAGACCTAGAAAAAGGAAGTATTTTCTTTGTAATTCCTTTAAGCAAGAAGACAAGGATTATAAATAATATATATTCTTGTTTTATTTTAACTTTGTCTCTTCAAAAAAGCTAAAAATGCAAACAAAAGACGAAAACATTCCATCCATTTTTATACTGAAGGAAAAAAATATAGCAATAAGTAGCATTTTTTTAATAATGTGAATTTGTAGTGGTTTTTTTTATAAATTCTGTGCACATATTATTTTTGTTTGTCTTTAGAAAATAAAGATATTTACATTTCTTAAACATTTTGTGCAAGTTTCTATTCGTTAAAGTATGAAAACTATTTTGGCATATTTTTTGTTGTTCATTTTATTGAAAAGTGCACTTTATTATGAAAACATTAATATAAAAGTTTGTTCATTGTCTTTCTGCAACAACGAATCTCTAAAGAAAAGAACCTTTACGATAGCAAAATATTCATTTTCTACTTTAACACCGAGGTTCTCAAAAACCACACAGATTTTCTCATTAATAATAATATACATTTATATAACTTTATAATTATATAACTTAGTTAAAAACGCAAAAAGGTAGCAAAACACATTTTGAGCACGACTTGAAATGACTGACAAACCTTTTAGAGAAAAAATGACCTAAAAATAAAATAATTTTCTAAAAATATGTAATTAATTAATTAGTGGTACGTTAAGAAAAGTCGCGTACACAGTACACAGACCGTAAGGTCTTTCTAAATAGCGCCCTCTACTAACAAAAATCGAAACATTTCCAAGTAAACATGGCGGAATACAATCCTTTTTTCACTGACGAGGATGATGAAGAACCGGTGGAGGATAGCATCGTGGCCGCCGTCGAATCTCCCACTGTCCCGGCAGCAGACGATGGCGACACGGACAGGGATCCGACCATCGTCATTGGTTCACCTAAGAGTAAAAATGCTCCAGTGACCGCCCTGATAAGCGGTCAATCGGCCGAGCCGAGTTACGATGCAGTCGCTGCCAAATTGTTGAAGGTAGGTTGCAAAATTCCTTTTTTTTTCTAACAAAATTGAAACATTTCTTAGTTTCAGATTTGTATCTTAATTTTTGTGTGCAAAGACTGACTATTGAGATAAATATTTAATGAAACTTTTGACAGATGCAAAAAGTAGCGGCAGTGACAACAATTTATTTTTCATAATTACTCAATAATATTTATTTCATTTTTCTCAAGGATCGGATGGTTTTGACGGCATTGGAGATGCACACAGAACTAATCGAGAGCGGCCGTGAGCTTGTCCGTCTCAGGGACTTTTTCTCAAACCCTGGAAACTTTGAACGGCAGGAAAATACCTTGCAACTCAATCCATTACGTAAGAAACCCCAAAACTTTTGTAATCAAATCTTGCTTTAAGTCAGTGATGATCATATTGTCAGTGAGTATGTATCACTGCAAAAGTAGACCACCTCGAACAAATTAATATCGAACCCCTTGAAACCGTGGTCATACCTACAGATCGCACATCCAGTGAGACCACGTTTGACTCGTTGGACCTGGCCCGGTATTCTGATGATGGTGGCAACCCATCGGACGATAAGCACGCAGTGCTAGAGTTTGAGTTACGGAAGGCTAAGGACACCATCAAGGCATTACGGGCTAACCTCACCGAGGCCGCAGGTAAAGTATTGGAACCAGACAAATAACAAAATTAAAAAAACTAAACAAAAAAATATATATACAAAAAAATAATAAAAAATAATAAAAAAATAAGAATTAAAATTCCATGCGTCTCACTGGTCAAAACTTCCTGGAAAATGCCTTCCAATGAAGACATGAGCATAGCGAGTGGTGGATTTTAAACGGATTTGGTCCCGTAGTTAGTAAAAGGCAGTAGGGAGTGAGGTTTAACCTTGACACGTGAAAGAAAGGACTCTATTATTAGTATTTATTACAAAAGTTTGTGTTTCTTATTTTGTTAATATTGTTTTAGAGAGTGAAGTTCCGTCACCAATCCACACCACAACAACAGCTGAAGGTGTGATAGCAGAGGTAAAATATTCCGACCACTAAAAGCCAGTTCTACCAAAACAAAAATTCTCAGTGTCCTTTTCTTTGTCCTTGTCAGTGTTACAAAAAGTTCCTTCTTTATTTGAAATTCTCAGGACACAATGAAACCGCTGGAGAGTCGAGCGCTTAACTTTCTCATCAACGAGTTTCTGCTACAACACGACTACAAACTCACCTCAATCACATTCTGCGATGAGAACGAAGAACAGGCAAGTCAGGGCCCAATTTCATAGAGCTGCTAAGCAAAAAAAAATGCTTAGCACAACAAGTCTTGCTCATTAAAAACAGGTTACCAGCCAAAATTATACGTGTTTTTTATGCTAAGCAAAAAAAACAGCTGATTATCAATCCAGAACAATAAAGATCAGGTTAAAATTTGGTCTGTAACCTTGTTTTTGCCAAGGACAAATTGTCATGCTAAGCAAATGTTTGTGCTTAGCAGCTCTATGAAATTGGCCCCTGGTTTGAGGCAAATATTCTGTAGCTGTACAATTTTTGTTATTTTGGGATGGTTAGGGTTAATCCTAACTCTGCTAGGTGCAGCACTTTGCAACAGGTGTTAAAGTCTATGGGACCCACTTGCCTCTCTCCAACCAGGGACCAATTTCATAGAGCTGCTAAGCACAAAAAATTGCTTAGCATGACAATTTGTCCTTGGCAAAAACAAGGTTACAAACCAAATTTTCACGTGATCTTCATTGTTTTTGATTGATAATCAGCTAGTTTTTTGCTTAGCATGAAAAACACGTAGAATTTTGGCTGATAACTTGTTTTTAATAGGCAAAAGACTTGTTGGTGCTTAGCAAATTTTTGTGCTTAGCAGCTCTGTGAAATTGGCCCCAGGAATATAACTGGGTACCAGTATTAGCTGTGCATGTGGTAGACTGTTCCTGGGGAAATATAAATATTTTCACTGGTTTCGCGACAAGAAAACGAGATAAACTCAATATTTGCTCTTGACTGATTTTTATTCAGGGTTAAGACTAATTTTTATGGACTGATTTCTCTTTAATTCAGGATTTTGACGATTGGGATGATGTTGGCCTGAACCGTTCCCGCCCCCCTGACCTGCTGCACCTGTACAGGGACTACAGCAGGCACGTCATCCTTGCCAAGGAGACGGTGGAAGTAGGATGCGGAGACGACATTGTCTCAGCCGAGCAGTCTGAGGAGGTAGAGGCTGACCTGGGCATGGCCATGGACGAGGAGAGAGAGAAACTGGTGAGTTTTGAGGAAAGCTGAAGGACAAACGACAACAATTGATGAGTTTTGAGAAAGCTAAAGGAGATGGCAAGAAAGTTTTGAGAAATCAAAAACTGGTGAGTTTTGAGAAAAGCTGAAGGACAAACGACAGAAATTGATGAGTTTTGAGAAAGCTAAAGGAGATGACAAGAAAGTTTCGAGGAATTAAAAAGTAGTGAGTTTTGAGAAACTGAGGAGTGTTTAGGCACCTCTGGCAGCTGGCCACATCGACTTATATTATGACTACGAAGCACAGTCTGAGGTCGAAAGGAATAAGAATGATAAATCAAGATTAGGCGTCTTCAGTTTTCACTTTCATTTTTTTCTATCTTTAGGAATCGCAAGTCTTACAACTCAGCGAAGAACTTGAAGCCCATGTCGAAGAAAACCAAGGCCTGAAGGAACAAATGCAGAGGATGCAAAAGTTGGTATCGTGCATCTACACTATTTTGTTCAAAGTTTGTATAAAAAAATAAGTTAAAAAAAGGGCCCCTTAAAATGCCGTCCCCTTAAAATGCACTTTTTTGTTTTAATGAATATCAACCTGAAACTTAAATTTAATAGCAAAAAAAAACTTGTTTTGGTCTTCAATCCTCTGAGTAAAAGTTCCAATAAAAAATAAATATAACATTTGCAGTGCTTTGGACATAGGAATTTTGTAAGGATTACAATTTTAACGTAGCAAAGACCGTACATTTTTAAGTATATTTCAAATCTAATAACTCTTGGAAATCCAAATAAAACTAGAGTATGCAAACAAATATGCCCTTTGTTTTCGGGGTTAGAAATTGTTCAGACCAAATGTTGAATGAAGCTCTATTTTGGTTTATTTGTTTATCGCTGTAGAGATATGGATGCGTTACAAACACTGAAAACCTCTACTCCGGGGGTCAGCCCCATCGGTACTCCGCGTAAAGCATCAGATATCAACACAAAGACAATGGGAACCACCCCATACAACACATCAAGGGAAGAATCAAATGCCAGGTATTTAAGAGAAAGAAAAAAACCGCTAATCCGATATTAAAGATTTTGTAATATATTTTAGTTTTGATACAAAACAGTTGTCATTTCAGATGACATGTTGTTTAAATTATTTGACGTCCGAGTTTAAATTCCGTCTTTTTTATCATTATTATTATAGATTTTTAAAGTGAACAAAGAAAACGGGCAGAAACGTGATTTGAACCAGCGACCTCAGAAATACTGTACCGGCACTCTAACCACTGAGCTATCTTGCCCAATGTTGGCGTTCTTCCAAATTGTCAGGCTCTTTGAGTGGTTTTTTGGTTTTTTGGTTTTTTTGTTTGGGGGGGGGGGGGGGGGGGGGTTGCTAGTCAGAAGTCATATACCCATAATACGGGTTGTTTGACAAATGATTATTTCAGATGTGATATTATAAACATACAGTTTGGACTCCATTTCTTTAAAATTCATCGGAAGCATGCGATTGGCTAATTTAAAACTTACAGACCCGAGGATGCTGGGAATGGAGAAGACCTACCGGAGGAAGATGCTGACAGTCGAGGTCACATGACCACGAGACCGGAGGACAATGACAACGAACATGAGAGACCGACGAAGCATAACACATCCCTAAGGTTTGTAGAAGCGGCTGTTCCTTGAATGAAGATGATTGAATCTTGGATAGAATGTCTGTGTGGTGGACATTTTAATAGTGGGTTTTATTTGCCCTTCATTTTTATCTCGACAACTCTTGAAAATGTTTTGGCGCGGAAAAGGGCAAAAAAGGAAGGAAACAATATTTTTTGTTTGTGTGTTTTCTTTTTGAATACTAATTTTTGCAGGGAATTAACGCCATTTCAGCAAGCCGTCAACGAAGCCGTTTTGCCGGTAAGCGACGTCACCCAGGCGCGTCTTCGGGAGGAAGTGTCGCGCATTGCTGACGACGGGGCAGGTGTGGTGCAGATGCTAGCCCGTTGCCTCCCTCACATCGTACCTAACGTCCTCATTGCAAAGAGAGAGGTGGGTGGGTGGTGTCTAAACCCTAAAGAAAAAATTGTGCTTAGCAGTTCCATGAAATTGGCCGCATCATTTGCCTATGCTCAGAAAGGTGCTCAGATGAGTTTTAGCTAATGTTTCACATTAAAACAGACACTGTCGGATGAATATTCATGACCTGTTTACTGTTGACAGGAGCTAGTTCCGCTCATCGTGTGCACAGTCACGCGCCACCCAGACCCTAACGAGAGAGATAAACTTCTTAATCTCCTGTTCAACTTGATCAAGAAACCAGATGAAGAACAGAGGTAAAATACAATCTTGGCTAAAAAAAATAAAAAATTAGGAGCCATTACGTACAGTATTACTCCCATCCATACTTAAATCACAAAACTGCTGCATACTCTCTCTTTAAGTACTCATGTCCGTGAAGTGTGCCGAGAAATACGTACTCGTGGATTTTCAGAGTTCGCATTACAGATACGCAACCGATAAACGCACACCGCAATACGCACATTATAAGCGGACACATTGATTTTCGACCTTAAGGCCGATTCATACTCGGCGCGAAAGCCATCGCGAACACGAATATGACGTCGCGCTCTGAATTCGCAGCGAATGCTTTGTGACGTATCGCATTCGCTTCCCAGCCTTTAGTCAGGAAAACTGTTACCGCATTTTCTGCCTTCAACCTGTTAATAGGCAAGTGATCTTGAGTGGTTGCGTGGCAGTTGCCAAGTACATTGGCCCCCAGCGCGCCGAGGCCGAGCTCTTACCTCAGTGCTGGGAACAAATCACCCACAAGTTTTCTGAGAGACGTCAACTGGTGGCGGAATCCTGCGGCGCCCTGGCTCCATACTTACCGGTGGGTGAAATAACCGAATAATTATCTGCTGGCTGGTTTTAAACAGGTATGTTTAAAACTAGGGGGGGGACGTGATAATGCCCGAGCCGCAATTCGTTTAACAGCTTTTCGTCAAAAAATCCAAATTGAATAAATTTGTAACGATTTTGTCCAACAATTTTACTTCATGTCGGTTTTAGTCTCTGAATGTATAAGGTCCATAACGATGGAATTTCTCTTAAATAAATTAACAGAGAAGAAGGGGAAGTTGGCAATTGCTGCGATTAAAATTAGTCGAACATGCTGCTTGGACAAAAAATTTCAGGCTAAGTCCTGCATATACTATATCTTCTGAATCTGTGTAAAAGGCTTCAGGGCAAAAGAAGAAAATCTTATGTCAAATTGTTGGTGTTTTTTGTCTGTTAATGTTCAGAATGAAATCCGCAGTTCCCTGGTGTTGTCCATGCTGCAACAGCTTCTTCAAGACAAGACGGACTGCGTGAGAGAGGTCGCAGTAAGAAGCCTGGGGCTGGTCTTCTCTCTGACTGAAGACACGGACAAATACAATCAAGTAAGTTAAGAAATTACAGTTTTAGTGGTGGGAGGAAAACCGTAGGAAAGCACACAGAATCAGGCATGGACTGAAAACCCAATCCACATATTGGCCCAGGCAGGATTCGAACCCTGGTCACAGCGGTGGAAGGCGAGGAAAGGACTGCTGTACCAACCTGAATCTCTCCAGCTTTTATTCACGTATCTCAAACCTCTTGACTCCTATTTTTCATCTGTTCAGGGTCTAGAGCTCGTTCTATCCACACTAGAAGATCCCTCGGAGAGTGTGCTCGGAGCGACCAGACAAGTATTCTTGCCGGCGTTTGCGTCCTGGGCCTACCGACTGAGGCGTCTAGAGTCCAACCTCATCACGGCAGTTCTGAAGAGACTGGAACTAGCAGCTATTGTAAGCCTGTTTACATATCAATGGGCTCCATGCAAAGTGGCTGACCGGCGGTCAAATATTCACTGGTCATCATCCTAGCCACCAGTGTAGAAAAGGAGGTCCAGGGGCCAAAAAGCCCCCCCTCCCCCCGTTGATGTTAAAAACAAAATCTGAAAGCGAGAAAAATTAGTATTTAGCAAAAAGAAATTGAAATGGAACGTAAGACGCAATGTTCTTGTCTGTGCTCAATGCAGATGCTGTACAATTAATATTCATAATCTCTCAATTCTTTTTTTTTGCAGGATCTTCAGCGAGCCAGTCGCGAATCCTCCGTGGACGAGAGAAAGCTTCAACTCTTCAGCTCCACCCTGCAGTGTCTGATTCCCGCTCTTTTCGCCTCAGTTCTCTTAGGGGCGCCCTTCAACACGGAGGAGGATCTCTCGGGCGATTCCGAAGAAGCCTCGCAGTTAGAAGGTAAACTGGCTGGACCAAGGAGCCCTAGATTTAGCTTTGGAGCCTTAACCCTCGGGAAAGAATTTTCAGTGTAACTAAATTAAACAAAGAACACCCTCTTAAATACCTGCAATGCATTAGGTCTGGAGAACAGTGTTAGTTCCAGCATGAAATCAAAGTAAACCTTATATATGCAGTCTTAAAATATAAATTTAGGGCAACAACATGCCAGGATGGGCACAAAATATTTCAAAAAAGGAGCCAGACATGAAGTTCTTTGTGGTGTCAATTTTTTTAAATATTTTTGTCTGCACTTGATTTCAGTGACGAGGTTTCCTAAGCCCCTGTGCCCCCTCCACGACATCGTAGTCATTGTTGGCGACAAGCAACGACTGACCGCCCTGGCGCAGCGATTTGAAGCCTACCTCTGTGGCCAGTCTGACTCCACGACAGACTGGACGAGCTACACGTGGGCCCTGAACGAATTGTAAGTTGACAGAGGAATCAATCTTTAATGTTAACCAAGTCGGTCACAAGACTGAATCGGCTTCTTCTCTCTCTGTTTCTGAGCATAATTTGATGTGTCTTAACCGACAGCATTCCAAGGTTGCTGGAGGTACTAGGACGTCTGGAAGCCGTGCACAGAGACAGCGTCAAGTCAATGGCCAAACTCTTCCTACACATCTGCAGAACGTTTGGCAAGACGTTCACGGACTCGAAGGCAAGTTCTAGTTCTCTGATTGCTCATTTCATCACCACCTTCCACGGATATTGAGTTAAATAGTGGCTCTTTAACCAGTTCGCGCGCCGGAGGACGTATATACAAGCAAAATTTTTCCCAGATTCAAAACGGATGACACATAAACACGTCACGAGCAAGGCCGGAAATGACTATCAGCAGCGAGCAAGGCCGGAAATGCGTGGGTGTGCTTCCCATTACCATCGGCCTGAACCCGCCTCGAATCGAGTTTCGTTAATAATCCCACGCCTCGGCTCAGTGAATCCCGGCGTGAACTGGTTTAACACTCTGTGAGGGCTATTTCCAGATAGTCAACAATTGCGTTACACATTTTTTTTTCGGCTTTCTATTTTTCGGCAGATAAAACCCAAGTTCCAAGCAGTTTTAAATGTACCAGAGGACCAGTTGGGTAAGCTGATGTATTTATGAACATGAAAGTGTAGTGAGAAAAACACCAACATTTTTGCAGACTTTTCCCCCCAAAAAAAAGTTTAACAAAGAAATTGAAGAAATTGAGTAAGGTTTGAACCTGAGACCTCAAGATTACCGTTTCGGTGCTCTACCAACTGAGCTATCCAGCCCTATGTTGGTGGTTCCCCTGTCAATTGTTCAACTTTGTATAACAAATATTATCATGCACCTGGTCAGTTTCCCTCGTAGTTTGTGAGAGTTTTGCCGACTGTATAAATTGGACCAATGGCTTTCCACTTCGGCTGCTTCCAAATCACCTAACTATGGCTAGCAATTACATATGCGCCTATGGCCGCAGCTACTTGCCACAGACACGTGTGTGAATAACTGACAGCCATAGCCAAGTGAAAGCGAAACGCAAATACGAAGAGAATTTAACGTCACAAAACATTCGCGGTAAAATTCGCGGTTTAAATGTGTTCATTGTTTGGAAATTGGCAGCAATGTCACAAGTTGGCGTTTGTGCTGAGTATGACCCACCCTTTAACTCTGTCTTTTAATCCTTTGTATTTCAAGACTCAGAGACCCTACTTCAGATGCCCATCACGCGGTCCACGCTCCCGGTCTTTGCCTCGGGGGTCTTGGGCAGCTACAACCGGGAAGAGGATCGCAGGCAACTGTCTCAGTTTCTCCAGGAGTCGTTGGTCATCCTAGCGCTGAGCGGGGCTCCGCTGGACAGCATTAGGGTCACATTCTTGGAATTACAGTGAGGAGAAAATAGACTTCTTTTACAAGTTTTGTAACCCCCTCAACCCCACCCTCTCCCTCCTCCTTCCCCTCCCCCTCCCCCTCCCCCTCCCCCTTCCCCTCTCCCTCCCCCTCCCCCTCTCCCTCCTTCTTCCCTTCCCCCTTCTCCCCATCCCCTCCTCTGTGGGCTCAGACGTTAACAGATATTGTTTTTTTGAGGCAAGCAAAACTTTTGAACAAATTTTTCCGACAATTTATTTTTTAAATGTTATTTTCTTGTTACGAATGGCAGTCAACATATCTGTTTTGCTCCTGCTGTAAAGTTTAGAAAATATTGTTACACTGACCTTTTAAAATTTTGTGTTTATGGATAAAAAAATATGCTGTTATTCTGACAGCACAAAATGATTCCACAGCCGTCTTCAGACTTTTATCCACGTACATTGGAGTATTTTATAAGAATTTGGTAGATTTTTTGTGTGTATGTTTCCAAATATATTACCTTTAAACTTCTTTCATTCTGACTCAATTAATATTTTTGGTGAATGTCCAAGCTGCTTTCGTTTTAAAACTGTTAAAGTTCAGTAAAACTGTTTCCTAAATAGTTTGGGTGATATATTTCTTTTTCTCTAGCTCCCATCCAACGTACCACGAGATGCTTCTAGCTGCTCTCTGGAGTTGCGTCGTCCACAAAAAAACCGCTGTCCGTTCAACCACGGCCAAGCTGTTTGGTGCACTCGTCAAGGGCATCAACGAGTCCCTGGTATCCGGCAGAGTGGTCCCCGCACTCATCACATTGTCAGGGGACGAGGATATGTATGTATCCCGTAATATTCTTGTAATGATGTAGCCAGACACTTAATGTATCAAAAATGTCTAAAATAAATATCTAAAAAAAAAAAATTCATTTATTAATCACATTAATTGCCTCAATACAACTTAAGAGCTACTCTTGTAAAATATTGTTTTAAATATTTTCTTGTAGAAATGTGAAAATAGCAACTATTCCTGCTTTCGGAAGCATCCTAGAATGTACAACTCAAAAGGAGGTAATTATAAGATACCGTCTTTTTAACAGAAAAAGGGTTTTGTGCACTTCAAAGATTTTCTTCTCATTTTCAGCTTGATGAAAAAGTATTGACAAACTTTAATATTGCACATTTGTTATTTTTAAATGTATTTTCGCCAGTCAGTGTTCGCCTAAACAGTTTTGGGAGACAATTTATCGGTGTTAAACTCAGTATGGATATAGCCCCATAGCCCTGTATGACTGTATGTAAGGTAAAGTTTGAGGTTTTTAACCAGTTCGCGCCGGGATTATTTTAACATCACTGACCTGAGGCGCAGGATTTTTTTTTACGAAACTCGATCCGAAGCGTGTTCAGGCTGATAGTACCGGGAAGCACACCCACGCATTTCCAGCCTTGCTCGCTGCTGACATACATTTCTGGCCTTGCTCGTGGCTTGTTTATGCGTCATCCGTTTTGAATCTGGGGAAAACTGTGCATTTATATACGTCATCTGGCGCGAACTGGTTAAGAAAATGTATGAAGCAAGATATAAGATAAAGGGAACACCCCCCCCCCCACCTCCCTTCCTTTGTGGTGGTCATTGTGCTTGCAGAATGTTGTGGTTTCTCAGGAATTCTTTTTAGGTTTTTAGGGAGGGGGGTGAGTTAGGTAACAATAGTTTAGAAAGTGTATAGGTGTAGGAGACTAAGGGGGGAGTCCATCGGTCTCATATATTGTGCTGGGTATATCTACATGCTTTCAGGGAATTTGATGAAACTTGGATGCAGTGATCTTCGGGTTGGGAAAACACAATTCCTCATCGGATTACTGAGGTCATAGGTCATGTGGGGGTCATTTGAGGTTGTCGTTTACACATGCAAAAAATTTCACAAACATGTAGGGACACTTGTGACACCCTTGTTTTCAAGAGTTTAATAGTTGATTAATTGAATGATTGTCGTCATTTTTCACCCAGACTCTAGACAGAGTCTACTCGCAGTTCCAAACCTTCCTAGATGACCCACTGTATAAGGAGGAATACGGCTTGCTGGCTGAAGTCATACTCACCTTTGGCAAAGTGGGGCCCAATGCAGAGCCAAAATTCAGGGATGAGTGTAAGTCCGGGGACACATTTCATGAAGCTGCTAAGCACACAAAAACTGCTTAGCATGAAAATGTTTTCTTGGCAAAAACAGGGTTACAAACAAAATGTTTATGTGATATATGTTGTTTGTGACTGGTATTCAGCGGGTTTTTGTTAGGCATCTGGAGTTTTGGCTGGTAACCCGTTTTTACTGAGCAAGACATTTTTTCGCTAAGCAAATTCTTTGCTCAGCAAATGTTTGTGCTTAGTAAATTGTTGTGCTAAGCAGCTCCATCAAATGGGTCCCTAGTGAACAGATATCCCCTTAAATTTGTGATTTAAAAAAAAGTATTTGATTTTCCAAACTTGATCAAATATTCGAGAGTTTGATCTAAACATTAACAGCAGTACATTTTTGTCTCTCTGTTTTGTCACTGTAGTTGTCCTTCCACGATTGGCTGCCATAGCCTACACCAATAACAACACAGCCAATGAGACGCGGCGATCTGTCCTAGCCATGGCCCTCTTCAATGCCTACAGTGCTCTGTCGTGTTGCTGTATCCTTATTTTATCGAAATCGTGGAAATCACGCCTTCCAAAAGTATTGCCAAAATAAAATTGAGTTAGAAGGAAAAATGTAGAAGAACTTAATACAAGTCAGAATCTGAGATTCAGGCTGATGTTATTTTGTTAATATCTCCAGTTTTCTTGCCATGAAGTGATTTGTCTATTAGTCCGTTGACTGATTGTTTGCGTCAATTTGAACCTTGACCTCTGACCTCATAGTCATTTCCAATGACCTGATCTGGGAGTCCATGCTGCCGGGCCTACGATGTCTACGGACAGATCTGGACATAGTTTCACCAGAGCACGAGGTCAGCCGTGTCTGAATTACTTGGCTACGGCTTTGCCTTACACACGAGTCTATGGAGAGTGGCTGCGGCTGCTACCATTGACACTTGTGTAATTGCAAGCCATAGCAGTTTAGACACGGCTGTATATCTTCCCTTTGCAATAGTCTTTATCTTAGAATGCCTCATGCATATTTATGAGGCTTTTTGTGCTTTGATTATTCTATTGGTTGAGGAGAACTGTGAAATCGACTGTTTCCTCTACGTCTGATTTGACTACTTTATTGTGAAATGGATATGGTGGTAAAAATTTGCCAAACAACAAATTATTTTGCTTTTTACCTGAAAAACTCTTGTTTTTGTTATCATCTTTCATATTGAGCTTTTTTATAAAGTGAATTGAAAGTTGAAACACAATTTGAAAGTTACTGCACACAGTTATTAAAAAGTACTGAAATTTGTTATTCTGTTGTTTTATAGCATGGTAATACAAACTCAACGAGTTTAGGAACTAATTTTGCAGGTGGGGGAAAGCTATCACTAACAAGTAATAATCGCGATGAATAAGTTTCTTTTATATTGTTATAATGTTATAATTTGTGTTTTCTTACATAGGTTGTGGTAGCATCTATGATCAAGGAATTTGAAGCCAAATTAGGAGGAAAGGAAAGGTGGGTCCTTAGATTCCGATATTCAATTTGGCAAATCCGCCATTTAATTTTGTCATTCAATTTTGTCATTCAATTCCGTCATTCATTTTTTGCCATTTTTGCCATTTTTGCCATTCAATTTTTGCCATTCAATTTTTGCCATTCAATTTCATCATTCAATTTGGCAATTTGTGTTTGTGGACATATGCCAAGACAATTCCTCATCGGATTACTGAGGTCAAAGGTCATGCAGGGGGTCATTGGAGGTCATTGTTTATAGATGCTTCAAATATTTCTTTGTCTACAGAATTGATGCATTTTCATGTGACTTGGATGAAGTGATTCTTGGGTGGGGGTTCGTCACATCTCTTTTGAAATAGGTGGTCAAAGGTAATCTAGGGGTCATTTGAGGTCATCGATACAAAAATGCACCAAACATATAGGATGTACACAAAACAGGAATCGACTGTGGGAAAAGAAAACACTCGTGATCCGAGGATTACTTGTTTTTAAATTTGTTAATTTTTGTTCAGGTCTTCGTCGGTGACCTCCAGCAATAGTGGCATGACCTCGGGCGGTTTTCACAGTGCCCTCCCACACATGAGCGAAGACACTAAACGCACTCTGCTCAACAAGATCGGCGCCCAGCGCACCAAAGTAGCCAATGCCTTTCACGCACGCAAGAAGTGACAAAGTCGGTGTGGGTAATTATGCTAATTTAGGATAATAATATGCAAAAAGATGATGTATAGCTTTATTTTTGCCCTTGCCCCTCCTGGATTTAGTTGGAGGATTTTGTAGGATTGGGGAATGTAAAATACCAGCTATTGCTACTGGTGTACGTTGAAGAACACAGAATGTGCTGAGCAGTCCGGTGTAATTCCAAATTTGGTATCCTATTACATATTCATAAGATCCTGTCACATGGTACCACACCACCAATCAGTGGCAGCAAAAATGACCGGAGGTCGCGTGTGGTTGTTTGTGCACACACTGCATGACTGGAGTAATCTGTAGCATGCGCGTGATGTCATTTCTAAGTGTGCTGATTGGATGAATAAATAAGTCATGAGATGCCATATTTGGAATTACACTGGACTGCTGAGTGGAGGATTTCATTTTATTTTGCGATATGAGGGCAACTTTTTTATCAACACAAATTTCTGTTATCATCTTCATTTTTTTATTTTTTTTTTGAAAGAAATTGATGTTGCCTTTATTTTTTATCAAAAGAAAAGGCTTTCCAATGAAGGTAGGCGTTTCTTTAAATTTCAATACTTAATCTTCAAGAGAAGAATTGCTTCTAAAATAAAAACTGTCCTGCTCGGAAGAATTTTTTTTGCTTTCGGAATACATACACATACATGTATCACTTTTAAACTAATAGTCTTTGTTAGCCTCTGTGAAATTGGCCAAACACGTCAGTTGCTGGCTAAATAAAGGATCACGATCACTTTGACAGTACTAATTTGAAATTGAGTTTAGGAAATTTGCAATCAGTCACCATATTTGCATATATTATGCAAATTGATGTTTCACAAAAGGTTCTTTAATTGGTCACTTTTAAAGGTAGTTTTACAATTTTTGCAGATATCGAGAGAAAAAAAATGTACTACCAAATTATTAAAAAATATCTTACTTATTTGAAAGTAAATAATGTTTCGAATTGAATTTTATAAAAAACATAAATTTAAAACTGCTCGAAGCAAACAAATAATGTTGAAAACAAATGCCATTTTTTTCTTTAATTTTCTCGGCGTTATTAAGTGTAGCAACTTAATATTCTGTGTATTATGTTAATAATCGACCAAGTATTATTCGTAATTCTGTTGTAACCAAATTAATGCGTATGAGTTTGCAAAACGAACAGGAAAACGACTGTTTAAAAAAAACTTGTTATGTTAGTGACAAAAAGTTGTATATACATTTATTTAAATGTCAATTTTTTTAACATTTGTTCTGCTTTTGTTCTGCTCAGTGCATTGTAGAGAAATAAGATGAAGTAGTGGTATGTTTTTGGTATTGCTTTTTTTTTTATTTAATTTTTTTAATAGAATTTAGGAAGAGAAAGTTCCCTTTTTAGTTGCATAGTCGGTTTGGAATGTTGTAAACCTGCATCTCAAAACAGTGGGCTAGACGCTATTAACCCAATATTTTGGTTTTGGGTAAAAACCAAAAGTTTGAAAGTTTGTGCCGGCCAGGCACCTGTCACGTTGCTAGGAGGTTGCTAAGGTGGGCGTGGCCTACTGGATCAGTGTATTGGGCGTGGTCACTTTGCGTTCAATTTTGTCCCAATTATGAACCATGATTTAGATTATCCGTTGGTACAAGACACCAGACGTTATATCAAATGTGCAGTTTTCGTTGCATTGGCGAGTAGTTAGTTTTTCTAGAATGACTTTGTATTTTATTAGCAGTCGCGTGTAAATTGTGCTTCATGTCTATTTTCATGAAAACAAAAGCAATGTAATTAACAGGTGATGAAGATCTTTGTACTATAATTATTTATTTGCCAACTCTCAAAGACGGACACATATTTTTGTGTCAGTGTGTGTAACAGTAACGCATTCCTTATGTTTAATCAATATTAAGCAAAAATTTTTGTGAGAAACGACATGCATTCCAATTAGTTTTCTACAATCCGACTTATAACGAATAACGATTCTGGGACATACATTATGCGGCCTGCAAGTTCTCCAAATAAGGCAAAAGTCAGGACATTACTTGAATTTTCAGTTCGACGTTCACCATTATCCTGACAAAATTGACCTTGCACTTAAAGTTTGTGTGAAATATTGACCGGTCTTAAGATTTCCAGAGAGCGGGACAAAGCAAGTTTGTAAATTCTTTTTCGTTGCTTCTTCTGTACATTTAACCAGTTCGCGCTGGGATTATTTTAACATCACCGAGCCGAGGCGCGGGATTATTTTTAACGAAACACGATCCGAGGCGGGTTCAGGCCGATGGTAACGGGAAGCACACCCACGCATTTCAGGCCTTACTCGCTGCTGACAGATATTTCCGGCCTTGCTCGTGACGTGTTTATGCGTCATTCGTTTTGAACCTGGGGAAAACTTTGCGTGTATATACATAAACGTTCTCCGGCGCGAACTGGTTAAATACTGTAGCGCACGGAAAAATATTACCTGACGAGTGCACAACCTCGACGACCACCAGTAATTTGTGGTTATTTAAATTGTTTGTTTTAGTGCTGGGACAAATCGGAGGTTTTCAAAACCGAATAACCGAATTTGAAAATATCGAATAATCGATCCTCCGAATTCGTTAATCGGTTTACAAAATCCAAAAATGTATTATTTTTTTTTTTTTTTTTTTTTAATTTTTTTTAATTTTTTTTTTTTTTTTTTTTATAAAAGTGATTTTAATGGATAAAGTGACATGGAAGTTGCGTTCTCCAATACGTGCTATCAGCTACTTCAAACAGAACGTCTTTCCGCGTACCAGCTGACTGTATTCATGAGTTTATCTAGTGGCTCGTGTTTATTCACGTAACCATTGAATCGATGACAATGGCGCACAGCCAGCCTTGCTTATTAACTTTGCCGCGCTTGAGCGATCGTCCACGGAACCAATTCAAATCAGAATTCCACACTGAACAACATTTTTTTATTTTCTGCCTAGAAATCGTAAAAAGAGCATTCCTTTTTTTTTTTTTTTTTTTTTTTTTTTCCCCCCGAATATTCGGTTTCTAAATTCCAAACCGGTTTGTGGAAGCACATTCGAATAACCGAATATTCGGTTTTGAGTCCCAGCACTAGTTTGTTTATTGTTTGGCCGCAAGTCCTTCATATTCTGCACTGCCAATTCATAAATTCCTCAAAAAATTATATTTAATTAAAAAAATTAATAAAAATAAATCGGAATCTTATAAAATGTATCTGTATCAAAGCATTATTATTTTTGTAACTATAGTCATGTGTAGAGGTTTATGTAAGTAGTCATGTCAAGTATCGAGCTGTCGCATTCACAATACCACTGAATTTATTTGACACAAAAACTGTGATAGAAGAGACCTAAGGCGTAATGGTTCGTTTATGTTTATTTTCCTTTGGAAGCCGAGATTGAAGGTGATAGATCTATTCTTGCAGATAATCTTCCTAGACTTCCTCAGTACTTCCCTAATGTCTGAAGCAAGAATGGTCCTAACAGGACTTCCCTACCATTGTAGTACCGTAAATTATAAGTTGTCGTAATTGTGTAGTTTTCAATGAACACATTGCATTTAAACAATGATGATCAATCACTCTGATTTCAAGTGCAATAAAACAAAAATGTATAGTACAGACTTTGCGAGGGAGCACGTTGATTAAAAGGCGGTATTTTGTAGGATGTTGTCTTTGTTGTGGCAGGTCTGTTGGCCCTCTATTGACCAACACCATTTGTGACTTGCTCCAACGAAACACGGACAAAGTTGATTTTTTTTGTATTTTAGATTTTCCCTTTTTTAATTTCTTTAGGTTCTCAGCTTTAAAATGATGTATCATTGACATATGTACCCCCACCCTATCTCCCCTGAAGGAAGGATTTAGTGATAAAACCGGACAACCTAATTATGAGATAAACAGCTTTGAAGTTCTGAAAAGCGTATTATTTCTATACACAATTGTTTCACAAAATTGGCAAAAAAAAACACTTCTAGGTGACGGATTGTGTTCAATTTTGGGGAGATGATTCCGAAAAACCCAAAACCTTCAAATAGTAAAATCCACCCCGAAATAACTTCACGAGTACATTGTTATAAAACAGTGTGCGACTTTGTCCGGGTTTCGTTGGAACAGGTCACATTTTTGCTATTACTGTGAGGTTTTGTGTGGGGGCATCAAGCTACACAGACCCTTGAAAGCAAACAGAAATATACACCGTCCACCTTACAATATTTACATCTGTTTATTCCCCTAACGTAAAATACACACATGTAACTGACTGAGGCTCAAATTTGAAATTGAAATAAGTTATATATGCAGAATGTCATTATAATTACGAAATATTTAAGAACATTTTTTTCTGATAAAGTTTGATAAATTTAATTCACTAAAGTGTCTATTTCATTTTAACCCTGTGTGTCGGTTTAGCGATAAGAAAAATGTACATATATATGGTGCAAATATGTTATTTACAAATTAAAAAACAAAATCCTTGAAATCAGGCAACTGCAAGGATCTCACAGAAACTTGAACAACTTTACAGAAATCTAACTGGCCTCATATCCGAGAAAACCCTTCCATGGTTATAAAAGTGAAATTTGAGTAACTAAAGTCCCTGTAAGTAAATTGTACACCTATCATCAAAGTTAAACCTTAGGGAGACAATT
Organism: Crossaster papposus; assembly: GCA_037893245.1. NCBI lineage: Eukaryota > Metazoa > Echinodermata > Asteroidea > Velatida > Solasteridae > Crossaster > Crossaster papposus. The sequence goes on along the minus strand of JBAIAA010000534.1, from coordinate 89,410 downwards.
AGGTAGAATAAGGGGACATTTGAATGTTTATTTGAATGTTTATTGTCACAGATAGGCTAAATCGATTACTTGTGATACAGACATGAGATTTTTGAACCTCAGGAAAAAAAAAGAGATATGTATTTTTCAGACATTTCATCAATTTTCAGACATTTTCAAAATTAATCTTCTCATTTCTGGTGATACAAAGACCAAATTTACAAAGTATTTGAGAGGACAGGTTAACTTTAGGTGTTTTGGATTTTTTGGGGGCACAAATTCATGAGAATATCTACCAAAAGTACCATTTTCCATAATAAAAACAGCAAATATATGAACTGGCCCAATAAAGTTTTAAAACAAGTTCTTTATTTAGAACACGACCTTGCTGTCTAGACAGACAAGAAAATATTTCGATACATATTTTAAAATACAAAGTTGCTAAGATTTGATGTACATGTAAATACTTGGTACGCACAAATCACGTGTTGATGGGAGTCCCTACTGGTTGCTGTGGCTCACAGATTGTCAGTGAAGCTACGTGGTTGTTTGGCATAACCTGTAAAAATAGGCAGACAAATGTTGGCAGAGTTCGATCATTAAAGTAACCAACCAAAATACTGTTGATAACCTTTCCTTCTAACGATATAAATAATTCTAAACTCCCTGTAAAAATTATTCCTCCTCGCATGCTGTCATTTTTAATGAAAAAAACAAAAGAATGTCATTTCCAAAAATGTGTCTTGGAGACGCACTTTTGGAAATGTCCGCAAATAGTGCGCGCAAGCATTTGAACGATGCATGACGAACGTGTGGGCACAATTATTGGTCTGTTCAGTTCATGACACGCGAGATGCAATCGGCTGGATGAGCCCTAACTTAACCAAACTTTTAGTTTTAGAAGCTTTCTATTTTTTGTTGGTTTGTTTATTAATGAGTTTCCCATTCCTTGCTTTCGCACTGTTCAAAAATTCTAGTGGATGCATGTTTTTACCTCAATGATGACGTTATGCACACCGTAGCAGAAGGTGGAGCCAAACGGATTGGTTGTATTCATGGATGAGGCTCGGTTCAGCACCACTGGTTTCTGAGACGGCCTAACCAAAAGTTTCTTCAAGGAATCCCACTGCGTACACAAAAACATTTCACATTTTGAAAAAGATTTTGAAAAAGATTTTGAAAAAGATTTTGAAAAAGATTTTGAAAAAGATTTTGAAAAATGCTAGAATTGGAATCAGTACTGTTTTTGAGACATCTTTTGAGTCACTGAAGAAATGTGCCGGAATAAGTAGCAAAGTAGGAATTAGGCTTGAGGGATTTTAGTCAGCGAGGTTGGCTTATGGCAACGAAGGAGAATTTGCAGATAATTGCAAACGTTGGAATCGAAATTCTCCAAAAACGGTATTTGTAAGTACGCATGCACAATCAACTATTACAAGGGTTACCCATGTGACAGCCTAATTTGCATGAAGCACTTTTTATTACTTAGCAGTCGTGCAATTATTCCTCGGGGGTAGTGCGCATGTGCAAACAACGCCCTGGCTACATGTAAAGATGCAGGACATTCACAGCAACATTATGCCGAGATAACTAATGCGTAACTCAACAACATTTTGGTGAATATATTTATAGAGGTATGGTTTGTTTCGACTGGATAGCCGATATTACCTCCACGTGGTATTAGAAGTTTAACCAGGGGAGCTAATATGTGACCTGTCACCACAATATGAGAGTAAAGTCGGAAAATTGAAAATTAAGATATTGGTATTTTCAATTTCTTGAGAAAGAGAGCTTTCCAATGGTATATAACACTTGGGGGTTTTGTGATAAATACATTTTACAGCGCTCCAGAAAGTCATGGGTTTCACAAAACGTGTTTTTGAGAAAACTTACTTATAAACATCCTAAACAAAACACACAAAAGATTGCCAAACAGGACAAGTAAGGTTTGGTTGATTGAGCATAGCAACGGCTATGTTCTAATCATTTTTTCTTCCTGAAACTTCCCACAAATACAAACTATTGTATAATCAACATAATATCGAAATTTATAAAACGTGGGACAGTTACGAAGACCTAATTTGCATATTTTATTACCGTGTTAATTAGACCACTGATGGACTTTAATCCAAACACTATTTACGCAAACACTACTTAAAATCATGTAATTTAAGAGGTTTTCGATCATCTGATTGCACCCAAAAAATAGGAATATGTAGAGGAGGACTTAGGCTTTCCAAATTACGCAAAATCTCAAAATTGACCACCCCTTCATATTTTGACTTTGGATGGCCATATCTCCAAATCACATTGTGCGACTTTACTCTCATTTTGTGGTGACAGGTCACATATCGCTAATATCCACCCTCAAAACATGTTATACGTGTACAGTAATTGACCTTGACAAATGTTGTGATGTTGACAATCGTGCTGTCATCGCAAACCTCCGTCTCCAAACCAGCCTTCACGCACGGCAAGGAAACCTCAAAGTTGCACCTATGATAACTGCAAAACCAAAGACAGAATATAAGTTCAGGAGTAGGACAATATTGTTAGAACTGTAACTCTTATAGGGCCGAGTTCTTGAATTCAAACGTAAGCCTCACTGTGTCATTGAGCAAGCCACTTTACTCCAGCATCAACTTTAAAGGGACGGTATACCTCATACAACTATCCGAAAAATAACCAACCAAATGATGTGTTTTTTTGTAAAGATAGTAATGACTTCAAACTCCCTGTGAAATTATTCCTTCTGGCATGTTGTCATTTTAAAAGAAGTCCAAAAATGTGTCTCACAGATGCATTTTTGGAAATTCCCATTATTAGTTGGTTGAAAATCGAAATCATAGAATATTTTTGTTGCGGAAAACGCAGCATTCACAGAGATAAAACTTTGTCAAGTTGGTTAGCAAGCAACCTGTGATGGACTGGCATCCCATCTAGGGAAACAGAATTAATAACCAATAACTAATAATCAGTAATTAATAATCAGTAATCTTGAGCTACTCACATGTTGAAGTTGTAATGCCCTGGATAATTACTGTGAAGAATAAACTTCTTAGCACAGTGTGTGGCAGCGTCAAATAGAATATCCTGTGAAGAAATATTTGCTCCATTTATAACAACCGTTATTCAAATAAAATAAAAATCATCAATGACATCAATTCTTTATTCAATCTCTTTATTGACTTTTACCCGTTTCCAGTTATCCCTGCTCAAAATTCACAAAATCTACATTTGCTAAACAAAGTCAAGGTTACATAAATGTGACCCAGCACGAGTAAATGAGACACTTTGAGGCAAAAATGAAAATTGAGATTTTGATTTCATCATTTAAAGCTAAACAAGCTTTAAATGATGAAATCAAAATCTCAATTTTCTTTTTCGCCTCAAAGTGTCTCATTTACTCGTGCTGGGTCACAAATGTCTATCGTCAACAAATCTTAAAACTTTAAGGAAGTACGTACCACTCCTATGGTGAAGTAGTTGAAGAAATAGTCAGAGGTTCTTGGTTGGTCCTTGTGGAATGTCTTAGAATGAATCCTCATCTACAAGACATGGACAATTAAATATTCCTTGCTGGGTTACTCTCAAAACGGAAAACAAATATTTAATGGTGCGAGTGTTGTAAGAAGCCAAGACACCTCGGCACAAATAAGTTACTGCTTCTCACCACACCTTGTCTTCAGACTTGTAGAAGACTTTGCTTGGGCAGCCCAGGGCACTGATCACATCTTGAGCAGAGTCTCCAAACTGCAGCGACTTGGTGATTGGAGGATGCTTAGACTCCGGCGACTTGCCGCCTCCTGGCCCTGTGAAACAAATAATAATAACCTTGACTATAACTTCACAAGCTAAGACACAAGTTTGCATACATCTTCCAGTGGTATCCCTGATTCTCCATTTTCGTACCGTTGAGGGGGCACTTGTGCCCGGAACCCCTAGCTCGTTCAAAAGTAGGTCCAAATTAATCTCAGACCAGAAGGGTGAAATGGCTAAGATGTGTTATCTCACCGTCGGTCAGGAGAGAAAATTTCAATCCAACCGGTAGTCCGTCTTCATTGATTCCCTCCACTGCTTCACAGAAGACATTGCCGCAGAAGGCACTCATAGGAATGGCTGGTCGTCTATTAGACAAAAACCACGTCACAATTTTAGTTTTTTTTTCCTCCCACCTCTACAATCGTTATTTCTTCTCATTGTCTTCTCTCTAGACAGGTATATTTAGGCTTGTGAGCTGCAGTGCCTGTGTGCTCACAAGAAATCCTTGGTTTCATTTACCAGAAATAAATATTTCGCATATAGTCAGCATGATAAACACAATAATTTATAGTGTTATTGTCAATAAGGCACGACTAATAAATAAAGAATTGAAACAAATCAAACACAGTCAAATCACGGGATATTTGAAACTCACTTGGATTCGGCAAGGCTGCTTCCAGTGTAAATGTAAATACGACTGACCAACACCAGGTTCTTGCTGGGTAGTGGAATGGAGCCCAAACCATGAACACTCGGCTGTTCAGAGCAGAATAAAAAAAAAAAATTTAAAAAATTTCTTGAGCGGAGAAAAATTATCTTTTACTTTTTTTTGCTGGTCAATCGCATGAAAACAATTTTTGTTTTTTTAGTGTGAGGACTGCAGTATTACCATGTTCATTTTTCTTTTATTTATAATTTTTTTTATTTTACCCCCCCCGCCTCCCCTTCTTTTATTTATTTATTATTTATTTGAGGGGGGAGGGGGCATCTGCAACCTACTAAAAATAAGATTTTTATCTCGGGCAAAAATAGATCCACCTATGAGCAGACAGGTACCCAGTCCGTATATTATCAATAAAGTTTGGAAGGGGGTGGGGCACCAGCTCACCCAGCAAGACGGGAATTATTATAATTTGTTAGAGAATAATTCAATAGCTGAATGTGGGCACATTTTTGTTGGTCGATGTCGCATTCAAAAGTTTCACCCCAAAAAACTTTTGCATTGCCATACAAACTTCAATTTTACGTCCACTATTTGAATGCAGATACAAACATCTTTCATACTTTAAACTTGGCATCCTCAGCAATCGGAAAGAGAAACGACAATCCACGGAAGTTGATAGAGAAGAGTTGTTGCTGGGCGTCGTAAACGGCAGGCTTGGTAGCCCCAAAGGAACTATCCACTTGCTCAATGGTTGGCTGGACGTAGGGTGAGCTAAAGTGCTTCCCACTGAAATAGGAAAATAAACAAGAAACCTTAGAATTGACGACTTAAAGGGATCGTATACGTTTGGTAATTGGAACCCATTGTTTATTTCAATCCTATATAGTTATAGATATATACCATAAAACTAACCTGTAAAAATTTCATTTCAAAAGGTGGTAGCGATTTTGAGATATTGCCGAAATTAGTGGGGCGGTTTTGTCCACGCAGGAAGCATAATCTGCATTGGAATACACACTCTGAGAAACGTCACTGCAGTAACGCTTCTCAGATTCAAATTTTTGGGGATAAAAAGTGATCTTTTTCCATAACTATCCAAAGCTGCTCTACTTCTTACCAAGTAAGTTTTTATTGCCATAAATTTTTGGAGTAATTACCAAACGTATACGATCCCTTTAAAGTAGTATACAACATTTTCTTTTTTTCTGTAAATTTTGAAAATGGTGGGTTACGAGATTTGTATTTTATAGTCAATATTGTGACGCTGATCTATTTTAGAGTTTTGTGTTCATAGGTGCTAGAAACGATAACAAAGGAATGCCTTTGTCTTGACTTATGATTTAAAAACTCCTGAAGACTTGTTCTGTTTTAAACACAAAATCCTCAACTACTAAACTTGACCCATTAAATACATTTATTTTTTGTCTTTATGCGTTTAGTTTCAATTTTAAAACCAGCCTTGATTTTAATTGTTTTGTTGATTTTGATGATATTGCATTAATACTCACCAATATTTCAATTTTACTTTGCTCAGGTTGTACACTTCAATGACCTGTGGAATAAAAAACAATAAGTCTAACAATTGATTTGTGATTTTATGTTTTTGTTTTTTGTAAACGTTTAGTTTACTAGGAAATGTCTTTGATTCCTCTGGCAAACTAGCATTTACGTAATCGACCTGAGACCTAATGACGTCAGGCTTTGTTTACATGCGCTTTCCTATGGTTGCTAAGTCAGGACACCAGACTACGTAGGGACACACTCGCTCATAGAAAAGTGCACATTTAAATAAAGCGTGGCGTCATTGGGTCTTAGGCCTATAAAAATCAGCCAATCAGAAACAGCCTTCGTGAAACTGAAACTGCCGACCAAATATTCACTGTCTGTAATTTTAGGCCTGCTAATTTACCCGTAGGCGCTGCACATGCGAATCGAATATGAGACGAATGCCATCTTGAATGAGATTCAGCACCAGATCGATGGCCAATGGGACGGACTCGCAGTAGATGACCTGTACTTCCTTGATGATGCGGCACTGACGTCGTAAGATGTTGACAGCTTGCGAGAAAGGCATCCCTGAAAATGGGAAAAAATTAGCAAATTTTGGCAAGAATGACTTTAGAGCCAATTTGATAAAGTCTCTTTGAAAATAATTTTCACTAATTACTACTACTTATTAAAGAAAGCAGTCATCATGCCTTCATATATTAAAGGTGTTGCCAAAATATTAAAGTTACGCACACTAGGATAGCTATCTGTCAATTTTTAATTGTGTCATTGTCATCAATGTCAAAACAATTAATATAAATTATAATTCTTCTTACCGAGAACGAACTCCCAATTTTCACTTCCGAGCGATCGGCCCGGCACGACCTCCAAATCCAACATGTTTCACCTAAACCATATGAGGATTTGTCACACAATTAACAAACCAACAATTCCGGCAAATTATACACCGCGATCGTTAAGAAAAAGGACAACAATTATCGAAGATCCGTCAGCCAACAATTTCTGAAATTCTGTTGTTTACGTTTTTGCAATGGTGAGCCAGCTGTATTATGAGCATGCGCAGTCTACAACCCTCCCATTCAAAGATTCATCTACACGTTCTAATTAAAACTGTGAACTATACACTTAGAAAAAGCTAGAGGGCGCTAACACAAAAAACAAGATCTCGACGCGACTCGATCGTGCAATGCACGGCGGCGCGCGCGCTGTACGTACGTACATGTACACCCTACTGTCCGACGCTGGAACCCTCAGCCAGAGGTGTGTTTTTTCAGAACAAAATACGTTTTTTCTCCCAAAACAGAGGAGGTGACATTCTACGTGTGTTTAGTAAAGCATTTCCATTGCAGACATGGAGCAAAGACCGGAGACACCAACCCTACGGGAGCGAATTCCTCGGTCGAAATCTCTCATTATGCCGACGATCGTCAACCCGTTTGTGCACAGAATCAAAATGACAGTGTGGGATAAAATCAGGGTGAGTGCAATTGCAAAATAATGTAAATATTATTTAGTACGTATGTACATGATGTAGGCTACGGACTAGAACCGAATAGTACCATTGATAAACTAAACGGGTGTGTTGGTTGCTTGCGTAAATGATTTTTTCATTTATTTCGTATTTTAAACCATACCTTTAATTGTCAATTAATTAATGTTAAAAAAAATCATCATATAATTATAAACAAATGTTATATTTTTATTGATAAAATTGTTCTACAAATATTAATTGCCTAAAAAACATAAAAATGCCATTTACACATGTGTGGCCCCCTCTCCTTTTATTACCAAAATTACCTACCCTACATTTCTGTTTTAATTTGCTAATATTTGTTATAAGTTTATTTGAATGGTGTTTCACGGAAATATGCGCCATCTTGTTCAAGGGGCAAACAATCGACGATGCGTACACAGCAACGTACGCGTGTAAATTTGCCCTGTGAACAAGATTGCGCATATTACTGTAATACACCTTATTAAATTCAAACTTAATTTTTTTAAATAGGTCTAGGTTTTTATTGTTTTTAATTGGGTATTTTTTTTATAAGGGTTTTGATTTTGACCCCCCCCCCCCCCCCCCCAAAAGAAAGAAAGATAAATAAATAAATAGGCTTAGGCTAATTAAAAATAAAAATAAACAAAATGAATCAAACTTTGGCCCCTTCCACTCTATTCTGCAATGCAGTGTATGCGATGCATCGCGCATAGACTGTTGATGCAGGCGCCCTCTAACGTACGCCAAGTGCCATTCGCCTACTACGCCTTGACTAACTTACAAATTTCGCTCAGACAATTCTGAGCAGAACTGTCTTTCTTAGTCCAGGGATTGGACTGAAACAATACATTCCAAGTTAGGAAACAAATGAAGTAATTTGATTTTCAGATTGCTGTGATGTCGGTGACGATAGCCCCTATTCGGGCCGTTTGTGCCATACTTTTCCTGTCCGTTGATTGGTTCTTCTGCAGTTTGATCGTGAGGGGCGGCAAGAGAAATACCGTAGAACCACAGAATCCTCACACAGGTTGGCGAAGGTGAGTCCAGACAGGGCCCAATTGAAGATGTGGGGAGATGTTACAGTTGGGGTGGGTAGAGGGTACTGACTGCTTTGATACCCAGACATTCGGAAATCTCAATGCACTGTATTAAGGGTTGTTAATTTTGTTTTCAATTTAAAATTGGAAATATATTTTAGGGTAAAATAATACATTGTAGTCTTGTACCTAGACCCTATTTCTATACATTTTCTAAATACAAAATAGTAATTTTTCTAAAACATTTGCTTCAATCTCTAGCTCAAAATTTTAAACAAAGAAATATTTTCTTTACTTTTTTATTTGTCATTCCAACTTGTCTTAAAAAAAAAAAAAAAAAAGTTTTTTTTATAGCTGAATGGTGAGAAAAATTGGCCTCTTTTTTGTGTGTATTTATTTTGGAGAAAATTGCCGTGTAAAGAAACAAGTGAAAGTTTATTTCTTGGAATTTATCCCAAATTTTAGACGTATTAGTTGTTTTATTGAATGCACACATGTATACATGTACCAAACTGATGATGACATCATGCTAACACTTCAGTTTAGAAAAAGTACTTAGATTATGTGTTTCCTGGCTGTCTGTGTTTGCAAATGAAAACTTCCGTTGACTTCAGAATGACTTCCTTTCATAGACCTCACCCCATACTCTTGTCTCCAACATACCCAAGCACGAGTCACAGTTTTGCCACACTTGCATCAAGCCACAGACAAATTCTGTTTCCATTTTTAAAATTGTCAGAACTTTAATTAAACCACAATACACATTTTTTCACAGATCACATCAAATTCATGAATTTATTCTTCTGTACGTGCAAAAAAGCAAACTTATTATAAATATTTTCCTACCCCTAAAAAAAAATATGTCAATCGATTTTATTTTAATTTGAACAAGGTTGAAATCGATTTTCACCCCCGAAACCTATTGAAATTTTTCCATCGGAAATGGTGTTTGCACAAAAGAAAAGAACCGATGACCAGTCATCACAGCACCGATACTGAACACTAAAACAATGCATAGACCCATCTGTACCAAATCAATCAAACTTCAACAATGGTTTGGATTGATAAGGGAAGGTGTTAACAATCCTTTCACAGGTAAATCATTTATGATGATTCATCATAAGAGATTCACCATCATGATCCCATTTTTTTTAATAGAAAGGTACCGGTACACGAAAGACAAATTTATAATATGTGACCCAGCACGAGTAAATGAGACACTTGTTTAGCTTTAAATTATGAAATAAAAATCTCAAATTTTATTTTTGCCTCAAAGTGTCTCATTTACTCGTGCTGGGTCACATATAGTTTCATGGAGTAATGGTTTCATAAAAAACAAACCCAAAATGTTCACTTATAAACCTCTGACAAACAAACATTCTGTGTAGTCGGTGTTTAGTGTTTCCATCCTACCTTCATGGTGTGACCCTTCTTATTCCTCCATGGTGTGACTAACAATTGCCTCTACCTCCATGGTTGCATGAAGGGTGTTCAGCTGACTTTGTCTGTGTTAAAAACTGGCACAACACGTGACTTTAACCCTAACTACCCCAAGCCCATCAAACTCCAACTGCAGGTTTTGCTAGGTTTTGGCAGGTTCAGTACCAAACATTAGCAACTTGTTGTTGAAGTTTGTTTGAATCGGTACAAAAGGCTCAGGGAGACCCTGTTGAATTATGTAAGGTTCAGGGCAGAAAGGTAAGAGACTTGTAAAAATGTTGGAGTTTAGGGGAATGTGTAGGCATTTATTCGTGGGTGAGCTCAGGCTAGTCACAGCCATAGTTCCTGGTCAACTGTAAGTGTACATGAAGAACACCCTGTGTGTCTCCACTCAAACAGGTCTGTGTGCAGTTGTTAAATTTGTTAGGTTTGGTATGCGTTCTAGTGCGAGAGCCTAGGGGGTTAGGGTTAATAGTAGATGGAGGCTTACTTTTGATTATGCATATTACATTTGTACTGTCCTGTGCACCGAAGAAAAGATCATGGACCATAGAAAAAGAGAAAATAAAGAAATTTGAAGTATTGGGCAAACACTGCAGTCGTGTAGCATTTGCAGGACAACTACACGCATGTCATAAAAGGACAATTGTGATTCCGATTGCTGTGAGTTTGAAGTTTCAAATATTCACCTCAACACCCATGTTACTCACGAGTCTCAAAGTTGTAAGAATCTTGCCTTCACTGGCTCATCACACTTACCCTCCCTCTATGAGGGCAGATCACTGCATGGCAGTGGTACATGTCGATTTACTCTATCTGTGTGCACTGAAGGATCATACCATTTTAGGGGAGTGCATGTTGAAGTGCGTTGGAGGATAAACAAGACCAAAGGATAATTGTTTTTGTTTTTGTTTTGGTTTGTTCCCCTTTTTTTCCTCTTTTTTTCTTTCTTTCTCTCCGTCCCTTCTCCACCACGCAGCTTATTGCTCAGATTTCCCGTGGGTTTTGCTTACCGGGCGATGTTTTTTGTGATGGGTTTCCACTGGGTGGACATTCGTGGCAAGCAGGCGTCCCCCCGCGAGGCACCCATAGTCGTAGCTGCATGCCACACGACACTCTTTGACGGCTTGCTGTTCTACATGATGGGGTATCCAACGGTGATCGCGAAAACGGGGATGAAAGATTACCCTCTGATTGGACGTAGGTGTGACGAGTCAGTGGCGAAAAAAAAAAAAAAAATAGCTGCAAAACAGCTGATCGGTGGCTTGTTTTTTTTTAACTGCACCCCAATTTATTTTTTTTGAGTGCCGTTTTTTTGGATTATTAGGACCGCATGCTAGTCTCTGCCTGAGCATGGGTGTTGTACAGTTCGTGCCTGTGTGTGTGTTGCATTTAGTGTATGTTGACATAGTCTTCGTGTTCATGTGGAATAGAACATTTGTCTAAAAGTAAGCCGCGACTGAATTACTTTGGCTGTGGCTTGAAATTGCACACAAGTCTATGAGAAGTAGCCTCAGCCGCTATCATTGTAGTGTAATTTCATGCTGTAGCCCAAGAAATTCTGACACGGCCTTATACATGAATATATTCACAAACATTCATAAGAGATATTTGTATTGAATACATTGTACATTACTCCCCCTTTGCCACATTGTTGTGCATGGTTTTGAAAATGTTCAGTAAAAGTAGTCAGTTTTAGGCAAACTGTTTCATCCATCTCAATTCAAACTTCATTACCTTTCATTCTCAACATTAACGTAGATGTGACGATTAACAACTTAATGTAGACTCATAACATTGACCAACACATTATGCAATCTATTGGGTGTAAAGTTACTGATGACTATTTGGCCGCAAAATCCTCGTAAAGTTTTGAATTTGTAAACATGAATCAGTAATAGCCCTACCCTCCATGCTACATGTGTGTATGTCTTTCTTTCTTTGTTACACCCTCCCCCTCCTCCCCTCCTCCCCATCTGCTACTCCCCCCCACCCCCTTCCCCTTCCCCTTCCCCTCCCCCTCCTTCATTCCACAGAGGTATACAGAATCTCATGATGATTGTTGGAAGAGTTCACTTCTTCCTGATGGGGTTTCACTGGGTCGAGGTCAGGGGTCGCCGGGCGTCACCAAGCGAGGCTCACATCCTTGTCCTTGCTCCTCATAGCAGCTTCGCCGACGTGCTACCCGTCTTAAACCAGGGGAGCACTGTTAGCGGCGTGTCTAGGGAAGAGAATGGGAAACTTCCCATCTTAGGAAGTAGGTTTTTTTATCCGAGCTTAAACGAACTTTTGGGAGACAATAAACTAGTCCCAAATTCTGTATGATCGTATTTATCGTAGTCGCGTATAACCGAATGTGTAAAATTTTCAGGGATATTTTTAAGTTTGCATGCTTTGGTTGATTTTGATGAAATTTAGATCTGCCAGTGGAAAGACACAATTCTTCATTGAATTACTGAGGTCAAGAGTCATGTAGGGATCATTAGAGGTCAGATGAGAATAGAGGTCATTATGCCTAAAATGTTTCTTTGTCTACAGAAATTGGTGGGGGAATCCTTAACTTGTTACCAGGGGCCAATTTCATGGAGCTGCTAAGCAAAATAAATTGCTTAGCACAAAAAAGTCTTGCTCATTAAAAACAAGTTATCAGCCAAAATTCAACGTGTTTTTCATGCTAAGCAAAAAAACAGCTGATAATCAATCAAAAACAATAAAGATAACGTGAAAATTTTGTCTGTAACCTTGTTTTTACCAAGGACAAATTTTTATGCTAAGCAAATGTTCATGCTTAGCAGCTTCGTGAAATTGGCCCCTGTTGATGTATTCGTAGCAGGGACAGGAATTGTTTTTTTTTTAATTACAAATTGAGATTATGATTTTTTTAATTTTGAAAACGTTTGCTGCTTCAAACGATAAAAATGCACAACTGATATGCTACCGGTATAACTTTAAACAGATACCGTCATGTGTAATGGTGAGTCGTTGTAATGGGGACTCTTGAATGGCACACCTGCGTTTGACACGAACAAGGAAATCAGGCAAACTTCCCTGTGAATTTCCTGCTAGACAAATACCTGTACATGAAATCTGGACATTCTGCATGTATCATTCATTACATAAATCTTGTCATTGGCTATTGGCTATTTAATGGTTTAAAAACAATAGTAGGGCCTACAACCCAACAAACTATGTAATTTACTTGATTGTGGCAGATTTCAAAATTATGAGGAATCTCTTGATTTCAGGATTTTCTTCATGATTTGTCTGGATTTTTATTTTTTATTTTTTTTATTTTAGGATTTAGGATAAGTAGTTTGTGAAAAAAATGTAGTAATTCTCTTTAGTGAGATGTGTGGTTCTGATAAGAATTGGAGGGAACGCAACGTTTCGTATACTCTGCCCGTCGTTATGAGACGGTATTTGTTTGGATTTTTGGATTTATTATAGAACAAATCCCTTTTGAAACATGAAATTCCTTCATAGGCCGGCGTACGTGTTATTGCCAGCTGCAGATCGGTAATGTGGACATAGCCACGCCTTATATTTAATCAGCTACTACTGATTTGTATTAACATCTGGAATTTCTAGAGCATTTTGCATTTTTGTCAATTATACACCGTGTTCTCGCTATTAATTGCCCATTGAAACATTTTTGGGGGTTGAGGAATTGTACTTCTGGTATGTACAGAAAAGGGTGGGCTTCATGTACTATATTTTAGTTTTACAAAATATTCATTAACCTGGATGGATGTTATAACTACGGTAGCAATGCACGATTGATATAGTTGAGAATGAGGCTGGTTGTGTATATTAAAGCATGTGCATGGGTAATTTGGTGCACGGATAAAAACGGATGTTTGCTCAATGTGGTTGGATTTTGTAATTTTTGTTTTTTTAGGTTTTCGAATTTCCCGACCACAACATTCCCGGGTTCCTGTTTCCCGTCTGTCTTTGTGATTTTATGCATGCTCTTGCACATCACTTGCTGTTGAGTATATGTCCCCTACTCCCTACCTGTAACTGCATTATATCTCTCAAAGTGATCAAAGAAATTGTCAAGGCGGGACTCGAACCTGCGACCTCCGGAATAGCAGACCGGCGCTCTACCAATATAGCCATTTGCGAGTTAAATTTAAATAACATCTGGTACACTGACTTGCTCAACATGCTTGGCACATCAACTTTGAATTCTCCAGACCAAAGAGACTGTTACTATATCACGTGATTCGGGGAAAGCCTTACGCTAGCAACCCCCAGCTAGGGAATGGTCTGGTGTCTTTGTACCATTCTCATCCATTGTGAACAATGTATTGGTGCTGAGCGTCTCTTATGTACCTATGCAAGAGCTTGCCCCGAATCATGTGATATAGCAACAGTGTCTTTAGTCTGGAGAATTCAAAGTTAAAACCTACTAAGCATTTTAAGTAAGTCAGTGTACCAGATGTTGCAAATGACTTATTGAGCTATCTTGCCCTATGTTGGCGGTCTCCCAAATTGTCAGTATCTTTGTTCGAGGGCGCAAGTCGGAAGTCATAAACACCAGAATGTCGTTTTTATTATATCTCTGAATTTCCTACTCTTCTCCATTCACTTGGCAGTAATCACAGATTCTATCTGGAATTTATTTAAATAATTTTTTCTGGGCGGGTGTTTGAGAAAACAAAATTGTATTCTTTGCATGAATGGTCTTGACATGGGTGACTTTTTATTTAAAAGCAAAAAATAAATATAATGCCATTCCTAAATCTTGTTAAGATCTGAGCCATTTCTACGGAGCTGCTACACACATAAACTTGCAAAGCACCGAAAAATATCTGCTTATTAGCCAAAAAAATTAAGCAGGTTACTGGCTAATATGTCATGCAAATGCATGTTGCTTGTGACTGGTACTCGGCTTATTCATGCTGAGCAAATGTATTTGCTCAGCATGAAATCTTCTCTTAGCATCTCCAACAAATTGGGCGCAGGGTACTATTCAGTCCGACAGTCAAGAAGAATCCAGTGAATTTAAAGTCTTCAAATAATTCTCCCATGTTTTTTTTTTTACTCCGCAACCAGCGCTGGTAGACTGTCTGCAGCCGGTCTACGTCTCCAGGACGGACCCGGACTCGCGGCTCAAAACGATCAAAGAGATCAAACGGCGTTGCGAGCCGGACAGCCTGTGGCCGCAGATTGTTATCTTTCCTGAAGGCACCTGCACTAATGGCTCTTGCCTCATCACGTTCAAAGGAGGTAAGGCTATGGCTATGGCTACTGCCTGCGAGTGTGTACGGTCAGTGTAACAATTCATCCCCTTTAGACATTTACAGCAAAAGCAAAGGTTGTATAATATCCGGCCATTAACCGGTTCACTTCGGATGACGTGTATACAATTCAAATGGATCAGGGATAAACACGTCATGAGCAAGGCCGGAAAAATCTGTTAGCGACCGGCACACAGCAAACGAGGCCGGAAATATCAGGGTGTGCTACCCACAGATGCTGGCCTGAACCTGTATCAAATTGAGGCTCGTGAAAAACATTTTCACGTCTGTGCCCGGTTGATGTCAAACTATTCCTGGTGCGAACTGGTATAATAGTGTGCTAAGGTTTAGATGTAGACTGCTATTTAATTGTTCTGATAAGCAATTTAAATGATCAATATTCTATTCATTAATTGTTCAAGCATGTAAACATGGCTGCCTGCAAATTATTTAGTAAAATTTATGCAATTTTTTTTCTTTTGTTTCTGGTAGGTGCATTTTACCCCGGTGTACCGGTGCAGCCAGTTGCTATTCAGTATAAAAACGCTCTAGACACGCTTACTTGGACATGGGACGGGCCTGGAGCGTAAGTAGGCCATTTTGTGTTTTTTTAGAGGATTGAGAAATGCGTTTTTTACATGGAGGATTTTGTAAGAGCGAGAGTGCATCCCAGCAAAAATGCCTCTGCAGTACATGAAAACAATTGGTACTTCATTTGCACTGCGCACTTTCATCCATGTGTCTTAATTTACGAAAGTCTTCTTTTTGTTTTGGACCCAATTCAGGCTAAAACTCTTGTGGTTGAGCCTGTGCAATTTCAGCAATAAACTTCAGGTGACGTTTTTGCCAGTGTACAAGCCCAGCGAGGAAGAGATACAGGATCCTAAGCTATTTGCTCGCAATGTCCGAGCAGTCATTGCCAAGTGAGTGGATCCCAGCAACCCAATAGACCTTATGCATAGCGGCCATCTTAGAGGTCATATTGTGTAAAATGAATGCACCGCAGGTTCAATGTCTTGCAAAGGCATTGCCCTGTAAGATGGCTGCTACGCATATTATCTATATTAAGACTGTTAGTATTTCTACTTTTCCCCATTTTTTAATTTTTTTTTTAAAATTGTAACTTTTTCTACTTTTTTTTTTGAAATACTTACTCTTTTCAAAATAGTTACTACTTTTTTGTCACGCAACTAAAAAAAATGAAATCTCATTGAATATTTACAAGCTGTCATATGTAAATCACACAATTAAGGGCTTTGGTTGCAGGAGTACTGCAGCTATACTTTCAAGAACTTAGTTGAGGACGGAGCACAAGTGAGTACAGAACATTCCAAATGAGGCTTATGATTGATGTAGACATGTGCGAGTATCAACGAAACTGAAAGCCCGCAAAAGTCCTACTTTTATCCTGATTTTGTTATCCAAAGTCCTACTTTTATCCTGATTTTGTTATCCAAAGTCCTCCTTTTTCTAAATTTCTCTCCTACCTTTCTCCTTTTTTGTCTCAACGTGATCTGCTTAAAAGCCTGTAATAATATTACAAAAACAACAAACATTACTATTATCCTTCCCCTCCTCCCCTCCAAGTGCGATAGAGAAACCGGTGACAGACCACACCTTTGAGGACTGTCGGCTGATGATGCGGGCCCAGGAGATGGGGCTCCCTCTAGAGGTCGGCCTGGTAGAGTTTCAGAAACTGCTCACAAAGCTCGGGTAAGAAAGATTGTGTCTAAACTGTGGTCAAAGTTCATTTTATATATTGTGTCTGTCCCTTTTACTACTAAACTAAATTTTATTCAAGTATTAAGAATGACTTTAAATGTATTTTGTATTATTTGTTTGGTAGACAATTTGCCATTTATAATCGGAATTATACAACAAAATCTTTGTGACAAATGGATCAAAGTGGACCCCAAATTTACAGAATGTCCAGTGCCAACAGTTCTTTTGCTACGGCTTGTGATTACTTGTGCGGCTATGGAAGCGGCCGAGTCCATATCCCATAGACTTGTGTGTTCCTGCCAGCCGTAGCCACGTCATTAGGGACTTTAGCCTAAAAATCTTGTCTGTTCTTTCGTCTTGTTAGAGTCAAGATGGACAACCTACAAGACAGGTTGAAATCCTACGCCGACATTGCCAAGTCTGGCGGCTACATAAACATTGAGGATCTCGCTAAGTACCTTGAATTGCCCGTTTCGCCGGCACTTCGGGAAGTCTTTTCCTTGTACGACAGGGTGGGTACAGTTCTCATTTTGCTAAATTGGTCCACTGTACTAAAGATTTGTCTGTTTGTAAACAATGGATTTTGTGAACTGACGCATTGCGTTAACCAGTTAGCGCCGGATGACGTATATAAACGCAAGGTTTTTTCCAAATTCAAAACGGATGACGCATAAACACGCCAAGTTTAAGTTCCGAAATGTCTGTCAGCAGCGAGCAAGGCCGAAAATGCGTGGGTGTGCTTCCCGGCACTATCGGCCTGAACCCGCTTCGGATCGAGTTTCGTTAAAAATAATCCCGCCCCTCGGCTCGGTGATGTTAAAATATTCCCGGCGCGAACTGGTTAATAGTGAAACGCCGTCCTATGCACTAAGCAATGTAAAGGTGGCTGGGGCTGGAGTTAAAATCTGGAACAGGCCATTCTACTCCATTGGGCCCATTGCCTTCTGAAAAAAAGGTAGTTTTTTTATTAGGAATATGTAACCAAGATAAAATACTAGAGGATCTGTCAGGATGTGAACCCCTTCAATTCACTGTACTACCCAAAACCTCCGTGCCTGTAATACTCACTGTACCGCACGAAACTGCGGATCGGATTAGTGGTTATTATTATTATCCTGTGAATAAACATTGTACTAGTGTCATAATGTAACACAGTTGCTACTGAAGTCTACTATCAACAATTCATCACAGTTCACCCAACAGACTCGAATTATTTATGCTGCTTTGTTATTTCATGTCATTGTTTTTGTTTTTTACAGGATCGCACTGGAAAGATTGACTTTCGGGAGTACGTCATTGGTTGCTCTCTGCTTGCTCAGCCGGCCAACAACGACGAGACACTAAAACTGGCCTTCGGGGTAAGAAAACTAACTTTTATGAATGATTGAAAATGCCAAACTAAATAGAGGTATGCAATTTTTTTCATTGGAACAGGAGTAAAAAACAACAATGTCAATGACTACAATTTTTGACTACAATTGATTTTTTTGGTAAAATTCGGTAGATGTTTGGTGGTGACAAGGATTACATCGAGCCGGATGAAATGTGTCGGATCATGAACGGTGCGTTTGGCATGTCAGACGAGGAATCACTGAAAATATTCAAGCAAGCGAACATAGACAACAGCGGAAAAGTCACATATGGTAAATTATGTTCAATATGCCTCTTGTTATTGAATTCCTAATCGTATTTTAAATTACAAAGTGAACAAAGAAATTGGCAAGGCGGGACTCGAACCTGCAACCTCCGGAATACCGGACCAGCGCTCTACCAACTGAGCTATCTTGCCCTATGTTGGCGGTCTTCCAAATTGTCAGTATCTTTGTTCGAAGCAGAGTTGTAATGACTTAAGTCCGACTCGAGTCACACTTTTCGATGACTTGACTTTGTGTGAAATTTTCAACCTAATCAGACAGTTTCAACTTTGAATTTGAATTAACAGACCTAAAATGTATCAACCCCTTCCAATTTATTTTCTTCAAGATGAAGTAAGAGCCACATTTCAAAAACTTCAAAGTTTAATCTTGAATTATCAAACTTAAATGTTTGTAGACGAGTTCAAGGCTTACATGCAGAAGAAACCCGAGTACGCCAAGCTGTTTATCACCTACCAGCAACTGGCAACACTCCCAGAGACGATCGAAGCAGACTTCAGGAACAAGCTGTGTGGGACGGAGAGCGAGTTGGACATGAAACGCTCCCAGACGGAGCTCAAGACGGAAGCGTTGGCCGCCAAGACGGGCGAAGAGAAGAAGAGAGACTGACATGAAGACGGATTGGCTCCCGTCTCAATCTTATGATGATAACGATGACCTTTTTCTTTTTGTAGCTCTAAAGTGGAGATGAATGTGGCGAGCAATGAGAGTATTTAACTAGGGAAGCTTGATCAAAGAAGTTGGGTGCAGACTTGGTACTTAATTTTATTACCTTCGCCAAGAAGATTATGTTTTTGCCAGTGTTTCTTTCATTGTCTGTCTATTTATTTGTTAGCAGGTTTACAGAAAAGCTACTGGAGGGATTTTAACAAAACACAGTGGATATATAGCTTATAAGTCAAGGATGATTCCACTAAATTTTCAGATTGATCTGGATTCAGATCAGAAATCTGGATCACTTTGAATTATTTTTTAACATTGGCAGATAGGGCATTGTGTTGGACCCTTTCCTTAAACAGCTCCTCTAGTTGGCCATGTTATGCAGCTGTGTTTTCTGTTTGGGGCGGAGTTCTGCGCTCTTTGAGTATCCTGGTTTTTTTAGTTGAAGATTTTAATCTGTGAAAAAAAAATTACATTGGGTTTTTCTCTTTCCCAGTGTATATTATAAACACTATTTGTGGACAAACTTTACTCTGGTTGGACTCGAACCCGCGACCTCCTGTTCACTCGTGCAAACGTCTTACCACTCCTACCAAAGTCAGCTGGCTGGTTTGAGTCTGATGCAGCAGTAGGTACTGCAACCATACTTGTTGGTCGGATGGATTCCCATCAGGGAGATATCGCCATTCTTCAACGTTTTTTATAAACACTATTTTTTTTATCTAAATATTTCCTTTTTTTTCTTCTTCGGGATATTATTTTGAGCATTCAGACAATTACAGGTCAAGTATATCAGGCGTTGTATTGCCTGGACCTTTCTGTATCAACATTTTAATAGTTGAATACTAATTTTGAAGATTAGAATGGAAAACATAAACCCTCTAAAGTGTTAGCAAGTAGTTTTTGATATTTGGCAGCTCTACATTTTCTAATCTTTGTTTTTTCTTCTATTGTTGAATCAAATAATTATCTACCCTCGGTAAACCCTCTGTTTTGTTTGTGCTTTGCACTGAAATCTGTCTTTCTCTTTAATAATGCTGTTTTTGTTCACTTTTTAGGCAAGACACAAAAATTCATCACATTTGGAGCCTAGCCACAGAAATTGCCATTTTTAGATTTTTGGGGTTTATTTTTGGTAGTGACCAATGACCCTTTATTACATTTTTTTTCTCGCCTTGACCGATCAGCTGAGTGTGCTATTGAATGCCTGACTGGGCAGTGTGTGTGAGAGACTGTTTTTTATTGAAATAGGGGTCGTATGACAAGAGCGGACAATAGGGTCCCCTATGTGTGGAATCCATTTTTTGTTTTTTTATAAATATAAAACTTATAGCATGCAGTTGAATAGTAAAATAGAAAGCAATACTTTACTTGGATCTTTCTGATAAAATTGTAAGTTATTCGGCAGCAGCTGTTACACAAATAAAAAGTAACTCGTCACCTTATCGATATTTTTGTACTAATTGAAATATGCATATTATTTGATTTACATATCTGGTAAAAAGCTTGACATTACTTGAGAAATGTAAACTGTCACCGTGGATGCCCTTTTTGAACACGGCCTTAACAATCTTAGATTAAAAAGGGAAAAGGTGTTAAAAGTAGGATACATCATAAATGGGTGGATTTTTTTTTGGGGGGGTTGTATTTTATAGTAAATATTGTTTAACTGATCTGTCAGAAGTTTTACAAACATGGATGCCGAGGAACGCAAGAAAACAGCGTTCGTTTTCAACCGGCGTCGTGCAGTGGTTCTTATTATAGGATATCTAGCAAAATCATTTTTTTTATTTCCTACTAATTCGGTATTAAAAATGTTTGATATCTGAAAATGGTGTATCCTACCTTTAATTATACACTAAGGCAGCAATTTGTTTCCAGTATATTGAGAAATTACAACTCTTTTTTTTTGCTGCAGTTAGAGAGCTGTAAATATTCTGTGGAAAATGTAGTTCAAAGTAAACTAAACCACTTTGAAAACACTTCATGCAATAATTCTGTCTTAAATCTGGGCAAGTAGGACAGATGTACATCTTTTGTCAATTTTGATGGAATATAAATATCAGTTTTTACAACTGGAACACTAATTATATGTACACATGTCATTTGTTTCGATGTGACAATCTAGTTGGTTCAAATACAATGAGTGACCTTGGGAAGCAATGTATGTGCCTGAAATTATGCGGTTACTGTTACTGTCAATTTACATTTCTTCCAATAATTATTGTGTGCATGTGATGAATAAATATTGGTGCAGTTCTGAGATGAGGAAGCACTTGTCAGCTCGATTCAATTTGCGATTGGACGAATGTCAAACCATCTACATGTACAATGTTACTGGCTCCTTTCTTCGTTGACTCTTTATCACCAGCTTCAATTTCACAGGGTGGGTGGCATAGGTCGTTGCACTCTACAGGCCTAGACTCTTCTCCAGTCGTCTCTGGTCCAACCTTAACTTCTTGCGTTCCGTCCTCGTTAGTCTCGCCTCCAGTAGTCCGTTTTATTTTTAGTGTAGTCTTGTCTACAGCCTGTTTGTGATGTAAGGGTCTGGACATGTCAAGAAGACCCAGAATGTGCAAGCACACTTTTGTGGCACCCTGCTTGGCAAAACCTTTGCTGATTTCCCTACGAATAAATTAAATTAAAATTCAAAATGCTATAATAAAAATGTCACATGTTAATGAAGATACCTTTCTCTAAAGAATTATTGTCAACATCTGCCAACTGTGGTTGTAATTTGTGTATTTGAGGGCCGCCCATATACATGTAATATAACATTTAAGGTCTGTTATTGCAGTCATAGCAACATATATTTACACAAAGTTTTATGTGACCATTACAAAATCCGTTCTCCTTATATAACATTTATCTTCAATGATCCAAGTTTGTACATACCATTGTGTCGAAGTGTACTTTTTTTCATCAATCGTCAAAATCGCTCGGTAGTTTTTCTCAAATTCGTCCAACTCCTGAAACAAGTTAAAAACGAGCATGAAACTTTGTTCATGATAACGAGCAAATTTGCTAAGAAAACTAATTGGTTGAATAAAGAGTATAAGAGAGGGGTCCAATTTCATGGTGCTGCAAGGTTCCCCTCTCACTTTTAGCTTGATGCGGCCATTTTGGAACAAAGCGGCTAAGATCAACCACAATGACCATCTCTGCCCTCGTAGGTACCCAATTTTACTCCTGGGTGGGAAGAGGCAATGATTGACAAAGTGCCTTGCCTGAGAGCACATCACACACCACAACCCCAGGGTGGACTCGAACCCACAACCATGCAGAATTACCCACAGACCACACCATTCTTATGTGATAGTTTGCATTGTGGTTCTGTTGCTAATAGCTCTCTGTGGACATATGTGACCGTCCACGACGGAAGGGCTTTAAAGTAGGCATCTTAACGTTTTGAGATATTTAGAGAAATGAAATCTACAAGAAATAAGATTTAAATGGATGTATTACAAGACATAGTTGGTATTTATGGTTAGCTACAACAAGTAACACTGAATATGATTTTTTTTTTTTAATTGTTTTTCACATAGTTTAATGGTCCTTTTTTTAAAAATAAGCTCTGGTGACTTTACAGCTCTTTTGTCGTGGATGGTTACATATTGTAAATGTGCAAATGCATTCTGTAAAAAACACCATTTGTGGTGCTGAGAGTTCTAATGGAAGTTCAGGGGAAATATTAAAGTCTCATTCTTGAGTGCCTTACCAATGTGAATTGAGGTTTAGGCAGTTTGTTGTGGCACACCAGGACGTTCAAGATGTCCATGGGTGTCTGACTCTCAAGGTAGTCCTTCCTGAACCAAATAACAAGAATATCATCATTACAGTATCATAACTAAAAGCTACGGAAAGTTTATTTCCAACGTAAAATATGTGTACATGAACTGATAACATTGATGTAAATGCTGGGATGCAACTAGGTAACGCCTTAAAGTTGGTGTGTCCGTGCTTTTAGGAGTTTGCACCCTGAAAATCAGATTTTCAAAATGAATTGATAATTTTCTAGCATTGTATTTGTTATGAGTTTTTGAATAGGACATCCTACCAAAAAAATTACAAAATTGTGATTAATTATTTATTTAAATTCATATTTTGAATTAGGGGGGTCCCGGTATGCACATCTGAACTGGAGCGCGCAAATGGCGCAATGATAAAAACAATGTGTAAAGGCCTGCCAATGCAAAATAATCTAATTTATTTGTAAATAGTACATGGTCTTTCTTTAAAAATTGTTTTAAAATTTCAAACAAAAAACTGTAAGAAAAGTAGGAGCAAGGTGGAAAAAGTAATTAAAGTAGGAACACTTCAAAACCTAAAATACAAAAAATTTAATAAAATTATAATAAACCTCTTGTTTGCAAACAGCCCATTGATTACTAAATTGATGAACACAAGGCATGCTTACACATACAATGATATACAACCAACCTGCAATATTTCACTTTCATCTCAAAGAGCTGCGTTCCGTCATCAAGTTTCCGTTTCTTGACTCCAAAGGCATTCTCCTTCCTCTCGCGGGCCAGTCTGTGGAGTTCGTTGACCTTGTCGTAGTACCCATCCATTCCCCACTGTTTGCTGTCAGTTGTGAAAATACAAAGTCAATTTTAAATTTCGTAAAAAATAATTCAAGCATTTATTGACATTTTAAAGCGTTGAAATGACCTCGACCAATGTAATTATAAGAATCCGATACCTGAATTGAGAAAGCGTGTGAATTCCTCTAGCAAGCTATCGGAAAGCACTTTTTTATCAAGTGCTTACAAAATATGTTTGTTTTCTAGGGTTGAGTCACTGACTTGAGTTGTAACAATTTCAGCACTCGTTTGCAATCGCTTACCATATTTCGGCCAAGTTCTTGGATTTGATCACGGCTTCGTGACTGCTCTGTTCCTCGTTGCCATGGAGAAGCTGCAAGACGCAGAACTTGCTGTTCGCATGGACGTTCTCGTAGTCCACTGCCTGCACAGGAAGAACAGGAGGAAAAATCAACATTTAGAAACAAACCTTTTCTTTAATAGATATGCTATGATTGGTTCAGTTTAGGTAATCAGGGTTCCCACCATGTCATGAAAACAAAATCTCCTGATAATATTTTTCTTGAGTTTTCTGTGATACATTTTCAAAATTCCACGATAATTATTTCGACCTATATCCAGTTTGACCATCTTCAATGTTGTTGCAGTGAACATGGTCACCTGGCTAAAGAGAGATAAAGAGAGATTTCCACACTAAAAAACCACCATAGCCAATCATCCAGTGGATACAAAAACAGACTGAACACTTTCTCTTTTGGGCCAATCAAAGTCCCGGACTTTTTTCGCAAATGGAAAAGGCAAAACTCATTTTCCAGGATTTCCCTGATTTTATGGATGCGTTGGGAACCCTGTTCAATTGTGACCTGTTCCAACGAAACCCGGACAAAGTCGCACAATGTGTTTTGTCACAATGTACTCCTGAAGTCATTTCGGGATGGATTTTACCATTTTGAGGTTTTAGGTTTTCCTAAGTCACTCACTATTATTCTACAATCTCCTCAAATTTGAACAAAATCCGTCTTCCAGAAGTGTGTTTTTTTGTCAATTTTGTGAAACATTTGTGTATAGAAATAATACGCTTTTCTGAACTTCAAAGCCGTTTATCTCATAATTAGGTTGTCAGGGTTTTATCACTAAATCCAGACCCCAGGGAAGATAGGGTGGGGGTACATATGTAAATGATACATCATTTTAAAGCTGAGAACCTAGAGAATTTGAAAAAAGCAAAATCTGGAAAACTAAAAAGTCGACTTTGTCCGGGTTTCGTTGGAACAGGTCACAATTGTTCTCACATATTTCAAGTAGCCCTTGATGACATCCTCGTAGGGTAGCTTGCCTCGTCTCCTGAAGATGGAGGTGTCCCACTGGGCTTCCCTGGCGACCATGACGGAAGACGCCTGCGTCCTCTGACGGAAACGCTCGATATCCTCATACGATGTGATGTGCTCTTTGGAACCTCCACTGTATATAGACCGTGGAAAGTAGGTCAGAAATGTGTCGTGTGCCAAATATGGACCCTATCTGTCATAGACGATCTTATAACACCTCACTCACAGATTCTGTGTCTTGATTGGCCGAGAGCGCGGCACGTGTCACTTGCTATTTTTACTATTTTGTACCATGGAGAAATAAGACTATCCAAAAAGACTATACCACGCAAAAAGGACTATGCGCAAAGCATGCAACACACGAATATGCGCATAGCAACGAAAGCGTGACTGAAACCCAGACGTGTGTTTCGGTGCATTGCGTAAACATTGCTCTATCACCTTCGCACCCGTTCATCAAGGCAACAAAGTACACGTATGATCGAGAGACGTATAATTCAGAGATTTGTTGTCATTACTATACTTTCAGGAAGCTTAAATTGTGCAGAATATGTGAGTGAGGTGTTATAAAACAAATATTGACTGCTTTATTTCGCAGGATAGTAAAACTAGCCTCCCTCGGTGATCCATGGAGCATTCTATTTTCCCTCGGCTTCGCCTCGGGAAAATAGAATGCTCCATGGATCACCTCGGGAGGATAGTTTTACTATACCACTCAAAGCAGTCAATATTTGTATACTGTGGTAGGCTGGCCGGATCTTCTGGCCAAACATCATAGATGTATCTGCCAATCCAACCAATCGCTGTATGTAGGATAGGTATGTTGATCGTTGACGTCCTTGACATTGCCTACCATGTGTGGGAACATACAGGGCATGTGTTTTTGTGTACGCAGACAAATTGTGTAATGTTTAAGGTCTATTGATTCTGTGTGATATTGTTTAATTTAACCTACAGTTGCTTTTTTTTTGTGCTTGGTTTTATTGCTTAGTTTATTTTTGTTATTTCAGCTGATGGACAATTCCAATTAGCAATAAGTCAATATGTGATTGGATTTAGACCATAAAACTTGTGATTGACTTGAAATGTCCTATTACTGATCCAAATGCAATTTTGTCAACTTACTTTGCAATGACAGGGATAGATACAGCGTTGACGACAGCCTTGATGGCGTCACAGTTCACCGCATGGTGGGGCCTCTGCACTTTGGTCCGCCCATGCACAGCCAAGGCAGCCACCCCCGTGCTCTCGATGGTACGTGCCAAGGCCAAGGTGTCCTCCATCTTAGAATTGTGAAACAACATGTATTGCATTAATCACTCAAATTTGATTTGATTTAATTTTATTTAGATGAAATCAACAACAACATACACTAGAAGAGTGGATTTCGTCTTACGAAAGGTCTGAGGTAAAATTTTGCTACGACTGAGGCCTGTCTTGTTCAAAAGCTGTTGATGCAAGATTTAGATCGGAATGTCTTTATCCGACCAAACAATTTTATAAATCCGAAATACGTACTGAAGGTAAAATCCTGACTTTACACGTGACTGGCTTGGAGATGCCTTGAACTAAAGTTGTCAAAATCTGTAAGAAAAAAATATAAACAATTTACAAACAAGTAAAGCAAATATCACAATAAATACCTCCCTAAAGCCCCATAACATTTATCAAATTAAAGAAAAATTAAATTGATCCCAATTTTTTTTTTTTTTTTCAAATAATGATTGGCAATCTGCATTCTGAGAAACTGTGACAAACCTTGTAAATTCTTTCAGGCTCTTTAAGTAAGGCTGCTCCCATACCCCCCTTGGTGGAGTATTCCTTAGGACATCCCATGTTAACATCGATACCGGCTACGTCATTCTCTCTGCATCAAGATCAAATAAATAGTAAAGACATTATTCACTTTTAAGAGTAACTTGTATTGCAATACACTGCAGGAGTTGCAATTGTTCGTCATAATGGTCAGCCATTGCTAATAATTTTGAAAAGGCATGAATCTGGGACTAAGAAACATTAAAAATGTTGTGAGAAAATACTTTGATACTGCACTTGGCTCTCCTTAGACTTTGTTCGCAAGTGGCAGTAGGACATTCTTTCCAATTGTTTTTTTAAGAATTTCATTGGTGGACTCACACAAGTTTAGCGACTCTGAGAGCTCTATCGGGGTCAGACGTGCCCATCTGGAAGACAACTTTCTCTTTTTCCTTGTCGCAAGTTCTGAAAACCACTTTTCCATTTCTGGTCACAAAGTCGACTGTTCCCAAAATATCTGGGGTTCAAAAAAACAAACCAGAAAGTAAAATGGTTAATTCCTTTATAAAGGTCCTCGCTATACCGCTTTGACATTATGACATTGTAACTGCATGTTGGTTGTTAAATAATTCAGCCTTTGTATCAGAAGACATTTAAGACCAAAACATCCTTCTTTTGTTGTGCCTTTTGTCGGCCAAAAAAATTATCATATTGTGGCTCTTAGTCTTACCATTTTCAATTCTCTCACATTGAAGCATTTTGTGGTCAATAACCTCCTGTTTAGAATATAAGAAATTAAAAAACATGGTTTATTGTTTTGCTTGGCCCAAGTACGTATAAAAAGGGGAGGGGGGGGTTCGGAGACATCTAATCTACCCCTGGAAGAACTGAATTTACAAAAATCTTTACTTCAAAAACTGTTTGGGGATGAAATTTAAAAAAAAGATGGTCTATCTTTTTAACCCGCTGGAGAGTAGTGGCTATGGCCGCACCCTGCTTGACCGTTCGGAGTGTGGTTATCAGCTGTGCTATGCTGTAGAACAAGGCCTGTGTGACAGCTGCACACTCGGGTTCATTGTGCAGTGCAGCTGCTGGACAACGGTTGCTGTGCAGTCATGCAAATAATCCGGTGAGTGAGGAATTAATACCAGCATCAACGGATTGGATTGAAGGTACTGTATCGTTTCGTTTTACCTCACAGTAAACAATATCAGCTCCACAATCCAGAGCCAACAGTCTTGTTGGCAAAGTGCCAACTCGCACCATTGGTGCAAGAATGACCTTATTTGCATATGTTAATCTGTTGCCCATGGCTCCTCCCCCTGATTCTGTGTCCTTGGGCATGGCAAATGCTCTAAATCCTGCAATTTAAAAAATATAACAAAACAGTGAAAACAATAATCAGTAACAAACAAACAAAACCAATTTTTGTATATACGGGCAGTGTCCGTGACAGACAACTAGAGTAGATGATACTGCAATATGATTATGAACAGCATTATATAACATGTGGGGTCTGGGTATGAACATTCCATACTTACTGTGAACCTACAAACAAAGACGTCCACCGGATCTTTTTAATAGCTTCATATGACAGGATGGAGGTTATTGTACATGTGCATGTATCGATCTGTATGTGTGGACAAGGTGATGTTTCTATTTGGCACGTGTAGTTGATGTTTGAAATCAAGATGGCGCCGCTCAGGAAGAACAAGTACAGTATCCTTCTGCCAACATATAATGAGCGAGAAAACCTCCCTTTGATTGTTTGGCTGCTCGTCAAATCGTTTACAGAAAGGTAAACATTAACATCGTCTTGTTTACTTGTGTATTAAATGTACATACATTTGGCAATTGTGTTGACAACAGGATTGCTTCTCGCCTCTACTCTCTGCAGCTGCTGTACTGCCTAGCTGCGACTTGACTGTGTACGGTGTGCGTGATGTGTACTGTTTGCGTGATGTGTACTGTTTGCTGTCATGTACTGATCGACTGCATCATGCCGGGCCACTGAAATTTGGCTGAATACTATTGATACATAATGCGCATATGAACGATTACTTCTATAAACTCTCGGCATCTTTTCTTATTAAGGGTTTCCATTTTACTTTGCATTATTTTGTTTTGTTCTAAATAAAGTAACCATGACTACGAGATTATTGTGATTGACGATGGAAGTCCAGATGGTACACTAGAGGTTGCTAAGCAACTAGAAAAAATCTACGGCAAGGATAAAATTGTAAGTGAATCAATCCAGTGATTTCTTTTTCTTTTAGTTTTACGCAAACAAGAAGATATATAAAAATGAGGCAAACTCAGCATTTCAAAGTGCCGAAAAAGCTGTTCTACTAGATCTACAAGATTGTTAATAAAAAAAAGACGCTTTATTTGGCAATATATATTGTTTGTATAGTATAATAATATTAATATATATTTTGTTTTGTTTTGATTTGATTTGTTCAAGGTATTAAGACCAAGAGCCAAAAAGTTGGGATTAGGTAAGTACTGTTGATGCTTAACCCTAAACCCCCTAGGCTCTCGCACTAGAAAGCATCCAAAACTTAACAAACTTCAACTACTGCACACAGGTTCAGTAATTGTTGTAACTGAACCTAACAGCAGTAAACCTGTCAAACTCGGTACAGACTTGGTACAGATGGGTCTATGCATTGTTCAGTGTTCAGGATCAGGGCTGTGATGACTGGCCATTGGTTCTGTGTGTTGGGCTGTGTTTGAGTGGGGACTTACAGTTGACCAGGAACTGTGGCTGTGACTAGCCTGAGCTCACCCATAAATAAATGCCTGTGTGTTCCCCCAAACTCCAACAAGTTGCTCGCACATATCAGGCTGGTAATGCAAAGTAAACCAAATTTCGTCGGGCTTTTTGAAGAAAAGAAAAATAAGGTAAAGACCCTTTTTTTCAAGATGGTAGTTACTTACATTTTGTGTCCAAATGATTCTATGTATCCCTTTCATCTTCAGGTACTGCTTACATACACGGTATGAAGCATGCTACGGGCAACTTCATATTCATCATGGATGCAGACCTGTCACATCATGTGAGTTCAATAAAGAAATATTGACTGCTTTAAGAGTGGTATAGTAAAACTATTGCCCCCCTGTGACCAATGGAGCATTCAACTCAACTCAGTATATATTTGACATAATGCATAGTAGTTAGTGTTGATTATAGCTTAATCTACTGCATAAAGTTATGATTCGAAACAATATTTGGTTGTTTTTTTGGTTTTTTTCTGCAGCCGAAGTTTATCCCTGAATTCATAAAGTGAGTATTTTCAAAAATGTTTATTTTGAGATATGCATGTATTGTTTACTATTATTTTCAGTCATTGATGATTTTTGTTGTTGTAATGTTTAACTTGTAAGAAAGCTCTTTAAGAAAAGTAACTTTACTCTACAATTCATTTAACTATTTTTTCACTGTTAATTTTATTGGAAATGTCTGTCAACCTCGTTGGCCAAAAGCACATTTCCGGAAATTCTTTCCCTGAAACTAAATACTTCTTTAGTTCAAGGTTTTTTTAAATGTATTGCATTTGTTGTATCAAAAAACAGAAAACAGCGAGAGGGAGATTTTGATGTTGTTTCTGGCACTCGCTACGCCGGGTCAGGAGGCGTTTACGGATGGGATTTTAAGAGAAAGCTTATAAGGTAAGCGCATTTATATGGCGAAAATTAAACGACAGTTTGTCCACCCAATCAGATATTTCATAATGTTGAAGCGGTAGGACAGACCATTTGCAGATATCGAAAAAATGTTACTATCAAATTATTAAGAAATATCTTTAAGTTAATAATGATTCTAGGCATTCAGCAAAATTATTGCACTAAATATCCTGTAATTGTATAAAAAACTAAAAATTACAAAAAATAACAATCGCCGTTTGGCGATTGCGAAAAAAAACAAGGACAACTGCCTTCTTGCTTTTTTCTTGGCATCCATAAAACTTCACGGGTCTGTTAAACGATATTTACTATAAAATACAACCTCCCAATTTCACCCATTCCTGATAATTCAAGCAATTACAAATGGTGTATCCTACCTTCATTAGTTTTAGCATGTACAAAAATGAGAAACAAACAAAAACAATTTTGGCAGTTTTCATTTAAATACTGTGAGAAATGTACACAAAACCAAAGTGGGTGGGGCTTATGGCCATGTCCTGAATAGTCCATTCTCTTCCGGTGATGAATATGCATAATTTTCAATGGTTACTATGTAGACCAGGCCAGGATTGGTTGATTGTTTCCATGTGATGTTTGTTAAAATTGACTGCCTACAGTTCAACCAAAGTCCTGTGTTTTCTTGTTCTTAAGCCGTGGAGCAAACTACTTGACACAGATCCTTCTTAGACCCGGTGCTACTGATCTTACAGGAAGTTTCAGGTTAGTTACGTTGTTCCAAAACAGCAACTCTTCAAAGTTCCAGCTGTTCCCTAAGAAGAAAAAATGGTGACCCCCCTCCCCTCCCCCCATCCCCCCATTTGTTGTATTTACTAATGCCAAATAGTTATATAATGTTCTAAATACGATATATTTTTGTCGGGACCAGCTTGACTTTTTGGCACCTTTACACTTTTCGTTTCGTTTTGTAGGTTGTACAAGAAGCCTGTCCTGCAGAAATTGATTGAGTCTTGTGTCTC
The DNA here is from genome assembly GCA_037893245.1 of Crossaster papposus. Classification (NCBI taxonomy): domain Eukaryota; kingdom Metazoa; phylum Echinodermata; class Asteroidea; order Velatida; family Solasteridae; genus Crossaster; species Crossaster papposus. The sequence goes on along the minus strand of JBAIAA010000534.1, from coordinate 57,950 downwards.
CAAAGGTTACGTCTTTCAAATGGAGATGATAATCAGAGCTCGACAGTTTAACTTCAGCATAGGAGAGGTAAGGACAATATACTGGCAATCCAGAGATGCTAGAATAAAAATTGTACTGAGGTCAACTCAAATACCACAAAAACAGTGCAGGAAATGTTTTATGTTTAAAACCATTAACAATCCTATCTAGTCAAACTCCAACGGGTTAGGATCCGTCAAGATGGGTACTAGATCCCCAAAATAATTGTCTTTCACACTGGGTTATTAGGCATACCTTCAAAATCAGAATCAGAGTCCAAAAGTCTATGTGTACAGTTTGTCATATGGTGTTGGGATTTGCCAAGATGGGTATGGTTCCTAGTAAATTATACTAGGGAGTTAGGGGGGTAATTTGAATAAACTTTGACAAAGGCATTTTTTATGTCGTTGTTCATAACCTCAGATGAGATGTGAAGGTTTCCATGGTGAAGTCATGATGGACATAGCATAATGTCCCAAAAGAAAATGAGTTTTCACCAAATAATTTCGGAACCACACCAATATATAAAGTCATAATGACATTTTTTGTTGCGTATTGCCAGAGTAAGGCCGCTCTTATGATCCCAACTGTCACCCATTTTTTAAATTTTTTCCCCATTTTGGGTTTTTTTTCCCAACTTTCCTGCAGGTTCCCATCACCTTTGTGGATCGTGTCTATGGCGAGTCTAAACTTGGCGGGAACGAGGTCATCGGCTTTGCTAAAGGCTTACTCATGCTGTTTGTGACTACATAGGGCTATTTGTGTAGAATCTTATTATTGAATGCTTCAAGTGGTGTAGTAAAACTAGCCTCCCGAGGTGATCAATGGAGCATTCTGTTTTCCCGAGGAGAAGCCGAAGGAAAATGGAATGCTCCATGGATCATCAAGGAAGGCTAGTTTTACTACATCACAAGATAAAGCAATCAATATTTGTTTTATAACACCTCGCATGCACCCACAAATTCTGCTTGGTTTTAGTATTTTTTAATAATTAATTCAAAATAATGAAGATTTAAATACAAAATTGGTAGAAAATGTCTTTGCTCTTTTCTAAACCACCCCTTCACCAAAGTGTTTTAACCCAGCTCTGTAGCGCTGGCTCTTTGGAACAATATGCGCAATGCATAACGTGCACATCAGCATGCGTTAGGCAGTTGTATTTGTTGTACTTGTTGTTCTTATTTTTTTTCTTTCATAATTGTTTGTTTCATAAAACAGTGTTTTAGATTAGGTTGACCAATGTAAACAAAAAATTAATCATTATAATTAAAAGTTTCATATTGGGGAGTAATTAATTTCTGTATGTCCTCCAAACGTTGTGTTGCTCAGTTTCTGTGGCATAGAAAAGGTAATCTTATTTCTACCAATTTCAGAATTTAAAAAAGTGAATATTGCAAACAAATGATGAATGGTTAGTTTAATTATATCGAGATTGTTATTAATACAAATTGATGTGAAATTTGTGGGTCCATGTACATTTTGTTTCAACACAGATGGCGCCAAAAAAGTTTGCCGGCCGCTGTTTGTATTTTGCTAAACAGCTAGAGGCCGTAGAGGGCGCCTGTCATTAGCTCCACGAAAATATCGGAAGGGGTGGGTGGAGACTGGAGGGAGGGGGAATACATGTCAATGTTTTTATTCAAAGAGCTAGAAAACAGTTTTGCAATTAATTGTGATGCCATGGCCTAATTCTCTTGTTAAAAAAATACCGTAAATTTGTAGTTTTGACATGCCAATTATAGACATGATAATAATATTCAAACGAAAGTAACTTGAAACTGTCTTTGAGTTTGATGAATGTATTGTACATGTATGTAGTCGAGTCGCCTTCCTTGAGTACCAATTGGTCATGGAAGCCGGCATGGCGAAGAACAAAATCATAAGAGATAACTAAACATTCGGGGTGCAGTTCATGATTTCAAAAACAATTGTCGAAAACTATTATTACTTGGTACTCCACATTCAACTAAAATTGTATCCAGGGAGGATGCCCCTGACTTTGAGAACATCACTAAAATATTTCTTCTAACAATAAAAAGACGGAAGTATACCGGAAAATTTGGAATCCATGCACCACAGTGATATTCGGTGACATTTGCCAATGCGTAGCCTTTATTTCAGTCGCTAAAGTCGCAGAAGCCGATATGCTACTTTTTAAATAATCAAACCTTTGTGAAAATATTAAAGTTAATTGTTTTCTCGAAACTTTGACGTTTGATGTCAACATGAAAATCTCTCGTATTAAAAGGGCTCTGTACTATGCTCTCAGCGGCACGGGCCACTAACTTAGGCTAGGTTTGAGTGAAATGGTGATACCGTACAAAATACCCTCATTCCCCTCAAGAAATATAAAAAAAACAAAAACATATGTACTGTACATACAACAAAATAATAATAATGAAATTGCAAGAATTAGTCTGTAGATACAATCGCAAGGTCTGGACATTGATTTTGCTCGGTCCCATTCCCACCGCCCATAGGGCCCGGCGCGCGCGGTAGGCACAAGCGAAGGGGTTCATTTCGGTGACTTAAAATGAGTCCATGTTTTACCGCCAGGGCTGTGCCACCTGCTAGTCTGTACGTTTAAGCGTCGACACTATCGTTGGGCTGTTGTAGCAGTGGGTTGTTGTCTTCGATTCCGTGACTTCACATCAATCACTCAGGTAAAAATTACACATTTTTCCACCTAATTTATCTCGATAGGATTACTATGGTCGTTTCACTGGTATGTTGTCTATCGATATGGATCATACAGTCGATGATAGAGTTTTGTTGAAGAAACATATTATTTTGTTTGTGAAGTTGTTGCTTGCGTTGCACGGCCGGCAGTGACACGACAGTGCCTTTGGAGGGCATGCATGAGGGTCGTGCACGCGCGCAGGGGCCGCGCCGCGACGGCGCTGGGGTACGTCTTGAATGAGGGAGGGAGAAAATGGGGGGGGGGGGGGGGGGGAGGGATCGAGGTCGAGGTCGAGGTTGGTTTTAATAATGTTAAAGTTTTTAAAAACTGTTTGAACATTGTTGAGTATATAATTTTCCAAAAAAACTTAACTGCACTGCCACTGCAGGCTTGTTATTTTGGCAGCATTTAGATTTTAGTGATTTACTGATTTAGCAGAATGGAAAGAAGTCTGTGTACAGCCATCACTTTTTTTCAATGAATTTTGTATCTACAAAGGATCGGTACCTGGGGCCAATTTCATAGAGCTGCTAAGCACAAAAATGTGCTTAGCATGAAAATTTGTCCTTGGCAAAAACAAGGTTACAGACCAAATCTTCACGTGGTCTTTATTGTTTTTGATTGATAATCTGCTGTTTTTTTGCTTAGCATTAAAAACACATAGAATTTTAGCTGGTAAACTGTTTTTAATAAGCAAGGATTTTTTTGTGCTAAGCAAATTTGTGTGCTTAGCAGCTCTATGAAATTGGCCCCAGCCTGGGCCTTTACATCTAAAGTTGTAGGTCCCGTGTGTTGTATAATTTATAATGTGTGTATATATCTTTCCCATTATAACATTATAAAATTGTATAATGCACGTAAAAGAACCCAGAACACTCTTCGCTAAGAGAAGGGGTTTGCCCCGGTGTTCCTGGCTGACACAGCCTCTGTCTACGGGTTTCTTCTGGCTTACGAGCTACAGTGCCTTGAGCGCTTTTGAAGGATCCTTGGTTTCATTACCAGAAAATAATAATAATAATAATAATAATAATCTAATTGAATTCCACAAACTTTTAGACCAATGTATACTTATTCAACGAAGACTATTCCGTTGACGACTTGCACATCAAACTGTTTATGATTGTAATTTTGGTAGGTCTACACAATATGTACAAAAATGGTTAAACAGTTTTTCACTTGAAAAGGACCACAAAGTTGAAACATACTGCAGGGTATGCATGTTGCTCCTGTAAGATTAATGGAATCTTACACAGATGGAAGTAGGTTCAAGAAAAGATAGGATGATTAACCATAGTTCTTGCTCAAACTTAATTTCTTGTCTCCTCCTCCTTCCTTTTTTTTAGAATGGCTACCAACAGCCTCTACAAGAAGAAGCTGACGCCCCAGGAGGAGGCTAGCATCACTAAGATGCTGACCATGGGTACCGTCCTGACGCGCTTCTATGGCAGACGTAAACCAGAGAGGAGGTCGTTTGAAATTTGCATGGAGACGCGGCAGATACTGTGGAGACGACAAACTGGTAGAACAGACGGAGCAGGTACTGAAGGGGGTCGAGGGAAGGGGTAGGGGGGGGGGGGTAGAGGGCCCACAAGCTGGGGCCATTGTCATAGGCCTTATAAACAAAGGAATTCGCTAAACCGAAAATGATTTTCTTTTCTGAATAAAGAATAGTATAGATTTATTTAGTAGACTTATTTTATTGTAAATATTGTAACGCTGACCAGTTTAACGTTTTGTGTTCATAGTTGCTGGAAAAACCAAGGCAAAAATGCTTTTCTTGTAGTTTGGTTCTTTGACTTCCTTTAGAAGAATTCAATAAAAAAAATTGGGGGGGGGGGGGGGCAATGTTTAAAAGTAGTCTGGGTTTTCCAACGAATGCCCCTCCCATTCTGGAGATATAGCATGTTGTATTAATTATTTCCTTGAAGTTCAAATTACACAACTGACAAAACGGGCTTCGAAATAGGGTAGCTCTGTTGCAGAACAACAGAACGATGCATATAAATTTGTCGTTTTCCCACTTTAATCATCAAAATCAACATTTCTGTGAATGAAAACTAAAACCTTTGATATTAAAGATGTCGTTCATGACAAAAATTAAAAATCACTTGTTGCTGAAATCTTCACCCTCTCAACGTTGAGCGGGCCATTACATGATAATGCACAGTGCGACTTAATACCCTTTTTTGTGGAGCGGGTCACATTTAGTTTTCCTTTACTACCGGTACATATCCTTGTCATTGTTATATTTTCTTTGTCTGTCATTCTCTAAGCGCTTTGTAACCCTAGGAAAAGACGCTTTATAAAGGTTGAGTATTATTTGTATTATTTATCGGTCTCCAATGAGGCAGCGAATTTATAAAATTTTTTCGTTCATACTGGATTTTCCAACTTGTATAATGCAATACAAGTCAGTGGGGACATTTACAACCTGTGCCTGTGCTCTTGTATTGTTTTCTGTTTACATGTGTCATTTTATAGTCTAGTCTATTGTCAGACAGGTTGTTAGCGATCAAATAACTACTTCAGAATCATATAAAGTCTTGCTTCATGGCTGTTTTGGGATATGGATCAGGGGATAATAAAGCACGATGTTCATTGTTTGCAACTGGACATCACGTGGTGCGGTTCATGCAAGGACTTTGTTGTTATAATATTAGTTGTCCCCACTTCCTGGTGGGTATGTGTGCATGTGATTTCATGTATAACTCCCAACTATTATTAAAACTGTTTTACTTGGAAGATTGTTAGGTCATGGGATGATCACTAAAAATGTTTCTATTTCCTGAATTCCGTGATGCCCGCTAAGGCCAAAAAGGAAATAGTTCTGTTTCTAGTTACCCAACCTACTCTATTTTAACATTCCTGACCCTGATTTTTTTTTTTAGAAACAAGTTTTAAAAATGTAAACATTACTGCCTTTAACCAGTTCGCGCCGGATGACGAATATAAACGCAAAAATTTCCCCAAATTCAAAACGGATGACGAATATATACGCCAAGTTCAAGTTCGGAAATGTATGTCAGCAGCGCGCAAGGCCGGAAATGCGTGGGTGTGCTACCCAGCACTATAGGCCTGAACACGCTTCGGATCGAGTTTCGTTAAAAATAATCCCGCCCGTCGGCTCGGCGATGTTAAAATAATCCCGGCGCGAACTGGTTAAAAGTAGGATACACTATTTGCAGATATCGAACAAATTGTAGTTACCGAATTATTAGGAAATATCTTACTTATTTGAAAGTAAATAATGATTCTAGGCATCCAGCAAAATGATTGCGCTAGATATCCTGTAATTGTTCTGGAAAAAAATTATTTAAAAAAACTGCCTGACGCCGGTTGAAAACAAAGGTCGTTTTCCTTGCTTTTTTTCTCAGCAATCATGACTGTAAAACTTCGGACAGGTCAGTTAAACAAAATTTACTATAAAATACAACCCCCCAAATCCACCCATTCCTGATAATTCAAGCAATTTCCAATGGTATCCTACCCTTAAAATTGACTACCGTACACGTAGACACCTACTGTACATAATGATGTGCACACACCCATTTGTAAAAGGGTCAAACAATTTTCTGTACCTACTTTTCCTGTTTTCAAATGCCATGTAATCGGAAGCAGAACTATTTTTTTTGCCTAAAGGCAAAATATTTGGCACAAGAATGGCTCCATGTATTAGTGCTTTTTAATGACATACAAGTGCTGCATTAATTTGTTATACCAGGACCTACACTAACATGTGGTGTTGACATAATTGTGTACATGTACATGTACATGTAGTGGTACATGAACATGTATGCCTTACACCATGAGTTATTGAACAATGGAAATTCAGTGAAATTTAACAGAAATTTCACAGTGATTTAAGGGTGAAACTGCATTTCTATTATTCAGGAACTCGTACAGTGTACAAGTTTTCGTTTGTAAAATAAATTGTGTGCATTTAAAGGATGGTACTGTAATTAAATCAAACGTTTAGTATTTACTGCTCGTAGGGGGATAGCTTTAGGCTGTTTGCTCGAATGGGCGAGGGCGCTGTTTCTACGATATTTTGAAAGTAGTTTACTTCCTGACAGCTCAAACAAATAATGTTTTTCCAAAGTTTAGTGTGTATATAAAAGTACAGTTCCTAAGATAATTTAGTTACAGCACCTCATTCGACCAGGAATTTTTTTTTATTTGTTCAATAAACTAACAAAATAAAAAAATATTGAGAATGATGCTCGGTTTAAACTCATTTGGTTTATGGTCAGTTCAAGTGAAAATGTATGGTCGTACGCAACAGCAAAAATCAGTAATGAAAGTAATAACCGATTCCGCCCATCACCGAAACATCCTGCCTTGCATCACTCTTCTTATTCCCTGTCTTAAGACTCAACGAACACATTGATTTAGCTCTGCCTTGGTCTTTAATAAGCAACCACACATCCAGATGCTGTTTTGATAACGCAGCAGGGAGCTTCCTAACGACGTGTTTACAGAAGATGCTGTAATGAGTAGTCCTCTCTCAATTAGATATCCTTTTTTTTTCTGAGAAATAAGGGATGGATTTTTTTGGAAATTAATGGATGTTTCTGCATTAACAATGTGAAGGTCAAGGGCTTTATTGATGGGAAGGCGGAGTGGATTTAGCTGATTGCCGCCCAATCGGAGTTGGATTTAATTAGGTCCTGTCATCCGAAATTAAAAAGCTTCACGTTTGTTTTCTTAAAAAAAATACGTACGTAAAACATTAATTTTAGGTTTTTTTTGCAACAGGTTTATTAGGTCTGAGGCTGCAGATATATAAACTGTGTAAATGCATCCCTTTGGGCAGATATAACATAATTAAGTCAACTGCATTTCGCTAGTTTTCTTTTAAATTATTTTTATGCAGTCATGTAAAGTAAACAAAACTGAAGATGATAACCACTGCTCATCATTTAATTTAGCAAAACTGATGAGGTGGAACTACATTTTAATTTACTTTAGATAATTTTGTCCTGATCGACCAGCCCAACTTTAAAGGCTGAATAATATGGGAACCATAATATGCCCTAATCATAAGGCGCATATAATATACATTTTTACATGCACCAGCGTGTAGTTAGTTATTTTATTTGGTATTCATTAAACACACGTGTATGCTTGTTCATGTACTATATGTTGGTATTGTGCATTTAAATTTTGACTAACCTTAACAAATCCCTAGGGTGTGTGCAAAATCATATTGATTTTGGAGGATTTGGGAGGGTTAGGCTTATTAAAGGATAACGAAATACGTGTCCAATGCACCGCACGTACTGGTTCGAAAATGCACAAAATACATCTTTGCATCTTCACTGAGTGTCTATAGAAGGTTGTAAAAAAAATAGACGTCTACAATACATGTGTACATGTAGTATAGACACTACTTTTAATATTCAGTATTCATGTTTTCAACATGCTTGCACTGAGATAGTTGCTATGGTTACAGAATTGAAATCAATCATTTTTATGGTTTCTGTTTTAATTTTCTTGTCTTCGTCTATGTTTGTTGTCTTGTCACTAAAATAAAATGTTGCTTTTTTTTCTTTATCTTTTTATCAGTTAAAATTCGCGAGATAAAAGAGATTCGTCCCGGCAAGAACTCGCGAGATTTTGAGAGGTGGCCGGACGAAGCTAAGAAGTATGATTCCTCACTATGTCTTGTCATCTGCTACGGGGCGGAATTCAGACTTAAGAACTTGTCGGTCGTAGGTAAGAAATTAAATTTATGAATAATTGTTTAAGTTTACCAATTTTGATGTTTTTATTAAAGGAATAGGTCTTCCAATCTGAATTGATCTGTATTTGTAATATGTTGTTTTCAATCAGTGTTGTACATAGTCTAGGTACCTGTGTGTAAGTTAATCGCAGTTCCCTCACAGTTTAATTGTCAATTTTTCTCTTCACCTTTGACATTACTGTACATACGTCACTCACTGCATATCCCAGTATAGTTGTCTACAACTGCAAAGGGATTAATCTACCAAGTACCAAGTACTCTATAAATGCTGTATACCCGAGCTTTTTAGGGCTCCTTGGAAGGGACTCGAACCCATGACCTTAAGCTTGCAGTTATCTTACCACTTGACCCCCAAGTAGCTTCCTTAACTATCAATGAAAAAAACCAAAACACGAATACAGTATTATTCCATTCCACGTTTCAGTTTTTTCTTACTTTTATCTGAAAACAGACTTGTTGAATAAATTGTCAATCTCATCTCTGATAATATTTCTAAATTAGTTTTGTCAATTTTTTCTTCTTCTCCATTTAGCCAGCAATGCGGATGAACGACACAAGTGGATTGTTGGTCTGAACTGGTTGGTGGAAGAACATAAGAAATCCAGTTATCCCAGCCGAGTAGAATGGTAAGTTTGTTATCATATCTGATGTGTTAATTGTCCTACACATGTATTAAGCTACAGTATTTAACCCTCGCTTCCTATCTTGGTTTGGCTATGTCCATCAAAATCCATCACTAAATCCATTGAAATCCACGACTGGTGCCGGTGGGGAGTTAAGGGGTGGGGTGGAGGGGTAGAGGGGCGGTGGTGGAGTGGGGGGGGGGGGGGGGGAGGGGGGGGAGATTGAATTATAATGGAGTTGGTAGAGTTAGGGTTAACATTTCAGACTGTTTCATCTCCTGTGTCATATTTGGGTATATTGAGGCTATGGCTTTGGTCTTTTGTCATTGGAACACTACAGTGAATAGCCATATCCATTGACAAATAACTCCCTTTTGGAGACAGCCTTGTGCTGTCAGTCTTTTGGGGCTATCCGCTGTTTTGTTTTTGTTGAGGTTTTTAACCAGTTCGCGCCGGATGACGAATATAAACGCAAAAATTTCCCCAAATTCAAAACGGATGACGAATATATACGCCAAGTTCAAGTTCGGAAATGTATGTCAGCAGCGCGCAAGGCCGGAAATGCGTGGGTGTGCTACCCAGCACTATAGGCCTGAACACGCTTCGGATCGAGTTTCGTTAAAAATAATCCCGCCCGTCGGCTCGGCGATGTTAAAATAATCCCGGCGCGAACTGGTTAATTATTTTTAATTTTTTTTTAAATGCATCTCGTTCACAAAGCTAAAAGGAAAACATAAACATAATGCAATTTACTCTGTACAATATGTATGTCTTGTATCCCCCCCCCCCACAATAAATTAAAAAATAATTTCAATCGGCACAAAGCTTCACGCATATCAATAGTATCTGGATTTTCCTTTACCTAACCTCGCGTTCCCAGGGGGATTTTGAAGAATCTGGGGTGTCAAGGTCAAATACACACAATACCCCGGGAAAATCCCAAAAATCTCCATATTTTGTTTTAAAAGAGAAAGGCTGGTGCCTTTCCAAAAATCGGGTCAAAAGAAAAAAATTGAAACAAAATGAAAGTACATGGACTTGTCATCTGTGGCAGAATTATATGTTCCCAAATATTTGGCCAGTGGCCAACTCACATGAGCAAGGGGTTTGGGCTTTTGCTGCTTGGGATAGTTCTAATAAAACTATAGCGCAACAATTGTGTAAGCAGAATTTCTAGCCAAAATACCTTTAAATCAACCCCGTCATATTTAAATTCAGTGAGTTCACTGTGTGACGTGAGGTAGCAAGTGCATTTTTACAAGATGTAACTTCATGTTTTGTGCAACAAACAAGCATCTTTGAAAATATTTGTCCATGACTTTTGGGTTATCAAAACAACAGTTACTAAGAAATATCTCAGGTGAAACGAAAGGCGGAAGCAGTTTCGCGTTATTGCAATGTGAGAAAAAAACAAAAAAACCTACATGCACCCAACTCCCAAAGGGAATCGGCTGTTTGCGTGTGGCCTTTTGCGAGCGGAAAGCGCGCCGCTCTGCTTCGCTACAAGTCGGCCACTAGAGACTGGTCACTTGTTTGCACACTTGACTGGTTTGCACTGGCAAAGTATCTCCACGTGTAGAGTGGGGAGAAAAAAAAGAGATAAAATAGAGAAAGAATTTGGCTAATGCCCACTGTGGCTCTTGACTCGCATTGAAAGTGTAAGCAAACACGGACTCATTCCTGCCCCGGCTGTAAGGCAAATGTTAACCGAATAATATTAAGTGGTGTTTTTTTTGGGTCGCGATTCCGCACGTACATGTGTCTGTTCATGTACAGAACATACGGTATGCATATTTAAGACCTACACTGTAGGAGTATGACAACAAAATCATCTTTAGATTGTAGACTTTACTACAGTAACTGTATTACGTTGTATTACATTGTCATTATTCATTGAGGCGCTGCAGTAAGTGGCAGGCAGGGGCGATTTGGGGCGGTACAGTAACCAACAGGTGAAGTTAGGCACAATATATTTTTACCATGTCTTTTACAGCTGGTGTGTTTTCTGAGTTTATAGCTTATCACACAAACAAGACTAGGCCATGTATGGGAAAACCTAAACCAGCACAATGATTTTAGATACTTAGGATCCATCAAAAGACTATTCTGTAAGTGGTCGTAATCTTATTGTCCTTGAAACCATAACATGTGTGGTAAATTGTATGATTGACAGCCAGACTTGACGTTAGTACACATGCATTTATGTACATTGTCAAATTGGTTCATTGTTGACACATGTTCATGGGATCCTGCCTCATTTCAATAGGATAGGTAAAGCTACGGCATCGCATTCTTTATACCTATGACACTGTCTTTAAGATATGGATTTCTGTATAATCTGTGTTATTATCACCAGGCATACTGTTTATGATACCAATGCACTTTTTGCTGATTGGGCTGATTTTACTGGTAAGACGATCATAGACACGCCCTTAACCTTATCCCAAGAATGCCATTTCTGTTATGTCAGTGACCTCCCACAGTGTCACACAGCAGGTAACATGAACATATTAAGTATACACACACACATGCAAACATGTACATCAATGTACACATTTGTTTATAGTGTAAATCGAGGATTTCTTTTGTTTCTCTTGAAAATTTTCTTTGTTTGTACATCAAATCTATCAAAATCTAACATACATGTAATCTACCATCAGCAAAGGATTTGGTCCTTCGTGGTACGTGAAGCAAAGTGGGTGATGGGTTTTAATGGATGTCGGCTTCTACCATATTTAGGAAGTCGAGGTTGTTTAAATTGAACCCCCAAAACAACAGTTTAAACTTAAATTAATAGTTATAAAACATACATTATGAATACTATAGAGGTCATGTTAGTAATGTGACTTTAGTAGCAAAACATTGTGGCTATTTATAATTTTTACAGACTACGCAACAACATTTATAAGGATTATACTTAAATAAAGAAATATATGTACTTTGCCCTTGTCCCTGAATCATCCCAAGCAGAAGATCAAGATCATCCAATATACGGAATCCGCCAAAATTACGCAGTATGCAGACTTCCAAATTGGCCTTTAAAATGCATGCATGTAGACGTGACCAAAATAGAAAATGACTTTGCTGTGCAGAGTACAGCATTGACCAGGAAGAAATGCTCCCGACTATTCCAGGAAGTGACCGTGGACTGGTTTTGAAATGCGATACTTAAATAAATAGTCATGAATGAAGAATTGCTTTAATACCCTAGCTTTATCTTTATTGATACATTTAAAGGTAGGATACACCATTGGTATTTGCTTGAATTACCAGGAATGGGTAAATTTTTGGGGGATGTAGTTTATAGTAAATATCGTTTAACTGACCTATCTATAGTTTAACAATCATGGATGCTGGGAATAGCAAGAAAAACATCTTTTGTTTTAAACCGGCATCGGGCAGTGGTTCTTATGTTGTTCTTTTTTTTTGCGATCTCCGTACGGCGATCGTAAATTTTGTTTTATATAATTCTATTTTTCAGAATCATTATTTACATTCAAATAGGTAAGACATTTCTTAATAATTTGGTAGTAAAAATGTTTTGATATCTGCAAATGGTCTCTCCTACCTTTAAGGTAGGAGAGACTAGGTGGACAAATAATAAGAGCTTCAGAATTAATTACTTTCAAATAAGTAAGATATTACTTAATAATTTGTTAGTATTTTTTTCTCTCGATATCTCCAAATGGTGTATCTACCTTTAATGAAATGCACTGCAAAAAAACACAAAAAAGTGGGAGGTGGTCATCTCTATTTCAAGTAGTAAATGATTTTCTTTTTTAATGTCAGTAAGTTTCTGATTATATATCATAATCCTTCCTTTTGTTTTTAGGTCATCACCTGTGCATTATTGTAATGATATTTACATGTACAATGTACGGACCTAAGACGTTTAGGAAATTAAAATGAATATGTAAACTTGAACAAAAAATGTTTAACATTTTCTTGTGCAGGTGGTTACGGCGGGAGTTCTACGCCATGGGAAAAACGAAGAATGATACGTGAGTATATCGTTTTGGATTCAAGAAAAATCGAGGATAAACAACTTCTAAAGGAAAAACAAAATCTGGTAAACCATTGAACATCGGCAGATGGGGGAATAAGATTCCAATATTTATGAAATATTTTAAAGTTGAAAAAAAAATGACTTTAACAGGGTTTGAACCTTTGACCTCTGGATTGCCGTTCCGGTGCTTCACCAACATTGTTCAAGTTTTGCTAGGCAGAAATTGTATCATGTTTACAATTTAATAAAGAGGCGTTTACTCTAAAGAAATTGAACAGGATCTCATTGCACATAAGAAAACCAATTCTAACACCACAGCTAAACTATTTGTCTGTCTTTTATCTTTCTAGAGTATCGCTTAGAGACATGAAATCGTTCATGCCATACGTCAACCTGAAAATGAACACAAAGGACCTTAAAGAATATTTTAATGTGAGTATTCCAGATCAGAAGCATGCTGTTGACGTCTATTTTTTGCCCAGTAAAGTCGAGTAGTTTTATGAATTTTGTCACAGTTTACATTTTTTTTTTTTTTACAGGTACCATTTTACCTTTAATTATGACTAAAACAAAACAAAAAACATCAACACTGTTTGCTCATTTACGCAGTGTTAATACTTGTGGTAATTACTTTTTTATTAATTTTTATCCAATTTTGCAACAGGAAGTGGACCGGTGGAACAAACAAGAAATTGGTTTTGACGGTTTTGTGCAACTGTACCACAACCTCATCTTCCAGAGAGAGGCGAGAACTTTTTTTTTTTGATGGGGGTGGTTTTATAGCTGGTTACAAAATATTTTACTTACTCAAAAAATGCAAACCATTTCGCAAAATGCTAATTACCTTTTCCTTTATGCTCGCAGTTAACTTGGATACAGAAGTTCTTTGGTGATATTATGAATGATTCCTTGGTAACGAGCATTCTGCAATTTCTTTACAAATTATCATTTTGTTATCACAAGTTTCTGAAACATTTTTTTAAAAATTGATCATTCACAGGTCGCAGATAGATTCAAAGAGTACATCGATGAAAGGTAAGACGATCTGATAACAAAATATAATAACTGGGCAGACTTTCGATACACCGTTGATAAGTAAAAAGTGTAATGGCTGTCAAGTATTCTATCACGGTCGACAAGATGCATTCCACTTATCTCAACAATTTGAGGTCGCTGTACAGTTTGTGTACGTGTAGAAATCAGAGACGTTTTGGAAATGTTTCTGTATTGCAATTATACTGCTTATCTGAAGAATGTTTAGTTTGTTGCACACTGCACATGCATAATGAACATAGAAACTATGTTTTGCAGTTAAGGCGTAGTGAGTGTTTTTTTCAAATTTGAGAAGAAAGCAGAAACTACAAACCATATAAATGCGTATAGAAATGTTGTTAAGTTTTTCAATTTCTTTGTTTTTGTTCCCGTGTCATCATATCTCAATGTAAATTACATTAGGTTACTTAAATTGCAACACTTCTTCCTTAAGGCAAAATTTAAGAACATTACGTGTCAAAAATGTAAAAACCAGTATCATAAACTTCCTGGAAATATGGAAATGCATTTCTTAGGGGACACCCTGTATTTGAGTTCATAACATTTCCTTGTTTTTGTGTGTGTGTCAAGAATAAACAAATCTGGTATATATTTTTTTTTAATACAGAAATCTAGTGACTGTAAATGGCATGATTCACTTCCTAGCCCAAGAACAGAAGGTAAAGATATACGCGTACACTGACCCCCATTCTTCCACATCCTTCAAAATCCAACAAAGTTGTTGGTTTAATGGATTTGGTTTAATGGATTTTGTAGGAATAAAGAAGGCCACTCGGGCAAAATAAAATTAAAGACCAGTTTCTTGTCCTTGTCCGCCTCATTTTTTGCCTGCCATATTATTTTTTAATCGTTTTTTTTGGTTAATTTTACTTTTAAATACGGCAAATTTTTGTTACTGCTGCTGAAAGTAAGAAGTTAATGCAATAAATTTTGCTCTTGATGCTACTTAAGAATCTGCATATATTTTTTTTCCTGTTCGCTCTAGGACACATTGGCTAACAATCCTGTCTCAGTAAAAGCCTCGATGGAATCTTTTCTGTCGGACCTCGGCCGGCCATGTCAAGAGTCAGATCCCAACTTCTCTGTCCCAGAGGTACGTTGATTTCATATATATATTTTTTTATTTAATAATTTTGAATGGACTGCTATAATGTCTAAAAAGAATAAAGGCACTGCACATTTAAGCATATATATTAGTTGTTTTTCCTATTACAAGTTTTTTCTGAGCCACTATGAATAGGCCGCTGTTTATCTCCTGTTCTGTGGCAAGAAGTTTTATGAAAATGTCTTGTTTCTTCCTCCCTTTGTTGTTGTTTTAGTTCCTCCTGTACTTGTTCTCGGCGGAGAATGAAATCTGGGACAAGAAGTATGATGAGATAGTGGACGAACTGGACCAACCTCTGTGTAACTATTTGATAGCATCCTCTCACAATACGTAAGTAGTTATCTGGCAATATTGTTATTCTGGGTGCACTTTTGGAGGGTTATCTATGATGAAACTTACAACTTACCATTATTCTCATTCTGAATCCCTTATTATCTGTCTACATAGTCTCTCCTACCTTAAAGGTGGGGGAGACTTTTTTGCAGTTATCAAAAATGTTTACTACCAAATTATTAAGAAATGTCTTACTTATTTAAAAGTAAATAATGATTGTAGGCATCCAGCAAAATGATTGCACTAGAAAACCTATAATTGTTTTAAAAAATGTAATTATATAAACAAATATCACGATTGTTTTTCTTGCTTTTCTCGGCATCCATGATTGTAAAACTTTGAACAGGTCAGTTAAACTATATTTACTATAAAATACTATCCCCTAAATCCACCCATTCTTGATAATTCATGCAATTACCAATGGTGTATCCTACCTTTTAATCAGAGGTGTACACTAATTAGAAAACAGAGTTTGTGCTGTAGGATGCTCTACTAATACTCTTTTTCTTTGGGTTATTTTTAGGTACCTTACCGGGGATCAGATCGCTAGCGAGTCGTCGTGCGAGGCGTACGTCCGATGTTTACGCATGGGTTGCAGATGTCTAGAACGTAAGTTGACTCGTTACGCACAGCATATACCATATCAGAAAGATTACAAATAATTCCAATGGTTTGACATACAACTTTATTCTGATGAACTATTTGTATGAATCTAAGAATGTATCTACCTTTGATAGTGTCTCATGTGGGTGCAGAAATGGGATATTTTGACTGAATTTGTCTCGGCAAAGCTGGTTCAAATTTGAATATTAAGAGTGTAGTGTTCATATGTGCGAAAGACTGACCCAACAAAATGACAGGACCCAACGCTTTGAGACTTGCAGGACCTTTCTCAAAGGCAAAATATCAGTGGTAAAGAAACCACGCAGACAAGGTGGAAGGCATTAGGCAAGGAAGAGGGCCAGAGAATTCTAAACTTTTTCAACATGTCTGGCTTGTGATTTGAAATTGTTCCCTTATATAAAAAACAATATTTTTTTTTTTTTTTTTTTTTTTAGTTGACTGTTGGGACGGCCCAGAGGGAATGCCAATCATCTACCACGGCCTGACCCTGACTTCAAAAATCAAATTCATGGATGTCTTGAAGACGATAAAGGAACATGCTTGGGTGCAGTCGGAGTAAGATTTGAATTCTATGGATTGATATTTCTACCCCCTGATTGGTTAAAGCATTCGTGTCAGGGAGGGGGCTTTGGGAAAGTAACACCCTCCCCCCCCCCCCCCCCTCTTAAAAATTTGAGGGCCGTTTTTAATTCTTAAATATGCATTGACTACCCCTCCAGAAAATAGGCCCCACAAAAGTTCCCCTTCCCCCCCTCCCTCCCCCCCACCCCACCCCTCCCCCCTTCTTCTTACCACTGTTTATTCACTAGTTCCCATACAAAAACAAAAGAGTGTTCTTTTGAGTCCCGCCTGGGCCATTATGCTGCCTGATTCCATGGACTTACCCTAAAATATCGTTATGGTTTTGTTTTTTTCTCGCCACTAAATCTGTAATTTCTTTTACATCTTTTACAAAGGGTCGCCACTGAAAATGCACTGAAACATTTCCGTGGGTTATCCCGGCCAACTGTCCATTCGTGAATGAAGAATTTGTTTGAGGTGACGAACCGTTTTTTTTCGTTTTTTTCCTGTTTTGCAGTTTTCCCATCATTCTATCCATAGAGAACCACTGCACACTGATACAGCAACGCAACATGGCCACATCATTCCAGGAAGTCTTTGGAGGTACGCCTACAATTTGATATGTTAACAATAACATGAACTTTATTATTTATTATTTATTTTATTATTTATTTTTTCGGCAATGAAACCGAGAGTTCCTCAAAAAGCGCCCAAGGCGCACTGTAAGCTCGTAAGCCTCAGAAAACCTGAAGGAGGATGAACGAAATGCCAGAAACACCGGGGCGAACCCCTTCTCTTAGCGATAAGCGTGACTGGGTTCTTTTACGTGCGTGTCCAGGTTCAATATATACACAATACACACACACGGGACCAACGGCTTTACGTCCCATCCGAAGGACGAAGCAATAGTGGTTTAATTGCCTTGCTTAAGGACACACGTGTCGACGGCCGGGATTCAAACTCGCGCTCTGTGGAACAGAAAACACACGCTCTTAACCACTCGGCCACGACACTCCACTTTAAAGGGACAGTATAAATTTGTGTGACTATCCCAAAAATAACCAACAAACCAAATTATTGTTCAAAAGCTACTCGATGTAAAGATATTAATGACTCTAAACACCCTGTGAAATTATTTGTTTCTACCATGCTGTCATTTTGAAGAAAATGAAAGAAGTCCAAAAATGCATTGCAAAGGCCCATTTTTTGAATTGTCTATTAGTAGTCGGTTCAAAATTGAAATCTTTGAAAGTTATTTTCTGGGAATATACAGCATTCCCAGAGCTAAAACTTAGTCAGGTCAGTTGTCAAGCTCCAATCTTTAGATTTCGAGAACTTTTGCTGCTTCAAACGATAAAAATGCACAACTGACAAATGGTGTACTATAACTCTAATCCCCCAACTGGAAGTAATATTAACCCTAACCCCCTTTGGGCTAAAGAACTGCGTACTACAGAATACTACTTAGTATTTTGTAGCATTGGGTCTCTCCGTGACTGATGATTGGGTGTGTACTGACAGAGTACAGATACTGCCAACTACAAAATACTAATAGTGGCAATACAGGTCAGTAATACTTACCTGGCAAAAAATTGCAGTAGTCCAGCCTTGACCCATTGTGTCCCAAGTGACAATTTTTGCTGTAGAGTTTAGAACTACACAGCATACATGGGCCATGCACACTCAGCAAGCAGAGGGACCCAATGCTAAAAAGTACTACGAGTGCAATAAGGGGTGAAGTACCCAATACTAAAAATTACTACAGGCATTGCACACAAGTCAGTGAGAGTACTGCATACTACTTTTTACTACTAGTAGTAAAAAGTAGCATTAGGTAGGGTTAGGGTTAACAACAATATGCTTTTATACCTTTTAAAATAGTGTTCAATATAAACAATATTAAAGTTGTTCTGATTTCTTTTACAAAATGTTTGTGTATGATTGTAGATACCCTTCTGACGCAGCCCGTGGATTGGGATGCCACCATACTGCCGGCGATCAACAAGCTAAAAAAGAAGATCATACTGAAACACAAGAAACTATTGGGAACCAATGAAACGTTCAGCGTACCCAATGTACCCTCGGACGAGAGTAAGTTGTAATTCCACGTCGTATTGATAGCGTTTAATATGTGCTGTTCTTTTTGAGCTTGAATTAAACAAGTTGTTTAAAGAGAATGGTCGAGAAATTTAAACTGTTCATGATCCTGTCGTGTTCACAACTGTAGCGTCGCTTTTGTTTCATTGGGATTGTTACATCAATTTCTTGTTTATTATTAGCAGTTCAAATTCTTCAACTATTATCAAAATTATTTGTTTGTACCGTGTTTATTTTTAACCCTGCAGTGAGTGGTCTTGATTTGAGGAACTCTCTCAAGAATGGGATTCTTAAGATAGAAGACCCCATGGATGTAAGTAGTTAGTTACATTTTGGAAAAACGAAGCAAGGTAACATTTGTATTTTTTGCAATAATTTTTAGAAATTGATGCATTTGAGGAGTTAGAATTTATAAAAAAAAAAGTTGTTACACTGACCTAGATCGTCGTAGATGCTAGAAAAAAAGTCGAAAAAAATACTGTTCGTTTAGTCTGGTTCCCTGACCCTATTTTAGATGACACTGAATTGTCATGTCAGGGAACCAGACTAGCTTACTTGCACCCATTCGCCCATAGATTGAAATTGATACAGACATTACACTTTCCTTGAAAATGATTTGACAGGATGCTTAAGACTATTAAGTAAGGTATTTCATAATTTTATATGGTTTGCAAATTGTTTATTGTTTGCTAATTTGCATATCTATGCTAGTATTGTTATCAAGTCCTTATCCGAGTCAGACAAGTTTACTAAAACTTTTATCAGATGCTGAAAAAGTATCCAGCAGAATTACTAATAACAATTTTCATTTAAACAAATTCTACAAAAGACCAAAAAGGAAATATATATATTTCTTTATTCTCTCTCTCTATCAAAGAATGAATGGGTGCCACATTATTTTGTGTTGACTACGGAGAAGCTCTTCTACTGCGAGCAAACAGAAAGTCCTGCCAATCAAGATGATGACGATGACACCACCAGCCAGTTGGACTTGGTAAGCAGTGCAGACTAGAGTATCTCATTTGAAACGAGCTGGCGCCGAATCTTTGGGTCTGGGAACCGGACTAGATAAATCCCTCTCGTTTCACGCCCTTCCTTGGTCTTGCAGCAAGCCACGCCCAACGACGAGCTACACTTCTCCGAGCCCTGGTTCCACGGTAAGTTAAACAGCAACAGCGACGTGACTCCCAGGATGTTGGCTGAGCAGCTGCTGAACCAGTACCAGACTGGAGACGGGACGTTCCTGGTCAGGGAGAGCGAAACTTTCAAGGGAGACTACTCGCTGTCCTTCTGGTAAGTACATCTTTAATTAAAAACGGGTAAACCCCTCGGAAATAGCTCAATTTCACCGAGTTGAAATGTATAAATGGCAGAGAAGTCATCTGTTGACAAGTTTCTATACAGTAGAATAGATCGAACCACTAGGCCACACCCCTTGGAACAATTGACCAATCACAGTTTATGGTTTTAAGGTCCGTCAAATTGTCACCATTTTGTCCGAAAAAGGTTTTTACATCGGCCTAGTTTACATAACACTATTTGTTTCAGTCAGTCAAAGGTCAAATCACAGGTCAAATCACAAGTCGTGTTGCAAGAAACAAGGGATGAGCGCGACAGTTTGCCATTGTCACAAATATATTGTCACAAAAGTTGCAGTTTTGTAGTTGTCGAAATCTATATTTTAACCCCTCTGTTCCCCCCTCAAAAAAAACCAAAACAACACAATTTACCCAAGGGCACGAGGCAAGGTGAACCACTGTCGTATCCGATACAAGCTAGACCAGAGCCGGCCCAAGTATTTCCTGGTGGAGCACACGTGCTTTGACAGTCTCTACAGCCTGATCTCCCACTACCGCCAGTGCCCCTTGCGTAGTCGGGGGCTGGAGCTCCTCCTGACGGAACCTGTGCCACAACCACTCAGCCACGAGGGGAAAGAGTAAGTCGACGGACCCCTCCTAGCCTCCACCCCAACCCTTTCCTCCACCCCTACCCATCAACCGTGACCTGCTAACTTCCTAAGTGTTGTGATTCGACGTACTAATCACCAACAAAGCATGTCTTCTTCGTTTTTCTTCTGGTGATTTTGTTTTTCAGTTTGTGTCTTGGTTGGGAGTGTGGCATGCTACTAACGCAAGGCACTGCATGAATCTGCTTGAATTTTCTTTCTCATTTTTGTTTCAGTGATGTGGTGACAAACTCTAACCTCGAAACCTATTAATGAACCGTGCATGTACACTAATGCCTTATTTCTAATTGTATTGATTTGTTGTCTTTATTTTATCTCCATTTACCATAACCATTCTCTATACTTCTTACTTCATGACTTTTCCTGACTTCTGGTTTGTAAATAACAACCCTCTTCTTTCATAAGCTTGTCTCTTCACCTATTGTTCATTTTCTGTAACGGTTTGACTCGTCATTGCATTATTGTTTGTTTTTACGGCTCCCAATCTTTGCGTCATACCTTCTATTGTGTGTCTTTTCTTTCTTCCCCTGTTTTGTTTCATTTTTTCTTCTCATTTTTTAATTTTGCTTTTTACGATGTCTTCATTGTCTCTGATACCCTTTCCTATCTTCATTGGTCTTTTTGTGCCACTTCTTTGGTTTATTCTTACCACTGTATGTAAAAACCCTGTCTGTCCCCCATCCTCAAATCAAAACATGCCCACACACACACGCGCTTCAACTACCAAAAAACAGGAACCACGGACGCGTAAATCACTGCCGAATAAAAAGCAAGCTCGTAAGCGGCCAGCCCATGTTCTACCTTACGGAGAGCCTGCTGTTCTCAAACCTGTACGACCTCGTAAGCCTCTATCGTGAAAAGCCGCTACGGGGACGGGGCGGTCTGGAGATAATCCTGACCCACACCGTGCCACAGGCTTGGGGACCCGTAAACCAACCGTAAGTTTCTAACGAACCAGAGGAAAACGTCTTTTTTAGTTTGCATCATCAGGGCGTTCATCATTAGGACGTTTGTGATCCTCCCCCAAAATAAATCAAATAAGGTATTCATAACTTTATCTGGTATTTGTTGCTTGTTGTTTCCCGTGTCTAAAATCTCTTTCCTGACAAGATTGCTTCTCAAATACTAACTATTTGTTGTAGTTTGTGTTATTTTGCATTTCATATTTACCCATCTGTGTGTGTTGTTTAGTCAATATCTCATAAATTCTGCTATAACCCCAGGAAAAACCCCGGCACGTTGACATTTTTCACGTTATTTGTTTTAATTGTTAAATGTAAAGAGTGTTTTGTTTAGCAAAAGTGACTTTCACTGTTTTCAAGTGTTTGCAATTTCCAGAGCTTGATTCATAGACAAACATCATTACAAACTATGCATTAAAAAACAGTGAAACTGTCACATTAAGGTAATTACTTTCATTGCAAAACTGGTCTTTTGTGACAGGTTTGACTTGAAGGATGAACAATTTGCATGCAAGAGTTGTAGATTAATATCATAAAACCCATACAAATCAATAATTGACAAAAAAATATGCCCCATGTTTAATACTGACCACTCGATAAAAAAACCAACTGTCATTTTTAACTTGAACCAGTTGGTTTCATAAGAAGTTGAGTCGACCTCAGGCGGAGGAAATGCTGAAACGGGTTCATCAGGACGGCTCGTTCCTGGTCAGAAAGAGAGAGCAGGGAGAGGACTCGTACGCCATATCATTCAGGTAAGAGAAGTCTGGGTAACAGTCAGTTATGACTGCTCGTTTTCTAAACCCCAGCTTGGGTCCCCGTCTCCGGCTCCATCACCATTTCCAAACTGCATGAACGAAGCCAATTACAAAGTCTAAGCTGGAGTTTGTAAAACGGCCGTGGTTTCACAAAACATTCCGTCACTTAATTAAATGTAGGAATTACTAACTATTTGTTGTAGTAAGTTATAATGCTATATGTCTGTAATATGTTACAAAATGTCTTGTCAGCTCTCCATTATCAAACGAGTTAGGTAGTTACCTTTGGAATTATGTTAAGAGGACAATAAGATTTATATTTTACCTCAAAAGCATAACTATGAAATTCTTAATATGAACCTTGATGTATGCCATATCTGTACGATCAGCAACACCCACTTATTTGAATAATCAATATAATAGCTGTTGTTCCTTTGTTGATTGGCTTCTCTCACTTCAGAACAGATGGGCATACTCTTTGCTAGGGAGGGTAAGATCAAGCATGCAGTGTCACAATAACAATGTGAGCAGGCTCTTTGCTATTAGCCATGCCCACCTATTTGTTATTGGCCCCTCCCACTACAGGGAGGTCAAGATCAAGCATGCAATGTCACAATAACAAAGTGGGCAGGCTCTTTACCACGCCCACTTATTTGAATATTCAATTGTTTCCTGTTGATTGCAGGGCGGAGGGTAAAATCAAGCACTGCCGCATCAACCAGGAGGGGCGGCTGTTTGCCATTGGCAACGCCCACTTTGAGAGCATCGTGGAGTTAGTCTCCTACTACGAGAAGTTCCCGCTCTACCGTAAGATGAAGCTGAAGTACCCAGTCAACCAGGAGGTTGTGGATCGACTCGGAGCGGTGTGAAAACTAAACGTGTATTATTAACCAGTTCGCGCCGAAGGACGTATATACACGCAAAGTTTTTCACACATTCAAAACGGATGACGCATAAACACGTCACGAGCAAGGCCGGAAATGTCTGTCAGCAGCGATCAAGGCAGGAAATGCGTGGGTGTGCTTCCCGGTACCATCGGCCTGGACCCGCCTTAAATCGAGTTTCGTTAAAAATAATCTCGCGCCTCGGCTCGGTTATGTTAAAATAATCCCGGCACGAACTGGTTAAAGTTTAAATAAAAATATAAATGAATTACCAAATTATTATTCAAAAAAAAATTCTTACGAAATTAGAAACAATTCGTAGTCCCAGATTATCCCTAATTTGGGTAATATATGATATTAACAAAAGAAGTGGCGTAAAGTGCAAAGTTGTAGATACTGAAATTCAGTAAAAGATATTGTCTGTTTTTGTTTCTTTTTGGTACCCATTTCATTTTAGGCAGCGGATGAGAATTCTTTGTATGGTAACCCGGAGCTGTACATGGACCCCAACCAGTTTGTACCAAAGGTAAAAAAAAAAAAAAAGGGCCAGTACAGTCCAAACGCGATTTGCTTTCTGCAGTTGCAGAAAAATTATTCTGAATTATTTGTTTCCTTAACTTTTTTTCTTGCTCCCCCTTTCTGCTGATTCTTTTAATGTATTTGTTTTGTATTTGTTTATTATTATTATTATTATTAATATTATTATTATTATTTATTTCTGGTAATGAAACCAAGGATCCATCAAAAGCCTGAAAAAATCGGCAGAAATAAAGAAGACGATGAGAATAAATTACAGTTTTAGAGGTGAGAGGAAAACCCCAGAATAATATTCTGGAGAAAACCCACGGAATCAGGCAGGGACTGAAATCCTTATCCACATATTGGCCCAGGCAGGATTCAAACCTGGGTCACAGTGGTGGAAGGCGAGGAAAGAACCACTACGCCAACCTGACTCGCCCACAACACATGCAATATCAAGATCACGTTATTGTGGATTGTGAGTTTCCCGTTGTAGAACGATGGTGTTGCTTCGAGAGGATCTGTAAAATTGATAATTATATCTGGTAGCATTCATGAATGGGTCACCTTTTTACAGAATCGTACTTCTAACTGTTATTTGGATGCGGCTTTTATTTAGGTGACAGTGAAAGCCTTATATGACTACAAGGCCCAACGAGACGATGAACTGTCTTTCTGCAAACACGCCATCATCACTAATGTAGACAAGCAAGACCTCGGATGGTAAGGCAATACAAAAACAAATGGGTGTATCGTTGATAGTTGCCTTACCGTAAAGGGAAGATATCTAGGTTGTTTTATTCACCATGATTACAAAAACGCTGCCCTGTGGAGACCTTAACACAAAGGGCCACAGGGTAATTTCTGTAGGTGAATAGGTCTCCACAAAGTTTTACGAAATAGATTTTTCGGTTTTATACTTTAAACAAACTTGGAATTTTCAAGGTTTGCTTATTCTTCGTGAATTAAAGTATAGAGTCTAAGGGATATTGAGTTAGAGTTACAGCCTAGGAAATTTATCCAAGTTGAAGAAATAGGAGCATATCACTTGACCTAAAAACAAAGCAATGTCTCAACAGGGCTACAAATTTGAGAATTTTAAAATAGAAAAGTATCCCAATAGGAAAGTTACCTGAAGTCAAATTTATAAAGTATCCTAAAATCTAAAAGTTTTTGAAAATCAAAATAAGAAAGTACACAAATATTAAAACCTTTTAATTTCAGGTGGAAAGGAGACTACGGTGGTAAGAAGAACATGTGGTTTCCCTCCAACTACGTGGAGGAAACTCAACCGAACGACAATAGTTCCGAGTCTACGTTGCTAGGCAACCTGCAGAAAGGGGCTATTGATATCCGAAGATGCGTCGTTGGTAAGTTTGTAAAAAATAAATTGTAACAAAAATAAAGTGTTTATTAATAAATGTTTGATTCAAAATGTTTTGGGAATTGCAAGAGTAATAATAGACTACGGGATTCAGTCGCCATTATTTCTGAACTTAATGTTTCAATCGGACTAACATTTTTAATGTTTTGATGTTAACATGCGCGTTTGTATTAAATTGAACAGCTTTGTGGTAACCGATGACATTGTCGAATGTGTACTCTTAACAATTTGCCAAAATTGACATAACACTTGAAATTACTTTGAAAGTACTGATGTGATGTGACGTACTTCTCGGGTCGCTAAGTTTCACTGAACGAGAGTTGTGATTTTTCTCTTTTCTTAAACCTGTTGTGTGGAACCATTAAATACAGAAACGCTACCCGCGAATCGATCGACACACGCTAACGTCTTCAGAATCTCCCCCCTGAACAACCGGCCATCTGTTGACCTAGCTGCGTCTTCCACCGAAGACCTAAGCGACTGGATTCAGACAATAGAGGATGCCTCCGTCAAGGCTGAAGCCAGGGTAAGGAGGGATGGAGAGGGTTGGGAAGGAGGGGAGGGGAGGGAGAGAGGAGGGGGTGGAGTGGAGTGGAGCAGTGGATAGTAGACCTATTCACCAACAAATTTGACAAAACTTACAAACAATGTCTTTATAAAGCTGCCTTTCCATATATGTATTTCATTTTACAAATGCACAAAATAATTTCTCATATTTTTGGAGCACATGTCCCTTTCCGTATTTGCAATCTACTGTTTTGACCGTCCATCAAAATTGGTGCGATTTTGACGCGCATGCAACGTATGAGTAACGGTTTAACAAAATTGGAAGTATCTCTTAATATTCAGTCAGGTGTGTCTAAAAAACCAAAAACTTCAGAATGAACAGTAGTTAGCGTACCTAGAGAAATGTATACATAACCATTATCACAACATATAATTGTACTCCCAAATAAAAACCTAGTGTGTTAAGCAGTCAGCATATTGGTTTTCAGTTGGAACTTTTTGTTTTTTTCAAAACTGTAGCGATTGGAAGAAACCAAGCACGAACGCAAGATGCGCATCGCTAAGGAATTCTCTGATCTCATCGTGTACTGCAGATCGGTACCTTTCCGCGAAGATAGTGAGTATACGATCTCTGCCATTTCCTCAAACAAATACACTTTTCCAATCTTTAGACTTGCAGACTACACCATTGAGAGTAATAAATTGGAGAGTATCATGCATTGACACTGAGTATTTCATGGTGATATTGCACCTTCTGGTATCAACTTGTCAATACGAGTGAACTTAACGAGTTTCTCTTCTGCTTATTGGAGAGGATAAAAACTTACAAATCTACTTTACTTTGTGGTTTCTTTCTTCAGACATTCCCGGGAAATACTACGACATGTCTTCATTCCCAGAAACCAAGGTGGAGCGTTACCTCACCATGGCCAAATCTAAGATTCTACTAGATTACAACAAACATCAGGTTTGCTTTTATCTTTAAAAAAAAGTCTTAAAGAAAAAAATGTTGTCAACTCGCATCTCTACAAAGATGTTGAAATCGGTGGCCAGAGCTACGGCTGTTTTCTATTGTCCGCGTGTGCCGGAGACAGAGACACTTGCTGTAAACAATTTGGCAATTTATCTAAATCCTTTTTTACACTAGACAGATCCCGGGGTTGACGCAGGGTTGAATACATGTGGCATTTCACACTCGAACCTTGCTGCAGACTAGGGTTGAGATATTCAAATCGGGTAGAAACTCTCGTCCTGAATTTTAAATGAAAGTAACTGATCAAAATAAGTTCAGTTTGCAGAAAGCAAGTGTGAAACGACACAGGGTTAAACTCGGTGTTGACCCAGGGTCGCGTTGACCCAGGGTCGAGTTCACCCTGGGTCGAGTTTGACCCAGGGTCGAGTATGACCCAGGTTGATAGGCTGTAGTAGTTTAATTTTTCTGCCAACTGTTAATTTTTCAATGGACTTTCCAAATGTCTCTAATTTGGTTGCAGGTCAGTAGGACATATCCCAAGGGCCAACGCTTTGATTCCTCTAACTATGACCCAGTCCCAATCTGGAACATTGGCACACAGATGGTGTCTCTCAACTACCAGACACCAGGTCAGTAAAAGTAACACCTGTCAGTTAAAGTAACACCTGTCGGTTAAAGTAACACCTGTCAGTTAAAGAAACACCTGTCGGTTAAAAGCCGCATTCGCATTGGACTTTTTGGGTAAAACCTACAGAGAACTTAACCAAATTAAATCCAATGCTGACAGGCGGTAACATTGTCAAATTGTCCATTTTACCCTCCGCAACCGTAAGATCTACAGGCCCAATCTTCTAGCGGAGGATTTAACACCGTGAACTTTGACAATCACGTACCGTAACATTTGACAATATTAAGTCCAATGCGAACGCGGCTAAAGTCAGTTAAAGTAACACCTGTCAGTTAAAGTAACAGTTAAAGTAAAATGTGTTTACCATGTCATATTTTGCAGATTTTGCCATCTTTGTGAACTTTTAAGCTAAATAAAACTGAGTGGATAATATAACTTTTTGATTTTCTTTTCTTTTTTGCTGATTAAAGATCGCTATATGCAAATCAACGAGGGCTTTTTTGCCTTGAACAGCCGCTGCGGTTACGTCTTGAAGCCCCCCTGCATGAGAGATCCCAACTTTGACCCCTACGACCCTCGCACCGTGCAAGCTGTGGACCCCATTCATCTCACTATTACCGTACGTGGCTGACCTTTTATTCCACCACTTCTTCCCTGAACTTTGAACTGCACACTTTGACCCCAGGAGAGATATAGCTGAAGATATATAAGATATATTAATCTTGGCCTGTAACCCCATTATACCATTTTAAAAATATATTTATTGCATTTTTCGTTATGTTTAAAGGTAGGATACACCATTTGTAATTGCTTGAATTATCATGAATGGGTGGATTTGGGGGATTGTATTTTTTTGTAATAACGTTTAACTGACCTGTCCGAAGTTTTACAATCGTGGATGCCGAGGAAAACAAGAAAAATGCTGTCCGTTTTTAACCGGCGTCGGGCAGTGGTTCTTATGGCGATCGTGATTTTGTTTTTATAAAATTCAATTTTGTTTGAACAATTATAGGATATCTAGCGCAATGATTTTGCTGGATGCCTACAATCATTATTTACTTTCAAATAAGTAAGATATTTCTTAATAATTCGGTAGTAACATTTTTTCGATATCTGCAAATGGTGTACCCTACCTTTTAACGGTGAAACACTTTTTAAACATCTTCTCTAAAACGAGGCAATGCGTTACAAAGGCAAAACTATATACAGAGAATATAACAATAACATAAAATCAAATTGCTTATCGCCCAACTGCTTGTAGATAATCCAAATGAAACCATTTACGTTCGGTTGATTGGTTTGTTTTCCAGATTTTGGCAGCGCGTCACCTTGAGAAGACCGGTCGGAGTATAGCAAGCCCCTTTGTTGAAGTAGAGATCATCGGCGTGGAACGCGACACCTCGCAGAAGTACAAGACACAGACAATAGGTCAGCAATATAAGGGTTTCTACTTTGAAGACGAGTCAAGTCAATGTTTTATGGGAGCACAGGATTGTTTGGTTTTCTAGTTTCCTGGTTTCGGTGAAGATTCAGTTTTTTTGTGTTTTTTTATTTTATTGTGTGACCAGGTGCCAATTTCATGGAGCTAGCACACAAAATTGCTTGGCATAAAAAAAGTCTTGCTCGGCAAAACAGGTTACCAGCCAAATCTCCATGGACTTTTGATGCTAAATAAAAACCAGCTGAATACCGGTCACAAACAATCTGAGAATATTTGGTTTGTAACCCTGTTTTTGTCAGAGAAGAATTATCCTGCTAAGCAATTTTTGTTCATGCTTAGCAGCTCCATGAAATTTTAAAATAAAAATAAAGAGCAGTCAATAGACAGCATAATTTAGAGGGGTGTTAAGTACCATTTCAACCTTTAATTCAAGTAGAAAGCTTTCTGATAGTAGATTTGGTTATTTTTTATTCTCCTTTTTTTTCTTGGGTATGATGCAGCGGACAACGGCTTCAACCCGATATTCAACGAGCGCTGCGAGTTTGACGTGGTTAACAAGGAACTGGGCTTCATCCGCTTCGTCTTGCAAGACGAGGACGTCTTCGGCGACCCCAACTTCCTGGGTCACCGGACGCTGCCCCTCCGAGCAATCAGAACAGGTAACTCGGCTCTGATAACGTCACTTAGATATCCAGGGAAAAATGGGGACAGCTTTTAAAGACTTGAGGGCAACAACACGTGCACCTCTCCATTTACACTGCATTTTTTCAGCCACGCTTTTCATACGCACAGACGTTGTACTCGCATTTCGGCTGATAATTTGAACTTTGACTGTTGGAATGCTGTTTTTTTCGTGCAATTTGTCACCTTTTTAAAAATAGATATACATATATCGCATTTTGGAACTAAACTCTTTAATTATCCGAGTTTCTCATTTGACTTGATTCTTTACTGTTTTTACCGTTTTCATTATTTCAGGGTATCGGTCGGTGCCGTTAATGAACGGCCACTCAGAGCTCCTAGAGCTGGCAACACTTCTCATCCATGTAGAATCAAGGGTTATTGGGGTAAGTATGGGCTAGGCACCTGACCGAGCAGTGCTTGCCATGTCCAGCTCCCATGAGCAATCCACTTTACCTCAATCCAAACTTGATTTACTCTACTGAGAAATGTAAATGGATATATGCGTTGTAGCTGGTAACTTGTCTTGGTCTAAGAATGGATTCAATTTTTTTTTTTTTTTTTTATATTTAAGCTAATTTGCATGTGAGGTATATGCTCGAAATTTCTTCCCAGCATTTTAATTGATTATTCTTGTTTAAAGGGACAGTATACCTTTTGTAACTATCCAAAAAACGTAAACAATTATATTATTGTTCAAACGCTTACTTGATGTAAAGATAATGACTCTAAACTCCCTGTGAAATTATTCACTAAGAAATTACTAAGAAAGTAATAAAAGAAGTCCAAATATGCATCTCAGAAAGGCATTTTTTTGACAATTCTATTAGTAATTGGTTCAAAATCAAATTCTTCACATTTCTGGGAAAATACAGCATTCCTAGAGCTAAAACTACATCAGGTTTAATAGTTGTTAGGCACCGTTCTTTAGATTTTGAGAACTTTTGCTGCTTCAAACGATAGAAATGCACAACTGACAAATGGTGTACTATAACTTTAAATTGTGCTCCATGCCTGCAGTCTTTTTCCAGTCTTGAGTCAAGACTAAGGAGTAACCTGTGATGGACTGGTATCCCTTACAAAATTATAAGTTGTTTGGTGCCACAAGAATCCAGGCAAAACAACGTCCCGGATGAGCCATATTGGCTTAGAGGCGGACTTCAAATCTTCCATTTTGTATCCGTCCCTTTTTCTTTATGATCAGGAATGCGGAGAAAATGACCTGTATGCTTCCATCCAGTGCCTACGCGACCAGACAGAGAAACTGACCAAACAAATTGGGGACATGGAGCTGACCACCGCCTCGTCCACTCGACCGGACGAAGTCTACCACGCCAAGACGGTAGAGCTAGAACGATGCCAGAATGCACTCTTCAAACTTCAGGAACAAAGAAGGTAAGGAGGGGTCCAAATCAAAGCCATTTCTCTAACTTGAACTGCAGCTATGGCCTTTTAATGATAATTGGATAATAACACAAAATTACCTTGAAAATTAAAGGGTTTTCGTGTGAAAATTGCAGGAAGGACTTTTGTGGGTTTTGTTGATCTTAAAAAATCAAGCCGTTTGACGGCTAGTCTGGATTCTAGTCACCGTTTCTTTTTGAAAGAAGAATTCCTCTCAGAACTCCTGGCAAAATGGAACAAACATGGTTCTACTTGTCTGTTACTGCCTGAGCAGACACAAATAATCGCAGTCTGTGTTGATTTTTTCTTCTTTTTTTTCTTCTTCAATTCAGCGCCAAACTGAAAAAAACGTACAGCCACACCGCATGAGAGCATCTCACCTCTAATATGACACAGCATTCCACACACACAGCCACAACTTGCGGTCACCTTTGCTACTTTCTCAGAAGAGTATGGGGAGCCAGTTTCAAACAAAACAACTACACGTTCAGTTTTGTGCACGTGGTCTCTACAAACAAAGGAGCCCTTCATTGCAACGGTATGTCCCGTTTTTTAGGTACAACACGGTAAAAACAAAACACAAACAAACGTTGCACGTTACAGATTTTGTCAACGACTGTAGATATTATGCACTGGCATGGTGGAAATTTGTAGCAAGTGTGTAAAAAATAAAATAATGGTCTCTGACTTGGTATTAAACTTAAAAATACTTGAATGTCTCTGCATGTAAAAGTGTCCTCCTTGCTTGCCTTAAACGTACATTTCTCTTATTCCAATATTTCTAACACTTTTGTGTTTGTACATTACATTTCAGATTAGTTTTTTTTTTTCATAATCTGGAACATCATTTAAATTATCTATATTTTTGTCAAGTAGCAATTGAGAAGTTGGGTAGTTAGAAGGATAATTTCAGTCGATATCCATTGTTAATGTTGAGCAAGTTTGTCCACGTCAAGTCCTTATTTGTCACTATTTACTCATAAGAAAACCAATTAACGACTACTGTAAATTTGAACGATCATGATTTTTAATTCCTAGAATATTATCAATTTACTGTAGTTTAGAGATAAATTCATCACTCTGTAGTAATGACATACATAACCTCCCCCAAACAAATACAAAGGGGCACTATCCTTAAAATGCAATTGCTTGGCCACATTGTTTGCTGTATTAGTTACCTGTGCTCTCTTAATACCAGACATCAAAAGCCTGCAAAACGTTTGGATTTTATGTTTTAACAGACGCAAAAAAATGACGTTATATTCAGACATTTTTATATTTGTACCAAGGTATATACAATCAAAATATTTTCAGCATAATATATATTTTTGTAGTTACGGTGTGTTGAAATGTAAAGGTTAACAAAACTGTACGGCAGAAACGGTAGAGAAAATCATGCGAATCGAGTGATTAGTCGGTAGGTAGGCGCTAATTTTTAGAGAAAAAAAAGTGAAAACCACGATGCAACTAATAATTGTGGAAAATGTGAATTTTATGTGTATACAGTATCTGTATACTGTGTAGTGGACATGATTAAGGCTGTTATTAACCAGTTCGCGCCGGGATTATTTTAACATCGCCGAGCCGACGGGCGGGATTATTTTTAACGAAACTCGATCCGAAGCGTGTTCAGGCCGATAGTGCTGGGTAGCACACCCACGCATTTCCGGCCTTGCGCGCTGCTGACATACATTTCCGAACTTGAACTTGGCGTGTTTATGCGTCATCCGTTTTGAATTTGGGGAAATTTTTGCGTTTATATACGTCATCCGGCGCGAACTGGTTAACTGGAAAGAGCTTTTAAAAGCAGAGTTGTATGCGAGTCCTCGCAAGTCCATCACAAGTCCATCACAAGTCCTTCAGTCTCAAGTCAAGTCACAAGCTATTCAAATGAACTGTTAACAAAAAAGCTTTCCTTTGTCATTGTTCATCCAGTTACTTGGGACTGGCTTTATGAAAAGACTTGTAAAAGGACTTGCATGGACTCGAATACAACTCTGTTTAAAAGTAGCATATATAAATATCCGCACAACAATCTTTTAATTAAACATTCTGCTTAAGTCTTTCAAGGTCCTTCCCTTTGTTTTCTAACAGCCTTAATTAGTGTTAAAGTGCAACCTAAGTGTGTAGTCAAGTAGCATTGAATGTGAATCGTGTACTGTGAATCTAAATGTTCTTAAATTGAAGGAAGCGATTTTTTTATTTTAAAGAAAGGAATGTTCAAGATGAGATATGGAAACTGGAACTAGCTGAATTTCCTGCTGTAATCACACTGAAGTATTGTTATCATTCCTGACATAGTTTTAACCGTGCTAATCTATCTCGACATTAACCCTCCTATGTGCAAGTCACTATATGGGTCAGTTGTTCAGCAGCACCAAAATGCACAGACTGTGTCTTTTTGTGTATAGAGTTTGTACATTGAAACTGTAGACAGAATTGTGTTCCCCATAGGAACCGGAGCTGCACTCAGGACCCATTTGTGCTGTCAAACCATAAAGGAGGGTTAAAGAACGATTTTCAACTTACATGTAGAACACCCTATACTATCAACAAATAGTGTCTCACTGTTACTGTTAGAATAGTTAGTTCTCGACTACTTTAACAGGGTGCCAATACACTCATCTCTAAAATTGAATTAAAGACCAATAACTGATGGATATTTTATTATCAGTCGATAGAATCTAACAATTGAGCAGCTAGTGACAGATAAACCTTTTTTTTTTTTGCCGTGAAAAAAACAACTTGCTGTACATGTATATAATAAGTGTAAATGTCTCATTTATATGTAAATGTCATTTATTATGCATCGCATGTGTAATACACATGTATATTTCCTGTAAAGTAAAAAAGGTCATTATCCAACCTTATCCAAGCCGCCTCATCTTTAACAGGGTCCAATATCATGGAGCTGCTAAGCACAAAAAAGTCTTGCTCAGTAAAAACAGGTTTCCGGCCAAAACTCCATGTGATTTTCATGCTAAGCAAAAACTAGCTGAATACCAGTCACAAACAATATATGTCACCAAACAATTTTGTTTGTAACCCTGTTTTTGCCAAGAAAGAAGGTTTATGCTAAGCAATTATTTGTGCTTAGCAGCTTCGTGAAATTGGCCTCTGGTGAAACAAATGCTGTGATATTTATATTCTGGTTCTGTTCCTTGGTGTCAATGAGTGGGTTAGTAGTAGGCTAGAGTCAAGGAACCTATCTAATCATCATTCACATATTAACTTGACACTATGTTTGAAAAGGAAATAGTTCAAATTCCTTTGGGACTTTTAGTATGTTTTGTTCCCAAAAGTTGATTTTGGGAATTTAATTTGTATGCAGCTTTCCTCCATATGTAGATATATGTACATGTATTGGACTTGATAACAATAAAATAATAAGAAACACAGTAACACAAACTTGCTGACATTAAGTTATAACAAAAAAATTCAACTCGCAGGCAATTTGACAGAAAGTGATGGACATTAAATTAAAATCCAATAGTTTGTAAGTTGCCTTGATGATAGATCTACCCACATTTTCTATTGGTTTCAGTTGGATTAATTGATGCAAGTTTGCAATTAAAAACAGATGGTTGATACAATTTGGTGGGCATTGAATGTTTACTTAATGAATCAAAAGAAATGGCATTCGACATTTATTTTTGTATAGGCTGCTTCTCTATTTAACATCCGGCATAGTTTTTCTGAGTTGTTGAGTTCTGTCAATAGTTTTATTCTTTTAACTGTGGTTAATAAGTATGGGACAGCATTATATTGAACTTGTTCACTTCTATTTTTCTTCTTATAAACAACTTGTGACATGATGAAGAATGACATTAAATCTTTCTGCATTTCATCTTGAATAATCGGGTCTTTACATTGATTTATATTGATTTATTTTTTGCTGCATGCTAGACAAAAGTGAGGAAGGATTGGCTAGGTTAACATTCCTAGTGCACAAATGCAGCAGGAACGCGTCGTTCCCAATGCAGCCAGATGGCAGTCATGCGATATGACCTTTGCCCCCAACTTGTGACCCATGCATACATCCGACACGGGTCAGTCCATTAGTATGACTTTTTTTTTGGGGGGGGGGTTGTTAAAAGTGACTTCATTTAAAAAATAAATAAAAATTGCAGTTACTTTGCTTTATGCAAGTTCTCTTGGAGATAGAATGTGTCAGATGTAACACAAACAATTGGACCCCTTTTCTGGCAGTCAAGTTATCTTGTAACTAACTCAAATTTAACCCCTCTTTTTTTTCAACACCTTGCTCGAACTACCTGCTGCACTGCACAAAACACAAATTCCCAATAAATCTGAATTAAATGTATCCCATGAGATAATTGAAATCACTGGGCAGTTTAAAGTTATAAGGACTGACAAAGTAAGGCCGGCCGTTAACAGTCAGTGTGTTCAATTTAAAGAACGCGAGAATAGAGCTGGGGTTTTTCACTGTCGGGACAACATCGCTTTGCCGGAACTCTGCTCGTCTGAGAGTCAGGGCTGGAGTCTGTGTCATGGCAACGTAGGACCGCTGAGCTTTGCTGTAATACATGCGCAACACCAGGCGGTTGTTGAACATCGTTATGGCAATGGGAAGTACCACTACACCAAAGCCCACGCTTAACAAACTAAAGATCATTTCGCTGTTGACCGAGTCGTGATCCAGGGCACTAGATATGAGATCAGGTGACATGTATAGTCCAACCAGGGCACTGGCATAGAAGAACAGAGTGCAGAATCGCATCATGCCTAGACTTCGGACCTCATAAATGAGTTGGCTCCCGTCGTCTCCTTTCATTTGTTGCATTCTGGACTGTTCAAATGCTCGTTGCATTCGTTGAGCGTCTTCATCTTTCTTGAAGTATTGGCTCATTGGTCGACAATGCACAATGACCTTGAGGAGGAAATGAAAAATTTAATTACAAAACAAAAAACCTCTAAGAGAACTATCTAAATTTCTCCCTGACAAAGTAGAGGCAGAACATTCTATATTCTCACCTCATCATTAGCTTGAGAATTCCAGCTCTAAAACCAATGATATTGGGAGCTTAACTGGAATTCTCATGTTTACACCTCATGGCTCATCATCATGAAACAACTTATTTTGTTAACTTTCTGGCATCAATGACAATGTCATAATGTGGCTTATTGATGTGGCTCATAATGTAGAGTATTTCGCAGGAGAGTTTTTGTTTACCTTCGTAGTCGTACTGGTACGGCCACTCGTTAGTCTCTTCAAAACCCTCCAGCTCCCGGATGTCATTAACCGTACCCCATCCACTTCCCCGATTCCGCTATATTTGCCAACACCAACACGATGTCCATCGTTTTCAACGTGTCGCAAACTTTGCTTTATAGGAACACGTTTAAGTCTTAAGAGGCACGAAAAACAACGTGTGCTAAATGCCATTTTGTATAGTCTGTTTAATTCCGCTTTTGTCTACCACTAATTGCGAAAAATGTCGGCGAAATAAAGGAAAAGTTGAAGCTGTTTTTTTTTAGATCGATACAGTTCACTGGGGGCTGCCATGTTATAACGCCTCCAACGGCGGCTTGATGACTGTTTTCCAAACCCAAATTGAGGCTCGGCTGTGACTCCATCACCGTTCGTATCATTGCAAAATTACATGAACGAAGCCAATGCATGCAACAGAGACGAAGCTGGGGTTTGGAAAACGAACGAAGTGCATGGCGCGCAGTTCAATTAACTGTGGTTTAACACTTATTTATCAAAATCAGTCTACAATTAGCTCGCAATTTGAATCAATTCATCCTTAAAATGGAAGCCATAACCGTGGTAAGGATTTGGTGGTCCTTTCTATCTTAAAAATTCAAATTGTTTAATCAAACGCGCTCGCTTAATTATGTCAAAAATGTTGTAAAACTAAACTTTTGACTGTCTCATAAAAAAACTTTCATTGCACCAGTTTCGAGAGAAAACCCAGTACTAAAGTAAGCCTAGTGATTATTGACTGTATAAATTATAAGATTTAAAGCTTTGCATTTTTTTGTATATATGTATAAATTATAAAGGGGAATGCAGCCACAATTTATTTTTATTTGGGGAGGGGGGGGGGATTATTTAAATAGTGTCATAATTCATTAATTATATGGAATGGCATTGTTTATTATTTCATCATGTTAAATTTTAAGTAGGCCCCCCCTATTTAAATCAAATGGGCCACTATAGTAAAAATAGTAGTAACTAGTAAATATTTAACAAATATTTGGTCATTTATTATTTCCTTGCTGGATAGTGCTACCTGGTGCAACCAACCTTTTTCTGTTTACTTTTATTTTAACTTTTGGCTTTTTTTTTCATCAGAGGCAATTTCCTACCAAGAATTTAAAAGTCCGACTGACTGGCACGACAAAAGACCAGCATGTGAACCCTGACCTCAGCCACCCTCATGAATTATGCATGATTGATGCTGGAGTCTGCAGCCTGAGTAGTCTGCGTCTGGCATCCAGTCTTCACACACTCAACCTCCATTGCAATCAGATTAGCACCATCGACGGACTAATTGGTCTGCGGCATCTTCAACACTTGGATCTTTCGTCCAATCGGATTGCCTGTATCGAAGGCTTGGAATCACTGACTGGTCTTCGGACGTTGAATTTATCTTGTAATTGGATCAAGGTTGTGACCGGTCTCGGCAGTTTAAGGTGAGGACCAAAATTGGAAATGTATCTTTCAATATTTTTGCATTGATTAACATTCATTGAGATAATATTTTAAAAAGTTGCAACATTCTTTCAATTTTTTCGCCCCAAAACGGGATATGTTGGTTTTTCTTTAAAAAAAATCATTTCTTGCTAATCTCACAGGTCTCTGAAAAGACTTAACCTGTCCTACAACATCATAACGGACCTCGGCGGTCTGGTGGCCCTCCACGGTTCCCAGTCCAGCCTGACACATCTTGAGTTGCAAGGGAACCAGCTAGATTCGGTTGATCACATCGTGGAGTGTGTGAGCGGACTGGAGCGTCTACAAGACCTTGTGTTGGCGCAGGATGATGAAAATAACCCTGTGTGTCATCTTCCCGGTAAAAAGCACAACGGACATTTTACTCAAAACTGCTTAGCAGTTCAAATGTGCTTGTCTTCTCCTGATTCTTAGTAGAAGGGATGGGAAGGTGTGGGAGAATCGTTAAGGGGGGGGGGGGGTAACATTTGGGTAGAATTGAGGCCACCGCCTCTTAAGCATTTTACTAAAACAATATTAGCTGAGACCTACCCTCTAAATTGTGCAAAATTCTGAAAAATTGTTATGGCATTTTTTTTAAAGGATTCTGAGAATAAACAAACATTGGGTTAAATCACTTGCCCAGCACTAATTGGGTTAACCCTTTCCAATGTTAAGTTCACTCAATTGTTTTGAGCATAGTAAAAAATAAAATTGTTGCAAAGAAAGGGTTAATCCTTCGTAGACTCAAAGACTCAAGTAGTTCACCATCTTTGCTTTCATCAAATAGTAGTTTCTAAAATATAATTGTTGAAAAGTTGCTTCTTCAAGACAACACAACCCTGTACTATTATTTTTACTCCAATTACATTCTTTCCCGATAGTGTACTACAGCTTGTTATTTGAAATTGTTTTAAAAGTAATGGGCAATTTTTGCTTTACTTTCTACTTTCTAGGGTATCGTATGGCTATGTTGCATTCCCTTCCCTGGCTTCAAGTATTGGACGGTATAAACAGACAAGGACAGCGTGTAACCACGCAGGACGCACTGGCTGACATACCAGGTAAAGAGAATGGGTGGGGGTTGTAAATGAAGTCATCGAAACTCCATCTCGAGTCAATGACAAGACAAGTAAATAATTTGTGAGGTTTTCTGGCAAAATGAGACGGAACTGGGCACAGGGTATAGTTGAAAAAACTGCAAAATAATTAATAATGGGGGATTTTTTTATTTTTCAGATTTATTGATAATTGT
Organism: Crossaster papposus; assembly: GCA_037893245.1. Taxonomy (NCBI): domain Eukaryota; kingdom Metazoa; phylum Echinodermata; class Asteroidea; order Velatida; family Solasteridae; genus Crossaster; species Crossaster papposus. The sequence goes on along the minus strand of JBAIAA010000534.1, from coordinate 19,062 downwards.
AATCTTTGGTATGCCAACTAACTATATTTTGTGAAGAAATAGTATAAAAGTAATGAAAAAAAGTGTTTTTAGGGAAAAACAAGCATTTTGGCATTTGGCATTTGTCCATATAACATGTTACAAAACTCGAAACTTCAAAGGCCTTTTTCTCAATATTTTACTTTGGCGACATGTTGATAAATGCGAACTTGAACCCTAACTCCCTACACAACAAAGGAAGTTGGAGGATTTTGAAGGAATTGTATTGTTCAATAACAATGGTGAGGGAGTTGGGGTTAAACAGCCATACCTTTTTAACGGAATGTCCGATTGAAGTGCAACACAGCATTGTAAGGAGAAGAGTATCCTCATTTCTAATACATGAGAACCCTTGTTTAAACATTTGCCTAGTTCTGTCTCATTTTGCCAGAAGCCCTCACATTTTTGCCAATCACAAGACGACCGATGCATCAATTTCCAAGTGACTTCAATCCTGCAAAATCCTGCATTTTGCAAAAGGATTATAGAAGATTTGGGGTGGTTAGGGTCAAGTTTTAACTGTGCCCAATACATTTCTTTTGTATTTTCCAACACTTTATTGATTGGATAATTAAAGTATAAAAGGTGAATTATTTAGAATTGTTGTGCCCTATTTTACAAATTACATTTTTATGTTTTGAGAACTTCACCATTGATAAATCCTAATATAGGAAGAAACCACACATTTTTGTATTAAAATCCTTTTTTATGCGACCAAATTCTTTCAGGATTAGACCAGTACTTGGAGTTCCTTCTCAGCTCAGATTCTACCACCGGAAATGCTCAGGTAAGGAGAAAAGACTGGCAAGTATGCCAGATTTATTGATCTGCTTGTAATTTAACAACAAAAACCATACAAATGTCATTAAAAGCATAAAATTATTCAGGTAAATTACAAAGCTGCTAATTGCAGTAACAGAGATCTTGTAATGTAGGAAACCATCTTTAGATAAAGTTTGAAGTTGGTGATGTTAGAAATAACAGGTCGGAGAATTTTTGTAACTGTTCTGCATCAATTTATTGAAGCTGCGTAATATTTTCAAAATGTTAGCCCAGCCTGCTTAAACCCTCTTGGAGAACGCTCCATGAGGGTTTTTAATTAACATTTTGAGCTTGCATCGCTGACAAGTTTTATCTGTTAATATCAGGAGCCTGCGGTGAATCTGACGACGCCAAGAATTGATCAGATGCTGGATCGGTTCCGTCAGCGAGCTGTCGTGTCGTCAGGGGCAACCACCACAACGGACACCGACACCAGACCTGGCGTCAACATCACGATGATGAAGCAGGCCGACAGGAGGGTATGAACCTCAATCAGTGGATTAATTGCAGAGTCTCGGCCAACCAAATTGTGTCCCAAACTTAAATTCAATACATGTGCTACATGAACATTTCGACCTTTGATTCACATAGGGGTAATTAACTGCCTCATAAGATCAACAAATGCATATTTTAGTCCAGTCAGGTGTGTTTTTTTTGTCCGGGGTTTTATAAAACTAAGTCTTAGGTTGACCAGAGTTTCTTATGATATTTTTTGCTCGGGAGTAACTCTGGAATTTCAGGTATGACCTCTGCCCATCTCAGATGGCGGAGGTTATTCATCCAAGTCTGTTTGTCTGTTAGTAGGATTGTGGAAAAACTACGGGAGGGATTTTAACGAAAATTTAGTGGTAGATAGCTTATGGGTCAAGGATGATTACTGTAAATTTTCAGATTGATCTGGATACAAATCAGGAGACTAGATAACTTTGAATGATTTGGGAGATAGGGTGTTTTTGGCAAGTGAGTCAGAGGTCTGCACTCTATCGAGTGCCCTTTTTCTAGTTTTTGTTGTAATCGCTGACAGGCTGGCGCAACAGACCACGAGAAGCGGCTAAAGCAGCTAGAGAACCAGCTAGCTGACATCATGACCAGAAGACAGGACGCTAGGAGTGTTGGAAGCCACAGTGCCCCAATGAGTCCAGGCAGTCTCAGAGATGATGAGACGACTAACAGACAGAGGTCACACAGGTCAAGGAACCCCAAGAGAGGTGAGTCCAAACTCTCCTCCCTTCAAGGGCTACCTTCTAAAAACACTGTGTTTAAGACCGGTTCCCTCACTCAAAAAAAAATACCATAAAGACATGTTTTGATACATTGTATAAACAGTGTGCCTTATGTTTCCCTTCGTAATGAAACATTGACTTACTGTAAATGCAAGCTTTGAAATAAACATCGAGGCACTGTGGTGTTAATATATCAACCTAACCTATTTATTGCTGAATACAAGTCTATACAATTGCATTCTATCTATACAATTGCAAATTGCCTCATTCTAGTGAACATGGATCTTAGATCTGTGTTTATCTTCCAGACATAGATCACACCGATGAGAGTGATGGGGACAGCCGTGGGTCCTCCATGGGAGCTGTGATCAAGCAGAGAGCCAAGGGAGCTAAGGCACCCAACGTCAGGCAGACACGGACCTCGGAAGGAAGGAAACACAAGATGGAGAGCCAGCAACCAACAAGGTGAACAGCTCTTTGACACTTATGGCTTTTTGTCACTTGCAAATAAATGGGTAACCTGCGAGGGCAGAGATGATTGATTTTATAGGGAAGGAATGTAGTATCCTGACGTTACTTCAGCAGTTGTAAACAAAAGCTAGTGTCAAAGAATGTAGTATCATGATGCTACTTCCGCGTTTGGGTACAAAGTCTATTGAGAAATTGGAAAATTTTTTCACTGGTTGACCTTCATTGAGATTATATACGAAGGAAAAAAACGTCGGGTTGCAACATTTTTTCCTCAAGCTTTTCCACTACTCTGGGAGCTGAGAAAGTGTTCAGGATGTTTATATTATCGTTCAAATTATTGTTCCTATTCAGGTCTGCAACAAGCACACATCCGCAGCAACAAGCCAAGTCAGTGACTAGCACCAGCACTGGGTCGCCACCTAGTGGCCCAGAGGTTAGAGGTCATCCTCGCCGTGCTCAGAGAGTCGTTCAGACCACGGCAGAGCAAGACGCTGACAAACTGGTGAGTGGTGGTGGCACTTGGAAAAAATGCTAGAAAAGAACCCAAGAATTCGTTTTGTCGGCACCCTCGGCCTATGTTATTTAAATCCAGCTTCGACATAGAAGCAGACATGGAAAGGTTGGTGAGAACGCCCTCGTACCTCGATCACTATCAATCGTTCTCGGGTCACATGGGTGGAATGCGAGGAAAGAACCACTACGCCAACCTGACCCCTCATGAGGTGCAATAATTGATAATTGGGATTGATGTGAGATTGTCTCGTTTAGGCCTTGATGCAAGAGTTGGACAGCGAGCGAGAACGAAGGTGGAAGGCTGAGCAAGCAGCGATACGATTGGCCGATCACATCAAAGAGCTACAGTCAAGAGGTAACCAGCCACATTTCTCTCCCAGATCTCAATCGATCAGTCCTTGGTAAAACAAATTACGTGGTATAATTCCAGTCTGCATAAACCCATACTGCATACTCCAATTACCTGCTTAACCAGTTCGCGCCGGATGACGTATATAAACGCAAACCCAAATTCAAAACGGATGACGCATAAAGACGCCACGAGTAAGGCAGGAAATGTCTGTCGGCAGCGAGCAAGGCCGGAAATGCTTGGGTGTGCTTCCCGGTACTATCGGCCTGAACCCGCTTTGGATCGAGTTTCGTTAAAAATAATCCCGCCCCTCGGCTCGGTGATGTTAAAATAATCCCGGGCGCGAACTGGTTAAAGTATAACGGATGCATCGAGCTAAACCTGAAAGTTTTCCTTTCACACTGTAGCTGTTTTTATTCTGGCTCCCATCCTCGGCCAAACCAGACTCATCTTGGCATTAGATCTAAAATTATTGCATTTCATTAAGAAATTTATGTTAAGCAAAAGACTTTCCTTTTGTGTTTAGCCAATGAAGAGCGTGAACTACAAGACGTTGCCATCCAGGCCAGCACCAGACTAAAGCAAGCATTAATGAATGAGAAGGAGTCTAGAATCAGACTGGGGGGCCACATGGAGGAATGTCAGGTCAGACCCTCTAAGCCCCGCGTACTTTGGTCAGTACAGTCTAATCCAGTCACATCAACACCGTACCCTCAGGATGAGGCCCCTTATAATGGAGAAACCAATGGGTATACCATATACAAAACTGCACGAAGTGAAAACAAAAATAAGAAGTAAAATTAATTTGTAAAGCAGCATCGTTTTACATTTTACATTGTAGGCCAAGTTGGACGATCTCACTTCCAAGTTGGCCGCTTCTCAGAAAGCCGAGGAGGAGCAGAGAGGAACTCTGAGAGCCATGGAGACAACATCAGCCAAGATGGAGACGGAGAGACTCAACCAACACGCTCATGAAGTGAGTAACTGTGTCAGATGATCTTCTCTTGCTTAGCTATATACATAGTACTGGGAACTCCCTCCAATACGTGGTACATCACCGAGTCTTGCACGCACAAATCGCTAATAATAGACTCTGTGTGCCAACACGAAAAGGCACTTTTTTAATATTTTCAAAAGCCCAGTGGACAGGAAAAACTGCGTGCACATGGTGCTGCAACCGAACTGCCGCATCGAACTAAATCTAGCTCAACTTTGCCATGCAAACCCAACAACCCATGCAAGTGTGTAGACACCTCGATCCAATCAGGGACTCTCTAATGTCCCCCTTTTGTTTGTACTTTTTTCAGAAGACCTCCCATAGGTTTTGTACACAAATCAGAATCGGGAACCTTTTTTCAAATAGGGTATCCTGTCCTCTATTGTCATTCGTCCCCTATTTCAATCAAAAACCAACTCAACCCACCCAACCTGGAGGATCAGTTTCAGCGCTATGTGCACGTACCTGTTTGAACGCGTAAAGGCTCAAGAACGCACGACAGATTTTATTTAAAAGGCACAAAACCATAGTTTGTTGCCGTGAGCTTGAGGTTCTATTCTTCCTTTTCTCAGGTAAAGAAGACTCAGGAATATCAGATGAGGTCAGCAGCTGTCGGCCGGGAGGTTGACTTGGTGAAAGCTCAGTGTAAACAACAAGAAGGGAAGATACAACAACTACAGGAACTACTGGCTGGCAGAGAACATGAGCATAGGTGAGACTCGTTATTAGGTGGTGGGGTCGTGGGAGCCTAGAATAGCTCTGGATCTGTTGTAGAGAACAACGGTCCAATGGCTGTGGAGCCCAACTTGTGTGGCAGTATGCGAGTTTAGATCCTGGTATGGTGACTAGCTCTTGTGTTCTTGGGCAAGACAGTTTATCACATTGCCTTATATCTACTCGTGGGCAAGACACTTGACTACAATTGCCTCCTCCACCCAGGAGTACAAATAGGTACCTGTGGGGGTCGAGGTTGATTGTATAAGCGCCTATAAACAGCCGCCGCGTGGTCCTGATGGTAATAATCGTAGAGTGCTTTGAGATCATCGTTACGAAGGAAAGTGCTATATAAGGATAACAATTATTGTTTATTTAGTCAGTGGGTATCTGTAGTTTGCTCTGACCTCGAAGAGAGCTGGATAAAACCAATTCCATGATTGTTGAGTCAATTCGGACATCTTTATCAAGTCCTATTTTGAAATAATGTTGCATTTGTTACAGACAGCAGCTGAATAACCTGTATCGTCTAGACAGCAAAGAGCTCAAGGATGTGATCAGCAGTGAGATATCCAAAGAACAGTGTCGACATGAGCAGGAGCATCGGTTGTACAAGGAACGGTGAGGAAGTATTTCAGAAGTAGTGCGAGAGTAGCTTACAAGTAGGAATCCTACCGTAGATTCTGGCATGAAAAACGAGGATCGGGGAGCACAAGATATTGTTTGGCTGGTTCCAATTATGTTTTTGATACTTTTAAAAGTAGGATACACCATTGGTAATTGCTTGAATTATCATGAATGGGTGGATTTGGGGGTTGTATTTTATAGTAAATATTGTTAAACTAACCTGTCCAAAGTTTTATAATCACGGATGCTTAGAAAAGCTAGAAAAAAGGCGTTCGTTTTCAACCGGCGTCGGGCAGTTGTTTAAGTCGTTCTTGTTTTTATCGCGATCGCCGTCCAGCGCAATCATTTGGCTGGATGCCTACAATCATTATTTACTTTCAAATAAGTAAGATATTTCTTCATAATTCGGTAGTACAAAATTCTAATATCTGCAAATGGTGTATTCTACCTTTAATAACGAGTCAAAGATGAATATTGTTGTTTCAGGATCGATGCCTTGACAAGACAGTATTCTGAGTTAGAGGATGAGTTTCGTCTTGCTCTTCAGATGGAAGCAGAGAGATTCTGTGAGGTATCCCATCAAATTATTGAAGACCAACTATCATGAGAAGAAACTGCTGCAAATGACTTTCTGACAATTAGAAAACCTAACTTATGTAGGATCTTTCAAAATGTTAGGTTGCGTCATGTTGCTGTTGTTAACAAACAGATGTTTTTGCTCAAAGATTAAATTATTTATAAGCAGAAACATGGAATTACCGCGAAGCCTGCTTGGGGCCCTCAGCCCCTGATCCACACCCGTAGTCCAGTACAAATGTCAATGTCCCACCATTGGAAGCCAGCTCAACGTTGAGATCAACTTTTATTTTCTTTCTACGCGAAATTAAATTTTCTATCTTCACAAATAAATTCTCTAAGGGACACTATTCCATGTGTCAGTTGTGAACTTTTATCATTTTGAAGCAGCAAAAGTAGCAAAAGTTCTCAAAATCTAAAGAAAATGTATATTCAACCCTTAAAAACCTTTAAAATGGGATTGGTTTAAAATATAAATAATTATAATATATTTATATAATTACTATGCTCTTTCCTTAGCCTAATAATTCCCAGTTTATTAAAAATGTTCTCCTTGCAATAATGTTCACGGTCCTACAAGAGATGCCAATCGATTCCTTGGTGTATTACTATTTCATTGTCTTCTAATAAGACACCTCAACTTGATTTCCTTTCATGTTGGACGATATTCCTCCTTCGTAATATTGTTTTCCGCCTTATTTGACACGTTTTAGCTTCAGGATGCCTTTGAGAGAGTCAGCCATGAAGCCTCCGTAGCCAAGCAATCCCTCGGAGCTTTGACGGACAAGGAGAAGAGATCGTCCGCCATAGTAGCTGAACTGACCGCTGTGAGTTACTGGCTCAGCCTGGTTTACGTTTTCAAAAGCTCATTCGTGAATTCTGATGTTGGTTTTGTCAAAATGAAGCATTCAGCGAAACAAAATAAAGCTTAAAACTTATGCAGGTGCCTTCATAAATAGGTTGGCAATCCATATAACCCAGACTATTAACCCAGCCCGATTGCTGATTGTTAAGGATCAAGTATTAGCGAACACAGTGACAGACGAGTTGTATTTATTTCTTTAGCTAATTCTTGACCCTCATTTTACAGATGGTCAAGGAACAGAAGGGTCGGATTTCAGAATTGTCCAAATCGAAACACGAGGCTGTGGCAACATCCAAGGTATATATAATAAAGCTGCAACCAAAATACTTGGCTACTGCTTAAAATTACACGAGTCTATGCGAAATGGCTGCAGTTGACGCCATAAACTTGTGTGTAATTTCGAGCCGCAGCCGTTTATTTCTCTCTACTTGTTACATGAAGCTTCTCTGTCATTTCTTAAAAATTGCTCAGAGCCGCATTGTTTTGGCTGTTCCGTTTCCAACAGGAGCGCATCCAGACATTGGATTCCCAGCTGGAGGAAGCCCGGAGGGCACATCTGCAGTATGAGGCCCTCCGGCAAGAGAAGGGCCGACTGACCGCCCAGCTGGTGGCCCACGAGTCGGTCATCCAGGGGCTGAAGGCCGAAAGGAAACTGTGGAGTCAGGAGCTGGCTCAACAAGGTCAGGAAAGGTCAAGAGAGGTCAAGAGAGGTCAAGACGTTTGGCTTGAACGTATTGGGATTACGTAGCTGGGGTTTGGAAAACGAGCTATATTTTGGTTTCTGCAACATTCTGAATTCGGAATTTGAGATTTTTTAGATAAGTTAAAATGTATTTTTAGATTTGAACAAAGAAGTTGGCAGGACCAGAGCTTGAACCTCCAGATTGCCATTCCGATGCTCTACCAATATATTTATTGTCAATATATTTATTGTCAATATCTTTATTGTCAATATCTTTGTTCAGGGTGCACTAGTTAGAAGCCAGTAACCCGTATGAACCTAGTTAGTTTCCTTTTATGGTTTAAACTTTCTTTTTTTTAAATCAAATTCTGCCAGCAGAAAATGAGAAATGTGGGTTGTCTGCTTTTTGGGCTTCTAAGTTTAATGTGTGACTTCTCCCCCAGTGTTTTTAAGGGGTGGGGGAGGGGGAACCTGGGCATGTGTTGACCTTTGTGGATTGAACTAGACTCGCATTGGGAAATCTTGAATGAATGATGGTGGAGTATTTTTTCTTGGCAGGTTCGTCCCTGGCCCAGGACAGAGGGAGACTGGAGGCTCGTATTGAGGCACTGATGGCTGAGGCAGACTCCTTGAGGAAGCAGTCTGAGAGAGAAAATGACGCCTTGAAGATCAAAACCAAGATGCTAGACGATCAGACGGATACCATCAGGAAACTCAAAGAGGTAAGCAGGAAAACACTGACTAGGATTACAGGTACCATACCAGGATTGTACCACCCCAAGCTGCCCTGCCTGTACCACCCAAAACGACCCCACTAAAGTATGGTTTGATGGATTCATTGGAAAGTAAATACAATGTAGTACATTGTGTTATAATACTGATGGGTTAAAGGGATGAGTAATAATACTTTGTCTAATTGAGAAGGATAGTTCACTTTTGTTTTAGTTTTTCTTTCCTGGAATGACAGTATTGGACAAACATTGCAAATATGGGTTTTGTCGAGCTCAAGAGATATATCGACATGAATTCAATAAAAGCCACCATTGATTTAAGAAGACTTGTTTCTCTCATCAGGGTCTTGTTGAACGAGATGGTGAGATCAAGAAAGCGAGAGACGAATCACTGAGCCACCAGCGTCGTCTTGAGGAGCAGCTTGCCAGCGAACAGTCTGTGAGCCAAGACACCATGGAGGAAGTGGAGAGACTGAGAGAACGTAAAGAGGAACTGAAGGAACAATTAGCTGAGATGGAGGCAGAGCTTGATGACAGCAGAAGGGCGTACAGGTGGGTAGGCATGGCTAGGGAGGTAGGCGGGGCTAGGGAGGTAGGCGGGGCTAGGGAGGTAGGCAGGGCTAGGGAGGTAGACGGGAGCTACAAAAAAATAAGGGTTTTCACAAGTTTGACGTCTGTGCATCTTGTGTCCAACCTTTGTCCATTGACTGAATGGGTATGGTGGCTTTTTAGTGTTTATGCAGTGTTTCTCAGGGAATGTTGAATTTGTTTGGAGAAATATATGGTAAAAAATTTAGGGAAGTGCTTAACTTTTGTACATGTTGATATTGTAACCTGTTTAGATCCCTGGACAGTAAATGGAAGGGGAAGAGCGATTTGATTGGTCAGTTGGAGACCCAGGTCCGACAAGTCAAGCAGAATTTTGATGCTAAGGAGACCAAGTTGAAGGAGGAACGAGACAAAGCCGTTCAGGCTGAAAAGTGAGTCTTAACCTTTGGCAAATTTTACGGAGCTGCTAAGCACAACAATTTGCTTAGCATGAAAATTTGTCCTTGGTAAAATTTTGATTGATGATCAGCTGGTTTTTTGCTTAGCATGAAAAACACATAGAATTTTGGCGGATAACTTGTTTTTAATAAGCAAGACTTTTTGGTGCTAAGCAAATTTTTGTGCTTAGCAGCTCCGTGAAATTGGCCCCTTGTCTCACAGAATTGACTTCAGGCCGTGTCCGAAACGGGCTTCTAGAGCTATGGCTGAGTCTGTTATCAGCTTGCTCATAGGACACACATAGTTTGAATGGACAATAGCCATAGACGAGAGATTCCGACTCGACCTAATCCTGTATTGGAAATGTAGAGATCTTGACCATGGCCATTTGCAAATCCTGGGTTTCATCCTAGCTAAGGCTTCAAATCTTTCTCAAGAATCATTTTTAATGGTAGTGGTCACCACTTTTCTTAGTTTGTTGTACCTTGCTCCTACTTTTCTAAATATTTCCTACTTCTGGTTCCGCAACTAAGTAAATTCAATTTCACTGAATATGTTTATAACAAAGTTTACTGTCGTATGTAAATTACACAAAGGCTTTGGGTGCAGGAGTACTGCAACTGTACTTCCAAAAGATTAGATGCAGACGGAGCACAAGTGTTGTGAGTACCGAACATGTCGAATGAGGCTTATGATGCTGTGGACATGGTGAGTATCAACGAAAACTTCTCCTGAAAGCCCGCAAAAGTCCTACTTTTATTCCAATTTTGTACACCAAAGTCCTACTTTTCTTCTGCATTTTTGAAATCTTTGATGGACTACTTTTTTATCTGTGTCTGTTTGAATGCCTGACATGCGTTACTATTGACTACTGTCTCTTTTCCAACTCTGATGCAACATAACTACAATAATTGTTTATCATGTTCACTGATTGAGGATGTATTGAAGGCTTGTTAGTTCTAGAGGTTTATGTTCACCTGTTGGTCGTCATCCAGACTTAATCCTCTTCAAGGAAGCCGTGTAATTGCTTAGGGAAGCCTGTTAGGTCATTCTGGGGCCATTGGTTGCCTTAGGGGTCAGTCGTATGACTGATACAAAAACTGGTACGCGTACATCAAACATCCCTGCCAGTAGTCATTAAAGGTTTGAAACACCTGCTTACTGACAGTCTCTATTGCACTAAAATTTCACTTTCTTAAAAACGGAACATAAGTTCAAACATCTCTTCTTGGTAAACAAAAGCTTTTTTATAAAGCGATTCCTTATAAGTCATACTATGAAATACCAAGTTATTCCGCAACTGTGCATAGGAACAACGGATAATTTGTAGTGCCAAATCCTTACAATTTTTTTTATTTTAATATGATTTTGCACTCCCCCCTATATGGAGTTTGGGTTAATAATTAGAAATTGTGAATGTTTCAAAACAATTCAATTGTTACATCTGTCCCATACACCCCCCTCTCCAAAAGGTTCTTTTAGGATGAAATAAGTACTTGATTATTTCTTGACAACTTGTTGTTTATCAATTCAATTATTCACACCTCATTTTCTCAGACTGCATATTATCTTTTGGTCCTCCTTGACAGAGAAGCTGTCGAGAGACTACATCGAGCGGACGATGCCTTCTCTAAGCAGCTGGAGGCAGTCAGAAGACATCACGGTGGAGAAATGGATGAGATGAAGGAGGAGAGACAACTGGAGATTGATGGAGCTAACCAGAGGGTAAGATTGGCAATTCATAACCGTTGCCTCTATTGATGTTATAGATTGGCCGTTTTTTAAACCCTTTACTTTCTTTGTCTTGACTAAATCCCAATGTGCTCGAACTAATATTTGTTTGCAAGTACACTGCATGTGTGTAAAAGCTAACAAAGAACTATTATGTCTCAATTTGCCCAAAACAGTTTTTGTGTCATGTTATTTGTAGGATATTCATAACCTGGAATATAGGAATGTCTTATTTTTCAATAAAATTTGAAAGAGCAAGGTCTATATTTTACTAATATTGCTAAAACTCAAAATTAACTTGTTGCTCAAAAGTGCCTGATTTTGATATACCATGCTCACATTTTATTGCTAACTAGTACATTTTCCAATTTGTCTTTATGAAGGTGATTGAGGTTGAGCATGAGATGCGACTTCTTCTGTCTGAGACCGACACTCAAAAGCGAGTCATGGAGGACAAAATGAAGAAGCTCTCGAGCGCCTTCCACGATCTGACTCAGGGACTCACTTGATGTATCTTCTCCTGTCTGAGATCAAGACTCGTGGAGAACTAAATCAAAGACTCATAGACGTACTCATGAGCGCCTTCATTGACTCTGGGGACTCACACGGAGCATCTTCTACTGTCTGAGACCAAGACTCAAAAGCGAGTCATGGAGGATAAAAAGAGGAAAATCACGAGCGCCTGTCTGAGACCAAGGCTCATGGAGAACTAAATCAAAGACTCGTACTCATGAGTGCCTTCATTGATTTGACTCTGGGAACTCAGATGAAGCATCTCCTGTCTTAGACTCAAAAGCGACTCATGGAGGACAAAATGAAGAAGATCACGAGTGCCTTCACAGATATACCTCGAGGACTAACATGAAGTGTCCAAGGACGAGACTCAAAAGCGAGTGAAGGAGGACAAATTAAAAAACTGCTAAATCTTTGTACAAGGGTGGTAGTTGCCAACAATCGTCAAATGATTAATTATGCAATTTTTAGGGGCTGTAAATCTTTTTTTTTACAAATGCAACTTGAAATTCGGGCGATTCACAATGCAGTGCGCCACCAAGCGTTTGACTCAAAAGTGCCACTTTTAAACTTTACGGTCGACTTCTTCCGTATATCATACTGTAGTGAAATTTCTATTCTTCATTGTTCACGCGAGGTTTAACCCAAACAAACATGTATCCGGCAGCGTCGTTAATTAAAACATTGTTATTTGCAGACAAAAAATAAAACTTTAATCGTGCGTGTCCAAAAAGACGTAAAAACTGATGAGTTCATGCAAAATGAATATTGTTTTTAAAACCGATGCCGACTTTTTCCCATGATGCACTGCGGGGATAGCAGAATTTGCGCCTCCAACGGCAGCTTCTAGGTATTGTGAATCGCTCGAATTGCATCAAAATTCAGCAATCTAAAAATTACATTAAAATTAACCCATTAAAATGTAAGTTTTTGGTAAAAATAAATATTGTAAGGGGTTAATTAATTAGTCTTGCATTTGTATTTTCTTCAAAAAATGTCTCAAATCACCCCAAAATTATTTAATAAGGGGTTTTAATAGCCCATAATTGAACCGATATATAGCCCATAATTGAACCGATATATAGCCCATAATTAAACCGATATATAGCCCATAATTAAACCGATATATATATATAGCCCATAATTGAACCGATATATCCCATAATTTAACCGATATATCCCATAATTGAACCGATATATCCCATAATTGAACCGATATATCCCATAATTGAACCGATATATCCCATAATTGAACCGATACAAATTGTAAGGGGTTAGCCTTGCATTTTTATCAAAATTTGGCACAAATTGAGTTGTTTTTTAATAGCCCATAATTGAACCGATAGCTCATAATTGAACCGATATATCCCATAATTGAACCGATATATCCCATAATTGAACTGATATATCCCATAATTGAACCAATATATCCCATAATTGAACCGATATATCCCATAATTGAACCGATACAAATTGTAAGGGGTTAGCCTTGCATTTTTATCAAAATTGGGCACAAATTGAGTTGTTTTTTTAATAGCCCCTAATTGAACCGATGGCCCCTAATTGAACCGATATATCCCATAATTGAACCGATATATCCCATAATTGAACCGATATATCCCATAATTGAACCGATATATCCCATAATTGAACAGATATATCCCATAATTAGCCTTGCATTATTATCAAAATTGGGCACAAATTGAGTTGGTTTTTTTTATTAGGAATTGTGAGGGGTTAGCCTTGCATTTTTATCAAAATTTGGCACAAATTGAGTTGTTTTTTAATAGCCCATAATTGAACCGATATATCCCATAATTGAACCGATATATCCCATAATTGAACTGATATATCCCATAATTGAACCAATATATCCCATAATTGAACCGATATATCCCATAATTGAACCGATATATCCCATAATTGAACCGATACAAATTGTAAGGGGTTAGCCTTGCATTTTTATCAAAATTGGGCACAAATTGAGTTGTTTTTTTAATAGCCCCTAATTGAACCGATGGCCCCTAATTGAACCGATATATCCCCTAATTGAACCGATATATCCCATAATTGAACCGATATATCCCATAATTTAACCGATATATCCCATAATTGAACCGATATATCCCATAATTAGCCTTGCATTATTATCAAAATTGGGCACAAATTGAGTTGGTTTTTTTTATTAGGAATTGTGAGGGGTTAGCCTTGCATTTTTATCAAAATTTGGCACAAATTGAGTTGTTTTTTAATAGCCCATAATTGAACCGATAGCCCATAATTGAACCGATATATCCCATAATTGAACTGATATATCCCATAATTAGCCTTGCATTATTATCAAAATTGGGCCAAAATATGATTTTCTTCTAAAAATGTCTCAAATCACCCCAAAATTAATGAATAAGGGGTTAGTCTTGCATTTGTATTAAAATTAGGCCCCAAAAAATGATTTTCTTCCAAAAATGTCTCAAATCCCCTAACAATTAATGAATAAGGGGTTAGTCTTGCATTTGTATTAAAATTAGGCCAAAATATGATTTTCTTCCAAAAATGTCTCAAATCCCCTAACAATTAATGAATAAGGGGTTAGTCTTGCATTTGTATTAAAATTAGGTCAAAATATGATTTTCTTCCAAAAATGTCACAAAACCCCCAAAAATTAATAAATAAGGGGTTAGCCTTGCATTTGTATTAAAATTAGGCCAAAATATGATTTTTTTTCAAAAATGTCACAAATCACCCCAAAATTAATGAATAAGGGGTTAGTCTTGCTTTTTGGTTAAAATCAGGCCAAAATATGATTTTCTTCCAAAAATGTCTCAAATCCCCTAACAATTAATGAATAAGGGGTTAGTCTTGCATTTGTATTAAAATTAGGCCAAAATATGATTTTCTTCCAAAAATGTCTCAAATCCCCTAACAATTAATGAATAAGGGGTTAGTCTTGCATTTGTATTAAAATTAGGCCAAAATATGATTTTCTTCCAAAAATGTCACAAAACCCCAAAAATTAATAAATAAGGGGTTAGCCTTGCATTTGTATTAAAATTAGGTCAAAATATGATTTTCTTTCAAAAATGTCTCAAATCACCCCAAAATTAATGAATAAGGGGTTAGCCTTGCTTTTTGGTTAAAATCAGGCCAAAATATGATTTTCTTCCAAAAATGTCTCAAATCCCCTAACAATTAATGAATAAGGGGTTAGCCTTGCTTTTTGGTTAAAATCAGGCCAAAATGTGATTTTCTTCCAAAAATGTCTCAAATCCCCTAACAATTAATGAATAAGGGGTTAGTCTTGCATTTGTATTAAAATTAGGTCAAAATATGATTTTCTTTCAAAAATGTCTCAAATCACCCCAAAATTAATGAATAAGGGGTTAGCCTTGCATTTTGGTTAAAATAAGGCCAAAATATGATTTTCTTCAAAAAATGTCTCAAATCACCCCAAAATTAATGAACAAGGGGTTAGCCTTGCATTTGTATTAAAATTAGGCCAAAATAGGATTTTCTTCCAAAAATGTCTCAAATCCCCTAACAATTAATGAATAAAGGGTTAGTCTTGCATTTGTATTAAAATTAGGCCAAAATCTAATTTTGTTCACAAAATGTCTCAAATCACCCCAAAATTAATGAATAAGGGGTTAGTCTTGCATTTGTATTAAAATTAGGCCAAAATATGATTTTTTTTCAAAAATGTCACAAATCACCCCAAAATTAATGAATAAGGGGGTTAGTCTTGCATTTGTATTAAAATTAGGCCAAAATATGATTTTCTTCCAAAAATGTCACAAAACCCCCAAAAAATAATAAATAAGGGGTTAGCCTTGCATTTGTATTGAAATTAGGTCAAAATATGATTTTCTTTCAAAAATGTCTCAAATCACCCCAAAATTAATGAATAAGGGGTTAGCCTTGCTTTTTGGTTAAAATCAGGCCAAAATATGATTTTCTTCCAAAAATGTCTCAAATCCCCTAACAATTAATGAATAAGGGGTTAGCCTTGCTTTTTGGTTAAAATCAGGCCAAAATGTGATTTTCTTCCAAAAATGTCTCAAATCCCCTAACAATTAATGAATAAGGGGTTAGTCTTGCATTTGTATTAAAATTAGGCCAAAATATGATTTTTTTTCAAAAATGTCACAAATCACCCCAAAATTAATGAATAAGGGGTTAGTCTTGCATTTGTATTAAAATTAGGCCAAAATATGATTTTCTTCCAAAAATGTCACAAAACCCCCAAAAAATAATAAATAAGGGGTTAGCCTTGCATTTGTATTAAAATTAGGTCAAAATAGATTTTCTTTCAAAAATGTCTCAAATCACCCCAAAATTAATGAATAAGGGGTTAGCCTTGCTTTTTGGTTAAAATCAGGCCAAAATATGATTTTCTTCCAAAAATGTCTCAAATCCCCTAACAATTAATGAATAAGGGGTTAGCCTTGCTTTTTGGTTAAAATCAGGCCAAAATGTGATTTTCTTCCAAAAATGTCTCAAATCCCCTAACAATTAATGAATAAGGGGTTAGTCTTGCATTTGTATTAAAATTAGGTCAAAATATGATTTTCTTTCAAAAATGTCTCAAATCACCCCAAAATTAATGAATAAAGGGGTTAGCCTTGCATTTTGGTTAAAATAAGGCCAAAATATGATTTTCTTCAAAAAATGTCTCAAATCACCCCAAAATTAATGAACAAGGGGTTAGCCTTGCATTTGTATTAAAATTAGGCCAAAATAGGATTTTCTTCCAAAAATGTCTCAAATCCCCTAACAATTAATGAATAAGGGGTTAGTCTTGCATTTGTATTAAAATTAGGCCAAAATCTAATTTTGTTCACAAAATGTCTCAAATCACCCCAAAATTAATGAATAAGGGGTTAGCCTTGCTTTTTGGTTAAAATTAGGCCAAAATAGGATTTTCTTCCAAAAATGTCTCAAATCACCCCAAAATTATTGTATAAGGCCAAAATATAATTTTGTCCTAAAAATGTCTCAAATCCCCTAAAAAATAATGAATAAAGGGTTAGCCTTGCATTTGTATTAAAATTAGGCCAAAATATGATTTTTTCTAAAATGTTCTCAAATCCCCAAAATTAATGAATAAGGGGTTAGTCTTGCATTTGTATTAAAATTAGGCCAAAATAGGATTTTCTTCCAAAAATGTCTCAAATCCCCCTAACAATTAATGAATAAGGGGTTAGTCTTGCATTTGTATTAAAATTAGGCCAAAATATGATTTTCTTCCAAAAATGTCTCAAATCACCCCAAAATTAATGAAAAAGGGGTTAGCCTTGCATTTGTATTAAAATAAGGCCAAAATATGATTTTCTTTCAAAAATGTCTCAAATCACCTCAAAATTAATGAATAAGGGGTTAGCCTTGCATTTGTATTAAAATTAGGCCAAAATAGGATTTTCTTCCAAAAATGTCTCAAATCCCCTAACAATTAATGAATAAGGGGTAAGTCTTGCATTTGTATTAAAATTAGGCCAAAATCTAATTTTGTTCACAAAATGTCTCAAATCACCCCAAAATTAATGAATTTGTATTAAAATTAGGCCAAAATATGATTTTTTCCAAAATGTTCTCAAATCCCAAAAATTAATTAATAAGGGGTTAGCCTTGCTTTTTGGTTAAAATTAGGCCAAAATAGGATTTTCTTCCAAAAATGTCTCAAATCACCCCAAAATTATTGTATAAGGCCAAAATATAATTTTGTCCTAAAAATGTCTCAAATCCCCTAAAAAATAATGAATAAGGGGTTAGCCTTGCATTTGTATTAAAATTAGGCCAAAATATGATTTTCTTCCAAAAATGTCACAAAACCCCCCGAAATTAATTAATAAGGGGTTAGCCTTGCATTTGTATTAAAATTAGGCCAAAATAGGATTTTGTTCTAAAAATGTCTCAACTCTCCTAACAATTAATGAATAAGGGGTTAGCCTTGCATTTGTATTAAAATTAGGCCAAAATATGATTTTGTTTCAAAAATGTCTCAAATCACCCCAAAATTAATGAATAAGGAGTTAGTCTTGCATTTGTATTAAAATTAGACCAAAATAGGATTTTGTTCTAAAAAATGTCTCAAATCTCCTAACAATTAATGAATAAGGGGTTTGCCTTGCTTTTTTATTAAAGAAATTAAAAGAAAAAAAAAACAAACAAACGAATACCAAATGAAACAGATCCTTAATTCAAAGAACTTCACAACTTGTTCGTATAAATCTTAACGAAATAGGAAATTAAGCAAACCAATAAAATGAAACACAAAAAAAACGACTTTATATAAAATACAATGTGAATATGCAAAACAATAACGACAAGGATTAAAATATAAACAAATAATAAAAAACAAAACAGAACAAATAAAAACAGAACAGTTGTAAAAAAAAAAAGAGAACAAATGAACAAGAAATGAATGAATTAACAAACAAATCAATGTTAATTAGCAACAGCAAGCAAAACAATAAACACATAAAAGTTACTTAGTCTTAGTAATCCTAGGTATGTTTAAAATATCAGAAAGTAACAATTAATGCAGCTAAAAAAATTAAATTACCAGCAAAATTAGTTTAAAGGTACGGTACACCGTTTGCAGATATCAAGAACAATTCTCCACGCGCTCCAATGAATTCTGATAAGAAAATTCATTACTCGCTAAGTCCAGAACTCAAAAACATACTTGTTAAGACCTATCTAGATAATTTAATTTAAAGGTAGGATACACCATTGATAATTGCTTGAATTATCATGAATGGGTGATTTGGGGGGTTGTATTTTCTAGTAAATATCATTTAACTGACCTGTCCAAAGTTTTACAGTCATGAATACTGAGAAAAGCAAGAAAAACAGCGTTCATTTTCAACAAGCGTCGGGCAGTGATTCTTGTTATTTTTGTTTTTGTTCGCGATCGTCGTCCGGCGATTGTGATTTCTTTTGCATTGTTCAGAAAATAATTAATAAATACATGAACAAACAGAAGCTCACAGGTAGTATTGGTTGTTAATCGTTGGGAAATATTAACCCTTACAACAATGAAATACAATAGATTATATAATATAGTAAAGCATATTTGTACGACTTTTTTTGTTAGTCAAAAAATAACCGAATAGAGCTCATTCCTTGAATGTGTCCAATGTTGGAGTCATTTATAGGAGAATTAAAAAAAGAAAGCAAAGTTGCAAATTGCAAGTCAAACAAAAACAAAAAGATATTTTTGCTTCAATTTTTAAATAGTATGGCT